>CM065643.1:38272042-38910614 GCA_033220585.1 Dipteronia sinensis
AGTTTTGACATTATTACAGCCTCTCGTTATCTGAAAATCACAATCGGAGTCAGAACTTCTGGTCTGATAAAAACCTGAGGAATTTAAATCTTCAAATATATAAAGGAATATTTGTAAGTAAATAAATCCTGAAGTTTCATGTTCTAGTAATAATAAATAAATCCATAAACTTCAGGTTTTTGGATGGGTGACCAAACTGTTTAAATAAAAGTAAATAAAATACGAGAAAGTAAATCGCGTAAAAGTAAATAAAATGCGAGAAATTAAATCTAGAACTGCAGGTTCTGGTATAAATAAAAATCTAGAATCTTCAGGTTCTAGTAATAATAAATTCAGAAGCTTCAGGTTCTGGAAATAAATCTAGGAACTTCAAGTTCTAGTAGGTAATAAATTCATAAACTTCAGGTTCTGAAAATAACAGCATCGTGCTGATAACGTGTTATAATTAAATTGAAGAACATATGAAATACAGATGAAATAATAACAAAGATAATATGAGATAAAATGAAATGAGAAGAATTACTTCTCCTGCTGTTATTTTTGTTGCCTTTAGTAAAATATACAATGTGGAGTTACTTGTTGGATTACCAACAAGATTAAAACAAAGAAACTATGTATAGGCTTTAGCAACCAATAAGAAAAAGCCAAGAATATTGCCACTATTCACTAAAGATAAGATTAAGATTTAAGTGGGGATTTGGTTTTTCTCCACGTGGTGAAACCAATGTAAATCGTATTTGTGGTGAAGAATCCATAACATTCTACAACATTCCACAATAGTTTTGTAAATATCCTAGAAAAACAAATTTTATAATAGATTTTATCATTTCTAAAAATAGTTATATAAAAAGTGACAACATGGATAAATGTGGGATCCATCTAGGGACTGTCATTTATCCCCGAGAACCCAAATCCCCACTTCCTTATCTCAATTTAGAGGAAAATTCTTTGGGGAAAATACGGAAATGAGGGGAGGGAGGGATGTGGATGATTTTTATACCCAAACCACATTAAACAGAGTACGATATTTTATTGTTTTTGTTAAAGGTAAGGGGGAGATTGGAGAAAATTTTAATTTATATTAATATGATGTTTAATTAAATTAACACAATCAATCATCTTGTTTTATCCTTAATTAAATAGCCATGGAAATTTCTTTTTATTTAGTTGTGCCTATCAATCTCAAAATCATTATGCTTTTGATTCTCTCAAACTATGTCACAAGAATCATTTCTCTCTCTCTCTCCCTTCCTCAAAATTTCTCTTTAATGAAAAAAGCATAAAAGCAATTACAATAATTGATTTGGTAAGAGTTCACATGCGAGGTTTCCAAACAATTCAATTTTTGTCTGAATGAAAAAAAATCTTGAAAGATGCATAATTCATTGGTAGGTTGTTTTGTACTAATTTTTGGTATAAAAAAATGATGCAAGTAATATTTCTCAAAAATGTGAATCAGTATAAGATGTTGACTATGCATATGGAAAATAAATGACACATTAAATTCTTTTAGATTTTGATGAAAATGATATATAGTACAACTATATGTGAAAAATGTTTTTTTTTTAAAGTGAAAAATGTTTGATTAAAATGTAAATGAATTAAAAGTGTCACATACACAATATAATTATTGTTTTTTTTTTCTTAATTTATTGGAGGTGAATGACGCTCATTCAACCTAACAATATTCAAGGTTCGAATGGTCACCACATACGGTCATATATATATATATATATATATATATATATATATATATATATATATATATATATATATGTAAACAAAACTAGTGTGACAGTTTGAATTGAGAACAAATATATTCACGCGTTTAATTATTAATGTTATAGAGGTTTAAGTCAAAAGACAAAAGTAAACTTAATAATCAAAATAAACATAGAAGAACAATAAGCCATCTTTTAACTAGAAATTGGACACAAGATGATTTTAGTACAGTGGTTTGTCCCTCACACCTACGTCATGAAGTTACGAGTTCGAGTCTATCCCCCATTTTAAATACCGAATTATTTTAATATATTTAAAAAAAAAAAAACTAGAAATTGGAAAAAAAATATATCATACCCTTTTAATGAGGTTGGTAGAGAGCGCCATAAATTCACCACATATATATACTCTTTAAATGGATAAATGATGAACTTTATCATTTGCTATATATCGTTAAACTTCGGGATAATTACTCTAGTAACCATTTATTTGGTTGGGTACTATCAAAATGACCATTATGTGAGAAATACATTTTTAAATGATCATTTAGGCAAACAGTATTATAATAATGGTCATTCCATCGCATTCCGTTAACATACCGTTAAATGAGTGATATTTTGGTAAATAAGAGGATGAAACAACACAATTTTTAAGTTTTTGTGACAAATTTCCTAGTCAAATGCAAGTAGATCATCAAAGTTTTGTTGGCTAATTAATTAAGTTGAAAAAAAAATTCCAGGTGGATTAGAATATAAATTTTTGGACAGAGTTTGTTTAGAAGTTGAGCAAACAATACCAAGTTTGTTCATAATCCAATGTTATGTACCCTATAAATTCTTAAATTTGTTTGAAATTGGAAACCAGATGTGTGAAAATAGATAATTGTTATTTCTAAAATAATGTTATTTTATGTATAAAAAAATATTAAAAACGTTAATGAAATTTTGAAACCGACAACTAGTCAACGAGTCAATAAAGAGTGAATGATATTCTGATTTTTTTTACCGGTTTTTGTGTTATTATGGTACTTTGTGTAATTTACCCCAATAATTATGCATGTGATGCATGAAAAATCATATGGTTGTGAGGAAAATTATCTCAAGAAAGAGAAAGCCTAACCATTCAATACACTATGCAGATTAAATATTGCACGAACACTGACCACGCAACACAATACACACCACCCATCATACATGTTAATTAAATATTTCAAAATATTAATTAAATTAAATAATTACAAATATTAATTAAATCAAATATTTAAAAATAATTATATAATATTAAAAATTATGTAAAGTATTAAAACGAAATTAAAATTGAAAAAGTGAAAAATGAATTATAATATGATTTTGAAAATAATTTCATTAAGTAAAAATAAAATATAATTATACATCAATCATTATGTCAACATTTTATATAATCTAATACTAACACATCATAAAACAAAAGACTGTACCAAAATAATTCAGTCAAATCTAATCTTAAAGACTAACGTTGGTCAACCATTACTTAAGGAGTCAACAAACAGTAAACGTTATTATGAATTTGTTTTACTGGTTTATGTGTTATTACGGCACTTTATGTAATTTATTGCTAATGAGTCAACAAATAGTAAACGTTATTATGAATTTTTTTAACTGGTTTATCTGTTATTACGGCACTTTATGTAATTTATCCCAATAATTATGCCATGTGATGCTTGCAGGCAACGTCAACGTCAACGTCAGACAAGTTCATGAATCACAACAAAAAGAAACAAAAAACAAGGAAGAAAAAACGTTTTTCGAAGCTCTGATAATGAGCCTCAACAAAACATACTCTTTTTGAAAATGAATTGACAGGTCATAATTATATGGTGAGAAAATTTAACACAACACTATGCAGACGAAATATTTCACACACACAAACAGAGGCCACACAACACAGCACACACCCATCACTCATCTATATTATATATTTAAAAATATATTTTAAATTAAATATTACAAATATTAACTAAATGAGGACGTTAGGCTGTGTACCCATCTAGACAGGCTGTGAGTTAAAACTTTAATTTTTACTATTTATCTTCTCCTTTACCATGTCTAATAGTAGCTCTCATCCCGAAATTGAACCTGATGATGATAATAGTACCACAGGACAATCTGTTGCTAATTATGAGACTGATTGGAATGATAAAGATTTGAATAACTAGCAATTACCTGATATACAGAAATCCAGTATTTACCAAAAGAAAAACATTTTAGACTTCAGAACCTTGCTAGGACAAAAGACTAAAGAAATAAATGTCAAATTCCAGCACAATACATTTTCTGCAAACTTATTAAACAAAAATAGTCTCAATCACTATTGCAAAATTGGTTATAATGATCTTCATATAGGTAGTGTCCAGATTGGAATAAAACCCTTATCCAAAATTGGCCTAAATAACTCTTTATTGGTCGTCCTTAGAGACAAACGCATAACAGACTATAAAGAGTCCATTCTTGGAATGGCTGAAACATCTTTGACTTATGGACCTATTTATTTTCAATGTTATCCTAATTTTACTATCGCTTTAAATACTGACGAACACAAAGAAAAATGTCTTGTTATCGATATTCAAACTCATAATTATAAATTTATTGAACGATCAAGTCCTTATAAGCTTGTTTATCGAGTTCATTATCGTGTCCTCACTTCTGGTTTAATACCCAGTTTTATCCCTCCAACTATTCCAGCAGGACAGACCATATGTTTCAGTGCCTCCCCATCTGTTAATGTTATGGTTCCTGCTCCAGTCAAATGGGAAAACATTGTTTTCCCAGAAGAATGGATTAAGGAAAAAGTTGACCAACCTTTCTATCAACCTCCATCCCGAAATTTACATGACTGTATAATCGACGATGATGGAACCCTAAAAATATCTTTCAGACGTGGAAACTCTCTCAGATTTCCTAGCATCTCTAATCCACCCAGTGAAAACAGCTTTCAAACTGCCAGACATTCTCTATCCAGTCTATCCAGAGAACATATAGCCAGCCAAATTCCTAGCCTAATTCTAAAAGACAAAGGAAAGACCCCTTGTAATTATGTTCCCATTCCTCCAAAACATTATCACTGTCAATACAAACCAGAATCCAGTGATACTGATGAACAAGAACATATAAATCTTCTCCCTAGACGACAAAGAAAACCTTCTGTTAGCATACCTACACACGTTACTAATATCTTAAAAACACCTGACCAAACGGCCCATCCTATACATCAATATGATGAACCTACTTCACCTACACCTTCTCAAGCCCTGACTGACAATGTTCCTCCAGGACCCACTATCAGGACTATTGATGTTATTGACTCTGAAATTCATAATCACCTTATAGCAGATTACCATGCGCCTCATAATAAAAATTTAAAACTAAAATATGAGATTAACTATTCTGCTAAGAAGCGACAACAATTTCATGAACGGTGGATATCCACTGTCGACAAACTTAAACAGGATATACCCTTCTTTGAATGGTATCCTAATCGAAATATTTTTGAAGAACAATGTCTCGTTTTAAATCAAAAACAAAATCGTATTTATAGAACTAAAAAAGGAGATCAAATTCAATTTCATCCTCCTCCTCGAAACTTTGATATTGACATTCACAATGAAGATACTGAACCGGTGGTATCTACTACCACTAGTTGTTCCCCCTTTTGTATCTTTGACACTGAATTATCTAATGATGTTAATTCGTCCTCTGCTCAAGTAGGGGCTGTCATAAAACAGAACAACTATACAAATATTTTTCTAAATACTATAGGAGAACAACTCGACAAAATTGAACTCAACATGGCAACATCTTCCCCTATACAAAAATCTTCCAGATCTACTAATCCTCAAGTTTTTGTTCCTGATTCTCCTAAACTTGTTCCCCAATCATCACAAAAGGTTGATCCTTCTACTTCAAATGTTTTGCTATTTCCCGATCCTACTGGATTGAAAAATGTTTTGACCATTTTTTAAATGAAGAAGAACTATTAAAATCTCTTGAAGAAAGATTAAAAAATATATCTAAACCCGAAATTCACACTCTGGATGATAATATATCTCTTTCTGATGTTGATGAAATCGAACAAATGATTAACAGAATTACTACCACTGACAAAGTTGATAGCTATAATCATGACCGATATTATCACAACACTAAACCTTATTACCCGAGACCTACTCCTCCAGATCTTCAATACGAAGAAACTGTCCCTTATCGGGCATACACTGGAAATGCTTGCTATCAATTTAATATTGATGGCCTATCTGAATACCAGACCATGACTGTCCTTAGACAAATGCATACTATAGGATACATCTATATTAAAAAACAAAATATGTCACATGCTGATGCTGTTACTTCATTGGCTACTGGCTTTGAAGGACAATTGTTTGGTTGGTGGACTCATACTATGAATCCAGCAGCTCGTAAAACTATTATCAACCATACTAAAGAAATAATCACAACTAACCCTTCTTCTTCCTTGTCTCCTGCCACTACCACCACAACTCAACCTGATGGAATCGACGTTTTATGCTATACCATACTTATGCATTTCGTTGGTAACCCGAACCGTTTTCAAGGAAAAGAATTTTCCAAATTACAAAACCTAAAATGCAAAAAACTAAATGACTTTAAATGGTATAAAGACATATTCCTAACCAGAGTTTTACAACGATCTGACAATGCTAATTCCTATTGGAAAGAAAAATTCATTTCTGGCTTACCCACTCTTTTCTCTACCAAAGTAAGAGACAAAATGATAGAACAAGAAGCCTGTTCTGATTGGTCCCAAATTAATTTAAACACATGGACTTATGGTGAAATTATAAATACTATAAATGTGGTAGCTATCCAATTATGTACTGACATTCGACTCAAGAGTTAACTTAAAAAACAAAAGCTCACAACCAAGAAAGAACTTGGTTCTTGGTGTGAACAATTTGGTTTTGACAGACTACCTAACCCCAAACGCCGCAAATACTCCAAACATAAACCTTACCGGCGTAAATACAAAGGGACTCCACCAAACCCTGATAATAAAAGATTTCGACAATGGTATCATAAAAAACCATCACCAAAATCAACTAAACCATCACCTTCCAACAACAAGAAAAAACCACGCAAACAATATACTAAAAAAGACAAAAAACCTGTCAAATGCTTCAATTGTGGACAAGAAGGACATTATGCTAATCGATGTCCTGAAGTTAAAAATAAAATCAGAAATCTTGACATATCAGAAGAAATTAAAGACAAACTTGTTCAACTCTTGTATAATGACATTTCCTCTGACCCAGACTACTCTGATTTCGATAATTCTCTGTCTTCTGACAATGCCATTTTAGCCATTAATGACACATCTGATTCCGACCTCTCATCTTCTTCCACCCAGTCTGATTATCAACCTGACAAACAACCCTGTATTTGCAAAGAAATCAATGTTTTAGACCAACATGATTATTCTATGATAATAGGAATGATTGATAATATTAATGATCCCATTATTAAGGCTAAATATATTAAAGAATTACAACAAAAAATCAGCACTCATCGATCAGATAGTCAATCCCAATTACCGCCTAGCATCCTTTATAGCACCCCAGATTTCGATTCAAATGTTATTGGAAGATTCCAATCCAAACCAAGAAAAATCACTGTGTCTGACTTACAAACGGAAATCCAGAAAATTAAAGATGAGATTCAACTTATTAAAACCAATATTTCCAAACTTGAACAATCTGGTCATAACAACAACAATACCAAAAACAAAGATATTCAATCTGATTCTAAATTTGACAGTTCTAGTGACTCTGAACATTCTCCACATGAAGGAATTAACCAGCCAGCTGTCTCTACTGTTCTCTCTCCTTCACACACTAATATTGGACACATAAAATCTTATAAAATCCAAAAATGGTATATTGAAATTGACATAAGAATTTCACAGGACTACAATCTCATTGTCAATGCTCTTGTTGATACTGGGGCTGACCTGAATTGTATCCGCGAAGCACTTGTTCCCACCAAATATTTGGAAAAAACCACTGAATCTTTATTTGGTGCCAACAAACAACAATTAGACATACAATATAAATTAGCCAATGCCAAAGTTTGTAACCAAGGTGTTTGCTATACAACAGACTTTGTAATGGTTAAAACTATCTCTCAAAATGTTATACTTGGCCTTCCTTTTCTTCACCTTATATCCCCATTCAAGGTTACTAGTGAAGGTATTGTCACTAAATATTTGAATAAAGAAATTTTATTTCCTTTTATTTATCCTTTAATCATCCGTGATCTTGACACACTCAAAAAAGAAAGCATTCATTATCAATCTTCTCCCCCTCCTTTAGATCAATATATTGCTAATCTAAATATTAAAAGACAACAATTATCTTTTCTTAAAGATGACCTTTCTTTTGAGAAACAACTCATCCGATTAAATGATCCCCATATGCAAGAAAAAATTAAACAATTTCAATCCCAAATTGAAAAAGAAGTCTGTTCTTCTTTTCCTAATGCCTTTTGGGACAGGAAAAAACATGTCGTTACCTTACCTTATAATCCTGAATTTTCTGAAAAGGGCATTCCGACCAAAGCCCGACCTATCCAGATGAATGCTGATCTTGTTGACTTTTGTAAGCAAGAAATACAAGACCAATTAACCAAAGGTCTAATCCGACCTTCTAAATCTCCATGGAGCTATCCTGCTTTCTATGTTCAGAAGAATGCTGAAATTGAAAGAGGAGTTCCACGGCTTGTTATTAATTACAAATCCTTAAACAAAGCTTTACAATGGATACGATATCCTATTCCCAACAAATCTGATTTACTAAAACGACTTTATGACTCTAAAATCTTTTCTAAGTTTGATATGAAATCTGGATTTTGGCAAATCCAAATTGCAGAACAAGATAGATATAAAACTGCATTTACCGTACCTTTTGGACAATATGAATGGAATGTTATGCCTTTTGGCCTCAAAAATGCTCCTAGTGAATTCCAATGCATTATGAATGATATATTTAATCCATACTCTGAATTCACTATTGTTTATATTGATGATGTTCTTTTATTTAGCAATAATATTGACAAACACTGGAAATATTTGCATACCTTCCTTAAAACTATTAAACACCATGGTCTTGTCATCTCCGCTCCAAAGATTACTTTATTTCAAACAAAAATCAGGTTTCTTGGCCATAACATTACCAAAGGAACCATTTTTCCTATTCAAAGAAGTCTTGAGTTTGCCAATAAATTTCCTGACATTATTAAAGACAAGAACCACTTGCAAAGATTTCTGGGTTGTCTTAATTATATCTCAAACTTTTTCCAAGAACTCAGACTCATATGCAAACCACTATTCCAAAGACTTAAGAAAAATCCTCCTCCTTGGACAGATATTCACACTCAAGCTATTAGACAAATAAAGACTCACGTCCAAACCCTTCCTTGTTTAAATATTTGTCATCCCACAGCTCCAAAAATCGTAGAAACCGATGCTTCTGATTTGGGCTATGGTGGTATTTTAAAACAAACTATTAACAATAAAGAATGTCTAGTCCGGTATGTATCTGGTGCTTGGAATGACACCTAACTAAAATATTCCACTGTTAAAAAAGAAATCCTTGCAATTGTTCTAACTATCAAAAAATTCCAGGATGATTTAATTAACCAAAATTTTATTCTCAGGGTTGATTGTCAATCTGCGAAATTTATTTTAAATAGTGATGTTAAAAATCTTGCTTCTAAGCAAATATTTGCTAGATGGCAAGCCCTATTATCAGCATTCGATTTCAATATTGAATATATAAAAGGTACTGACAATAGTTTGCCTGATTTCTTGACTCGTGAATTTTTACAGGGACATGTCTAATATTCGCGGTAGAAGTCCCCGCGAACGTGGACGTAGTACTCGTGGTCGTGGCAATAGCCTTAGCCTTGGGCCACGCCGATCAGAATTATCCACAGACTTATCCCTATCCTTACCAAACAATCCTTCTTCATCAAGACCAAATCCAAAAGCCAAGTATGCTCATATTATTGATTTAGACTCCTCTCCAGACATTCGCTCCAGTGGAAGTTCTCCCTCCTTGACTATATCAACCCTATCTTTAACAACAGCAAATACTTTTAGCCCTTTACAAATTGATTCTCCTTCATATAAGACTGTAACATCCTCCCATTTCAGCCCTCATTCGGTTAAACAAAACAGACCAAGAGAACTTTTCAGACAACCATCTCCCAGACCTATGACCCAATCATATCCCTATGTCCTTAAGACGTTTTTTGATAGGTTCTGTACATTGGAACCACCAATTCTATCAGACCAATATTTTGACGAGCCAAAAAGATTGGCAGATGTTCTTATTGATCCTCTTTTCTTTCGGTTTCCTGAGGATCAGACCAAAAGACACATATTTTATGAGTTCATTTTAGTTGACACTGATTCAATTATTCTCTCCGATGTCTTTGACAAAGTTGACAATGAAAAACTCCTATTTCGAAAAATTAAACTTTGCAAAATTATCACTCTAGAACAATGGGGAAATCCCAACTCTAGAAAACCTTTTTCCCAACCATTTATAATCCCTGAATTCCATTATTAGGATTACATTAAAGCCTGGACTTATCTTCTATATGGACAAAACCCTGGCAATTCCCTTTCCTGGTTCATCTATTTTGACAAAAATTTCCAACTCGAAATTCCTTTTTGGTTTCTTGAGTGGTGGGACAAATATGGCCCTACTACTGTTATCCTTCCTCCTCCTGTCCTTGACGGATATAAATACTGGCTTGACCATTTTGACAAACCTATCGACTGGGATTTCATCCCTGACTTATTACTTTTCTTCAAACATTTTAGTCTGACATGGATCCTCATGTTGGAATACTCTATCTCCGACAAATTAATTGGCAATATTAACGTTCCCTATTTCGGTAGACAGACAAAAATTAAATGGTGGAGTGGTATGAATATTGCAGACCTTGGCACCCAACGCGTGGCGGCATGGTTTAATGAAAATCCTACATTTTACAAGACAATTATTGATCAAACCCCTTTCCTCATGGCCAAATCTCAATCCAGAGCACAGCTTGCTGCTGCCAGCTCTCGATTGGCTATTGCCAGCACACCCGAAGAACTTAAGACAATCGCAAAAGACATGGAACAGGCCATGAATACTATTTCTTCCCAAATGGACACTGGGTCCAGTAGTCATCATGACAAAGGTGACAGCGATGATAATGAGGACTATGACCCGACAAAGTTCTTTTGCCATGACGAGGACTGATCTTATCCGGATATCAGACTTATCTCCTTATCTCAAACTGTCGGCAGAAAACGACAAACAGTAACATAACAGCCGGACTGTCGGCAGAAACGGACAATCCCTGAAGATTCTATTTTCCGACAGCTTTATTAAAGGGTAATCATGTAAATAAACTATGGTTTGAATTTACTATAGTTATTTTACCCTAGTTACATATAACTCACCTCTTCTTGTCTATATAAGGAAGCGATGACTTCTCAGTAGAGGCAGAGTTAGTTTGGTTTTAAGTTTGTTTTGAGAGCATTGAAACTTTCCTCTCTTGGAATCTTTCCTCTCTGCACTTGTAATCCTTTCTCTCACTGTAAAATATTTCTGAGTGATCAATAAAGCTTGCGACATATTTCTATACTTCATTGCTGTCACACCATTTTAATTGCAGTAAGAATTTTCTGATCTTTTATTTTCATTTATGTTTCTGTATTTGTTGCATGTTATCTTGTGGGTACTTTTATAATTGTTAGTGTTTTTAAAGTTGACTCTTGAGTCGAATGTCAGTACATAATTGGATAGCTACCACATTTATAGTATTTATAATTTCACCATAAGTCCATGTGTTTAAATTAATTTGGGACCAATCAGAACAGGCTTATTGTTCTATCATTTTGTCTCTTACTTTGGTAGAGAAAAGAGTGGGTAAGCCAGAAATGAATTTTTCTTTCCAATAGGAATTAGCATTGTCAGATCGTTGTAAAACTCTGGTTAGGAATATGTCTTTATACCATTTAAAGTCATTTAGTTTTTTGCATTTTAGGTTTTGTAATTTGGAAAATTCTTTTCCTTGAAAACGGTTCGAGTTACCAAAGAAATGCATAAGTATGGTATAGCATAAAACGTCGATTCCATCAGGTTGAGTTGTGGTGGTGGTAGTGGCAGGAGACAAGGAAGAAGAAGGGTTGGTTGTGATTATTTCTTTAGTATGGTTGATAATAGTTTTACGAGCTGCTGGATTCATAGTATGAGTCCACCAACCAAACAATTGTCCTTCAAAGCCAGTAGCCAATGAAGTAACAGCATCAGCATGTGATATATTTTGTTTTTTTAATATAGATGTATCCTATAGTATGCATTTGTCTAAGGACAGTCATGGTCTGGTATTCAGATAGGCCATCAATATTAAATTGATAGCAAGCATTTCCAGTGTATGCCCGATAAGGGACAGTTTCTTCGTATTGAAGATCTGGAGGAGTAGGTCTCGGGTAATAAGGTTTAGTGTTGTGATAATATCGGTCATGATTATAGCTATCAACTTTGTCAGTGGTAGTAATTCTGTTAATCATTTGTTCGATTTCATCAACATCAGAAAGAGATATATTATCATCCAGAGTGTGAATTTCGGGTTTAGATATATTTTTTAATCTTTCTTCAAGAGATTTTAATAGTTCTTCTTTATTTAAAAAATGGTCAAAACATTTTTCAATCCCAGTAGGATCGGGAAATAGCAAAACATTTGAAGTAGAAGGATCAACCTTTTGTGATGATTGAGGAACAAGTTTAGGAGAATCAGGAACAAAAACTTGAGGATTAGTAGATCTGGAAGATTTTTGTATAGGGGAAGATGTTGCCATGTTGAGTTCAATTTTGTCGAGTTGTTCTCCTATAGTATTTAGAAAAATATTTGTATAGTTGTTCTGTTTTATGACAGCCCCTACTTGAGCAGAGGACGAATTAACATCATTAGATAATTCAGTGTCAAAGATACAAAAAGGGGGAACAACTAGTGGTAGTAGATACCACCGGTTCAGTATCTTCATTGTGAATGTCAATATCAAAGTTTCGAGGAGGAGGATGAAATTGAATTTGATCTCCTTTTTTAGTTCTATAAATACGATTTTGTTTTTGATTTAAAACAAGACATTGTTCTTCAAAAAAATTTCGATTAGGATACCATTCAAAGAAGGGTATATCCTGTTTAAGTTTGTCGACAGTGGATATCCACCGTTCATGAAATTGTTGTCGCTTCTTAGCAGAATAGTTAGTCTCATATTTTAGTTTTAAATTTTTATTATGAGGCGCATGGTAATCTGCTATAAGGTGATTATGAATTTCAGAGTCAATAACATCAATAGTCCTGATAGTGGGTCCTGGAGGAACATTGTCAGTCAGGGCTTGAGAAGGTGTAGGTGAAGTAGGTTCATCATATTGATGTATAGGATAGGCCATTTGGTCAGGTGTTTTTAAGATATTAGTAACGTGTGTAGGTATGCTAACAGAAGGTTTTCTTCGTCGTCTAGGGAGAAGATTTATATGTTCTTGTTCATCAGTATCACTGGATTCTGGTTTGTATTGACAGTGATAATGTTTTGGAGGAATGGGAACATAATTACAAGGGGTCTTTCCTTTGTCTTTTAGAATTAGGCTAGGAATTTGGCTGGCTATATGTTCTCTGGATAGACTGGATAGAGAATGTCTGGCAGTTTGAAAGCTGTTTTCACTGGGTGGATTAGAGATGCTAGGAAATCTGAGAGAGTTTCCACGTCTGAAAGATATTTTTAGGGTTCCATCATCGTCGGTTATACAGTCATGTAAATTTCGGGATGGAGGTTGATAGAAAGGTTGGTCAACTTTTTCCTTAATCCATTCTTCTGGGAAAGCAATGTTTTCCCATTTGACTGGAGCAGGAACCATAACATTAACAGATGGGGAGGCACAGAAACATATGGTCTGTCCTGCTGGAATAGTTGGAGGGATAAAACTGGGTATTAAACCAGAAGTGAGGACACGATAATGAACTCGATAAACAAGCTTATAAGGACTTGATCGTTCAATAAATTTATAATTATGAGTTTGAATATCGATAACAAGACATTTTTCTTTGTGTTCGTCAGTATTTAAAGCGATAGTAAAATTAGGATAACATTGAAAATAAATAGGTCCATAAGTCAAAGATGTTTCAGCCATTCCAAGAATGGACTCTTTATAGTCTGTTATGCGTTTGTCTCTAAGGACGACCAATAAAGAGTTATTTAGGCCAATTTTGGATAAGGGTTTTATTCCAATCTGGACACAACCTATATGAAGATCATTATAACCAATTTTGCAATAGTGATTGAGACTATTTTTGTTTAATAAGTTTGCAGAAAATGTATTGTGCTGGAATTTGACATTTATTTCTTTAGTCTTTTGTCCTAGCAAGGTTCTGAAGTCTAAAATGTTTTTCTTTTTGTAAATACTGGATTTCTGTATATCAGGTAATTGCCAGTTATTCAAATCTTTGTCATTCCAATCAGTCTCATAATTAGCAACAGATTGTCTTGTGGTACTATTATCATCATCAGGTTCAATTCCGGGACGAGAGCTACTATTAGACATGGTAAAGGAGAAGATAAATAGTAAAAATTAAAGTTTTAACTCACAGTCTGTCTAGATGGGTACACAGCCTAACGTCCTCTTTGACTAACGGCACACAACCCGGGAAGACTACTGACTCTTGCACCTTAATAAATACAATCAATATTCCCCTTCAACAAGTCTTAAGGCTCTGATACCGATAAATACAATATATCACTAAACACAAGACTATAACAAGATAATTCAATCAAATCCAATCCTGACAACTAACGCCGGTTAACCATTTGTTAACTAGTCAATAAATAGTGAATGTTAATATGATATTTTTTTTACCAGTTTCTGTGAGGTAAAGTGATCCTGACTAGCTCCAAGACCTGGTTGGGATCTTATTCTGCTGAAGTTGAGGGTTTTATTGCTTTTCGTGAGGATCTTCTGCTTGCTAAATTATACAATATATATTTCTGTCCATATTGCGGAAGTGGACGCCTCGTTTGTGGTATCCATCCTAACCTTTACGGTGACTTTTTTAGAGGATGCTTTTTATATCGTTAATGATATTAGGACCTTATTTTTAGAAGCTGGTAAATGTAAGTGCCAATTTGTTCCCAGAGCGGGTAATGCTTTGTCACATAACCTAACTTCGTCGGCCTTCTCCTCTAGTAGAGGGTATTTGTGGCTGGACTCTAGCGCTATGTATTCAGTTTCCTCTATTTCTTAGGTTCTTGTTTCTCTTAATAAAAAAAAAATAAAAATCACCTTCAAACAATGAATTGATTAATATATTTACCCATTCAGTGAAACGTACCATAACATATTGATAGTAGTATTAAATAAGATTCCTTTCCATATATATTAGAATATCAATAAAAAAAAAGTGAAATGATTTTTGTGGCCTCATTCGGAGATTAAGAGGCACAAGAAAACAAAAAAGAAAAAAAGAATTTTCATGGATATTTAATTAGGGGGCTAAAACATGCTGTTAATTTACTTAAATATCCGATTAACAATTAAATTAATGGTTCTACCATAATATCACAAATGCATATCCTATAGTTGTTAAAAAAATCATACCTTATCTCGTTCAAAAATAGACACAAAAGTCCATCAGTAGCATGTTAAAATAAAATAAAAAAATTGCTCTAAGGAATATGCAGATGGGAAACCAATAATATTGAAGAGTAAATTGGTTCTTCTTTTTAATAAGATGAGGCTAGTTCGGTGGTAAAATCCTCACACCTGCACCATGAGGTTATGTGTTCAAATCCTCTTCTCTTAAAAAAAAAAAAACTTCATTTCTAAAAAAAAATATTTCTTCTCAGAGCTTAATTACATATTTACATACATGCAATTATTTTCTTAAATAAACCCCGCTTACACTTATTTTCTTTATTTATTAGACATTTATATTGGACGACAGAGTTTAAATATTGTAAGTACATTTTAATGAATACTTTCTCCAAAATAGGACTGCAAAAATGTAGCACTGGAATTTGGTTACTTGTGGAGTATGGGTTTCCAATTTTAATGCATTTGGGGCCAATTTGAAACGATCCTTCAACAGATCTAGCTAGTTGAACTTTAGAGAGAGTCATAGAATCCAAGGTCAATGATTAATTCAATTTAATTCATTGAATGTACGAACTTAAAGAGAAATAAAGCAAAATAATGGTTTCTTTTTCAGGTACCTAGTACCTTATAAACATGTGAACTCTACCGTAATTATTGTAATTTCTTAAACATTATAACTATATTTTTCATTAAAGAGAAATTTTTAGAAAAAAAAAGGAGCGATGATTCTTCCTCACTAATTTGAGAGATTGAAAAAGCTTATGATTATGAGATTGAGAGGTACAACTAAAAAAAATCTTATGACTGTTTAATTAAGGGACAAAACCTGCTGTGTTAATTTAATTTTAAATTCAATTAACAATTAAAAATTAAAACAGTCCTATATCATTTATTAATATCCAATCTTATGTCGTTCAAAAATAAGCACAAAAATCCATCAATCATATTGAAAAAATTTATATTTTCCAAGCAAATATGCAATGAGAAGCCAATAATATTGAAATGTAGATTAATTCTTCCCAGCGCTCACATGTAAGAAATTGAAAAAATTATATATATATATATATATATATATATATATATCATTTTAGGTATTGTTTGAATCTAGCTTTTGCTCCAATGACTTGTTGGTAATGAATGAACACATTTGCTACTATATAAATCATGGGATGAACCTAGGAAATATTTGTAGCTCGAATTAATTATATGTATATATATATATATATATATATATATATTCATTGGCACACACTAACATTATAAGATCAGTTCTAAAACTTAATTAATGATTTACAAACCCTCAAAATAATTTTTTAAAATTCAGTGTACATGGCTGAGAAAACCATTATTACCTCAGCTTACCTGCTTAAAGAAAGTTGCCAGCATGGCAGCATTACTCATATTTGAAAAATGATGAAAATAATTACCCATTTAGAGAAACGTACCTTAATATATTGATAGGAGTAATAAATAAGATTCCTTTCTATATTAGTATATCAAAAAATAATATATTGATAGGAGTAATAAATAAGATTCCTTTCCATATTAATATATCAAGAGAAAAAAAAAAGAGAAATGATTCGTGTGGCCTTATTCTGGGATTAAGCGCACAACTAAAAAAAAGAAAAGAAATTTTCATGGTTGTTTAATTAGGGGGTTAAAGCAAGCTGTGTTAATTTAATTAAATATCTGATTAACGATTAAAATGGTTCTACTATAATATCACAAATCAATATCTTAGACAATCTACTATGCATATACCAATGCCAATATTAAATTTAGCTTTAAAAAATAGTAAAATGCTATATTTGACAAATTATTTTAATATTGAACTCCAATACATAATTCTATTTTAAATTATATTTTTATTTATTTATTGAACAAATTGCAACCAACCTCCCTGAGGTTTGCTCTTAGTCAACTAGAAGCAACTTTTCCATTTATTGACAATCGCCTCCCCCAAGTTAGTCAACATTAGTAAACTCCAAACATTAATCATGTCAAATTTGTAAAATGATTCAATTTCCCCAAAATCAATTGTCACTTGTTAGCACTTACTTTGACTTATGGAATAAAAAAAGAAATTATAAAAATAATTAGTTGTTAATAGCCTTTTTTGACGAAGGACTAAAGAAGAATTTTTCATTTGCCTAGAGCCTGATAGAACCTAGATCAGGACCGGTACCGGTACCCAGATACCGGGGACACTTGACCGGAAAGAAGTCAGTACCACATCGCACGTTCTACCAAGTACAACACAGGGCCGGTACCGCGGTACCTCTCACCTGGTACCTGAGTATCGCGACACCTACCCAATACCTAGGTACCACAGCATCTACCTGGTACCCCAGCATCAACCTGGTACCCCAGTACCGCGATATCAACCCAGAATCCAACCAAGATAGATATCTTATCCACTAAGTAAGAAGAATGATACCATGGGGTTACTGACCCACCAGAACATGCGTCACGCTAACAAGAACATACCGGTACATCAGGGTATCATGCCACCAAAGTATAGAGTCAGAATTTTTCTCCAAGTGACACAAAAGGAAGAGTTGACTTCTTCGCCACTTAAAGCGCCATAAATTAGACCAAGAGGTCAACCAAACCACAGTTTAAATGCAACAGATATTGGATGGATCAAATCCCGCTCCTTTAGTCTCAATTAACGTCTTTCAACGCCTAAATAAGGACTCCCAATAATTCTCAATAAAATAACCGAATTCTCAGGAATGAGAGGGGAGGAGTCCATAAATACGGCAATTAAAGACGAAAAGAGGGGACTTTTTCGATTCGACAAACAATAAGAGGTTTCTGACGACCATTGAGAGAAAATATTCACTTATCGACACGAACGAGTTCTCCATCACCATTCTGTGTAGAGAGAGAGAGAGTGAGAGAATAGCTTTGTAATTCTAGATTTTATCACCATTGTCACGAACCTAGTGATTAATAAACAAATTCTTTTCATTACCTTTTATTTTATACACGTATAGTTGTCTCCTTTCTTCTATGTTATATTCATTCCATCTGAATCACTGCACGGGAGAGATATCTCCCCGACCGCGACCTACCAGGTAGAGGTCTAAGGGAGTAGAATTTCGATCAACACTTTCGAGCTGCTACCCCGGGAGGTAGCAGCGAGGGTAGGTACCTCGAGGTACCGGGGTTTTGTACGAGTGAGTGAACAATGTGCAGTATGTAGGAGACTAATCATCCAGCTCGTCGGGTTTCGAGCATAAGGAGAAGATATGGCGCTAGAGGTTCCCTTACTGGTGTGAGAGGGGTGGTCCTGGTACCTGGTCCTTGGTCCTGATCTCTAGTCCTAGTACCCGGTCCTGGTACCTGGTGCCTGGTACTTGGTCTCCTCTCAAGGCGTCATCGACCCAAACAGCAAGCAAGGAGGAAGGATTGTTGCTCCTCGATGACGTAGATGTGGTCGAGAAAGATGAGAGCACCTGGTAGCGATTCATCGCCTCTAGGTCCTTCCAGTCGGGGCTAAAACCAGTCTTGGTTCTTCTGACTCCTTTCTAGCGGTGGCTTGGCATGAATATAAGTGGACATGAGAACTAGGACCAATATGGTTGGAACTTAGCTTCCATACATGCATAATAAGGAGATATATGAGAGGATGACAATTCATTTGAGAGTTTTGAGAGAATTGGACTAACCTAGGAGGAAAAAACATCACAAATGATCATATGCTGAAAACCCCTAGGTAGTATCCAGAGGAAAGAGAGAGATTATTCTTTATATATATACATATATATATATATATATGTATCACAAGAAGTGCTTCAGAGAGCTTACATAAGTACAAAACGCGACCTAGTAGGTCACAGTTGGAGGGGTACCACTTGGTACCGGTACATTCCTGGTGAAATTTGATATATGTAGTAGACGATACAATGGTGGCGAAGTGTTTTTGACACTGTAGGGGTCTCTGTTTTTAGTCGATCTCTGGATCAGCTCCCATTTCTTTTTCCAGATCCCCCTTTTAGACAGAGCTTTGTCATATTTATAGGTCATAATTCTTGTTGCTCACTCCGTCAATTTAGTTAATCAATTCGCAATCATAGGAACACTGATTTGGCATTGATGGAGTTGAATATTTTCTCATTAATGACGTTGTGAATGACCATTAAAGAGTTGATTGATTTCTCATTAATGGCGTTGTGAATGACCATTAAAAAGTTGATTGATCTTCATTAATAAGATTAATTATCTCTATTAATAAGGTTGACTATCTCCATCAATAGGATTTACTATCTCTATTAAAAAACAGAGAGGTCAACTTTCTCTTCTTTTAGTTCGAGGCCTCACGCTGTTGTTTCCCATTCTGGACGGGTGGGAGGTGTTTGTTGGATCGGTCCAGGATAGGTACCGCGGTACTAGGGTATTGAGTAAATGGTGCACTTTCTCCTTAGCGTGCTGGAGCTTTCTCGATATCCCTCTCCATGTTGGATGGATGAGATATGCTTATTGGACCGGTCTAGGATAAGTATCGCGGTACCCGGATACCAAGTAGCTGGTACTGCGGTACCGTAGTACCGGTACTCTTTGATACCAGGGAAATGCCTACTGTGGCATCGACCCTTTCTAGATCATGGCCTCTGCGTTTATCGGTACTGGGGAAACAGGATGGTCTCAATCCAGGTCTTATCAGGAATCAGTGCGATGAAAAATTCTTCTTTGGACCTCTGCCAAAAAAGGCTGTTAACAATTATAAAAATAGATCTTGTCGTAAGTGGGTAAGTTTGGATGTGGACGAATGAATGAAATCTTTTTTGGTGCCGATATTGGCACTCATAAAATTTATTTGTACACTCATATTTATTTATAAAAATATAATTATAAAAATATCTCAATAGAAATTTACCAATAAGGACAAGTTACTTTAATTAAAAATAAACCAAATACTATATATACTCATTAATTACATACATATCTTCAACTATATTTCTTTATTAAAAAAACTTACCTTTCAAAAAAATATTATGATAAACCCTAATTAAACTATAATTTTATTTCTAGTATCCAACTTTCTCATAATCACATGCTTTCTTTTATGTATAGTTATGAACTCTATCGATAAACAACAATTTTATTTTTAACGATAACTGTAATTATCAACAAGTTTTTTTTAAATAGCCGTAATTATTAATAAGAATTTTTTTTAAGATTGCTTTATAAATAAGAGAATTCCAGATTGAAAATCTCTTGACCTCATAAACTATTGGTATTATGATGGGTGCTTATAGTAATATTTATTTTTTAAATTTTAGATATGGGTGTACTTATAAAATGAGTGTAGTAATAAGTTTTATATGTGTCGGTACCCTTTTTTTTTATAAAAATATCCTCAAGTTTTGATAAATTCCAATTAAGGAAAATTAATTAAAAATTCCAATTTACCGTTTGGATTATCTATAAAATTACATTTGCTGGCAGATCAATGGGCAAGAAATACTTTTTTTTTTAACATTTCAAAAATTATTATTATTATTTAGACCGGAAATAGTAATGCCATACTTTGAACACATGTTAAAGAAAACATAATAATTAACAAGTAGATCTGCAGTTACACCCAATTCATAGAATCTAAAGTTTAATTAACAAAAATCAACAAAAAAAAATAATTAAAATTGAATAAAAAAAACAACCTGCTTTTAATTTCCACCGGTTAAAAACCGACGGTCTCTTTGTACCTTAAAATGGAATCAATCCTTTGCAACTTGAGCTGTTGCTTGAACTTGTTGATGAAATCATCTGTTAGGATTTTGTGACAACACAAAACCCTAACCGAACCCTTTTCCTGTATTATCACCTGCAAGAAGCACTCACAGACAAGAAAAGAAAGTAAAAATTGCACTAACAGTTATAGATCAAATATATTGAACATACAAGAACATTATAAACGAGAAATTAAAGAACACAACAGATTTATCGTGGTTCAGATCAAATGATCCTACATCCACGTTGAGCCTCCTTTGGAGAGACTCTCTCACTAATAATAATATTCGTTACAACTTTGATCTACCCAGACTACAAACAAAGAACCCTCAAAGAGAGCCCAGAAAACCCAGATCAACCAATCACTCGACCAAGTGACCTAATACACAAACTCAACCTGAGATTACAAACCCAGAAATCAACAAAACTTGTATCACAAGAATCACAACACTCAGATCTTCCTTTTTCTCTTCTAACACTCTCACAGATTCACAACAGAGAAGCCTGATATTCAAGTTGAATATCAGGAACAGAAGAAAAGAATACAGAGAGCAATCTGAGAAACAAAACGAAAAACCCTAGAAGAATGACTGAATCAATCTTCTCTCTCCTTCTCTTCAGTATTTATATCCCTTATCAGATAAGGTCCAAGTCACTCAAGTATAGCCAATCACCGTTTGCCACATTAAGCTGAAATCTTGACTCAGCCTTATCACTTCTCAGAGTAAGAAACGATGTCGTTTGCGTAAGTAGGTGGATCAGGCTTGGGAGCATTTTGATCTTGGGCTTCTACTGGCTTCAATCTCTTATCATCATTGGGCTTCACTTCTTTAGGCCTCCAACTACTAACAAGATGAACTATCTTTTACAAATTCCACCTAGTCCATCTTCGTAGATCAAAGCTGCACTGTCAACTTATTTTAGCAAGAGAAATCCCTCTGGAGGTACCTGGCTCAAGACACAAAAGAAAAAACAGTTAACCGTAATCACCTGTCTTCAGCAAGTTTAAGCAATGCTTCAACTTGCTATAAGGTACTAATTTTGTGCCCATGTCAGCTGGATTATCTTCAGTAGAAATCTTTTCCACTTCTATTACTCCATCAGAGATTTGATCTCTAATAAAGTGATATTTGACCTCAATGTGTTTTGTTCTTTCATGAAAAACAGGATTTTTACTCAAGTGCAGAGCACTTTGACTATCTGTGTAAATGACAGCTTTCCCTTTAAACACCTTTATTTCACCTAATAGACCCTAAAGCCATATTGCTTCTTTTATGGCTTCTGTAATAGCTATATATTCAGCTTCAGTTGTAGAAAGAGCCACAACTGATTGTAACTGACTCTTCCAGCTGACACAACAACCAGCTATAGTGAAGAAGTAAGAGGAAGTGGACCTCCTTTTGTCTCTATCCCCAGCATAATCTGAGTCTACATAGCCTATCAAATCTAACTCACTGTTAGAACAATCATAAATCAATCCTACTGTATTATTGGAACTGATGTACCTCAATAACCACTTCATGGCATTCCAATGCCCTTTTCTAGGATTGGCCATGTATCTGGACAAAAAACTAATAGCTTGTGCTAAATCTGGTCTTGTACTAATCATAGAGTACATAACAGATCCTACTGCACTTGAATAAGGGACAGTCTCCATATATCTACTTTCCTCTAAAGACCTAGTAGACAGTGCAGCAGATAACACAAAATTTGAAGCTAAGGGAACATTGGCAGGCTTGCAATTTTTCATTACAAATCTGTCTACTAATTTAGACAGATACTTAGTTTGTGTTAAACACAATCTGGACTCTTCTCTAACCCTCAGAATTTCTATTCCTAGAATTTTCTTAGCATTTCGTAAGTCATTCATTTCAAACTCAGATTTTAACTTCTTCTTTAAGTCTCTAATCCTAGACATATCAATACTAGCTATAAGCATATCATCAACATATAAAAGCAGATATACAGATTTATCAATGTTTTCACTACTGAAATAGAAACATGCATCATATTTGCTTTTATTGAAACCTATACTAGTAATAAGAGTATCAAATCTTTTGTACCACTGTCTAGGGGCTTGTTTCAGCCCATAAAGAGACTTTCTAAGGAGACATACATGTGAGGGTTTAGTTTCAGAAATAAAACCTTTAGGTTGAGACATATAAATTGTCTCATCCAGTTCTCCATGTAAAAAAGCAGTTTTTACATCCATCTGTTCTAGTTCTAAGTTGTAGTAACTGACAAGGACCAGAATTATTCTAATGGTTTTATACTTGACTACATGAGAGAATATCTCATTGTAGTCCAATTCCCTCTCTTTGGGTAAACCCCTTAGCCACCAATCTAGCTTTGTACCTAGTTGGTTCATTCTGCTCATTACCATATTTGATTTTAAAGATCCATTTACATTCTACAACTTTCTGTTTCTCAGGTTTACTAACTAAAGTCCAAGTAATGTTTTTCTCTAGAGACTCCATCTCTTATTTCATAGCTTTTAACCACTTAGATTTATCTAAAGAGTTTACAGCTTCTTCATAGGTCCTAGGTTCAGCATATTCTAGTTCTTGGCCAGTGCACAATGCAAAAGACAGGAAATCTGCATTGACATACTTACTGTTAGGTTGTCTATCTCTTCTAGTCCTATCCCTAACAAGCTCGTAATCACCTAGAGAATTAGAGTTATTCTCTGGCTGATTCTGACTCTCTTCCACCTGATGCATACCATCAAAATGGGTAACCTCTTGATCCTTAAAAGAATCAGCCTGAACCGAGACTTGACCTAGTGGTGGGCTACCAGCTTCCATCTGAACCTGGTTCTCATCATCCTTTAAAGGATCTGTAACAGGTTCAGTAGATTGGTCTTTGTCTTTACAAGGCATATTGGACTCATCAAATACCACATCCCTACTTATAATGACCTTAAAACCCTTCTGATCCCTAAGCCACAACTTATAGCCTTTAACACCTAAAGGATATCCTAGAAAAAACCCCCTCAAGGATCTAGGTTCCAACTTTCCTTCAGACTGATGTGCATAACAGGCACATCCAAACACTCTTAAGTGTTTTAGGCTAGGTGGTCTGCCAGTCCACAATTCTTCAGGAGTTTTAAACTCTATGGCAGTAGATGGGGATCTATTTATAAGATATACTGTTGTGACAGCAGTTTCACCCCAAAACTTTTGGCTGAGACCAGAACCAATAAAGAGACATCTAACCTTGTCTAAGACAGTCCTATTCATCCTTTCTGCCACTCCATTCTGTTGGGGTGTATATCTGACAGTTCTGTGTCTTTGTACACCTTTATTGCTACAGAAATTATTAAATTCTTCTTTATAGAACTTAAGACCATTATCAGTTCTTAAAGTTTAATCTTTTTGGAAGTTTTATTTTCAACTAACTTTTTCCATGTTTTAAAACTTTCAAAGGCTTGGTCTTTAGTCTTTAGCTAATAAATCCAGACTTTTCTAGAGAAGTCATCTATAAGTGACAGGAAATAGAGATTTCCTCCATGAGTGGGGACCTTAGCAGGCCCCCCAAAGATCTGAGTGAATATACTCAAGAATGTCTTTAGAGGTGTGTTGAGCAGTATTAAAACTGAGTCTATGCTGTTTACCTAGCACACAGTTTTCACAGAATTCTATCTTGTTCACTTGATCTCCATTTAGGAGATTTTGTTTACTCAACTCTCCTAACCCTCTCTCACTCATGTGGCCAAGTCTCTTATGCCAGAGAGACCCTTTATCACTGACTTTGGAAACCACTAAAGCAGCTTCATTAGTCAACGTGACTCCTCTCAGGACATACAGTCCATTTTTCTTGTCTCCTTTAGGATAACAAGAGATCCCTTAGAAGCTTTTATAACACATCTTTCAGCTTTATAAGAATACACCTCCTCATCTAAGGTGTCTAGAGAGATTAGGTTTCTTTTCAGATCTGGTACATACCTTACATTATCAAAGACTCTAGGTATACCATCATACATTCTAATAGTCACAGAACCTATTCCTTCTATATGACATTGTTGATTATTACCCATCAACACTGTTCCACCATTGAGTTCTCTGAACTCAGTGAACCAGTCCTTCCTAGGACATATATGAAAGGAACACCCTGAATCTAAGATCCATTCAGTTCTAATCTCTTCAGTACTTACTGTAAGTACTTCACTAGGTTCAAAAGACTTAGATGCAACATCAGCATTACCATCTGCTTGTGTTTTATCTTGACATTTTTTCTTATACTCAAAACATTGTTTCTTGAAGTGTCCTTCTTTACCACAGAAGTAACACTTCTTAGACCCAAATCTGCCTTTTGATTGAGATCTATTATTAGGGGTTTTACTTCTGCCTTTATTCTTACTGTTTGAATTATTATATTTTATTAAAGGTCTGCCTCTAGCAAACAGGTTCTCACCTCCATCTTTCTTCTCGGTTTTGAGCTCCAAGTCCTTTGACTTGAGAGCCGAAACACACTCTTCAAGTGACAGAGAAGTCCTGCCATACTTAATGGAAGCTTTTACATCTTTAAAAGAGTCTGGAAGTGAGTTAAGGAGAATGATTGCCTCATTCTCATCACTTAACTTCTTATCTTCCCCAACATTAGCCAATTCTATGGTCATTCTTTTGAATTCATCTAAGTTCTGATCTAGGCCTTTACTAGGGTCCATCTTAAAGCTAAACAGACGTTCTTTAAGATAAATTTTATTTGTTAAAGATTTTGTGAGATATAAGCTTTTAAGCTTTTTCCAAACATTAAAAGCAGTAGATTCATCATTTACTTCTCTTAGTACATACAAATTAAGGATTATAGTTCCTAGAGCCGTCTCTAACATGTCATCTTTTTGTTCATTTGTCAAACTATCAGGCAACTTATCTGATCCTTCTATGGCTTTGAGAATCTTTTATTGAGAAAGTAAGGCCTTAACCTTTCTTCTCCAGATCCCAAAGTCACTAGAACCATCAAACTTATCAATATTAAACTTTAAAGACATAAATGGCGAATTAAAGTTACCGAAGCTGTGTGTAGGTACTACTTATTAGTTACTGGTTGTCTCACTGGTACTGTCCTCTTCTCCAGATGAGTCTTCAAGACCTGAAGGCTCATTCACTGGAGGATCCTGGTTCTCTTCGTCCGCCGTTTGTGCTGATTACCGAGCTCTGATACCACTGTTAGGATTTTGTGACAACACAAAACCCTAACCGAACCCTTTTCCTGTATTATCACCTGCAAGAAGCACTCACAGACAGGAAAAGAAAGTAAAAATTGCACTAACAGTTATAGATCAAATATATTGAACATATAAGAACAATATAAACGAGAAATCAAGAACACAACAGATTTATCGTGGTTCAGATCAAATGATCTTACATCCACGTTGAGCCTCCTTTGGAGAGACTCTCTCACTAATAATAATATTCGTTACAACTTTGATCTACCCAGACTACAAACAAAGAACCCTCAAAGAGAGCCCAGAAAACCCAGATCAACCAATCACTCGACCAAGTGACCTAATACACAAACTCAACCTGAGATTACAAACCCAGAAATCAACAAAACTTGTATCACAAGAATCACAACACTCAGATCTTCCTTTTTCTCTTCTTACACTCTCACAGATTCACAACAGAGAAGCCTGATATTCAATTTGAATATCAGGAACAGAAGAAAAGAATACAGAGAGCAATCTGAGAAACAAAACGAAAAACCCTAGAAAATGACTGAATCAATCTTCTCTCTCCCTCGCTTCAGTATTTATATACCTTATCAGATAAGGTCCAGGTCACTCAAGTATAGCCAATCACCGTTTGCCACATCAAGCTGAAATCTTAACTCAGCCTTATCACTTCTCAGAGTAAGAAACGATGTCGTTTGCGTAAGTAGGTGGATCAGGCTTGGGAGCAATTTGATCTTAGGCTTCTACTGGCTTCAATCTCTTATCATCATTGGGCTTCACTTCTTTGGGCCTCCAACTACTAACAAGATGGACTATCTTTTACATCATCAGCTTTAGCATCCACTTCATCGTCATCCATATCTGTTATTCTAGCCTTATTGCTTTCTCTGACAGTCGCTGGTATGTATCCACCGCCACTACCCCCGCTGCCGAAAGGCTTATCAAACCAAACTAGCAGCGCCGCACCCACCACCGCCTCAACATCTCCATTTTGGAGGAGATCTGGTGATGGGGATTGCACCAGAGCAGATCTCCGGCTCTTCAATGGAGGATTTCCTCCGTTCAAAGTTTTTTTTTTAATTATTTATTTTTTGGTTAGAGATCTGTATTTCTTTTTAAGAAAAACATTTAATTTAAAATAAATAAAATCAAAAATTATTATTTTATTATATGTAATTATACCATGCATTAAATGTACACTACTGATGTGATATGTACGTTCCACTAATCATACTTATTTTTGAAAGTACCGAAATACCCTTAAATTAAGGGTCAGTGTTTAGAGTTAATGGATGTTGACTAACCAGAGAAAGACAATTGTCAATAAATGAAAAAGTTGTTTTTTGTTGTCTAAGAACAAACCTTAAAGAGGATGGTTGCAATTTATTCTTTTTTATTATTTCAAATTATAAAAGTCAATAAATATAATTAATGCATTCAATTTATATAATATTTTTTATTATTTAAAATTATAAAATTAACAATTAATGCATCTGCTATAAATTATAAAATAGTATTTTAATAATTAATAAAAAAACATTTATTGTTGTACTAAATTTGACATATACTACACAAAAAATAGCATAAACCAAATTTAGCACAACACTTTTTATTATATTAGAATATGTTTTTTTTTACTTGTGCTAGCTTTTACACAATAAAATAACATTGATTTAGAGATGCCCTTATCATCCGGATGATAAGCCAACATTATTGACGAGTAAATTAATTATTCTAAAGCTTACATGCATGCAATTGAACCAAAAAATTATATTTTTTTGGGTTTCGGTTGAATCTCGATTTTACCCCTATAACTTGTTGGTAGAATGATAGTGAAGGAGCACCTTTGCCACTATATAAATGGAGCTTGATTGTTGGGTGAACATCACCTCAACTGCTCAACATATAATTTATTACTTGTTTTAAGATTATGTCTTCCATGGCTTTTCTCTCTACACTTAAACAAATAATCGTTTTCTTGATTATCTTGGTCGCAGTATTGACGGGGTTGGGACACTAAAAGGCGACCCCAAGCGTTGCAACGCCAAGGTCAGAACTTCTTGTAAATTTGGAGACGGCTCAAAGTTCAAGGAGACAGACAATTGGAACCCTTGAAGCTGACAAATTCATCCCTTCCAAGTTATGTGTTGTTGATGCTGTTGCTGTGTCTGTTAGAATTTTTTTTACAAATAACAATGTAATAAGGTTTTGTAGGACAGGTTTTACTTGTTTTTATGTGATGAAAGAAGGGATATTTTGTCAATTCGAATTTAAAAAAAATTTATGTATTGGAAGGGATGAATTTGTCAGCTTCAAGGGTTCCGATTGTCTGTCTCCTTGAACTTTGAGCCGTCTCCAAATTTGCAACAAGTTCAGACTTCAGACCTTGGCTTTGCAACACTTGGGTTCGCCTTTTAGTGCCCCAACCCCAGTCAATACTGCGACCAAGATCATCATGAAAACGATTATTTGTTTAAGAGTAGTGAGAAAAGCCATGGAGGACATAATCTTAAAACAAGTAATAAATTATATGTTGAGCAGTTGAGGTGATGTTCACCCAACAATCAAGCTTCATTTATATAGTGGCAATTGGCAAAGGTGCTCCTTCACTATCATTCTACCAACAATGGCTTCAATATCAGGAGGCACCTCCTTTAACCACACTACCGGTGAATCCAAAGAAAGAGCGAGCTGGGCAAGACCATGGGCAACAGAGTTGGCACCTTTGCGAATCCCTTCTGTAGACACCAACCCCACCGGATCAGGTAAGTTTAAAACATCTTGGATGATAACCCCCAATTCTGTGCGAGGCACAATCTTATCGTTAATAATCTTCACGACCCCAGCCGAATCAGATTCCAAAATCACCCCATGAATCCCATAATCGTGACCTAACTGCAAACCTTGCAGGCAAGCTTTAGCTTCAAGCATTTCCACAGATGAGTAACCCGAAACAGGGGAAGCCTTGGCTGCAACTAACAGACCCCCTTATGATCCCTTAAAACGGAACCCACCCCAGCCTTCCCAGTCCGCAGCTGGAGAGATGCATCACAATTAATTTTAAAGACCCCATTCTGCGGAGGCTTCCATAACGGTTGATGAGAGAGAACTTCCTTTTGGGATGGCATATTGGCCAACCAAAACTCATTAGCAAAATCTGCAATCATCAGCATCAGAACCGTGAGCACCATGTACAATACTATTTCTATTAGAGCCTAAAATAAAAAGTTCAAAAGCTTTCTTGTAAGTAACAGAAAAGAGTTGCAGCACCAAACTATTAAAATCAAATCCATCCAGGGACTGCATCACCTCCCATGATGTTCTGTTGGTATGTATCTTGTATCAATTTCACCGGATACAACCTTCTTACGAATGAAGTGAGTATCGATGTTAATATGTTTAGTTCTTTTATGGAAGACAGGATTTTGAGAGATTGAATTAGCATCAATATTATCACACCAAACAACTGAACCTTTGTCAACTCAAGTTCGACGAAACATCAGCATTTTTCTCATAATCTATGGTCTATGATTCTCCATTGTTTGCATCATCTAATTTCATATTATCCATACTATTTCAAAACAGATCTCCTCCATTTTGGAGATCTGTTCTATGGAGCGATGGTCCATAGATATAGAGCAACGGTCATTATGGAGAGACTTGAGCACCACTCCACAAATCGAACGAACTGGAGCATCGTCGCTCCATTGAAATAGATATGGAGGTGATATGTTTCGCATGGGGGAGAAAATCTTTTGTTATTTTTCTCTCCCATCGTACCAATACATACACCAGTTACCGGTACCAGCAAGGCTGCAACCATGATCTTCATCTTAATGGGCTTTAAGGTATTTGACTTGGCAATTTGGCATGATTTTCTTGACTTCTTAATTAAAACATTTCATTATTTTAATTCAATAAATTAAACATTATGTAAATATCTTTCAGAATATCATCCCAAATATTTTTATATCCGTAACCTTAAAATTTTGAAAATTTTGTAAACTAGTAATAGTGGATGAGTGGATCAGTAGCAGATCCTGGTCTAATATTACTCCATTTGGGGATTTTTTTTAAGGAACTTTAATATTATTTTTCCAATTTGATCGTAAGGGGTCAATTATGAATTGATTTGCAGAATATACTAATTACTTGCATTCCATTTTATGTTATACTTGCCAATTATGACATACTTGCCAATTATGACTTTTTTATTTTTGAAGGAATTGAAGTTAATCATGAGTTGCTTAGCATATTTTTTAGAGCCGTTTCATCTATCATATTTAGTAAAATTGACCTGTTGATTCCTATGTATTCTATTAGAACATAAAAAGATAGAAATTAAGAATCAAATTAGCTTTTCAAAATTGGGAGAACTTGAATCTTCGTGTGTGTGTATGTGTTTGACTATGGAAAACAAGAAAATTCAAAGGGATCATGAAGGTATGTTCTATGATCTATCACGTCAATAATTTTGAATATCATTGAGTACAATGTTTGAAATCATGTGGTTTTGGTGATTTTGATTATATTTTCATGGATACTATTGTGGGCTGCAACAAATCGAAAAACAAAAACAAAATAACATTTCAAAAGACACATCCTATATGCCTTTCAAGTTTAATTTACCGATGAAATCTAATATAGTTCGAATGTTGCTTTTAGATGAATGATAAATCATAGGGTATTCACTTGAATTTGTTGTTATTCAAATGATTATTTAATAATAATATATTTCCGGGTAAGAAAAAAAATGAAATTTTTTTGATATGGTCAATGTAGTAGCTACAATATGTTTTGTATTATGATGAAATGGTCAATGATGTTGGTATTCAGTATTCACAGATGGTGATGAGATTATCAATGATTCTCCAATAGAGCAAGTAAGGCTTTCAATTCCTGTCAGGGACGACCCAACTTTGCCAACCTTAACATTTCGAACATGGGTTCTAGGACCTATTACATGCTCCATTCTGGCATTTCTGACACAGTTCTTCATGTATCGTCAGAACTATGTCAATATTCCGACTAGTGTTGTACAAATGGTTCTTGTCTTCCTTGGAAAATTAATGGCAGCAAAACTTCCATCTGAACCTGTGAAAGTTCCAGGAACAACATGGAGCTTCTCAATGAATCCAGGACCTTTCAACATTAAAGAACATGTGTTGCTCTCTATTTTGGCTAACACTGGCTTGGATTCTCCTTACAGTATATTAATTATGGTAGTGAGGAAGATCTTCTACAAGAAATATTTAAATTTCTGGATTGGATTACTAATGGCTCTGGCAATCCAGGTAATTGTCAACAATTTATTTTTAGCGTGTTATAAAACTTTTCTTTTACAAAAGCTTGAGCTCCAACATTGTATTCAAATAAAATCTGTAATTTTATTTGTCATGCAACAGCTGCTTGGTTATGGGTTCGCAGGAATCTTTATGAAGTTTTTAGTGTATAATCCTTACATGTGGTACCCTCTTACCTTACTTGACGTATCTTTCTTCAGGTATATTTAATTCTATTAAGAGTAAACGAGTGTTTTTGTGAATAATTGCATTTTTGAAAGCTGACCAAGGCTTTTAACATATAGGGCAGTACACGAAGTCGAAGAGAGGCCTAAAAGAGGGATATCGAAACTTCAGTTTTTTCTTGTAGTAACAGTCGGAAGCTTTGCCTATGCTGTAATACCAAACTATTTTTTCCCTTCAATTAGTGCTCTCTCTGTTGTTTGCTGGTTCTGGAAACACTCGGTCATAGCTCAGCTTATTGGCTCTGGTCGTAATGGCTTTGGCATTGGTTCCTTCACCTTCGATTGGTCTGCAATATCTGGTTATATAGGAAATCCAATCGCTTACCCGTTGTCCACAATCATTAATACATCAGTTGGATTCATATTATTTCTGTACGTAATATGCCCTATTGCCTATTGGACTAATTCAAACAATGCAAGGCATTTTCCTTTTAACTCTCTAGATCTTTTCGACAAAAATGGTCAGCTTTATAATATTTCAAATATTATTAATGAGAATGATCTCACATTCAATCAAAAGGGTTACGAAAGCTACTCAAAGTTGTATATTAGTGTTGTGTATCTTTTTTAGACTGGGTTTGGCTTACTCATTTTATAGTTTTTCATGGAAGGTAATGCCGCTCTCTCTTAGCTTAAATTACATTTTGCATCTACCTGTACGTCACGCCATTTGTGTTTCTTCATTGGCGACATGATCAATATTAAACTCTGTACAGGGAGACATGGCGACAATTCAAGAATGCATATGATAGTGATAACAGCACTAGAGAAGATGTCCATAATAGGCTAATGAAGAAATACAATCCTGTTCCTCAGTGGTGGTTTTATGCAATTATATTTTCAGTAATTAGCTTTGGAATGTTCGGTTGCATAAAATTTGAGATGCAATTACAACTTCCATATTGGGGCGTCCTGTTAGCATGTCTTATAGTGATGATTTTTCTTCTACCCATTGGTGTAGTTCAAGCCACCACTGGTCAGGTCGGTTTCTTACGTATGTTTAGCTCTATCATTCAATTAATATATGTTGACAAATTGGCTCACTTCCACCTACCACACCCTTCACCTACCACCCACCAACTCCTTGAAATGTATATTGTTGACAATGGGAAAAAAACCAAACCACCATGTTGAAAATGGGGGATGGTTGTCTCTATCTTTCCCCTATAAATAAAACCCTTAGCAAGGCAATAATATGAGAGAAAACAAGCAGCAGAGAAGCAAAGCTTCCAGAGAGAGTTCTTGAGAGTTTTAGAGAAAAAACTCTGTTTTCTGTAATTCTGAAATATATTAATTTGCTGCCTCCCGTGGACGTAGGCAATTGCCGAACCACGTAAATATTTGTGTCTTTGTGTTGTGTGCATTTTTTCTGTTTAATTTCTGGCCATTTCCGCAACAAATTGGTATCAGAGCTTTGGTTTTAGTAAAGTCTAGAAATTTCAAAGTACTCGAATCGCTGTTCGGAGGGTACCGTTGTGTTCCTCTCGGAAATACGATTCCAACGCCGGTGACCGCATCTCAAACGGAGCTCAAACAAACTCTCTAGCTTCGGTCAAAGTTCGGTCAACTCTGGAAAAATTTCCAGAAATTTTCTGCAGAATTTTTCAAGGAAGAAGACGACACTGTAGCGCCACGTCAGCGTCCAGTCAGCCGCCACCTCGTCATCCAGTCAGCGCCACATCATCGATAAGCCACGTCAGCGCCACGTCGCCTCTTAGGAGAATATTCCGTTACCATCAGAGAATATTCCGTTATCTGCAGAATATTCCGTTACACTAACGGAATATTCCTGAGTCAACTCGGTCCAAAAGTGTTTTTACCTAACTCAGTGTAATTTTTACCCGTTTTCGACAAAGTCGGACTTGTTTTCAGCTATTTTGACCGTTCTGGACGCATCTGTGCCATCCGTTTCAGCTAATTCCACTTGTAAGTATTAGTTTTACTTAGTCAAGCTTTATTAACTCCATTTTCGGGCACGATGGAAGATCCAAAAGCTGGAGAAATCTTGGAACAGTCAACTGAACCTCAGACCTCGGCATCAACCAGCAGTTCTTGGCAAAGAAGCTCGATATCAAATGCGAAGTTTGATATTGAGAAGTTTGATGGCACCAACAACTTCGGCATGTGGCAATGCGAAGTTCTGGATCTGTTATTCCGGGAAGGATCCGATATTGCCTTGAGTTCCAAACCTGAGAATATTTCGGATGAAGATTGGAAGTATGTAAATCGTCAAGCTTGCGGCACAATTCTGTTGTGTTTAGCTAAGGACTAGAAGTACTTTGTCATAAAGGAGACTATGGCATCAAGTCTCTGGAAAAAGTTGGAGGACAAGTACATGACGAAAAGCATAGAGAACCGACTCTACCTGAAGAAGAAGCTCTTTCGTTTCCAGTACAAGAAAGATAAAGCTGATGATGAAGAGGATTCAGCTTTTAAAGTTTCATCATCAGACAACCATTCTGATAGATGGATTATGGATTCCGGCTGTTCCTATCATATGTGTCCCAACAGGCAATGGTTTTCAAGCTTCTAGAAGCTTGACGGAGGAGTTGTTCTTATGGGCAATGACAACACCTGTCAGACGAAAGGGATAGGAACTATCCGTTTGAAGATGCACGATGGTACAATCAGACGACTGACAGACGTCAGATATGTTCCTGATCTGAAGAAGAACCTCATTCACTAGGGGTCTTAGACTCCAGCGGTTACAAGGTGACCATGGAAGATGGAGTCCTGAAGGTTGTACGAGGTGCATTCTTGACAATGAAAGGTACTCGACAGAGAAATCTATACTTTCTAGACGGGTACACAGTCACAGGGAGAGCAGCCGTCTCCAGCAGTTCCGACGATGAGTCATCTGATACTTCTCGACTCTGGCACATGCGCTTAGGGCATGTCGGTGAGAAGGCTTTGCAAGGTTTGGTGAAGCAAGGTTTCCTGAAAGGTGCAAAGACAGGTAAACTTGATTTCTGCGAGCATTGTGTCATGGGAAAGCAGACAAGAGTGAAGTTCAGCACCGCCATTCATCGTACAAAAGCAACACTGGATTATGTTCACACTAATGTTTGGGGGCCTTCCAAAAATGCTTCATTGGGAGGTAAACATTATTTTGTGACGTTTATTGATGATTTCTCCAGGTATGTTTGGGTATACACCATGAAGCATAAAGATGAAGTTCTGGATATCTTTCTTCAATGGAAGAAGATGATTGAAACCCAGACAAGTAGAAAGATTAAAAGGCTCAGATCAGACAATGGCGGGGAATACAAATCAGATCCTTTCATGAAATTTTGTCAGGCTGAAGGGATAATCAGACACTTTACAGTTCCCGGCACGCCACAACAGAAAGGTGTAGCAGAACGGATGAACCGTACTTTGGTGGAGAAAGTTCGATGTATGCTTTCTCAATCCGGCCTGAGCAAGACATTCTGGGCAGAGGCTTTGGTGTATGCCTCTCATATAGTCAATAGACTACCTGCTTCCGCACTTGATGGGAAAACTCCCAAGGAGGTATGGTCTGGACAACCTGTTTTAGATTATGATCGATTGCATATATTCGGATGTCTAGCATACTTTCATGTTACAGAATCCAAACTGGATCCTAGGGCCAAGAAAGTTGTTTTCTTGGGCTTTAGTGAAGGAGTTAAGGGATTCAAACTATGGAATTCTGAGTCAAATAAGATCGTCTTAAGCCGAGACGTTACCTTTGATGAATCTGCGATGCTGAAACAAATACCTCCAAACACAGAGAATGAGAATCCAAATTCTCTACGACAGGTGGAGTTTGAGACTCCTAAGAAGTCAGAAAAGGCTTCTCCGACATTCAACCGTCCTGATGAGGATTTTGATAGTCAGGACGAGATATTAGTTGAGGTGGAGGATTCAGAACCATTATCTGAGATCAGACAACAGCCAGAATCCATTGCCACCAACAGACCGAAACGAGACATTCGGATGCCCGCCCGTTACACAGACATGGTAGCATACGCTCTTCCAGTAACTGATGATGATGTTCCGTACACCTTTAAAGAAGCTGTGCTCAGTACGGACAGTGTCAGGTGGAAGAAGGCGATGGATGAGGAGATGCAATCACTTCACCAGAATGAAACTTGGAAGTTGACGCCACTTCCAAAGGGAAAAAAAGCTATAGGGTGCAAATGGGTCTATGCCAAGAAGGAAGGTACTCCTGGCAAAGACAACATCAGATACAAAGCCAGATTAGTAGCGAAAGGCTACGCACAGAAGGAAGGAATAGACTACAATAAGGTATTCTCACCTGTTGTCAAGCATTCGTCTATTCAGATTCTATTAGCTTTGGTTGCACAATTTGATCTGGAGTTAGCTCAACTCGACGTGAAGACTGCATTCCTCCATGGTACTTTGAACGAGAAAATCTATATGTCTCAGCCAGAAGGGTTCAAAGTTCCAGGACGTGAGAATTTAGCTTGCAAGCTGAGCAAGTCTCTGTATGGTTTGAAGCAATCACCGAGACAGTGGTACAAATGGTTTGATAGCTTCATGATGACTCAGAAGTACACACGCAGTCATTTTGATCACTGTGTATACTTTCGCAAACTCCAAGATGGTACATTTGTCTATTTGCTCTTATATGTGTATGATATGCTGATAGCATCTAAGAGCAAGGTGGAGATCGACAGGCTGAAGGCTCAATTGAGCTCATAGTTCGACATGAAGGATCTTGGAGAGGCAAAGAAGATACTTGGTATGGAGATCAAAAGAGACCGAGCAAAAGGTACCATCTGTTTGACCCAGACTCAATATTTGAAGACTGTACTTCAGAGGTTTGGTATTGATAGCAAGTCTAAACCTGTAAGTACACCGTTAGCTCCACATTTCAAACTGACTGCACTGATGTCACCAACTACTGATGATGCAAAAGGGCAAATGGATCATGTTCCATATGCAAATGCTGTTGGTGCCTTGATGTATGCGATGGTGTGTACTAGACCAGACATTTCACACACCGTAAGTATGGTAAGCCGTTACATGCATAATCCTGGTAAAGGCCACTGGCAAGCAGTGAAATGGATTCTACGGTACATTCAAGGTACTGTAGATATTGGTTTGAAGTTCGAGAGAGATCAGACAATTGACAAACATATCGTAGGATATGTTGATCTGATTATGCTGGTGATCTTGACAAACGCCGATCTACTACTGGTTATGTGTTCACTATGGCAGGAGGACCAGTAAGTTGGAGATCAACTTTACAGTCAACAGTGGCTTTGTCTACTACTGAGGCAGAGTATATGGCTGTAACAGAAGCTTTCAAAGAAGCCATTTGGTTTCGTGGTTTGATCAGGGACTTGGGTATTGTTCAGGAAAACATGGAGATTTTCTGCGATAGCCAGAGTGCCATTTGTTTGGCAAAGAACCAGGTCCATCATAGTCGCACCAAGCATATAGACGTCAGTTACCACTTTATTCGTGAAATAGTAGATGAAGGGAATATTCTACTTCAGAAGATCGGAACTGCAGACAATCCTGCAGATATGTTAACAAAAGTGGTAACAGGGATCAAGTTCCAACACTGTATGGACTTGATCAATATCTCTCGAGCTCGTAGCGCCTAAAGGGCGTAATGGAGGCAGCATCGATTGGTGGATTCTCGCCAAGGTAGAGATTGTTGGCAAATTGGCTCACTTCCACCTACCACACCCTTCACCTACCACCCACCAACTCCTTGAAATGTATATTGTTGACAATGGGGAAAAAACCAAACCACCATGTTGAAAATGGGGGATGGTTGTCTCTGTCTTTCCCCTATAAATAAAACCCTCAGCAAGGCAATAATATGAGAGAAAACAAGCAGCAGAGAAGCAAAGCTTCCAGAGAGAGTTCTTGAGAGTTTTAGAGAAAAAACTCTGTTTTCTGTAATTCTGAAATATATTAGTTTGCTGCCTCCCGTGGACGTAGGCAATTGCCGAACCACGTAAATATTTGTGTCTTTGTGTTGTGTGCATTTTTTCTGTTTAATTTCTGGCCATTTCCGCAACATAGTCTCTAGTATATGTCCAAATGTTTTGTAGACAATTGAGTTCAACTATATTTCAGAAATGTTGATAGGATACATCTATCCTGGCAAGCCAATAGCGAGCTTGGTTTTCAAAGCGGTTAGTAATTCTGCTATGTCACATGCTCTTTCTTTTATGTATGAATTGAAAATGGGTCATTACATGAAGATTCCCCCTAAATCAATGTTTATGGCACAATTAACTGGAAGTATCATCTCAGCTGTAATAAATTTCTGTACATCCTGGTGGCTTATATCAACAGTTGAAAACATATGTGACCCAAAAAAATTACCTAAGGGTAGTCCATGGACATGTCCTACGCAGCATACAGTCTATGACAACTCGATAATTTGGGGCATGATTGGTCCACAGCGTGTATTTTTTCCTGAGGGTATGTACTCGAATCTCTTCTATTTCCTCTTCATTGGTGTGATTCCACCATTGTTGGTTTGGGCTGTGTCAAAGTATTTTCCTGAGAAAAAATGGATCAAAAGCATTAACGTACCAAATATATTGGGAGGTGTCTTATTTTTGCTAGCTGCTGGGGCAGTGAATTACTGGTCTTGGATAAGTGTGGGGGTCCTCTTCAATGCAATTATATATAACAAGTATAAAGGTTGTGGACCAAGTACAATTATGTATTGGCAAATGGGCTGGACCTAGGGAATTGCCTTTCAATTTCTGTTAACAAGTGCAACTCTACAAATAAATGATGAGTTGTGCTATTGGCACACCCCCTACTGATCTATTCATGCCCCATTTTTTTAAAATTTTGATTTAATTAAATAAAATTAAATGTTTTTATCAAATTTTTTGGTTTATTTCCAAAACTACCCATTTTACTTATTTTTCAAACTTAATACATACCAATTATGATTTCTCTATCTCTTATCTCTGTATCTGTATTTATCTCTCTCACCTCCATTGATTGATTTAATTTTTTTTCTTCTTATTTCTTTTTTTTTTTAGTTTTTTTTTCTTATTTCATGGTGGAAACGAAAAAATAAAAAATAATAGGGTACTTCAACACAACGACAGCTTGATATCATTCTAAAGAAAAAAAATAAACTTCAAACTTATCTCCAGAGAATGAATTGTTTTCAGATGTTACTGTCATTGTCAGACAATTCTCGCTTTATGTCATTGTCAGACAATTTTTGCTTTATGTCATTCTCAGACAATTCTTCAAAATGTTTGATATCGTTCTTAGATAATTCTTCCATATTCTTGATATTGTTCTCAAACTCTTTCATAATATTTTAGATGTATGTAAGAAGCATATTTTAGGGTTTAAGAGTTAATTATTTTTTTGAAGAAACAGATTACTGGGTTTTTTCTTTTTTGAAAAGGAATATGAGATTTTAATAGATTTACTCTAGAGAAGATTTCTTTCCTAAATTGTATGTCTCTTTAAGTAATTTTGATAAAGGAAAAAAAAAGAATATTATATAATTAAAAAATGTGGCATTAATAGATCAGTAGGGGGTGTGCCAATAGCACCACTCATAAATGATATCTATGGAGTTAACTGGTGGGGTTTAGATGTGGGAGATCATTGTCCCCTTGCACAGTGCCCTACAGCTCCTGGTGTATCTGTGGAAGGTTGTCCCACTCTTTAACAAATGACGTTGAGTGGAAGAATCAGTCGTGCTATAGTTTGTTCAGAATTTCAATTGAGCTTGGAGCCATATATATAATTTAAAGTCATTGCATTGAATTATATGGTATATGTAATTTCATTTAATGTGATATTTAGAATGTGAACATATTGTGCATTAGTACCCAAGTAGTCGTTTTTGCTACATATAGCAAACTTTTCAATTACAAATTTCTATGGGCAACCTATAAGGGAAATATTAAATTTCTAGAGTAACTAGATCCTTATCATTTTGTAGAAAGGTTTTGAGGTTGTTTATGCTGTAAAAGTATCTAGTAGAGTCCCGTTTTTATTGAATCAAGATTTTATAATTTTCTGTTAAAACCTCCTTGGTAGTCCTGTGTGTAAGTCCTGATGATAGGCATTTATGGACTTTAGCCACAGCCATACACCATTTCTTATAGGAGAGAACTAGAATCCATCAAATTACTTACTCTCCTCTCCTCTCCTCCGCTCGTTTATTGTGGAAAGTCCACCTCACCCCTCGTGGCTTTTCAGTCTACCTTATTCTCCATGATGGTCCTGTAACGAGGTTCCTCCTCACTTCAATATCCGAGGTTGGGTTAATAACAATGGTATTGGACACAAATAAAAACGTAATATTTTTTAAAAAGGTTTCAAATTAATTTAAAAATAGTATTAAAATAATATTTGTGATAGTTTAGTTGAAAAATAAATTTATTAAAAATAATAATTTATGGAATAAAGTAAAAATGAATAATGAAAAGATAAGGGGATGTTCGGTGTCATTTCCGAAACCCATTTTTCGTTATCCAAGTTGAAAAACGACAGAAACTTGTTCCGTGCATGTATTTTAGAATTTTTTTAAAAAGAACATGGAAAATGAAACATGATATTAAAGCTTCAAAACGTAGCTATGGGATACACAAGATTAACCACATTTGGTATCATTTTTAAAATTGTGTTTTTGAAAACTAATTTTATAAATGAAAATCATGTTTACAAACTGATTATTTTAAAAATGTAAACATGTTTGGTTGCGTTTTTTAAAAGTACTTTTCAAAAACAAAAAACAATTGATACATATTTGGCATTGCTTTTAAAATAGGTAATATATAGTGAAATTTTTTCCTCAGTACGTACTGATAAATATATATATCAGTGTCTTACATGTGGACCATTAGATTCAATTGTTTTGACCTAGTCTGTTTGCACTTGTCAATGTTTATTCATAATCTATGGCCAACATGCAATGCACTGATGTATTTTATATCAATTCACACTGAGGAGAAAAGGACTGTGTGTATATATAAATATATATATATATATATATATATTGAAAAGAAAGGAGTAAAATAGTTGTTTGGAGTGAAAAATCGTGGTTTGTTTAAAAAATATATGTTCTGAAAATGATGAAAAACATTAAACAAAGGACTTTATAACTATTTTTAGATTTTGAAAACAAAAGTATTTTTATAAAGTGGAATCAAACAGCACAGCAACTGTCCGGCACCTATTTTTTGAGGTGTTTTTGTTTTTATTTTCTAAAAACAATTTTATAAACAAAGTTTTGAAGTTCTTATCTTTTACCTGTATTATTCCACCTAATAAATATATATATAGAGAGAGAGAGAGAGAGAAAGGGTAGTTTTGTCAAAAAAAAAGTTTACATAATATAAATAGGGGTAAAGGGAATGGTGTAAACCACACACACTTGCAAGGATAATAGTTTGATCTTTCTTTTGTTCTTGCCTTTGATATATTCATCTTCCTTTTGTTTCTAGGGTTTTGTCTCAAACAATTATGTTTTGAAACTTTTGTTAATATTCATGTTAGTTTTCACATGCATTTATACAGCAGTAGCCAAGATCCAAAGTAGAGCCCGAATCCACCACCCTACCGCCCACACAACCCTCTGTGTTGCCATTACCCTGCTGCACCCCATGGCTCACAACCATGCTCGATGTAGTACATTATCAAATTATCTCCACCGATATCACTTCACTTTCTTACTTGTCATTCAATGTTATGATAATAATGTTGTCTATGTTGTCGTTCAATTTGTTGTGTTATTTTATTATTTTATTAGTATGTTTAAGTGTTTGTTTTGTTTTACTGTTTTATTAGCATGTTTAAGTGTTTCTCTGGTTGGGGATGTATAACTTAATATCCATCTTAATAAAAATTTCATAAGACTTAATGGATATCAAGTTATACATCCTAGACGAAACACTTATTGAGTGGGGCCCAAAAAGGCAACCCCATTATTGTTGCAACCCCAAGGCCTGAGAGTGTTGTAAATATGAAGACGACACAAAGTTCAAGGAGAGCCCTGAAACTGACAATCTCATCCATTCTCAAGTTACGAATGTGTTCAGTTGTTGTTAATAAATGTTTGTTGCTAGTTTTTTTTGTTGTTATTGTTCTATTAGAATTTTCTTTTACGAATAACAATGTACTAAGTCAGACAACTTTTGTAATGTGACGAAGGAAGGGATATTTTGTTATTAATTTGAATTTGAATAAAAATTTGTGTGATGCATGTTTATGTTGTTTTCTTGTAATCTCTGTTAGAATTATACTATATATTAGTACATATTGTATATAATATTCTTAGAGTTAGGGGTAATTTTGTAACTGTGCTTATTTAGTTTTTCCCTAGTTTGTATATTATAAATATGCTGCTTCTCAAAGCAGTCGACAATCTTGTTTTGGCTTTCTCTTTGTATCAAACAGTGGCTTTTTTTTTTTTGCATCAGACTTTTTAGTTTTCTTTTGTTTCTCTTGCATTGGTTTGGTTCAGTTTCTTTTGCATAAGATTTTGCTTAATTTTATAACAATATATCAATTGATTTACAGTGATACCAGGTCGAAGGACAAAACATGTATAATCAAAGACTTTTAGGGAAGAATAATCAGGAGCATGCCCATACAACTTTTCAAATGGTGAAAAACCTGAGGAGTGAGAAAATGGATTCTTATTAATTAGGTTGACAGAAGTAAGAACTAAATCTCCCCAAAATGCTCTAAGAACATAGGCAGACAATAAGACGGAACAACAGTTTGAACAATGTGTCTATGTTTTCTTTCGGCCACAACATTTTGCTCACCAGTATCAGTACAAGAAGTTTGGTGAGCAATTCCATCTAAAGGAAGCAAATCATAGAGTTTATTAGAAGTGTACTCCGCACCCAAATCACATCTAAAGCATTTTATAACAGCAGAATGTTAAGTTTTAACATTAGTCATTAGATAAACCCAACAATAACGGCTCTAATCATCAATAAACGAAATTTAATATCAAGACCCCTCCCTTTTGTGGCAATAGGGGACGGTCCCCAAACATCAGAATGAATTAAATCAAAAGGTGCAAGAGAAGAAGAGGTACTTCAATTAAATGGTACAGTATAAAATTTTGCCAGTTTACTACCACTGCAATCAGAAATGTCATGTGTTATAGGGATTTTTTGATAGCATGACAAGTCAGCATGATCACCTGAAAGAACGGTGATTAGATATGCCACATCACCAAAGTCAGCTATAAAAGATCAATCTAAGGTGACCAGTAGATGATTTCAAAGCTTGATCAAATTTACTCAAGATGATCGGGGAAACTAACCGATCGGGTATTAATAACCTAGTTGGGGAAACTAGCCGATCGGGTAGAGATGACCTAGTCAAGTAAAGACGATCCGATCGGGGTAAAAGAGATTTGCTCGGGATAGATAGCTGGTCATTTAAACGACACGTGGGAGACATTAAAGGAAATCACAACTCAAATACGCAGAGGAAGAGTCACACTTAAACAAGGCACCTTGCATTACACTCTGACTAGGAAATAAACTTCCTTATAAATGATAGAGTCTCAATCAGGCAACAAATCTAACTCATTCAATTCGTGGAAGATGCGAAACATGAAAGAAGACAAAAACGACTTCAACAAGTAACAAGTCCTAATTAAACGCCACCACCTTTCCTTATTTGTACAACAAGGATTAGGGTTCTATGCATGTATAAATAGATCTATAATCTCATTGTAAAAGAGATATAGACATATACACTATTATAGGGATTTTTCGGTAGCATGACATGTCAGCAAAGATAACAGATAATCCTGAATATATGGCAGACCACGTCATCAGAGACGAAAAACAGTCGCTAGTGATTGGCGAGTGGTCGGATGAACTGATCGGGTAAAATAAGCACGGTCGGGTAAAGTCAACCGCCAAACATTAACACGTAGGCAAATGAAAGCTTTAACCAGTCTAGGGTTGAATAATCAAAGCCTCATGACATGTCAGCAAAGATAGCGGATAATGCGTAATATATGGCAGACTACATCATCAGAGAAGAGAAACTGTAGCTAGTGATTAGCGAGTGGTCGGATGAACCGATAGGGTGAAATAAGCATAGTCGGGTAAAGTCAATCGGTCAACATTTGACCAAGTCACAGTTGATGTTACTAGACGGGGGGGTCAAACTGAACCGATCGGCCAAGATAGGTCTAAACCCGTTCGGGTAGCAAAACTGATCGGGGAAAGAGCACATGGTCAGGTTAGGAAACGGTCGGCCAAGAGACGCTCAGTCAAGACAGTAACACGAGTTCAACTACGAATCAATTACGAAGAGAAAGAATTTTACTCAAGCATGGAATCTAGAACCATATTCTGATAAGGAAATATTATTATTTCCTCCTACATATCAGAGAGTCTAGATTAAGCAATAACTCTACACTTCTAGAAGATTTCATACCGATTAAGAAATAAGTTCTAAATGGACTACTCAACTAGAATCCTGTGAAGATTCTAATTCAATGCGCAAGATCTCTGAAACAGGAAAGGAGTTAAATATGACTTCAACATGTAACAAGTTCTAATTAAATACCACCACTTTTCCTTTCTTGTACAGCAAGGATTAGGGTTCTATGCACATATAAATAGACACATAATCTCATTGTGTAAAATGATCGAACGATCAAAGTATAAGGGGCTCTATCGATCTATGTGTAAAAAAGCATAACAACTACTCGAGAGAAGGAGAGATTGTGTGTGTAATCATTATATTCATAAAGGATTTCTTCTCGCCGTCACCGGCAACCCTGGATGTTTCACCGCCTTGGGGTTTTACCACGTAAAACATTTGTTATGCTTGATTTATCATTTATTTCCTACTTTTCTACATTATCATTCACAAATACCAACAAATCGTATTGCATCCACATGGAGAAAGAGAGGCTTTGATTATTCAACCCTAGACTAGTTAAAGCTTCGATCTGCCTACGTGTTAATGTTTGGCGGTTAACTTTTCAACGATCCAAAAATCACCGTCAACACTTGGAGCTAAAAGAAGGGGTGCTAGAACTCAACTTCGAGGAATCCTCATGAACAAACCACTGAAAGAATTCTGATATGGATCAACTACAGGACCCGTAGCAAGAGCGGCGGTCATGACCAAATTTAGAGTAAGAATATTTTGAAAATAATACTCAAAGCTTCAAAGTGTCTAAAATAAGCCCGAGGAATTGCTTTCTCATTCTGACAGTTAAAAAAAAGAGAAACTTGTCGCGAATCATGAAATTTCTGACCAATGGACACAAAAGTGAGCATATCTCCCTCTACGGAACTCAGATTTGTGAACCGTAAAAACCGCTGGAAACTAAACATCCAAGGCTTTCCAAGCATATATGGTTCGTGGCCTAGTTCAATATGAGAAAAATTTGGTGGCTCTTGCAACATTGAAGAAAACAAATCATGGATAGATTTGTGATCAGACCATTGAACGCTGAAATGGGCATATCTCCCTCTAGCAGAGTCGAAATCGCGAGCCGTAAGAACCATGGGAAACTAGACATTCGGACCTTTCCAGAAATATATGGTTCACAATCTGGTTCAACTGGTGGAATATTTTATAGCCTCTGAAACATTGACGAAAGTGGTTCGCAGATAATTTTCTGATCCGAACACTGGTTGCTAAAACGGAGGTAACTCTCTCCAGAAAGCACGGAATCAGGACCCTTGAATTTTGCTGAAAACTAAACCCACAGAGCTTTTTGAGAACATGTGGTCCACAACACAATTCATCCCAATGAATATTTGAAGGCCTCCAGGACATTGCGGTTCAGCATAAAAAGAAGGAGAGAGGGTCTGAGGACATGTCTACCTTGACGCGTGTTAGAAACCGAGCCCATCTTGGTATGAAATACCCAATATTAATTCTCACTTGAACCCACTCGGCTCCTCGTCAATTCAACTGCGAATGATCCAAGAATAAAACGACTAGACTCCAAGTTCGGTAAGTAGCTGAGGTAAGTCGATTTTAATATGTTTAACCTTAAGGTTTTATCGATCTATTTCACAGACAGAGAATATATAAGCATGTTATCGATTTACATGTTATCTATGCATGTTTCTCTCATACACAATACATAATAAGCATGCATAAGTCTATCAACATGTAATGCATGCTTAATTAGTATGTCTGACAACCTTTATTCAAGCATGTTGTATATCATAGATTTATAGGTGTCGAGTTTCGACACTAATCATTAATAGTACCATGTATGAGTTAATCGGTTCCAAATACTTGTTCACATTAATTACATGATTATCATTACTTGTGAGAACACCACTCACCTGCTTGGTATAGAAAACAAGTTTAAAATGCTAGCTCAGGAATCGAGTCTTACCTTGGTGCGAGGGAAACGAATGTCATCTTGATGCGCTTAAAGGTTTCAACAAACGAGAGACCATATAACCTTAGTTATCCGATCAGAGATAGAAGAGTAGCATTGGCCTCACATTGCTAACAACTACCTTCATCAATCCGGGTTTGATCTCTCCTATTAATATAAATATTATGCTCTACCAAATATGTTATGTCTTATACGAATAAAACTCGTTTATGACTAACTATTATCTTTTATTACATGAGCAAGCATATAAATTTATTTATACTCTAGAACCGTAAACGGAGCCCGACGGATGCTTTAAAAAAAATCCGAGTGAGGGTCATTAAATGTCGTCCTTTGAATAACAATTTGCTGAGAATTTTTATAGTGAAAGGCCTATCAAGTTTGACTCAGATGAGGTTGCCTTTTGAAAGGTTCTTGGTCGGACATTGATCGAGCCAAAAATGTCATACATTTTGGCCCTCATATCCTTACTTTTTGTTTTGTTCTTGAGTGTTTTTTATGTGTATTTATGGCTCTTTTGGTTTTTATTGCAGGCATTAGGTAAAAAGGCATGAAGGGGGGGCAAAATGGACCAATTAGTCCCCAAATGAAGTGAAGAAAGCAAAAGTGCACCTACCCGTGCACTTGCCCGTGCACCGGAAGGTGAAAATATTGGAGAATCTCAGTGCACGGGTAACTGCACCGGTGCGACCCGTGCAGTTCACAACCAAGTGAGCAGAGTCTCAGACAAATACCAACTGCACGAGTGGTGCACGAGTCAACCAACCGCGCACTGACCCATGCACATTGCATAAGTCAGGAAGAAAATGAGTTAGCACGGGTAAACTGCATAGGTACCTCACCCGTGCTATACGGGATACACAGCTCGCCACATCAGCATTTTGGCCTAATTTTTGAAGGAAGTATAAATATTTTTCAAAATCTAATTTTTGAAGGAGGAGACCCACGACAATACACCATTCCATTCATTCTTTCTCTATCTAAATCTCAAAAACCTTTCTTACCAAAAACCCATCATCATCAATTGCTACTCATAAGGACATAGGAGGTGGATTGACGTTTGAAGAAAGAAGGTTCTACATGGGTTTTTTCTACTTCCCTCCTTTTTATTCTTGTATTCCATTTGTTATGAGTAGCTAAATCCCATTAAGGGAATGATGTGATTCACTTGTAAATATGGGTATTTGTAATGAACTCAATATCTTTTATTAAAATCTATCTCATTTGTTCTATTCAATGTCTTACTTGATTTCAAAAGCAATTTGTGTTTGATTATACATGATTCTCTTCATGAGTTGTTTGAGAAATTATATGTGTAGAGAATCAAGTATACATGATGCTTGGCCCTCTAAGCTCAATTGAATAGGAGGATTGAACAAGGGTACATGACCCAAGTAATATCCTGACTTATTAATCTCACATAATTCTAATCTTTCATGGGTAATCAAGACTATACATCCAGGATTGTTTGCATGTGATAGATTAAGCATCAATCTATACATGATGGGTTGGTGATTTTTAACGAAGAGATTTGTCCCTTATGTGATAGATGTTCTTTCATTGTATAACCAATTGTGGGTGGTCAATGATATACATGATGGTTTGGGCATTCACAAGTGGTAAATAATCACTCCTATACGTCATAGGGTTGTTACATTAGTTAATGACAATTAATGTGAGTTCATTCTTTACCCATTGTTTGCTAGTTGAATTTATCAATTCCTTAATCCACATATCACATATCCATACCTTTTAGATTAGTTTACATTTTAGCTTTAATTTTTTCTCGAAAAACCATATCAATTTACTTTTCTTGCATTTTTAACTAAAGCATTAGTTTAATCATAACTATAGTTCGATCTCTGAAGAACGATACCCATACTTGCCACATACTAGTTTTATACTTGTTTGAGTGCATCTTGGGATTTTATAAATTTGTTTGAATATTATATATCACGACATAGAAAAATGCACGTTCAGACATGTCAACAGAACTCCAAACCGTGATTGCATTCGTTAATTGCCGAAATGGCACCACACTATCGGTTGTCAAAGATAAAATCTATTCGGCCAAAGTTCTGACCGATGAAAGATTCTGGTAGGCCAAATATGGAACCTGTTAGGCCAAAGATTCTAGTTGGCCAAAATTATGGTCGACCAAAGATAGAATCTAGCCGGTTAGAGTTTCTGGTAAGCTAAAGATAGAATCTGGTCGGCGAAAAATAGAATCTAGTCGATTAAAGCTTCTAGTCAGCGAAAGATAAAATCTAGTTTGTCAAAGATTTCGATCAGAAAAAAAAGAGGGTGGCATGGTCTAAAAAAAAGATCAACCGAGGCGAGAGGTCAGATCTTAATAGAGTCATTACAAGGGCACACATCCATAGAAATCAAGAGAATCCTGACAACTGCAGCATAAACAGATGAAACACCTGAGACACGCTAGCAAGCCCTAACAAAAAAAAAGGTGCTAGGGGGTGGATTATTTGTTCTATCATTGCCAGGAGATGCGCAAGCAAGCGGATTCGCAAACAGAGTTCGGAAAAAAATTCAAGATGCACTTGAAGAAAAGTTCACCTCGATGAGCGTTGAAAACCGGACCCATGATGGTATAAAAACATCATGAGTCAATCATCAGATGAGTCAGATAAGCTATCTATTATCAGCTAACCCGACAACAATAAAACAATTTACAATATAAGCAACTAGACTTTGGAGTCGTGGGAGGTTCATCAGATTAAACTCTAAAAAGATAGCTTCTCAAAAGCTTTCTGGGTTTAACATATCGATGAAGAATCCAAACTGTGATCACATCAAAGCAAACATCAACTAAACGGTGAACAATCAATCGTTAGAAGTATAAAGTGGCTTCACATAAGCCTCACGCTAGCTCCAGGTCGCTCAAATGGACGTCAAAATAATCAGTTGATCATGACCACATGTGCGGCAATTAAAAGTTGATAATATTTCACTTCCACAACCTCACCAAGATTATTTAGAAAGAACTCTGCCACATACAACTGGCGAACGAAGAAGCAAAACCTGAGTGTTAGCCTATTTGGTTTGTCGTAGTTGTTCAGTTTAGAGGAACTACTCAGCTCATCACAACTGCTCGGTTCACCAGAGGTATTCAGCTATTGCAGATATTTCAGCTCACCGTTCTGTCAGATACCCTAACTAACTACTCAACAAAGCATTAAAAAAGATGAGGAAAAAAGGATGCGATGTAAAAAGCACTCCGTTGGAATAAAACCTACTTTAACAACTGATGGGGGCTAGGGGGAAGCACGTCACAACAAAAGAGCAGACGACGTAAAAAAAATCGCAGTTGCAAAGTAGTTTTTATCCAAGTCACTTCTCTAACCCGGTGATTCGACTGATGCATAAAAAAAGATAATATATCTGTCTAAAATTGATCAGTGTAATAAGATAACTGATCGGTTAGTTGATCAGTGTAATAAGATAACAGATCAGGCCAAAATTGATCAGTATAATACGATAATTGATCGGTCCAAAGTTGATCAGTTTAATAAGATAACTGATTGTCGTAAAGTAATCAATGTAATAAGATAACTGATGTATGTATAGAAAAAAATAGAAGATGGACTAGAACAGATGTAGGAGTATAAGACAAAAGCATGTGGATCAATTACCACCTCTCAGCACATGCAAAAAGTCAAGTAGCAGCAGACCATCTCAATCTCGGCGGTTTGATCAAAGGATCAAAAATCTTGTCATTCCTTGTAAAAAAAAAGGAATTAGATGGATGGTTGCAATTCACGAAAGGTCCTAAAGATCGTTCACCCTAAGAAATATTTGACGATATTCGGAACATCACAACTCTACACTGGAGATAGAAACGCCCATTACACGGGTTAGTATTGATTATTAAATTGTCTTATTTGCTTCCTTGCAGTGATCTAGGAAGGCATGACGCGAAATATTATACAAAAAGATAAGGAGGGAACATCTGTGATTCACCGACTCGGAGCAAAAAAATAATGTTAGCAATTTCGGATCTCCCATCAAGTGATGTTAAAGGTAAAATCTAGTTTTTTAACTAATTATTTGATGTTCGGTGGATGAGTCAAAAATCCCTAGACTACACGACCGAATAATGATAACAAGGAGGTAAAAGATTGTGAAACACTTTCTTCACCCTTATTCATCTATAATATGCTTCTAACATGATATGCAACACATGTATTTTTTGCATATTTCTCCTAACATTAGACCATGCATACATATGCTGCCATAGTGTGATTATCAATTACATGATAGATGTTAAAAACAAACATATTTTACAAAATGCATACCGTATGTTTTTCATACAAATCACCCTTCATGAAGAATTTATGGGTACTGTATCATAAACAACAATCGTAAGCGGTACGAGGCATGGATCTAACTATTCATCTTCAGCATTTATATATGTTTATTATTTGTTCAAATGTTACTAACATGCTCAACATAAAGAAATAGAGCATGCTCAAACAAGGCATCTGCACTCAAAAGACCATTAAAGGAGAAATTCTCCAGATAAAATCCAAGAAAAAATGTTCGAAATTTGTCTCCGCCACACAGAGACATGCCCAAACACCCGAGTTTTCTTAGGCAAAGGGTGCTCGGGGGTCAAGTGAGGGGGCCGAAAGCAAAGTCCAAAAAAAATGGGTGATGCATACTCACCGAAACTAACTAAGTGCATTAAAAGCACTGTTAGAGCTCCTTCAGGTGATTAGATACCTGATGCGATGCGCAGAAAGTTGGATAGAGTAATCAAATTCTCATACTTGAATGCCAAATTAACTAGATACTTGGCTAAGATAAGTTAAGCTAATAAGATGCAGATCATCCTCATCGCAACGAATCTTGAGTAATAGACTACTGGGAGACATCCCAGTGACTTAGTTGCCAGATAAAAGACAAGTGTCTATAAATTAGATATCATGAAAATGGTCCCGAAGAACACTACTTGGTAAATATCAAGATTGATCGTGAGCAGCCCAAACAAGCAAGGTCAAGATTGTTCACACAACCCACCAGAGATGATAGGTTAACAAGATAACCGATCAGGTCAGACCAAGTTTAGTCAATTAATGAGATAACTGATCGGGTAAAAAATGATCAGTTAATAAGATAACTGATTGGATCAAAAATGGTCAGTTAATAAGATAACTGGTTATATCAAAGATGGTCAGTTAATAAGATAAATGGTCATACCAAGTTCGATAGTTAATAAGATAACTGATCGGGTCAAAGACAATCAGCTAATAAGATAGTTGATCGGATCAAAAAACAATCAGCCAATAAGATAGCTGATTAGATAAAAAATGACCTGTTTAACAAGATGACTGACTAGCCACAAACTAATAAATGTAATAAAATACTTGATCAGACTGAGATAATAAGATACTCAGTGTAAAACCAATAAAAACAATACTTGGTTAAGAATACAGTTTGCTACGGGGTAATCAGGTACTCGAGCAAACCAGTAAACTAAGCCAATGGGTTACTTAGCCTTAAAACCAGTTAAAGTGACACTTGGTTCAATTAAGTCAAATGAGATACTCAGCTTAGGCAAGAAAAAAACTACTTGGCAAAAGACGAGATTGATCAAGATCGACCCGAGCGAATCAACTCAAAAGCCAATTGGAACCATCAACATGAGTGGAGATAACTGATCAGCTACAAGGTGATCAGTTCGATAAAGATAACTGATCAGATCTAAAGTGATCAGCTCGACAAGGTAATTGATCAGATCTAAAAGTGACCAGTTTAATAAAGATACTTGGTCAGACTAAGGTAACGAGATACGTAGGCAAATCAATCAGGTCTAAGTAAAGCGTACAAATTGACTAATCCAATGAGCTACTCAGACTTAATACTAGTTAAGCACTTGGTCCAGTTAAGTTAAGTGAGCTGCTTCGCATGAAACAAAAGTCGATAATGCGCTTAATAGCTCGCCTAGCAGATCCCTTGAGGAAGTAGATGCTCAGCTCAGCTCAAGTATTTAAAAAGGTATTGTTATTGGTAAAGATTGGTCGGCTGACAAGCTAGCATTGTTACTGAAGTATCAGTAACTAAGTATGCCATGTCAACAAAAGTCAACCAAACAACCGGTCAATACCTGACCAAGTCTTCATCGTGAGCAAGCCCGAGCGGACAAAGTCAAAGACCGATTATCCATCGAAACAAAACTGATAAGTTTAGTGAGATAACCTATCAGTCTCATAAGATCGGGTTTAATGAGATATATGGTCAGATGATCGAGTCTAATGAGATACTTGATCAGATTGAGGTAATCAGATACTCAGTGAAAAACCAGTCAAGTAAAAAAAACATAGAGATCGATCTATCAGAAGATCGGTCAAAAAAGAAAAACTGACTGGTGAAAATAAAGCACTGTCAGTTCAAAAACTGACTGGATGCGAATAAATCACTGTCAGCTCAAAAACTGACTGGATGCGAATACAGCACTGTCAGCGAGCCGGCCTTTAAAAAAAAAAGAAAATTAGGTAAAAACTTTTCTACTTAATTGCATTTATATTAAGTTTAAAATATGCAGGTACAAAGCTTCGATGGGCAAGTGCACATAAAAATAGTCAGAAAGCTTTCAAACGCAAGATCTGGGCCACCTGAGCTGAACGCCTTGAGGTTGGCTTGGCTTGCTAAAAATCAAGTAAGAACACTAGAAAGTGGGTGGAAACTTAGATACGGTGAGTCAAGGCCCCCCGCAGTGCAAAGTAAACATTCGGGTTGCCTTGAGCCAAAAAGCCTAAATCCTTGTCTGTCAGTCGAGCGAGCCTTTGGAACAATTTGAGAGAAGTGCAAAAATCAAAGAGCAACTGTAGAAGAACCAATCATGGTCAAAATCGAATACAAGTAAGTCAAAAGTCTAAATTGTATTTATACACATAAAATATCTTTTTCTTTTGCAGAAATAGTAGCCGAAAGGTCTAAAAAAACAAAGCGAGATCGATCCACAAGAAGGATCGGCCAAAACGAAGACAGACCTATAAGAAAGATCGAACAAAAGGAAGAATCCGGTCTACGAAAGATAGAATTTGTTCAACCAAAAGATAAAACTTGTTCGGCCGAAGATTCTGGTTTGCTTAAATTATGGTCGGCCAAAGATAGAATCTGGTCGGTTAGAGTTTCTAGTCGGCTAGAGACAGAATCTGATTTTCAAAAAATAAAAAAATCAGCCGAGAAAAAGTTTAAAGAGATAATAAAGATCCTGGTTGAACGCTTGGAATGTCCCAAAAAAAATCAGAAGCTGATTACTTAAAAAGATGACTATGATCATTTGGTGATTATCCATGGTCCGACCAGACCAAGAGCAAGTTCATCTCAAAATAAAGTATCCAAAGGCATCTCAGCAACCTGATATGTGTCCCGACGACACTTACAGATATAGGTCCAAAGATGTATCTCAGTTAACATAACCTGTCTTGAAGATTATCACTCCGTAGGAGAATAAACAATATGGTCAAAGAGTCAAAAAAGCAAAGGGAAACTATTCAAATCCCCTTCGTTGAGTCGCCAAGAACTCATCTCGCGGATTTGAGAGGGGTATTGTTATAGGGATTTTTTTGGTAGCATGACATGTCAGCAAAGATAGTGGATAATCTGGAATATATGGCAGACCACCTCATCAGAGAAGAAAAACACTCGCTAGTGATTGGCGAGTGGTCGGATGAACTGATCGGGCCGGGTAAAGTCAACCAGTCAACATTTGACCAAGTCACAATTGATGTTACTAGACGAGGCGGTCAAACTGAACTGATCGGCCAAGATAGTTCTAAACCCGATCGGGGAAAGAGGATCTGTTCACGTTGGAAAACGGTCAGCCAAGAGATGCTCAATCAAGACAGTAACACGAGTTCAACTATGACTCAATTACGAAGAGGAAGAATCTTACTCAAGTAAGGAATCTAGAACTATATTCTGATAAGGAAATATTATTATTTCCTCCTACATTTCAGAGAGTCCAGATTAAGCAATAACTTTACTCTTCTAGAAGATTGCACACCGATCAGAAAATAAGTTTTAAACAAACTACTCAACTAGAATCCTGCGAAGATTCTAATTCAATATGCAAGATCTCCGAAACAGGAAGGAGTTAAATACGACTTCAACATGTAACAAATTCTAATTAAATACAACCACTTTTCCGTACTTGTACAACAAGGATTAGGGTTCTATGCATATATAAATAGACCCATCATCTCATTGTGTAAAAGGATCGAACGATCAAAGTATAAGGGGATCTATCGATCTATGTGTAAAAAGTATAACAACCACTCGAGAGAAGGAGAGATTGTGTGTGTAATCATTCTATTCATACTGGATTTCTTCTCGCCGTCACCGGCAACCGTGGACGTTTCCCCGCCTTGGGGTTTTTCCACGTAAAACATGTGTTATGCTTGATTTATCATTTATTTCTTACTTTTCTACATTATCATTCACAAATACGAACAAATCGTATCACATCCACGTGGAGAAAGATGCTTTGCTTATTCAACGCTGGACTGGTTAAAGCTTCGATCTGCCTATGTGTTAATGTTTGGCGGTTGACTTTTCAACGATCCAATAATCACCGTCAACATACACAGACATACATAGAAAGAGAAAAAAGAAAGAAAAAAGAGTGAAGAGAGATTGAGTTTGTAACCAGATTCATCATAGTGAAACTTTTCTCTCGCCGTCACCAGCAACCGTGGATGTTTCACCAATTTGGGGTTTTACCACGTAAACCTCGTGTTTGCATGCTTTGCTTTTTTTTCTATTTCCTCATAACATCGTTGAAAATTTGCAATTGCTTGTTGGATACGTGATCGACTTTACATAGTTCCAAAAATCACAGTCAACAATTGGCGCTAGAAATAGAGGGTGTTGAACTAACTTTTGCTAAGTTAATCTCGAAGAACTTGTAAATCAGTGACATGGCAGATAATAGGGATGGAAGTCAGTCCCCGCATGATGATGGCACCTCTCGTGGTGTTAACAACTCTGGCCTAATGAACGCCAGCATCGCTGGAGGAAGTCTGCCCTCCGTGACTCCGATATCAACTGGTCAAGCCGCGATAACCACCGTAAATGCTCCCCTAGGAATTTCTCCAAAAGCATTCCAGTAGGTCCAAGAGTCCTTGTGGAGAGTCATTGAAGATGTTGCTAGACAGGGAATCAATATAATAGCAACTGCTAATCAGACCTCACCGTACCAACTATCTATACCATTGGTTGCCCAAGACCCTAAGGTGCATTCTGAGATAGTGGGCGTGACCCCAAGCGGGCCCCGTAAAACTGGTAAAGAGGGCAGATTACCTTGGAAATGGGGAACACTCCCAAAGGGGAGATGAAGGAATTAGCGGACGGGGTAGGCAAGATTGATATCAAACAGATTCTGAACTGAAGGAAACCCGTAGAGATGTTCGTAACGGGATCAATCTAGTTCGTTAGAACACACCGAAGAATCAAGTCCCCACTAAGATTCGATACCCCAAAGGTGGGCACCCACATAATCTAGCAAGGGTACACTGACCGTCAGCGATCGGGAATAGATAATGAGCCAGAAGAAGAGCTAGATATCCTGATATAGAAATTGACCCAGAACGTATAAGCATTAGAAAGTCGCCAGAGGCTACAATATTTATTGGATGATGATTCTGAAAGCCCCTTCGTGAACAACATTCTCTAAACCCAGTTCCTGGAAAGATTCAGAATGCCTCAGGTTAAGCAATTTAAAGCAGACATGGATCCAAAGGAACACATGAGACGTTTCTGAAGTACGATGGCACAATACGCTTACAACGACCCACTGTTATGCTTGATGTTCCCATGAATGCTCGGAGACTTGGGGTCTAGGTGGTTTGGAAGGCTTCCTCAGGAAACAATCAAGGATTTTCGAGAATTTACCCAGGCTTTTTCACGACAATTCCTGCAAAAATAAAATAAAAAGAAGAAATCAATAGCTCACCTCGCTACCCTCAAACAGGGAAAGAACGAATCATTGAAAGATTACCTGAAAAGGTTCTCTCATGAAGTTTCAGGAATCCATAATCTCAACGATAAGGCTGTGGTGACCGCCTTTACCAACAACCTATAGAAGGGTAGGCTATCCTTCGATTTGAGAAGGGAAAGCCTGAATACATACACATACCTAATGGATGTAACAGGCAGTTATGAAATGGCTGAAGAAGAGGAGTTAGCTCAGGGGGGTAGTTATATGCACGAGGGTCACCCCAGGGAGAATGCCGATGTATAGAGCCAGATGAGTGATCACCATGAGAGTGATGGGAATAAGGATGGTCGTTGAGATGAAAATCGTAGAAACAATCGGAACGACAAAAAGTTCCATGGTCAATACACCAACTACACTCCCCTCACCAAGAGACAAGAGGAAATCCTAGCGACCGTAGAAGACCAGAAGCTAGTCAAATATCCTCCTAGACTAGTTAACCTACGCTCGAAGAGACACGACAAAATACTGCAGGTTCCATAAGGAAAGTGGTCACAATACATCAAAGTGCTACCAACTAAGAGATCACATCAAGACACTTAGTATAGAGGGTCATCTCAAAGATTTAACACTTAAAAGGGTAGACGATCAGTAGAAGGATCCCTTCAGGGATGATCAACCAAGGGGAAACCAGGAAAATAAACGAAGCTTGGGCCGATGCGGTAACGAATGGACAGTCAACACAATTTTTTGAGGACCCTACACCGAAAAAAAAACCTACTCTTGAGAGAGATAGCTTAGTTACTTTCAGTTTAAGATATTTTTAACTTGTTTCTGATTTTTAGTTTTTCAAATTATTTTTAGTGTTTTGGTATTGTTAATTTGCAGATCAATTAGTAAAGAAGCCAAGAACGGTGTTCAAATTTTTTAATCATCTTTGTTATCAAAGATAAACTCGTAGCGCTGAAACCTGCATGGTGGGTGAATGTGCCCAAGAGGCTGCGAAGTCGGTTATTAGAGATCCTGTGCACCTATCGAACTGACTGGGTGCATATAAAGCACTGTTAGCAATCCTGCCACCCCGAGATGCCGGTTTTACCAGGGAAAAAACACTCGGGTACGCCATCAGGGAAAACCTGGTGAGATGCATTCGGCTGTGTTAATATTGCACTAACGATTCGGCCAAACCCTTGTAAACAAACAAAACCTTGAGTCGTCATTGGTGACTTGTTTACATGGGAAAAACAGGGAGATATTGGGCAAGGTTCCCATAACACCTCTTGGCTGAAGATAAAAGACGGTCAGGAATTATCCCGAATAAGTAATCCAGACGCCGACTGAATCAACTTCAAGAACCAAGATGGTAGGGAATTATCCTAGACAAAGAGTCAGGACACCGGCCGATCCAGCTACAAGGTCGGGAATTATCTAAGGCGAAGAGTCGGGACACCGACCAATCCAGCTATAAGGAAGCAAAAAATCAGGGAGTCCAAGATTGATCAGTTTAGCAACAAAAACGATCAGTTTAATAAGATACTTGATCGGATTAAAGTAGTAAGATCAGAAGCACCAAAAAAATCAAAAGTGTTCAAATCCCCTTCGTCGAGCCGCCAAGAACTAGTCTTGCAGATGGTCGGGGAAACTAACTGATCGGGTATTAATAACTTGGTCGGGGAAACTAGCCGATCGGGTAGAGATGACCTAGTCGGGTAAAGACGATCCGATCAGGGTAAAAGAGATCTGGTTGGGTTAGATAGCTGGTCAATTAGACGACGCGTGGGAGACATTAAAAGCAATCACGACTCAAATGCGCAGAGGAAGAGTCCCACTTAAACAAGGCACCTTGCAGTACACTCTGATAAGGAAATAAACTTCCTTATAGATGACAGAGTCCAAATCAGGCAACAAATCTAACTCATTCAATTCGTGGAAGACTCGAAACAGGAAAGAAGACAAATACGACTTCAACAAGTAACAAGTCTTAATTAAACACCGCCGCCACCTTTCTTTACATGTACAACAAAGATTATGGTTCTATGCATATATAAATAGTTCCATAATCTCATTGTAAAAGAGATATAGAAATATACACATACATACAAAGAAACAGAAAAAAGAAAGAAAAAAGATTGAAGAGAGATTGAGTTTGTAACCAGATTCATCATAGTGAAACTTTTCTCTCACCGTCACCGGCAACCGTGGATGTTTCCCCAATTTGGGGTTTTACCACGTAAACCTCATGTTTGCATGCTTTGCTTTTTTCTATTTCCTCATAACATCATTGACAATTTACAATAGTTTGTTAGACGCGTGATCGACTTTACGTTGTTCCAAAAATCACCGTCAACATCATGAGTTTGCAAATTTCCTAATGCTCATGTATATGCTAAAAACCTTAAATGAGATGCTGAAACATGATCAAGACGGGAATGCAATAAATAAAAACTAGAAGAAGAAGAAGAACTTAAACGAAAGGATGACAAGTCAACACTAGAAGCTGCAACAATTGGTACTCTCAGCTCATCCAAAATGTAAAGTCCCCTCTGCCTACGGCCTGTCCTAATCAGCTTCTAGGAATACGAATCCTGTACATGACTAGAAGTAGAAGAAAAAGAAACTGAAAAATCGGAATTACATAATTGACTTACAGAAAGAATATTCATTGTAAGATTGGAAATATGTAAACATCAGAAAGAGATACAAGAGGTGACAATAGAACCAACACCTACTAAAGGCATAAGAGTGCCATCAGCAGTCGTCATAGACACAAATGATGCAGGGTATAAAGAAACAAAAGATGACAAGTCAGGTGACATGTGATAAGTTGCATCAGAATCGAAGACCCATATGGAGAAGGACATGCATGGAGAACTAAGAGATAACAAACCTTTTAAAGAAGAGGTGGACATTGCATGTGACTCTATGGCAAGAAGCTTTTGAAATTGGTCAGCAATGACCACTATAGTGTGATTAGAAGATGATAAATCTCCAAAACCAAACTATGTGAAACCTTGTGAAACCATGTGAACTTTGCGAAACCCCGCGAAACTGTACGAACTGTGCAAATCAATTGTATTGTTGACTTTAATCGAAAGCAACTACAACAAAACCGGTGAAGAATTTGACAAATCCAACTTTAATCAAGAGTAACCACAACAAAACTCAAATTTGACTTTAATTTGGAGCAACCACAACAAAACCCAAACCTGACTTTAATCAATAGCAACCACAATAACACCCAAGAAGATTTCAACAAATCCGAAGACAACAATGTGACCGAAATATCAAAACTGATGCTCAAACTAAATATGTTGAAGACGAATGCTTTACCTGAGTACTAACAATAGGAACTTATTCTCCAATACCTAAGGTCTGATACCATGTAAAATCAATTGATATATTGCTATACACTGAAGCAAAATCTTATGCAAAAGAAACTGAAGCAAACCAATGCAAAAGAAACAAAAGAAAACCAAAAAATTGATGCAAAGAAAACAAAAGCCATTGTCTGATACAAAGAGAAAGCCAAATCAATATTGTCGGCTACTTTGAGAAGCAACATATATATATAATATACAAACTAGGAAAAAAACTAAATAAGCATAGTTACAAAATTACTTCTAACTCTAAGAATATTATATACAATATATAGTAATATATAATATAATTTTAACAATCTCTACTTCTTTTTCTTGTGATCTTATGAACATATCATAGTAATATTTTGAAAGAAACAAGTCTCACAAATTTCTCAAAACAATAAATTAAAGTTATTAATCCTCTTATCTTTATATATTTAATTGACCGGGTCTTTTTACTTAAACAATTTGGACAATGAGTAAATGAGTTTTATTGGCGCCAAATTATAAAATGGTATGAAACTAAAATCATGAGCAGCAATATGGGATCAAGCAATCCATCAATAAATTGCTAAACAACTCTGGCACTATTGCAAAAATATATTTCACAGGGTTCTTGACTTGTTGACAAGGCAACCTAGGAACTTTAAGAAATCCTTAATCAATCAAAGGTAGGCTTGCTCTAAAAAATCACACGCAAAGGAGATGGCTATATATAATTTTAGGATTCTAGCTGTCTACAATCTATGGAAAATCCATCAGCAACAATGTTGAGATTATAACTACAATTTTATCAAAATCCTCTTCTTTCAAAAGAAAATTAGGTTACAACACTATTTTTATTTTTATTTTAAAAGAGATTACAACCCTATTAATATTACATCTCTAAGTTTTGTATATTTCTCTTACAGCAATGAACTTACTCCTACACTATGGCTTGTAAAAGTGTAAGTCCATGTAATGCTACAATTAGTAAAATTGCTGAAATACACCAATTCATTTAATAAATGGTTAAATATTCTACACTATAATACATTTACAGCATAATCTAATACAACTAAATTAAAAATGTTTAGACATTACACTCAAACCACTAATTTGATCAAAATCTACTTGCAAAAAATGGTTGTGGGCCTAACTTTAGTATCCTTTACATGAGTATATGTTGTTTATTTTAAGATTAATGCAAGAATACATCTAAACTTAAATCTCAATTTTTATCCCAAGATTTAGCTTAACTTATGGTCAATTGTTACCTATAATATATGTGTTCAACTACTATATATGCATTGTATAGTTAATATGTTAGTTTTTAATCATTGAATTCCAAAGGTCTACCAAAATCATAAATTAAAAAAAAAAAACTTATAGAAGCTCACTCTCTCGCATAACTACTAAATCCATAATATATAGCTTACGGTTAACTTAGTATTTTTAATTTGAACTGAAATGACAAATTTATTGCTTCAATAAAAAAATGTGACAAAACTATTTGCAGAAGTTAAAGAAACTATAAAGGCAGTGGGGTCATATATGATCAATGGAAATTCATATGATTCAACATTTAAAAGCTAATGATACACGCATAATATCATTAAATTAAGAGCCAATCTAAATTTGTAAAAAAAATCCAATGTTAATTTGTAAGGGTGTAAACACCTATCAGCATATGTTTTCGGTCACAATGTTAATTACTACGGTTGTAACACATTTTTTTTCAATAATTAAGAAAATTTGATAAATATTTTTCTTTCTTTTTATTATATTAAGTTATAATAAGTCATAACGTTTCTTTTGTCTCAATCTCCAATGTTATAACTTACAAATATGCCTCATTCTTTAAGTAATTGTGCATACAATCATTCAAGTCCCTTCTCCATGCATTTATGCAAGCTACAAGATGCTTGCAAGGCAACCCACTTACTTGCCATAATCCACACTCACATTGTTGGCTATTCAACTTCACAATATAATGTCTTGATATATCCCTCACTTCATATGCATCTTCACCGGCCCAAATGGGATTTATATGTGTAACTTCCTTTTTGATGACCTCGAGCCTCATGTGAATAACATGAGGCAAAATAGTCCCACTTGATGCACTGATTATGTCTGGATTCTTCTCATTATCTTCCTTATATATTCCTACATGAAAGTCAAGATTGACACTTAAATTGGTTTAACCAGCCATTAAGGGATTCAGTTATGTTATTGGTAACATAGTCAGCTTTGATGGGTACATCAAAACCATGCCTCGACCAGTGTGTTTGAAAGATCTCTATTAACCAAGCATATGCTTCCAAATCAACAGTCTTGAGTTCATTCATAACAACATTTAAGTTAATCAGATTGCTACACTTTGCAGCGGCCCAAAATAAATTTCTCAATTGCAGTACTGTATACCTTGTCTTGAAATTGCCATAAATATGCCTACAACAATACATTGTCCATGAGTTTAGCCAAAACTACTCCAGGCCTATAAGCACACATTTTTGCCTATCGCTCATAAAACAAACTCTTCTTCTGTCTTCCATGTCAATATGCTCAAACAAATGCATAAGAAACCACCCCTAACTGTCGTTCTCAATCTCAACAACACACACAATAATAGGAAAAACACCACAATTAGCATCAACCGTAACCGCTTTCAACAAAACTCTACCATAAGGCATTTCAAATGAAAACCATTAAACCTAACAAAAGGCATGCAACCAGTAGGAAAACCCTTCTTCTGACCATAAAAGCTTAAAAAAAATTCTTTAGAATTCTGCAGGAGCATCTAAGGCTAACCTTTGAACTTTGAGCAAAGCAATGGATCCTAAGTTTCTTATTCTCACAATATTACCGTACTTGTATAGCTTTTTGTAGGCTGCCTTATGATCTTCACCAAAACTTTCTAAAACTTTTTATTTTGCTCTATAGATTTTCCATGTTGGGATATCCAACCCAAATTTCTCCCTTAAATCTATTGCGAAAACAGAAATTTCATATCAGGATTGGACCTAATCAATGGGCCATAGCTCTTCGCTCAAACCTGAATTGGCTTCCTTATTCTTGCTTTTTTTTTGACAAGAATGTTCTTCATTGTAAATTTTATTTTATAGGTGACCTCGTCTGCTGTGGGGCAAACATAAACTCTTTAACTGCATCCCTCATCTTACTTAACAATGACCATTTCCTTATCATTTTTAACCCTAGTCGATGCAAAACCCTCTTGAACGGTGAAGTCTTGTAGTACTTCTTTGAAATGGTGGACATCATTGAAAAGTTGCCCCTGTTGTAAGTCAATTATCCCACCAAAACGTACTACAAATGAACTATCTCTAATATGGACACTAGGTTTCCTTTCTTGGTTATCAGAATTTGTTTCAGAATGTTTATCATCACCAAACCCGCCATCTTCGGAAACAACATTGGACAAATCATATTCTGAAATATCAACATCAATAGTTTCATTTTGTGGTTCATAATTTTCATTGTGATTTGAATTACATATCTCCCTATCTAAGTTAACATCTCCTACATTATCATTTTCATCCAAGTTAAGGTCATCGACATTTGCATCACCACCCGTAAAGACTAAATCACCAAGATGCATTACAGTCTGAGTGGGTGGTTCTATGTCAGTTGGCAGAAGTTCCATTCGAAAATCTAACTTACAGATAGATTACTGATCGAAAGTAAGAAAGTTTTCATTAAATCAACATCTATAGGCAATTACTCTTTTATCATTTGACCATGGCAATGTGCATTCTACTCACAGTGTTTCATCACTGTGAATATCAAATCCAAATGCAACATTAAAAACAAGATTCCATAAATCTTTAAGGCTAAATTCTTCAGGTTCCACCATTCCTAAGTCTAAATCCTCATCATTCAGCTTAACAGACACTATTAAATATAACATCCTACACATAAATTAAAAAATATATATAACTTAAGTTGTGTAAGAAAAATCCATAACTAAGTAACAAAATAAAATATAACACAACAAAAAAAGACAGTAAATATGAACTAAAATGCATATTTCATCATAACCCAGTTTCGATTTGTACATAATCCAAATCTTATAACGGAACCCAAATATATATATATATATATAACAATGAATATAAAAAATCAAAACTTGAATGCTTAAAAGATAATCAAACTTTCAAATTTGTAATATGCATGTAGAACTAAATCGTTAAACTAAGTTGAAATACATCAAAGTCATAGCATTTTCAAAGTAAAAAACTCAAATTTAAATTACCTTTCAATGAACCTGGATGTTGGAATGGTATAAAAACTGGGTTGCTGTACTTTTCTTTTGTAGAATTTGGAAGAGAAGATTGAGTTTTCTAATTGTGTGGTTTTGTTTCCATGTATCAGTCCATTTGAGTTTTATAGTTGAAATCATGGATATTCGAATCTATAGTTGGGTAATTTGGTCACTAATTACTTTCAGTGTTAATTATGGATACTTATATCTATAGTTGGTGACAATACACAAGCGTGTGTCTAAATACAACCTAGAGAGGGGGGGGGGGGGGGGGGGGTATGAATGGGTTGTTAATCGATTATTACCAATGTTTTCAGTTAGTCAATATTAACAATATAACCCAAGTAAACAATAAAAATAAAGTAAAGTGTGAAAAATAAGGAACACTTGATTTTTATGTGGAAACCCTCCAAATGGGAAAAACCACGGGACTAGCTATGTTATCCACTTGAGCCACATAAATCAACTATATGAAAAAAAAGTTACACCCTCAAGTGATACTCGGACTCTCACTCTTGATAACATCACGCTATGGACACTACTACTCACCACTATTTGTTCAATCCCTAGTGATATCCCCCGATCCACTTCTCTTAGCGTGAGCACCTCCTAGTCTATCCCGCAGGCCTTTTATAGTGGAACTTGGCAACTAATGCTTGCCAGCCAATCTTTGGTTGCAAGACTTCGCATGCTCGTGCAACTTCACCTAGAATCCACAAGACTTTGACTCATTGAAAAGAATTAAAAGTCTAAGTGAATATGAATATTCAATATGCAACAATGTGTAAGACCACACATAAAATTTCTAACTAGATGTTATAATGCAATTCAACAATCTAGTCATCAACAATGCCTACATGCCAACACATGAAGGACTTAATTAGATACAAAGAGATTCTAGCAACCTAATTGTCAAATACATTCACATAAACATTAATAAGCTTGACTAGATGCACAAGGCCAACCTAATAATCAATTAAACATACATGAACATTTATAGATTATCTATTTAGGCATATATGACCTAATAATGCAAGATATCACAAACAAACCTAATAATGCAATTAAGACTTATAAATATATGCAATAAAGAGAGTCAAGATATGTAATCAAGCAATAAATACCTAATTTAGAGTAAGAAGAACAATAAATGATATTTAATGAAGTTCTAACTTACCTAGTCATGAAACCAAGAAGACCCATGCTCAAATAATGATTGATGGTGTTAGATGCAGATGGGTTTTGGGTTTTGGAGAGTCAAAGAAGCTTTCTTGAAGCTTTCTCTCTCTAGGGAACTCTTAATCTCTCTCTAGGGTTTTGTGGTTTACGTTTCTTGAATACAAATGATGAGAAAGAGATGTATTTATAGTGCTTAGATGATAGCCCTATAAATTCGTGAATTTCCCTTCAAAAATGAGCCAAATCGGACTCCAAATGAGTGAGATATGGCCAAATTACGAAACAGGGGCGGAGCATTGCGCTTGACGAGTAGCGCATCAAAAGCGCAAGGTTGCTGGACCAAAAGTTCTGGTCGAGCAATGTAACACTAGTGCTTTACTAGCACAACATCATCGGAGGACATGGGTTTGATGAGTAGCGCAACAATGGTGCATACCCGCGACTGCACAACAGCACGAGATTTGAGTGACCCAAACTATGACCAAACGACATCGAAACCTTTTGTATAATATACCGTTGGAAAGGTATGTATGTCTACTTTCTACTTCTTGTTACATAATGATATTTCAATGTCTTTGTAAAGAGATATGGTCATTTGAGTGACCAAAGGTCAAAGACAGACAACTACAGAGTTGCCCTGTTTGGGTGGTCACTTTGGAGATTTCAAAACCAATCCAAACGGTCATGAAATATTACGAATAATATACCGTTGGAAAGGTATGGGTGTCTAATTTATATAAAAAATTTTAAAAACTCATTTTGAATCTTTGTATAAAATGTTATTGTCACAAGACATGCAAAGGTCAGTTTTAAAAAACTTTTAAATCATTGAAATCCACACTTTTGAAACTAGACACTTTACTCCAAAAAACCAAACCAAAACTAACACTTAACCAAGAGACTAATGGGACCTTCTTGAATGGTCAAACATCGCTCTAAGAGAGGCACACCATCGTGAAAGCGCGGATGTTTCCGATCACACAAATGGAAACGAATAATACCACACAAAACCACACTTAGAACTAACATCAAAGTGGCGTGTGAAATGAGACATAAATGCACACAATCATGGAAACACAAATGCAAGTAATATGGGAATGCATGTAAGTGTGTGTGTGTGTGTGTGTGTGTGTGCACCTAATCTCTTCAAGAATCAAGTCAATTGATATACCTTTCGCTCTTGCTCTTGAAGTCATGGAGATGCTTGGAAGCTTGCCAATGAACAATTAATCTACTCATTACAAAATCATCCCAAATGTGGTATGTCATGAATTAATTCAATCACAAAATAGAGGTTCTTACAGTTGGTCACTGATTACGTTTTTGGTTACATGAGAATTAGGAAGCTTCCCATCATACTCTATTCATTCCCTGTTCATTCCCTTTTTTTTTTCTTTTGAGTTTGAATGATGGGTATAAAAGCAGCAGTATAAAACTTGACAACATCAGAAATTTTTATTATGAAAAAAGTTAAATGGATATATATATATATTTAGTTTTTATTTTTTTTATTTGAAACTTATGAATGGATATTTAATTGGGTGTGGTTATTGGGCACAAGCCTTTTTTTAGGCCAAAATATGCTTACATTGACCACCGATTACAATTCATATCAAAAATCCTTGTTTCTTGTTATTTTCATAGAAATTCAAGGATAAGAATGTCCAATTTAATTTATACATCCAGCACCATAATTTTGTCACTTTAGTTTTTAATATTTTAATGTTTAATTTTCGATCATATTGTCATTTCAACTATTCCAACTGTTAAGGCCTTAGGGGCAATTTAGGCATCTTCAAAGTAAAACTTTTTCAAACTAACAAAATACTTCAGATCTGTTAAGTCTTGGGGGGTGTTAGTGTATAACACCCAAACCTTTCCATATGAGAGTATCTGCCCAAACCTCAATGGGTGTAGTGTAATTTGCCCTTATAAAAATTAATATCATATTTAATTAATAAAAGAATTTATGTGCAATTTAATAAGACTGAAATGTTTTGGAATTTGGATTCTCTCCTCACCTCCATAATCTATTGTCACGTGTTTAATATAGCAGGTCAATCGTATTGATTATTTCTATTAACTTTGTAAGGACCTTTATTTATGATTGGCTTATTTCATGACAAATCACATTGGGGTTATTTGTAATGGGTAGCTTAGGTCTTCAATTGTGATTTTTCATCAACAAGCTTTCAAGATATCAAAGAGCTTCAAGAGAGGTAGTTCACTTGTTATTGACCTCCTGAAGAGATTAGTTGCACGCGCGCACCACACACACACACACACACACACACACACACACACACACACACACACACTGAAATTCCCTTAACCACTTATAGTGTAAAATATACCTAGAGTGAGAGGGGGGGGGGGGGGGGGTGAATAGGTATATGCTCAAATTCTTGCATTTCTTTTTCACATAACCAAGTTAAGCACACCTAGAGCTTTTAACAAGTAAATTGCTTTAACAAGTTAAAGTAAATTCAATCAAGCAAGTGTTAAACCAATACAAGTTAGTGTAAGTAAAGAAACTAAAATTGTAAAAATCAACACAAGAGATTTTTACGTGGTAAAACCTCAAAATGACGAAACATCCATGGGTTGATACCACAACCACCGGAAACACTATCTTTCACTAGTTGGTAGAATGTACACCCTCCAGCAATCATTACACATGATCCACCCTATTGGATCATCCCATTCTAACATACCCCCATGAAAGCATTGCCTACTCCCTAACCATAACACTTCACATGCCTCCAGGAAGATTTCTTTGGTTGACTATCTAGATCCTCACGATCCTAGCCAAGACTTCCTTGCTTAACTTGAAGCTTCACACTCCAAATGAGACTTCCTTGCTCAAGTTAAAGCTTCACACCTTAACAAGAGACTTCCTTGCTCAAACTGAAGCTTCACATTCCAAACGAGACTTCCTACCTTTTGCAAGGCAAACGATCTAAGTGTAATGCAAATTGAAAATACTACAAACGTGTGTCCATTAACCTAGAGGGGGGTGAATATGTTTTAGTTGGTATATTACCAACTTTTTGACTTAGTCAATTTTAATAAGGCTACCCCATATTAGCAATCAATCAATCCAAAAATAAAATATGGAAAACAATAAAAACACAAGGATTGATTTACGTGAGAAACCCTCCAACTAGGCAAAACTCAGACTATCCTTCTAGCCACACACGGTCCTCAAATCCACTATTTGAATGAAAATTTACAACCTAGGTTGACCTCTCGTCACACCATTCTTGGTCACTAACCATTTCACTCTACCCAACGGGCCTTTAATAGTGATTCTAGACCTAATCCACTTAGTCATAAAACTTAACAATCAATGAAGAGATAATGCAACCTATGTGAATATATATAAATATTCTAATATGCAATTAATGCTAGGCTACACTAAATGCTTATCCAGGAATTTAAATATGACAATAAGTGCAAATCCTAGATATCAATATCTAAATGCAAAGCAAGTAGATTTAGCTAGAAGGGCAATTATGTCCTAAATGCAAGATATCACAATACAAACCCAATCATGCAAAGGAACTCATAAGTAGATGCAATAAACTAAGTCCTAGCATTTAATCAACTAATAAATGCTATAAAAACATCATCTTGGAAAGTATAAACAAATAACAAAGATGTGATTTTGGTTTAACTTACCAAGTCAATTTAATGATGAAGACCCATGCAAGAAAACATCCTAGATGAAGCTAGAAGATGTTTGATTCATGAATGAATGATGGGTTTTAGGTTTGGAGAGGTAAAGAACAAGTCTTGGAGCTTATCTCTCTAAAGGCTTCTTCCTCTCACTAAAAATTGATTCTTGAAGCTCTAAAAACGAGAAAGGAACATATATGAAAATAATACTCTAAGCGTGTGTCTACAACCTAGAGGGGGGTGAATAGGTTTTAATCAAGTTAATTATCAATTTTTCTTGATTAGACAATATTAAAAATTCACCTCATAAACAAACATACAAAATCAAATGTAAAGTGTGGAATTATAAATAACACTTGATTTTTACGTGGAAACCCTTCAACAAGGGAAAAACCAAGGGCTATCCTTCTAACCACACACGATCCTCAAATCCACTATTGTAATGATGTTTACAACCTAGGTTGACCTCTAGTCACACCATTCTCGATCACTAACCCACCACTACTGCCCAACATGCCTTTATAGTGAATTCTTGATCACTTTGCTTGCCAACCACACCTTGGTTGCAAGACTTCACTTGCTTGTGCACTACACCTTATAGTCACAAGACTTAACTCTCAAGAAGAGATTAACAACCTAAGTGAATATATAAATATTCAAAATGCAAATATGCTAGGCAACACTAAATGCTTATCTAGGGATTAAAGATGACACTAAGTACAAATCCTAGATATCAATGTCTATATGAATGCTCATAAAGACCTAACTAGATATAGATATGTAAGTCTAAAATCTAGTCATCAAACAAAGCCATATCAACACATTGAAAATACTATAAAGCGTGTGTCTACTAACCTAAGGGGGGTGAATAGGTTTTAGTTGATTTATTACCAACTTTTCAACTTAATCAATTTTAATAATGCTACCCCATATTAGCAATCAACTAAATCAAAATAAACATGCGGAAAAACAATAACAACACAAAGATTGATTTACGTGAGAAACCCTCCAACTGGGCAAAACTCACGAGCTATCCTTCTAGCCACATACGGTCCTCAAATTCACTATTTGAATGAAAGTTTACAACCTAGGTTGACCTCAAGTCACACCTACTTAGTCACTAACCCTTTCACTCTACCCAACGGGCCTTTAATAGTGATTCTAGACCACAAGCTTGTGCACTAATCCACTTAGTCACAAAGCTTAACAATTAATGAAGAGGTTGAACAACCTATGTGAATATGTAAAAATATTCTAATATGCAATTAATGCTAGGCAACACTAAATGCTTATCTAAGGATTTAAAGATATCAATGAGTGCAAATCCTAGATATCAATATCTAAATGCAAATGCATGAAGATTTAGCTAGAAGGGTAAAATCGTCCTAAATGCTAGCTATCAATGAACATACAATCTCAACCAACAAACATAATCACAAACATACTCAAATCATGCTAAACCAAATAAACATGCAATTAATTAACAAATAATTGCTAACCCTAGGTAACCAAGAACATAAAGATGAAAAGGAAGTTCTAAGACTTGTTTGATTACCTAGTCAAGAAGAGCATGAAGACCCATGAAGAATAAATGCAAGAAAGGAGCTTAGATGCACATGGGTATGAGTTTGGTTGAGTAAAAAAGACTTCTTGGAGCTCTCTCTCTCTCTTGGATTTACTTTCTCTCACTTAGGGATATATTTTTAGAGCTCTAGGTCTAAATGTTGGAGAAGAAGATGTATTTATAGGGACCAAAATATGAGCTGGTGTGAAATTCCCGAAATGCCCAGTTCGGGTGAAAAAGGCGACATGAGCAAGTCGCCTTGGAAGTCGCCTAACACACTATGAGAAAACATGTTGCCTGAGGCGACATGTAAGGCGACATACCCAAGTCGCCTATGAAGTCGCCTTACACACTGTGGAAAAAACAAGATGTCAGAGGCGACATGTAAGGCGACATCCCCAAGTCGCCTATGAAGTTGCCTTACACACTAGAGGAAAAAATACACATCTAAGGTGACATTGGAGGCAACATGCACAAGTGGCCTTGCATGTCGCCTAACCTACTGTACAGCCCATCAACTCCAAAACGCAAGAAGTGTGTGTGTGCAACCATACATGCATGTCAATACAAATGCTTAGAATGTGAGTTTGTGCAACTAAAACCTCTTCAAAGAGATTTAAGCATGTGATATACCTTTGAAGTGCTATTGAGAAAGATGATGCCCTTGAAGCTTGATCACACCCAATGAAGCCTAATTTTACCCTTACAAAATTAATCCCCAATGTGGTTTGTCAACGAAATAAGCCAATCAAAATATGAGGAACTTACACACATGTTGTCACATAAAATGGCAAGGACAATAAATGCAATGAGTCCTAATTAGCTAGAGGGAAAATATGTCCTAAATATTAGCTATCACAATACAAACCCCAAACATGTCATAACTTCAATTGATATACAATAAATATGAAGATTTGCTAACCTAAGCAATAAATGACATGTTTTGATAAGCTAGAACAATAAATGAACAAGGATGTGAGTTCTACTTACCAAGTAAAGACATTAATGAAGACCCATGCTTGAATGATGCTATATATGCAAGATGATGATGGGTTTTTGGGGTTTAGAGAGTCAAGGAACAAAGCTTGAAGCTTTCTCTCTCAAGGGTTGTTCTCTCTCTTAAAAATAGGTTCTTTTAGCTCTAAAAACAAGTTAGGGAAGAAGAGAACATATATATAGAAGCCCTAAATGAAACTACGTCGTTTTGGCAAAAAATAGGCACAAAACAGGCTCAGTACACGGGTAACTACACGGGTAAGGGACACGTGCACTACCCGTGCAGTTGCACAAACCCGAAGCACTCATCAACAGTGCACGGGTAAGAGACCCATGCACTACCCTTGCAGTTGCACAAACCCGAAGCACTCATCATCAGTGCACGGGTAACTACACGGTAAGACCCTTGCAGTTTCACAAAACCGAATACAAAGGGCTCAAAACATGACCGAACGACATCCAAACCTTTCGAATAATATACCGTTGGAAAGGTATGGAAGTCTACTTTATACTCTAATTAACAAAACAAGATTTGGAAAAATGTAAAACGATTTATGGTCAAAAGAGTGACCAAAGGTCAGATCGGGACAACAACAAGAAAGCCCAAACTCATGGAATAGACCATATGACCAAGGACCAAAACAAGAGAAGAAAAAGACCTTCTCAAATGGTCACTCAACGCGTTAAAACAAGCACACCATCATGCAAGCACGAACACAACACAAAACCACACTTAAATCTAGAAATGAAATGCAAGTGTGATTGTGAAGAAAAACACACATGAGCAATAAGAAACAAATGCATCACAACTCAAATGCATGTAAGTGTTTGTGTGTGCAACAATCAATGCATGCCAATACAAATGCATGAGATGTGAGTGTGTGCAACTAAATCTCTTCAAGAGTTAAGAACAAGTGAACTACCTCTCTTGAAGCTCTTTGGGATGAGCGGAAGCATGTCTTTGAGAAAACCGCACTTGGAGAACCTATGCTACCCGTTACAAACATCCCCAATGTGATTTGTCATGAAATAAGCCAATCATAGAAATGAGGTTCTTACAATATATATAGAAGCCCTAAACAAAACTACATCATTTTGAACTTGGGAAACAAAATCCCGTCAAAACCGCTATCTGTACCGCGGTACAGGCAGATATCCAGACCGCTGTACATACCGCGCAATAGAAGAAATGGTCTTCTGGAATGGACCGTTGTATGGACCCCTGTGCAGGCAAGTGCACCAATCGCGTTCCACACTGCGCATGACACACTGAAGAATACCGCTCCGTGTGCCGCGGCACAAACAGTGCTTGCCAAGCGGTTGAGGCCGCACTAGAGGGGAAAATCCCTTTAAACACTCAAGAAAACTGTCTATCTTACATGATTGTTATGCAAGTGTGAAGTGAGTGAAATGCACACAAAACAAAGCACAATTAATATGCAGGACATGTTATCAATTTAGATACAATGCAAGATATGATATCTAATGCAAGCTAGTGAGTGTGTGCAACAAAGTCTCCTCAATTAAGAGTCAAGTCAAGTAAACTACCTCTCTTGAAGCACTTTGGGATCTTGGAAGCTTGTTGAAGATGAGTCACAATTGGAGAACTAAGCTACCCATTGCAAAGTGATCCCACTGTGGTTTGTCATGAAATAAGCCAATCATAAATAGAGGTCCTTACAATCTCCCCCTTTGGCTATTTCATGACAAAACAACCACTCATAAAATAATCCTCACAAAAAGAAAACAAAGTTATTGTTCAATAAAGTAGTTCTACTTTACATTAAGAGAAACCTATGATCTATGTCTTCAAGGTCTTCAAAGTCTTCAAGGTCTACACTCTCTTCGTAGATCATCGTACCTACACACAATAGCAAGAAAGCACTTTCCAAGAACAAGTGCAAGTAAGGTGAATAAATATAAAAAGCATATGCATTAAGAAAACAATACAATCAATATAATATAGTGCAATGCAATGCTCCCCCTAAATGGTTACTCTCTCTCTCTCAGGACTTCTCCCCCAAAAGCATAACCATTGCTCCCCCTATATCTCTCAAGACTTCTCCCCGTTTTTGTCATGAGATAGGCAAAGATGCTCCTCATATCGGATTGATGTGGCAAAGAGAGCTATTCGCACAAATATATTGCATAATCATATACACAAACTTTATGCAACTTAAATAATTGAGAGAGATTCAAGGATTTTTATTTTTAAAAAAATGTGAAATTGTTGCTTTGCATGCAAGACATATATCATTCAAGTTCAAGCAATGGTATTTGGCAAAGCAAATATCAAAAGGGTTTCCATAAGAATTCAAACCAATTTGTACCCTTTTGTCACAAGCAAACAAGATATAGTTTTTCAAAAGATATTTTCAAGTAAGAGCCACTATATCAATCCTTAAAGGCAAACCAAGACATTTGATCAAGAGATCCTGTTAGATTTTTCCGGATAAATATCTGTATGATAGTAGTCTTGTTTAACCATTAAGAAGAGAGAGAAGACTAATTTGGATATGAAATCCTTATTGATTGAATGGATACTAGATCCTTATTGATTTTAGTCTTCTCCTCTGCTTTCACACATATTTTGCGTAGAAGCAATCAAAAAACATTTCATACATATCATTTTAAGCATGTCATAAAAATTTCTCATGTCATCGAGATAAATTATGGGTCATTCAAATGTACTTTCACAATCATATCTCCTAGTCCAAAAATGCATTGTTGAGCCAAAATATGACATAGATTGCAAGTAAAGCAATGTTGTACACTTATTAAGAAAAATATCATACAAACATATATGTGTAACCTAGTATCTCAAGCAATTAATAAAGAGGCATAAAGTATATCAAATTTTTACGCATTTCAAAAATGCAAGTTCGCTCTCTTTGCTTGAGCTCCCCAAATGGGGTCAATAACAACCAAGTCAATGGGAGGCATGAGCCCTTATAGACCTACCAAGTCCATTAGACCTCGTTGAGTCTATGGGTGACATGTTGGAACAAAGGCATGCAGGTTCATCTTTTCTAATCCACTTAGGTGACACAATTTCATTCCTAGTGGTCATAGTCAACATGTTACTAGATTTCCTAGTGAAAATACTACTCAAGCGTGTGTCTACAACCTAGAGGGGGGGTGAATGGGTTGTTAATCGATTATTACCAAATTTTTCGATTAGTTAATATTAAACATATAACCCAATTAAAACAAACATACAAAATCAAGTAAAAGTGCGGAAATATAAAGAACACTTGATTTTGACGTGGAAACCCTTCGACAAGGGAAAAACCACGGGCTATCCTTCTAGCCACAGACGATCATAGAAATCCACTATATGAATAAAATATTACACCATCAAGTGATACGGGACTCTCACTCTAGAAAACATCAGGCTATGAACACTACCACTCGCCACTCTTGGTTAATTCCCTAGTGATATCCCCTGATACACTACTCTTGGCGTGAGCACCTCTTACTCTACCCCACGGGCATTTTATAGTGGCACTTGACTAATGCTTGCCAACCACACCTTGGTTGCAAGACTTCAATGCTTGTGCAACTTCACCCTGAAGCCACAAGACTTTGACTCAAGAAAAGTATAAAAGTCTAAGTGTATATATGACAATATACTCAATGCAATAATGTGCAAGACCAAACACAAAATGCTTAACTAGATGTTGTAATGCAATTAAACAATCTAGTTATCAAACAATGCCTACATGCCCATAATTAAGAACTCAATTAGATGCAAATGGATTCTAGCAACCTAATTGTCAAATAAGTCCAACCAACACAAGTTGTCACAATATATAACAAAGGCAATAAATATGCATTCAACAAATGCAATCAAGGAGGCGTAAATATCAAGGTCTAGATGCAAAGCATAAAGACTTAGCTAGAAGAGCAAAATGGTCCTAAATTCTATCTATCACAAACAAACTCAATTAGTTGTGTAGAGAATTTCCAACAAACTAATTGTTACACAAAACACACATAAACATTCAATAAGCTTAACTAGATGATTAAAAGACAATCTATCAACCAAGTCATCAATAAATCACAAATGAATGTTTATGACCTAGCTTTTAGGCAAAAATGACCTAATCATTTTAGCTATCAAAATACAAACCTAATCATGTTATCAAGACTCATAAATATGCAATAAAGTAGAGTCTAGGTATTTAATCATGCAATAAATACCTAATCTAGAGCAAAAAGAACAATAAATGATATTCAAGGAAGTTCTTGCTTACCTAGTCATGAAACAATGAAGACACATGCTCAAATGATGTGGAATGATGCAAGAATGTGATGGGTTTTGGGTTTGGAGAGTTAATGAAGCTCAAGGAAGCTTTCTCTCTCTTTCTCTCTCTAGGGTTTCTGTAAATTCAGGAGAGTTGGGGAAGAAGAAGAGAAAGAGGGGTTTTTAAAGGTGGGAAAAATGAGCCACGGGAAAAGACCAAAATGTCCCGTTTTTGGTGCCAGGCGACATGAAAGGCTACATGAAGTCGCCTATCATGTCGCCTAACTTTCTGGAGAAGAAAAACATGTCTCAGGCGACATAAGAGGCGACACGCACAAGTGGCCTTGCATGTCGTCTAACACACTGGACAGCACACCAGCTCCAGAAACAAGCGACCCAAAACATGACCAAACGAAATCGAAACCTTTCGTATGATATACCGTTGGAAAGGTATGGAAGTCTACTTTCTACTCCAATTTACAGAATGAGGTTTTGATTTCTATAGAAAGTGTTATGGTCATTTAAGTGGCCAAAAGTCAAAAACGGATAACAGCAGAGATGCTCTGTTTCAGTGGTCTTTTTGGAGACTTCAAAAACCAAACCAAACTATCATAAAATATTATGAATAATATACCGTTTGAAAGGTATGGAAGTCTACTTTCTACTCCAATTAACAAAACAAGATTTGGATAAACATAGAAATATTTGTGGTCAAAAGAGTAACCAAAGGTCAGAATTGGTCAATAACAAAATTCTCACAATCATGGTATAAAACCATGTAACCAAATAACAATCCAAGAGAGCATAAATGAAACCTCTCTATGGTCACAAATCGCGCTAAGACTCAAGCACACTTATGTCCAAGCGCAGACACAACACAAGCACATCATCGTGCGAGTGAAGACGTTTCCGAACACACAACGGAAAACGTAAAACACAACAATCACACGTAACGACAAACAAAGAAGTGCTCGTGTGAGTTGAGACATAAATGCACACAATAATGGAAGCACAAATGCAAAGTTATATAAGAAAGCATGTAAGTGTGTGTGCAATGTGTAAGAGATGCACATATATAAGCAATAAAGAACACAATGCAAGATGAAGCAAAACATGCATGAAGTGTGTGTGTGCACCTAAACTCTTCAAGAGACAAAGTGAAGTAAGTATACCTTTTGCTCTTCAAGTCATGAGGATGCTTGGAAGCTTGCCAATGGAACCTAAGCTACCAATTACAAAATCATCCCCAATGTGGTATGTCATGAAATAAGCCAATCACAAAATAGAGGTTCTTACAATCTCCCCATTTGGCTATTTCATGACAAAATACCACTTACAAAATAATTCCTCACAAAACAAAAGTAAAGCTATTGTCCATGAGATTAATTCTACATTACAACAAGAGATATGAGATTCCTAAGATCTAAATTTTCAATTACTTCAATCTCTTTGTAGAATTATCAATGTACCTACACACAATAGCAAGAAGCACTTTCTAAGAACAAGTGCAAGTGAGGTGAACAAATAAAAACAAGAATTGCACTTAAATAAAAATAAAGCAATACAAATAATGCATGTGCAATGCTCCTCCTAAAAGGTTACTCTCTCTCTAGGCTTCTCCCCCAAAGCATAAACAATGCTCCCCCTATATCTCTCAAGACTTCTCCATTTTTTCTCATGAGATAGGCAAAGGAACTCCCCATATCGGGTTGCTTTAGCAAAGAGAGCTATTCGCACAACAACATTGCATAATCATATACACAAACTTTATGCAACTTAAATAATTAAGAGAGATTCAAGGAGTTTTATTCAATGAAAATGTGTGAAATTGTTGCTTTGCATGCAAGACATATAGCATTCAAGTTTAGGCAATGGTATTTGGCAAAGCAAACATCAAAAGGGTTTCCATAAGAATTCAAACCAATTTGTACCTTTTTTGTCTCAAGCAAACAAGATATAGTTTTTCAAAAAGAATTTCAATGAAAAGAGCAACTATATCAAACTTTATAAGCAAAACAAGACATGAGCGACTTTTGCACCTTTTTTGATTTTTCCGGTTAAGATACCCGTATGATAGTAGCCTTGTTCAACTGATAAAGAGAGAGAGAAAACTAAATTGGATATGAAATCCTTATTGATTGACTGGATACTAGATCCTTATTGAGTTTAGTCTTCTCATTTGTTTTCACACAATTTTTGCATATAAGCAATCAAAAACATTTCATGCATATCATTTTAAGCATGTCATAAAAATCAAGTTCACATGACATGGAGATAAATTATAGGTCATTCAAATGTACTACCCAATTAATTCCCCTTGTCCAAAAATGCATGTTTGAACATAAATATGACATGGATTGCAAGTAAAACAATGTTGCACACTTATTAAGAAAATGGCATATAAGCATATATGTGAAACCAAGAATCTCAAGCAATTATCAAAGAGCATAAAATAAATCAACTTTTTGCACATATCAAATCATGCAAGTTTGCTCTCTTTGCTTGAGCTTCCCAAATGGGATCAAATCCGTACCGTATCAGGGCGAGAGACAAGTCCCATTAGACATACTAAGTCCATTTGACTCGGTAGTATCCAAAGGTGTCATATGATCATGATTGCATTTACCACTAGTGGATTCGTGGCTCATATCATCATCACTTGCTTTTCTCAAGTTTGCTCCACTTCGGTTTCCAAACTCCAAGTCACCAATCTTGAAATCTTCAAGTGACACACATTTAGTGATGGCTTGTGTTTCTTCATGGTAGGAAACCGGAAATGCGAAGTAGTTGTTCCCACCCTCAACCGAGCTTGTGGAACTTTCTTCAACTACTTCAAATTTGCTATCACTCCAAGTAGCGATCATATTTAAACCTCCCTTCTTGAACTTCAAGTTACCACACTTGGAGGCATTGTGGCCAATTTCACCACACTCAAGGCATTGACCATCTATCCTTGAGGATTTTCCCTTACTTGCTTCATTCTTCTTTAGTAAGGTCAACTTCTTCTTGTGAGATTTTGTGAATCTCCTAAATCTCTCAACCATGAGAGTCATCTCCTCATCTGAGTCATATATCTTCCTCTCAACTTTAAAGGTCAAATCACCCTCTATCATCTCAATGCCACTCATAGTGTTTAGCGAATGAGATGAATGTAAATGAATGCAACAAAAAAAATGGACACAAATGCAAGACACACAATCACGAGCAAGGATCACCTAAGTATGTCTAGGAACCCGCTCTGATACCAATTGAAAATACTACTCAAGCGTGTGTCTACAACCTAGAGGGGGTGAATGGGTTGTTAATCGATTATTACCAACTTTTTCGAGTAGTTAATATTAAACATATAACCCAATTAAAACAAACATACAAAATCAAGTAAAAGTACGAAAATATAAAGAACACTTGATTTTGACGAGGAAACCCTTCGACAAGGGAAAAACCACGGGCTATCCTTCTAGCCACAGACGATCACAGAAATCCACTATATGAATAAAATATTACACACTCAAGTGATACTCGGACTCTCACTTTAGATAACCTCAGGCTATGGACACTACCACTCGCCACTCTTGGTTCAATCCCTAGTGATATCCCCTAATACACTACTCTTGGCGTGAGCACCTCCTACTCTACCCCACGAGCCCTTTATAGTGGCACCTGACCAATGCTTGCCAATCACACCTTGGTTGCAAGACTTCAATGCTTGTGCAACTTCACCCTGAAGCCACAAGACTTTAACTCAAGAAGAGTATACAAGTCTAAGTGTATATATGACAATATACTCAATGCAATAATGTGCAAAACCAAACACAAAATGCTTAACTAGATGTTGTAATGCAATTAAACAATCTAGTTATCAAACAATGCCTACATGCTTATAATTAAGAACTCAATTAGATGCAAATGGATTCTAGCAACCTAATTGTCAAATAAGTCCAACCAACACAAGTTGTCACAATATATAACAAAGGCAATAAATATGCATTCAACAAATGCAATCAAGGAGACATAAATATCAAGGTCTAGATGCAAGGCATAAAGACTTAGCTAGAAGGGTAAAATGGTCCTAAATTTTAGCTATCACAAACAAACTCAATTAGTTGTGTAGAGAATTTCCAACAAATTAATTGTTACACAAAACACACATAAACATTCAATAAGCTTAACTAGTTGATTAAAAGACAATCTATCAACCAAGTCATCAATAAATCACAAATGAATGTTTATGACCTAGCTTTTAGGCAAAAATGACCTAATCATTTTAGCTATCAAAATACAAACTCAATCATGTTATCAAGACTCTTAAATATGCAATAAAGTAGAGTCTAGGTATTTAATCATGCAATAAATACCTAAACTAGAGTAAGAAGAACAATAAATGATATTCAAGGAAGTTCTTGCTTACCTAGTCATGAAACAATGAAAACCCATGCTCAAATGATGTGGAATGATGCAAGAATGAGATGGGTTTTGGGTTTAGAGAGTTAATGAAGCTCAAGGAAGCTTTCTCTCTCTTTCTCTCTCTAGGTTTTCTGTAAATTCAGGAGAGTTGGGGAAGAAAAAGAGAAATAAGAGTTTTTAAAGGTGGGAAAAACAAGCTCACGCGAAAAGACCAAAATGTCCCGTTTTTGGTGCCAGGTGACATGAGATGCTACATGAACTTGCCTACCATGTCGTCTAACTTTCTGAAGAAGAAAAACATGTCTGAGGCGACATGAGAGGCGACATGCACAAGTGGCCTTGCATGTCGCCTAACACACTGGACAGCACACCAGCTCCAGAAACAAGCGACCAGAAACATGACCAAACGACATCGAAACCTTTCATATGATATACCATTGGAAAGGTATGGAAGTCTACTTTCTACTCCAATTTATAGAATGAGGTTTTGATGTCTGTAGAAAGTGTTATGGTCATTTAAGTGACCAAAGGTTAAAAACAGATAACAGCAGAGATGCTCTGTTTCAGTGGTCTTTTTGGAGACTTCAAAACCAAACCAAACGGTCACAAAATATTATGAATAATATACCGTTAGAAAGGTATGGAAGTCTAATTTCTACTCCAATTAACAAAACAAGATTTAGATAAACGTAGAAATATTTATGGTCAAAAGAGTGACCAAAGGTCAGAATTGGTCAATAACAAAATTCCTGGTATAAAATTATGTAACCAAATAACAATCCAAGAGAGCATAAATGAAACCTCTCTATGGTCACAAAGCGTGCTAAGACTCAAGCACACTTATGTCCAAGCGCGGACACAACACAAGCATACCATCATGCGAGTGAGGACGTTTCCGAACACACAACGGAAAACGTAAAACACAACAATCACACGTAACGACAAACAAAGAAGTGCTCGTGTGAGTTGAGACATAAATGCGCACAATCATGGAAGCACAAATGCGAGGTTATATAAGAAGGCATGTAAGTGTGTGTGCAATGTGTAAGAGATGCACATATATAAGCATTGAAGAACACAATGCAAGATGAAGCAAAGCATGCATGAAGTGTGTGTGTGTGTGCACCTAAACTCTTCAAGAGACAAAGTCAAGTAAGTATACCTTTTGCTCTTGAAGCCATGAGGATGCTTGGAAGCTTGCCAATGGAACCTAAGCTACCCATCACAAAATCATCCCCAATGTGGTATGTCATGAAATAAGCCAATCACAAAATAGAGGTTCTTACACCTAGGATCATTGAATTTAGATTTCCTAGGCACATGCATATTCGCTCTTCTAAGTTTGTTTCTTTCAATCATGCTCTGAACCCTACATTTCTTAATGTACTTATGGCAATTTGGCCTAATATGCCCATCAACACCATAAAATGACAAGTAGGTATAAAGTGACGAGTTATACCATATCCTTGTGAGGACATCGGAGACTTGCCATGCATTTGATGTCGCCTTTTGTGTTGAGACGGGTCCTTCATTCTTTGTTGTTGAACCGGATTACCATGCTTCCTTGGTTGAATGTTCTTGGCTTTCCTTTTTGGTTGAGGAAGCCTTAGCTGAGGAAAGCTTGGATGTAGAGCTTTTGGATGTTGAAATTGAGTTTCACTCTTTGTTGGCATCTTCACTTGGCCACTCTTGGATGACCTTCGAAGTTCAATCTTCCTCTTATGATGTTTTGGAGGTGAAGTTTCCTTCATGCTATTTCCTTTGACAAACACCATTTTGACCGAGGAGGTGGTTTTCTTGTCATCAACATATCCAAGGCCTCCCTTGTCATTTGACTTCTTTCCAATGCTCAATATATGGTCAAGCTTTTCGGTGCCGGAGGTCATTTTGGCAAGAAACTCCTTAGCTTCCTCATGCTCCTTCTACATCTTATCTTCACTTTCCTTGACTCTCCTCACTTCATCATTCAAGTGAGTTACCTTGGTTGAAAGCTTGAGATTCTCCTCCTTCAATTTTTGAATCTCCCTTTTCTTCTTCAATATAGAGTCTTCAAAGTAGTTGATGAAGTCTTCAAGGTCCATGCCTTCACACATTCCTCTAGAGTGAGATGAAGACTTCTCATCAATAAAGTCACTTCCTACACTTGAGGATGGTGCACTCTTCTCACTTTCCCTATCATCAAGTGAGTCAACTTCATCATAAAGACTTTTGCCTTGGTCACTTGTCGTAGTGCCATCAACTTCACTATATGCAGCTAAATCAATTACACATCTAGCTACCACTTCATCTATCCCTTCTTCAAGGTCATAATTTAAGGCACTATTGCCTTCTTTTTCAGCTTCCACTTAAGAGGCTCCAAAGGCTGTATAGTTAATTGCAAGTTCTTCATCATCCGAATAATCTTCTACACTCTCACTATCACTCGACGAGATGACCATCGTCTTTCCTTTTCTCTTATCCTTAAAGTTACTACAATCCTTGGAGATATGCTCAAATCCCTCACATTCAAACCATTGAATCCCCTTTCTTGAAGGCTTCTCGTGACCTGACTTAATCTTCTTGAAGTGGGTCTTCTTCTTCAAGTCATTACTGTGAAGCTTCATGAACTTCTTGAATCTCTTAACCATTAGAGCCATGTCTTCATCCGAGTCATCATTCTCCTTCACAATCTTGGAGGTCTTCAAAGCCAACTCTTTTTTGCTTTTTGGGAGGTGTGGAGGTAGGAGCCCATCTAGATTCATAGGCTACGAGCCTTCCAATTACTTCACTCGGGTTCTTGTTCTTGTAATTTCTATTTTCCTCAAGAGCTGTCACCTTGGATTCGAATCTAGCGAGAAGTGACCTCATTATCTTTTTTTTGATCCTCCTATATGAGTATAGGTCACCTAGTTGATGGCTTTGATTCACAATGTCCATCAACTTTACTTAAAAATCATTGAAGCATTCGTCCTCCTCCATCCTAATTGTCTCAAATTGCGTTTGGAGAACTTGGAGCTTGGAGTCTTTAACCACCTCGATTACCTCATGCGCCATCTCTAATATCTTCCAAGCTTCATGTACATTTTTGGTGATATGGATGAGTTTGTATTGACTCTCATCCATTGCACAAAATAAGGCATGCATTGCCTTGTTGTTCCAGTTGGATGCTTCAAACTCTTCAGTTGTCCATTCTGACTTTGGCTTAGGAACCACACTTTCATCTTCAAGAGTCTTTTCCGGAGGAGTGTAGCCATCTTCTACAACCATCAAGGCTCGGTCATCTATTTGGAAAATATAGGACCCTATCTTGCCTTTCCATGAGACATAATTGTCTCTCTTAAGTAATGGTGGTCTTATGCTCGGTGCTCCCTCTTTACTCACCCCAATTTCACTCATAGTGTTTAGGTCAATGGATGCAAATGGATGCAACAAACAAAATGCACACAAATGCAAGATACACAATCAAGAGCTAGGATCACCTAAGTATGTCTAGGAACCCGGGCTGATACCAATTGAAAATACTACAAATGTGTGTCCATTAATCTAGAGGGAGGGTGAATAGGTTTTAGTTGATTTATTACCAACTTTTCGACTTAGTCAATTTTAATAAGGCTACCCCTTATTAGCAATCAATTAATCCAAAAATAAAATGCGGAAAACATTAAAAACACAAGGAATGATTTACGTAAGAAACCTCCAACTGTGCAAAACTCATGGGCTATCCGTCTAGCCACACACGGTCCTCAAATATACTATTTGAATGAAAGTTTACAACCTAAGTTGATCTCTTGTCACACCATTCTTGGTCACTAACCCTTTCACTCTACCCAACGTGCCTTTAATAGTGATTCTAGACCAAAAGCTTATGCAAATCCACTTAGTCACAAAGCTTAACAATCAATAAAGAGATATTGCAACCTATGTGAATATATATGAATATTCTAATATGCAATTAATGCTAGGCTACAATAAATGCTTATCTAGGAATTAAAAGATGACAATAAATGCAAATCCTAGATATCAATATCTAAATGCAAAGCAAGTAAATTTAGCTAGAAGGGAAATTAAGTCCTAAATACAAGCTATCACAATACAAACCCAATCATGCAAAGGAACTCATAAGTAGATGCAATAAACTAAGTCCTAGCATTTAATCAACTAATAAATGCAATAAAAACATCATCTTGGAAAGTATAAACAAATAACAAAGATGTGATTTTTGTTTAACTTACCAAGTCAATTTAATGATGAAGACCCATGTAAGAAAACATCCTAGATGAAGCTAGAAGATGTTTGATTCATGAATGAATGATTGGTTTTGGGTTTAGAGAGGTAAATAACAAGTCTTGGAGCTTCTCTTTCTAAAGGATACTTCCTCTCACTAAAAATTGATTATTGAAGCTCAAAAAACGAAACGGGAGAGAAAAGAACATATATATAGAAGCCCTAAACAAAACTACATCATTTTGAACTTGGGAAACAAAATCTCGTCAAAACCGCTCTCTATACCGCAGTGCAGGCAGATGTCGAAACCACAGTACATACTGTGCAACAGAAGAAATTGTCTTCTGGAATGGATCGCTGTATGGACCGCTGTGTAGGCAAGTGCACCAACCGCGGTCCACACTGCGCATGACACACTGAAGAGTACCGCTCCGTGTGCCGCGGCGCAAGCAGTGCTTGCCAAGTGGTCTAGGCCACGCTGGAGGGAAAAATCCCTTTAAACACTCAAGAAAAAAGCCTATCTTATATGATTGTTGTGCAAGTGTGAAGTGAGTGAAATGCACACAAAACAAAGCAGAATTAACATGCAGGACATGTTATCAATTTAGATACAATGCAAGATATGATATCTAATGCAAGCTAGTGAGTGTGTGCAACTAAGTCTCTTCAATTAAGAGTCAAATCAAGTAAACTACTTCTCTTGAAGCACTTTGGGATCTTGGAAGCTTGTTGAAGATGAGTCACAATTGGAGACCTAAGCTACCTATTACAAAGTGATCCCGCTATGGTTTGTCATGAAATAAGCCAATCATAAATAGATGTCCTTACACAAATGATGCAAACACATGCAAAACTCAAGCATATAGAGTATGTAGATCAAATACACTCTATGAAGCATTAGTATTGCACAAATCAGGCTCACAAGCAAATGTAACTAATTCTTATGAATATATGATACGAAATCTAGATAGACATTCAAAGATCATTCACAAAGATATCTAGGAACCTAAACATGTCAATCAAAGCTATAATAACAAGTCTTCAACAAAAAGCTCAAAAACTAGGTTTGAAATCAAGTGATCAAATCAACACTTGAATTCCTCAATATATTCAATCAAATAAGAACTATATATGAATGATAGAAATCACAATCAAAATATTCTAATTCTAGAACATACGACTAAAACCTAGAAATCAACAATTAAGAACAAAACACAATGTTTTATAGATTCAAGTTCATGTTCTTCAAAATTAGCAAAAATGATATTCAATCAAAAAATACTAAAGCTAATTTCAAAACTCATCCAAACAAATCTAAAATCAGAACCAAAATCATTCTAAACATTTTTCTTTAATCAAATGAAAAGATCTATCAAGTTGATCAAAAAAGAAAAATGGAAATAAGATGATTCACTTACAAATGATGAACACACGAATGGAGAACATATCACTACGAAAAATCTGGACATCATTTGACTCTGAAAATGCTTGGGACTTGTTCCACTCTTCAAGACCAACAATTTTTCTTTTGAAAATCTAAAATCGGGGTTGATTTGAGAGACATATCACGAAAACAAAATTGGACAAGTTGTGTAAATTTCTGCATGAAATTTTGAATATATATGGAGGGAAAGTGAGTTGGAGAGGAGAGAGACTCTAACAACCTATGAAGGGCTGCCATCTCAGCCTCCCGTGGAGGCGCGTGGCCTCTATGGGGGCAGAGGGCATCCCTTCCCGTGGGGTCTACGCTCCTCCACGGGGAAGGGGTACAAATGGCACTTTTGCCATCCGTCTTCCCTCGTGCACCACTCGCATTCTTCGACCGTATTTCGGCCTCTGAACTCCGATTTTGAATATGTTTTCAGATTACAAACTGGGATTCCCTCATACACATGGACGTCAACAGAATTTTTACAAACAATATGGAAATCAACTCGATAAATAAAGACGAAAACCATGCACCATAAAGACACGGAAAGTTTCGTAACTTCCAACTAGGAACTTGAAAACTAATGAATGAGAAACCGAAATGACCGAAACTCAATAAGGAATAATATGATAACAAATTAAAGTCTAATATCACAAAAAAAAACACAAGAACACACAAGTATGCCATTTCTTAGAGATAGTCCTAGAACACGTAATTTTACAAAAGTTGTCAAATTAAAATCTAATGCATGTGCATACTTCAATATGTGTGTGAATGAGTTATACCAATTAAGCGCAATGATGCAGGGACACAAATGTATGTAATGTGTGTGTATGCGTGCGCTAACACCTTGTAAAAGGAGAAAGAATCTTGATACCTTAGCATTCAAGTAAGCATTTTTCCTCTTGAAGATGAACTTTGCATGGGAAGTTGCATTCCTTCCTTGAAGCTCTATCCAATCACGAACCACCTAAGCAACTAAGAAATACAAATAAAGAGTGTTTTGTTATGGAATCAAGCCAACACAAATCTAAAAACTAACACACACACACACACACACATACTTTTCATGCATGTTTTTTTCATCTTGCATTTGTGTTCATTGCTTATTTGTGTGCATCCATTTCTCACTTCACACTTGCACAACATTCATTTTAGGTTAAGTGTGTTTGATAGCCCAGAAAAGAGATTTTATCTCTTAACCGTGGTACTTGTCACTTTCCATGCACCTGCATATATCGCGGTCCCAACAGCGGTTAGTACCAGTGTGTTTCACGTGTAGGTTACCGCGGTTGGTGTCCTTGCATGTTCAGCGGTCTAGTCCCGAAGTCTTCAAAGGCTTCCACGCAGTATGTACCACAGTCTGTGCGCTGGCACGTACCGCGGTATACACAGCGGTTTTGACGGGTTTTTTTGTCCAGGTTCAAAACAATGTCATGCCCTAGAACATTTGTTTCATTCCTTATGTTCATAATTGCTTAGGATATGCATTTATTTGTTGATTAAATGCATGACCTTTAGCTTTATATAGCTTTGAATATGCTTGAGTCACTTTGTGTTGGTTGAGATTATTTGTTTTGTGATAGCTAGCATTTAGGACACTTTTGCCCTCTAGCTAAGTCTTTATGCCTTGCATTTCTTGATTGCATATGTATTGCCCTTATTATATTTTGTGACAACATGTGTTGATTAGGCTTTCTTGATGACTAGATTTTAGACATGCATATCTTCATCTAGTTAGGTCTTTATGAACATTCATATAGACATTGTGATATCTGGGATTATTTGATTGCTATCGTTGTTTCCCTAGATAAGCATTTAGTGTTACCTAGCATTAATTGCATCTAAAATATCTTCATATGTCACATAGATTGTTTATCTTTAGGGATGGCAATGGATTAGATTGGGTATGGATACCCCAATATACATCCCTGTATCAGTTTGAGATATATATCTTCATCCCCGCATCCATCCCCATTTCTAAGTGAGCAGAGCGGATTCGGATAATCCGCTAATTAAGATAGAGATATCCATCTTCGCTCCTTTTATATCTGTATCCGATGAAAAGACTTTAAATTTTTATAGTTTACAAGAGAAAAATGTAACTAACAAATGTAACAGTACATTTTATCCTATTTAAAGAGAAACAAATACATCCAATAAAGTCCAAATATAAAAATTAATAATAACTTATATAATCAGAATTAATAATTACATAATAAATTTTTATATATTTAAAATATTACAATCTATAATGGATCTAGATGGGGATGGATATCCATAGATGATGTCCACTCTCATCCTCGAAAATAAAATGGATATTAGGATGACATTCATCCTCATTCCGTCCCCGAAATAATAGTATCCATCCTGAAAATACTACTCAAGCGTGTGTCTACAACCTAGAGGGGGGGGGGGGGTTGAATGGGTTGTTAATCGATTATTACCAACTTTTTCGATTAGTCAATATTAAACAATTAACTCAATTCAAACAAACATACAAAATCAAGTAAAAGTGCGGAAATATAAAGAACACTTGATTTTGACGTGGAAACCCTTTGACAAGGGAAAAACCACTGGCTATCCTTCTAGCCACAGACGATCACAAAAATCCACTATATGAATAAAATATTACACCCTCAAGTGATACTCGGGCTCTCACTCTAGATAACCTCAGGCTATGGACACTACCACTGGCCACTCTTGGTTCAATCCCTAGTGATACCCCCTGATACACTACTCTTGGTGTGAGCACCTCCTACACTACCCTGCGGGCCTTTTATAGTGGCACTTGACCAATGCTTGCCAACCACAACTTGGTTTCAAGACTTCAATGCTTGTACAACTTCACCCCGAAGCCACAAGACTTTGACTCAAGAAGAGTATAAAGGTCTAAGTGAACTATCAATGAATGCTCAATACAAAATATGCTAGACCAAATATACAATGCTTAACTAGATGTAGATAATGCAATACAACATCCTAGTTATCAAATAATGCCTACATGTACACACATGAGGTCTCAATTAGTTGTAGAGAAATTCTAACAACCTAATTGTCAATTAAATTCACATAAACATTCATAAACTTGACTAGATGCACAAAGCCAACCTAATCATCAATTAAACATACATGAACATTTATGGATTAGCTATTTAGGCACATATGACCTAATAATGCAAGCTATCACAAACAAACACAAACAAATATTCATGAACATTAACTAGTTGATTAAAACACAATTTATCAACCTAGTTATCAATAAATCACACATGAATATTTATGACCTAGCTTTTAGGTAAAAATGACCTAATCAATTTAGCTATCAAAATACAAACTCAATCATGTTATCAAGACTCATAAATATGCAATAAATTAGAGTCTAGGTATTTAATCATGTAATAAATATGTAATCTAGAGTAAGAAGAACAATAAATGATATTCAAGGAAGTTCTTGCTTACCTAGTCATGAAACAATGAAGACCCATGCTCAAATGATGTGGAATGATGCAAGAATGAGATGAGTTTTGGGTTTGGAGAGTTAATAAAGCTCAAGGAAGCTTTCTCTCTCAAGACTCTCTATTTCTCTCTCTAGAATTTCTGTAAATTCAGGAGAGTTGGGGAAGAAGAAGTAGAGAAAGAAGGGTTTTTAAAGGTGGGAAAAACGAGCTCACACGAAAAGACCAAACTGTCCCGTTTTTGGTGTCAGGCGACATGAGAGGCTAAATGAAGTCGCCTACCATGTAGCCTAACTTTCTGGAGAAGAAATACATGTCTGAGGCGACATGCACACATGGCCTTGCATGTCGCCTAACACACTGGACAGCACACCAGCTCTAGAAACAAGAGACCAAAACATAATCAAACGACATCGAAACCTTTTGTATGATATACCGTTGGAATGGTATGGAAGTCTAGTTTCTACTACAATTTACAGAATGAGGTTTTGATGTCCATAGAAAGAGGTATGGTCATTTAAGTGACCAAAGGTCAAAAACGGATAACAGCATAAATGCTCTGTTTCAGTGGTCTTTTTGGAGACTTCAAAACCAAACCAAACGGTTATAAAATATTATGAATAATATACCATTAGAAAGGTACGGAAGTCTACTTTCTACTCCAATTAACAAAATAGGATTTGGATAACTATAGAAAGATTTATGGTCAAAAGAGTGACCAAATGTCAGAATTGGTCAATAACAAAATTCCCACAATCATGGTATAAAAGCATGTAACCAAATAACAATCCAAGAGAGCACAAATGGAGCCTCTCTATGGTCACAAATCGCGCTAAGACTCAAGCACACCAATGTGCAAGCGCGGACACAACACAAGCACACCATCGTGCGAGTGAGGACGTTTCCGAACACAAACAGAAAACGTAAAATGAAACAACCACACGTAAAGACAAACAAAGACGTGCTCGTGTGAGTTGTGTAACGGATGCACACATATACACAATAAATAACACAAATACAAGATGAACAAAGCATGCATGAAGTTTGTGTGTGCACCTAAACTCTTCAAGAGACAAAGTCAAATGAGTATACCTTTTGCTCTTAAAGTCATGGAGATGCTTAGAAGCTTGCCGACAAGGACCTAAGCTACCCATTACACAATCATCCCCAATGTGGTGTGGTTTGTCATGAAATAAGTCAATCATAAAATCGAGGTCCTTACACATCCCCATTTTAAATGTAGCAAATTCTTACGGATATCTGTATCCGTGGATAATTTTGTCATCCATATTTATCTCTTCATTGAGAATTAAGTCTTATGACTACGGTGATGTAGTGCATAAGCATTAGTCTAGAATCACTATAAAAGGCCTACAGGTAGTAGTGGTGGGTTAGTGACCGAGAATAGTGTGACTAGAGGTCAACCTAGGTTGTAAACATCATTACATATAGTGGATTTGAGGACCGTGTGTGGCTAGATGGATAGCCCGTGAGTTTTGCCCAGTTGGAGGGTTTCTCAAGTAAATCAATTGACGTGTTTTTATTGTTTTCCACTTGAAAATACTAAAAACGTGTGTCCAATAACCTAGAGGGGGGTGAATAGGTTTTAGTTGATATATTACCAACTTTTCGACTTAATCAACTTTAATAAAGCTACCCCATATTAGCAATCAATCAATCCAAAATAAAATGCGGAAAACAATAAAAATACAAGGATTGATTTACGTGAAAAACCTTCCAGGGTTATCCTTCTAGCCACACACGGTCCTCAAATCCACTATTTGAGTGAAAGTTTACAACCTAGATTAACCTCTTGTCACACCATTCTTGGTCACTAACCCATTCACTCTACCCAACGGGCCTTTAATAGTGATTATAGACCAAAAGCTTTTGCACTAATCCACTTAGTCACAAAGCTTAACAATCATTGAAGAGATTTTGCAACCTATGTGAATATATAACAATATTCTATCATGAAAATAATTCTAGGCTATACTAAATGCTTATCTAGGATTAAATGATGACACTAAGTACAAATCCTAGTTATCAATATCTAAATGCAAGTGCAAGAAGAATTAGCTAGAGGGCAAAATGGTCCTAAAAACTAGCTATCAATGAACATGCAAGTAGCTTGCTTTACTTGACCGCAAGTAGGCCAGATATAGCCTTTAGTGTGGGTGTGTGTGCTAGGTACCAAGCGGATCCCAAGGAATCCCATCTCTCCTCTGTGAAGAGAATCATTCGATATGTGAATGAGACATCCAACTATGGGATATGGTACTCTTTTGACACTAATGCTAGCTTAGTTGGCTTTAGTGATGCAGATTGGGCAGAAAATTGTGATGATAGGAAGAGTACATCGGGCGGTTGCTTCTTCCTAGGTAACAACTTGGTCTCATGGTTTTGCAAGAAGCAAAATTCCATCTCTCTATCCACAGCTGAAGCGGAATACAAAGCCGGGAGTGCTTGCACACAACTCCTTTGGATGAAACAAATGCTTGTGGATTATGGCTTTGATCAAGGTATTCTAACCCTTTATTGTGATAACATGAGTGCAATTAACATTTCAAAGAATTCGGTTCAGCACTCTAGGACAAAACATATAGACATTAGGCATCATTTCATTAGAGAACTAGTTGAAAACAAATGCATTGCACTTGAGCATGTGGGCACTAATGATTAACTAGCGGATTTATTTACAAAGCCCTTAGACTCAACTAGGTTCAAGTCACTTAGTAGGTCTATTGGGATTTGTCATATGCCTTGATGTGTTTTGGTGATTGACCCCAAATGGGCAAGCAAAGAGAGCAACCTTGCATGTTGAAATAAGCAAAAACTTGATCGACTTTATGCTTTTTTATTAATTGCTTGAGTATTTTTGGTTGTGCTTATATATATTCTTATATGGCTTTTTTTTTATTTAATAAGTGTGCCTTACTTTGTTTGTAATCCATGTCACCTCTAGGTTCAAACATGCATTTTTGGACTAGGAGAATTGATTGGGAAGTACATTTGAATGACCTAAAATTTATCTCCATGGCATGTGACTTGATTTCTGACATGCTAAAGTATTATGCATGAATTGTGTGTGCAAATGTATGTGGAAGCACCTTGACAAAGCTAAACTCAATAAGGACCTTGTGTCCATGCAATAAATAAGGATGTCTCATCCAATTTAGCTTTGGGTCTTTTCTTAATGGTTGAACAAGACAACAACCAATAAGGATTCTATATCCATTCAATCAATAAGGATTTTATATCCATGTCTTGATTGACCATTAAGGATTGACTTGGTTGCTTGTGTGTGCTCAAATTTTTTAAAGCTATATCTTGTTCAATTACGGCAAAAGGGTACTAATTGGTTTGAATTCTTTTGGAACCCTTTTGACGTTCTCCTTGCCAAATACAATTTGCTTGAACTATGATGTTACATGTCTTACATCCAAAACAACCAAGTCACATTTTTTTTCCTCTTAAAAATAAACCCTCAATGATTCTCTCTCAATTAATTAAGTTGCATAAAGTTGTTGTATATGATTATGCACTTATCTTGCAAATAGCTCTCTTTGCTAAAGTGACCCGGTTGGGGAATACTCCTTTGCCTATCTCATGACAAAAAGGGGGAGTAATGTGGTTTATTTGCATGGTTTATTTAAGGGGGTTGCATATTTGGAGAGATTGTCCCGTTGAGGGGGAGTAACATATTTAGGAGGAGCATTTGCATGTTGCATGTTGCAGTTTTCTTTTATTATGCCAATTGCTCTTATTTATTATCTCTCTTGATCACCTCACATACACTTGTCTTGGAAAGTGTAGTCTCATTGTTTTGTAGGGATGGCTATTCTACAAGAGCTTGAAGTTTTGAAAACCTAGCATCTAGGTATCTATTTGTAATGTAGAATTTCCTTTGTTGACCTCCAGTTTTTATTCTTTTGTGAGGATGATTTGTGAGAGGTGGTTTTGTCACGAAATAGCCAAAGGGGGAGATTGTAAGTTCCTCATATTTTGATTGGCTTATTTCGTTGACAAACCACATTGGGGATTAATTTTTGTAAGGGTATATTAGGCTTCATTGGGTGTGATCAAGCTTCAAGGACTTCATCTCTCTCAAGAGCACTTCAAAGGTATATCACTTGCTTAATTCTCTTTGAAGAGGTTTTAGTTGCACACACTCACATTCTATGCATTTGTATTGACATGCATGAATGGTTACACACACACACACTTCTTGCATTTTGGAGTTGATGGGTTGCACAGTAGGTTAGGCGACATGCAAGGCTACTTGTGCATGTCCCCTGACAAGTCGCCTTAGACTTAGGTTTTTCCCACAGTGTGTTAGGCGACATGCAAGGCCACTTGAGCATGTCACCTCCAATGTCGCCTTAGTCATGTATTTTTTTCTCCAGTGTGTAAGGCGACTTCATAAGCGACTTGGGGATGTCGCCTTACATGTCGCCTCTGACATCTTGTTTTTTCCACAGTGTGTAAGGCGACTTCATAGGCGACTTGGGGATGTCGCCTCACATGTCGCCTAAGGCAACGTGTTTTTCTCACAGTGTGTTAGGCGACTTCCAAGGGGACTTGCTCATGTCGCCTTGCATGTCGCCTTTTTCACCCGAACTGGGCATTTTGGGTATTTCACACCAACTCGTTTTTTGGTCTCTATAAATACATCTTCTTCTCCACCATTTAGACCTAGAGCTCTGAAAATATATCCCTAAGTGAGAGAAAGTAAATCCAAGAGAGAGAGAGCTCCAAGAAATCCTTTTTACTCAACCAAACTCATACCCATGTGCATCTAAGCTTCATTCTTGCATCTATTCTTCATGGGTCTTCATGCTCTTCTTGACTAGGTAATCAAACAAGTCTTAGAACTTCTTTTTCTTCTTTATGTTCTTGTTTACCTAGGGTTAGCAATTATTTGTTAATTAATTGCATGTTCATTTGGTTTAGCATGATTTGAGTATGTTTGTGATTATGTTTGTTGGTTGAGGTTGTATGTTCATTGATAGCTAGCATTTAGGACGCTTTTACTCTTCTAGCTAAATCTTCATGCATTTGCATTTAGATATTGATATCTAGGATTTGCACCCATTGACATCTTTAAATCCTTAGATAAGCATTTAGTGTTGCCTAGCATTAATTGCATGTTAGAATATTTTTACATATTCACATAGGTTGTTTAACCTCTTCATTGTTTATTAAGCTTTGTGACTAAGTGGATTAGTGCACTTGCTTATGGTCTAGAATCACTATTAAAGGCCCATTGGGTAGAGTGAAAGGGTTAGTGGCCAAGGAGGTGTGACTTGAGGTCAACCTAGGTTGTAAATTTCATTCAAATAGTGGATTTGAGGACCGAATGTGACTAGAAGGATAGCCCGTGAGTTTTGCCCAGTTGAGGGTTTCTCACGTAAATCAATCTTTGTGTTTTTTATTGTTTTCCGCATATTTATATTGGATTGATTGATTGCTAATATGGGGTAGGACTATTAAAATTGATTAAGTCGAAAAGTTGGTAATAAATCAACTAAAACCTATTCACACCCCCCCCCCCCCCCCCCCCCCTCTAGGTTGTATTAGACACACTTTGTGTATTTTCAGTGAAAGTCCGAGTATCACTTGAGGGTGTAATCTTTTATTCATATAGTGGATTTCGGTGACCGTATGTGGCTAGAAGGATAGTCCGTGAGTTTTGCTCAGTTTGAGGGTTTCTCACGTAAATCAATCAACATCTCATTTATTGTTTTCCGCACTTTAATTACGCTGATTGTATTCGTTTGTGTTGGGTTATTTTTGTTAATATTGACTAATCGAAAAAGTTGGTAATAATCGATTAACAACCCATTCACCCCACCCCCCCCCCCCCCCCCTCTAGGTTGTATTAGACACACGCTTGAGGTGTATTTTCAATTGGTATCAGAGCGGGTTCCTAGACATACTTAGGTGATCTTAGCTCTTGATTATGTGTCTTGCATTTGTGTGCACTTTGTTCTTTGTATTCATTTGCATTCATTCATTCACTAAACACTATGTGTGAGAGTGAAACACTTAGAGTGGGTATTGCTTCGATGACCTCTAATGTTGAGAGGAAGATAGATGACTCCGATGAGGAGATGACTCTGATGAAGAGATGACTCTCATGGTGGAGAGATTTATGAGATTTGTGAAATCTCAAAAGAAGGTTTTGTCCTCCAAAGTGAAGGATGAGAAGTGTATGATCTCCAAAGTCAAGGAGGAAAAGAAAATGTCAAGGAAATGTGACCCTTGCCTTGAATGTGGTGGAATTGGCCACATTTCCTCCAAGTGTGATAATTTGAAGTACAAAAAGGGAGGAGTTGATATGATCGCTAATCGATGTGATAGCAAAGTTAATATGGTTGAAAGTTGTTCCACAAGCTCGGGTGAGTGTGTGAACAACTACTTTGCATTTCCGGTTTCCTACCACGAATAAACTCAAGCCATCACCAAATGTTTATCACTTGAAGATTTCAAGATGGGTGACCTTGAATGTGGAAACCGAAAGGGAGCAAGCTTGAGAGAAGCAAACATTGATGATATGACTCTCACAAGCACAAGTGGGAGAAGCTTTGGGAGTGATGTTTCTTGCTTCAAGAACTCTTGTGATAATGTGGTTGATTATCAAGAGTTGGTTGATTCTCTTCAAAAGTCTTTGAAAGAGAAAGATAATGATATCCTTGAGTTGAAAAAGGATAACCTTCAACTACAACCAAAGTGACTCACTTGGATGATGAAGTGAGATATTTAAAAGAAAATGAAGGCGAGTTGATGTTGGAACTTAATGAAGCAAGAAATACTCTTGCTAAGATGACTTCTGGTATAAGATGCTTAACAACATGTTAAGTATTGGCAAGATGCCAAATGACAAACGAGGGCTTGGTTTTGTAAATGATGAGACCACACCACCTTCGGACAAGACTACATTTATGAAGGAGCTTGCTCCTATTTGTCTACCTCGGTCTCAACACCCTAAGAAGATTCTTGTTGTGGGTGAGTCTTCCAAGAGTGCTTCCTTAAAGATGCTTCCAAGGAAACAAGCTCAACCTCAACCCTTGAGGATGCCTCCATCAAAGCTCAATCAACCTTTAAGGCAAGCTAATTGCGTTACTCATGCTCAACTACAAAGGCACCAACATCCTGCTAATGTTCCAAAGAAAAGCCAACCGATGCAACATCAAAGACAAACTCATCAACATGGCAATGCCTCGATGATATCTCAATGTAATGGTATAAACTCTTCTTTTATAAATACTTGTCATTTTTGTGGTATGATTGGTCACTTAAGACCAAATTGCTTTAAATACATTAAGAGATGTAGATTAAAGTGCATGAAAGAAAAACGGTTGAAAAATAGAGCAAGTTTGCATAAACCTAGGGAACCTAGAAACATGTCTATGGCCACTAAAAATGTTAAAGTGGAACCTAAGTGGGTTAGAAAGAATGAACCCGCGTAGTTAGTGCCCATGTGACACCCGTAGATGCAACTAGGTCCATCGGACTTGGTAAGTCTATAGGGGCTCATGCCTTCCATTGACTTGGTTGAATTTAACCTCATATGGGGAGCTCAAGCAAAGAGAGCGAACTTGCATGATTTGCTATATGCAAAAAGTTGATTAATTTTATGCTCTTTTATAATTGCTTGAGATGTTTGGTTGTACATATGCTTATATGTTATTTTCATAATAAGTGTGCAACATTGCTTTACTTGCAATCCATGTCATATTTATGTTCAAACATGCATTTTTGGACTAGGAGAATTATTTGTGAAAGTACATTTGAATGACCCATAATTTATCTCCATGACATGAGAAAATTTTATGACATGCTTAAAATGATATGCATGAAATGTTTTTGATTGCTTGATATGCAAAATGTGTGTGAAAGCAAATGAGAAGACTAAAATAAATAAGGACCTTGTGTCTATTCAATAAATAAGGATGTCTCATCCAAATTTAGTTTTCTCTCTCTCTCTCTCTTTATTAGTTAAACAAGGCTACTATCATACGGGTACCTTACCCGGAAAAATCAAAAAGGGTGCAATAGTCGCTCATGTCTTGTTTCGCTTTTAAAGTTTGATATACTTGCTCTTTAAATTGAAATTATTTTGAAAAACTATATCTTGTTTGCTTATGACAAAAGGTTACAAATTGGTTTGAATTCGTTTGGAAACTCTTTTGATGTTTGCTTGCCAAATACCATTGCTTGAACTTGAATGCTATATGTCTTGCATGCAAAGCAACAATTTCACACAATTTTTTTTGTTAAATAAAACTCCTTGAATCTCTCTCAATTATTTAAGTTGCATAAAGTTTGTGTATATGATTATGCAATGTATTTGTACGAATAGCTCTCTTTGCTAAAGCAACCCGAAAGGGGGAGTTCCTTTGCCTATCTCATGACAAAAAAGGGGAGAAGTCTTGAGAGATATAGGAAGAGCATTGGTTATGCTTTGGGGGAGAAGTCTAGAGAGTAGAGAGAGAGTAAGCGTTTAGGGGGAGCATTTCACATGCATTTCTTTATATTGCTTTATTGAGTGCAATTGCTTTTTATATTTGTTCACCTCACTTGCACTTGTTCTTGGAAAGTGCTACTTGCTATTGTGTGTAAGTACAATGATAATTCTACAAAGAGATTGAAGAAATTGAAGATTTAGATTCTAGGTATCTCTTTTGTAATGTAGAAGTGATCATGGACAATAGCTTTATTTTATTTTGTGAGGATTGTTTGTGAGTGGTTGTTTTGTCATGAAATAGCCAAAGGGGGAGATTGTAAGGACTTCAATTTTATGATTGGCTTATTTCATGACAAATCACACCACATTGGGGATGATTGTGTAATAGGTAGCTTAGGTTCGTTTCGGCAAGCTTCCAAGCTTCTCCATGACTTCAAGAGCAAAGGTATACTCAATTGACTTTGTCTCTTGAAGAGTTTAGGTGCACACACACACTTCATGCATGCTTTGATCATCTTGCATTTGTGTTATTTATTATGTATATGTGTGCATCTTTTACACAACTCACACGTGCACGTCTTTGTTTGTCTTTACGTGTGGTTGTTTTGTTTTACGTTTTCCTTATGTGTTAGGAAACGTCCTCACTCGCACGATGGTATGCTTGTGTTGTGTCCGCGCTTATACATTGGTCTGCTTGAGTCTTAGCGTGATTTGTGACCATAGAGAGGCTTCATTTGTGCTCTCTTGGATTGGTATTTGGTTACATGGTCTTATACCATGAGTTTGGCGATTTTTGTTATTGACCCATTCTGACCTTTGGTCACTCTTTTGATTATAACTCTTTCTAAAATATTCCAAATCTTATTTTGTTAATTGGAGTAGAAATTAGACTTCCATATCTTTCCAACGGTATATTATTCATAATATTTCATGATCGTTTGGTTTGGTTTTGAAGTCTCCAAAGAGACCACTGAAACAGGGCATCTCTGCTGTTATCCGTTTTTGACCTTTGGTCACTCAAATGACCATAACATTTTTTCTAGACATCAAAACCTAATTCTATAAAATGTATTAGAAAGTAGACTTCCATATCTTTCCAACAGTATATTATTTGAAAGGTTTTGATGTCGTTTGGTCATGTTTTGGGTCGCTCAAAATTGGAGCTGTTGTGCTATCACGTTTTTTACCCGAGAGAATAGCGACCTTGAAGCGACCTGACCTCCAGGTCTCCCTAAGGTCCCTTTTTGTCACCGAAAATCAACTTTTCCTTGTCCAAAACGACGTAGCTTCACTTGGATCATATAAATACATCATCTTCTTCCCCAATCAGACCTAGAGCTCACAAATTCATATCCTAGTGAGAGAAAGAGCTCCTCTAGTGAGAGAAAGCACCAATATTGCTTTTTTTAACTCTCCAAACCCAAAACCCATGCATCCATGATATCCTTCATGCATCAATCTTTCATGGGTCTTCTTAGTTTCATGACTTGGTAAGTTACAACTGCATTAAAGCTCATTTATTGTTGTTCTTACTCTAGATTATGTATTTATTGTTTGATTAAATACCTAGACTCTATTTATTGCATATATTTATAAGTCTTGATAACATGATTGAGTTTGTTTGTGATAGCTTGCATGATTAGGTTGATTATTTCCTAAATAGCTAACCCTTGAACATTCTTGTGTGATTGGTTGATGATTAGGTTGATAGATTAATGTTTATTTATCTAGTCAAGCTTTATTGAATGTTCATGTGGATTTAATTGACAATTAGGTTGTTAGAATTCTCTACAAATCTAATTGAGACCTCATGTATGGGCATGTAGGCATTGTTTGATAACTAGGTTGTTGATTTGCATTATAACATCTAGTTAAGCATTTTGTGTATGGTCTTACACATTATTGCATTTGAGCATATTGTCATATATTCACTTAGACCTTTATACTCTTCATAGAGTCAAAGTCTTGTGGCTTCTAGGTGAAGTTGCACAAGCAGGTAAAGTCTTGCAACCAAGGGTGGGTTGGCAAGCATTGGTCAAGTGCCATTATAAAAGGCATGCGGGTAGAGTAGGAGGTGCTCACGCCAAGAGTAATGGATCAGGGGATATCACTAGGGACTGAACCAATAGTGGTGAGTGGTAGTGTCCATAGCCTGAGGTTGTCGAGAGTGAGAGTCCGAGTATCACTTGAGGGTGTAATCTTTTATTCATATAGTGGGTTTCGGTGACTGTATGTGGCTATAAGGATAGCCCGTGAGTTTTGCCGAGTTGGAGGGTTTCTCACGTAAATCAATCAACGTCTCATTTATTGTTTTCCGCACTTTAATTACGTTGATTGTATTCGTTTGTGTTGAGTTATTTTTGTTAATATTGACTAATCGAAAAAGTTGGTAATAATCGATTAACAACCCATTCACCCCCCCCCCCCCCCCCCCCCCCCCTCTAGGTTGTATTAGACACACGCTTGAGGTGTATTTTCAGAGGTTTTCAAGGCTATACTTTTTTGTTTCTTGGGAGGTGTAGGTGTAGGTGTAGGACCCTTTCTTGACTCATACGCTAGAAGCCTTCCAATTACTTCACTTAGCTTCATAGTCTTGAAGTCACTATTTTCTTCAAGTGCCATCACCTTAGACTCGAACCTTTCGGGAAGTGACCTCATGATCTTTTGCTTGATCCTTCTATCTGAGTAAGGGTCACCTAGTTGATGGCTTCGATTTACGATGTCCATCAACTTCACTTGAAAATCGTTTAAGCACTCATGATCCTCCATTCTAATTTGCTCGAATTGTGTTTGCAGGACTTGAAGCTTGGAATCCTTGACCACCTCGGTTCCTTCATGGGTCATCTCTAGAATCTCCTATGCCTCGTTTGCAATCCTAGTTTTTTGAATCAACTTGTATTGATTGTCATCCATTGCACAAAGAAGGGCATGCATGGCCTTAATGTTCCACTTGGAAACTTCGTACTCTTGAGATGACCATTCTGACTTTGGCTTAGGAACTACACTATCGTCTTCAAGAGTTATTTCTGGAGGAATGTAGACATCCTCTATTGCCATCCATGCTCGGTCATCTATTTGGCAAATGTACGACTCCATTTTGCCTTTTCAAGAGGCATAGTTTACCCCAGTAAGCAACGAGAGTCTTGTGCTTGAGGCTTCCTCATGTCCATATCCATTTCCACTCATAGTGTTTGGGAATTATGAATGAGATGCAAATGTAATACAACAAACAAAATGCAAGATGCAAGACACACAAAGAGGAAGGATCACCAAAGTATATCTAGGAACCCGTTCCGATACCAATTGAAAATACTAAAAACGTGTGTCAAATAACCTAGAGAGGGGGTGAGTGGGTTTTAGTTGACATATTACCAACTTGTTGACTTAGTCAACTTTAATAAAGCTACCCCATATTAGCAATCAATCAATCTAAAATAAAATACGGAAAACAATAAAAACACAAAGATTGATTTACGTGAGAAACCCTCCAACTGGACAAAACTCACGGTCTATCCTTTTAGCCACACACGATCCTCAAATCCATTATTTGAATGAAAGTTTACAACCTAGATTGACCTCTTGTCACACCATTCTTGATCACTAACCCATTCACTCTACCCAACGGGCCTTTAATAGTGATTCTAGACCAAAAGCTTGTGCACTAATCCACTTAGTCACAAAGCTTAACAATCAATGAAGAAATTTTACAACTTATGTGAATATATAACAATTTCTATCATGCAAATAATGCTAGGCTACACTAAATGCTTATCCAGGATTAAATGATGACACTAAGTACAAATCTTAGTTATCAATATCTAAATGCAAGTGCAAGAAGAATTAGCTAGAGGGCAAAATGGTCCTAAAAACTAGCTATCAATGAACATGCAATCTCAACCAACAAACAAGGCCACAAACATACTCAAATCATGCTAACCAAAATAAACATGCAATTAATCAAAAAATAATTGCTAACCCTAGGTAAACAAAAGCATAAAGATGAAACAAGAAGTTTTAAGCCATATTCAATTACCTAGTCAGGAAGAGCATGCAGACCCATGAAGAAAAGATGGAAGGATGAAGCTAGATGCACTGGGTATGAGTTTGGTTGAGTAAAAATGGTTTCTAAGAGCTTCTCTCTCAAAGGAACATTTTCTCTCACTAAAAAATGGGTTTGGAAGCTTTTGAAAACGAGTTGGGAGAGAAAGGAATGTATATATAAAAGCCCTAAATGAAACTACGTCGTTTTGGTAAAAATAAGCACAAAACGGACTAAGTGCCCGGGTAAGAGACCCGTGCACAACCTATGTAAATGACAAACTAAAGAGCATCCTACCTCAGTGCACGGGTAACTACACGGGTAGAAGACCCGTACACAACTCGTGCAGTCAAACAAACCCGAAGCCCTTAACCTTAGTGCATGGGTAACTGCACGGGTAAGACCCGTGCACAACCCGTGCAGAATGGAAACCCGAGGATACCATCCTTAGTGCACGGGTAACTGCACGGGTAGGTAACCTGTGCACTACCCGTTCAAAAGAGACCTCTAACGAGGGTCACTCATCGTGCTATGAAAAAGCACACCAACGTATGGGCGAGGACGTTTTCGAACACACACATGGGGAAACGAATTACGTAGACCACAACCGCACTTGGAACTAACACCAAGGTGCATGTGTGAGAAGTGTACACAAGAACACACACAACATAAGATTGAAACACAAATGCAAGATATGTAAGGCATACATGATAGAGTGTGTGTGTGTGTGTGTGTGTGCTACTAGTCTCTTCAAAGAGAGTTAAGCAAGTGATATATCTTTGAAGTGCTCTTGAGCTTGAGGATGTCATCGAGGCTTGATCACGAATAATGAGACTGTAAGGACCTCGATTTTATGATTGGCTTATTTCATGACAAACCACCACATTGGGGATGATTGTGTAATGGGTAGCTTAGGTCCGTATTGGCAAGCTTCCAAGCATCTCCATGACTTCAAGAGCAAAAGGTATATTCACTTGACTTTGTCTCTTGAAGAGTTTAGGTGCACACACACACTTCATGCATGTTTTGTTTATCTTGCATTTGTGTTCTTTATTGTTTGTATAAGTGTGCATCCTTTTCTAAAACACTCACTAGCTTACATTAGATATCATATCTTGCATTGTATCTTAGTTGATAACATGTTTGACATGTTAATTGTGCTTCATTGTGTGCATCTCACTCACTTCACACTTGCACAACATTCATGTAAGATTGACTTTTGTCTTGAGTGTTAAAAAGGGATTTTTCCCTTTGGCGCTGCCTAGACCGCTCGGCAGGCTTTGCTTGCTCCGCGGCGCACGGAGCGGTATTCTCCAGTGCGTCATGCGCGACGTGGACCGCGACCTGTGCACTTGCACGAACAGCGGTCCCAACCGCGGTGTAGTCCAGACGGTGCACTGCTGTATGTACCGCGGTCTGGACACTTACCTGTGCCGCGGTCTAGCAAGCGGTTTTGACGGGATTCTGGTTCCCAAGTTCAAAACGATGTAGTTTGATCTAGGGCTTCATATATATTCTTCATTTCCTCTTCTTGGCCGACCAAGAGCTCAAAAATTCATATTTAGAGAGAGGTTAGAGCTCCTAGAGAGAGAAAGCTTCAAGAAAGCATCTTTGACTCTCCAAACCCAAAACCCATCTCCATATTGCATCATTCAACATCATTTGAGCATGGGTCTTCATTGTTTCATGACTAGGTAAGCAAGAACTTCTTTGAATATCATTTATTGTTCTTCTTACTCTAGATTAGGTATTTATTGCATGATTAAATACCTAGACTCTACTTATTGCATATATTTATGAGTCTTTATAACATGATTGGGTTTGTTTGTGATAGCTTAATTGATTAGGTCATTTTTGCCTAAAAGCTAGGTCATAAATATTCATGTGTGATTAATTGATAACTAGGTTGAGAAATTGTGTTTAAATCAACTAGTTAATGTTCATGAATTTTTGATTGTGTTTGTTTGTGATAGCTTGCATTATTAGGTCATATATGCCTAAATAGCTAATCCATAAATATTCATGTATGCTTAATTGATGATTAGGTTGACTTTGTGCATCTAGTCAAGTTTATGAATGTTTATGTGAATTTAATTGACAATTAGTTTGTTAGAATTTCTCTACAACTAATTAAGACCTCATGTGTGTACATGTAGGCATTATTTGATAACTAGGATGTTGTATTGCATTATCTACATCTAGTTAAGCATTGTATGTTTGGTCTAACATATATTGTGTTGAGCATTCATTGATTGTTCACTTAGACCCTATACTCTTCATTGAGTCAAAGTCTTGTGGCTTCGGGGTGAAGTTGCACAAGCATTGAAGTCTTGCAACCAAGTTGTGGTTGGCAAGCATTGGTCAAGAATCCATTGTAAAAGGCCTGCGGGTAGAGTAGGAGGTGCTCACGCCAATAGTAGTGTATCAGTGGATATCACAAGGGATAGAACCAAGAGTGGCGAGTGGTAGTGTCCATAGCCTGAGGTTATCTAGAGTGAGAGTCCGAGTATCACTTGAGGGTGTAACTTTTTACTCATATAGTGGATTTGAGGATCGTGTGTGGCTAGAAGGATAGCCCATGGTTTTTCCCTTTGTTTAAGGGTTTCCACGTAAAAATCAAGTGTTATTTATTATTCCGCACTTTACACTTGATTTTGTATGTTTGATTTAATTGGGTTATTTGTTTAATATTGACTAATCGGAAAATTGGTAATACTCGATTAACAACCCATTCACCCCCCCTCTAGGTTGTAGACACACGTTAAGAGTGTATTTTCAGAGACCTAACTACCCTTACAAGCAAATCCCCATGTGGTTTGTCAACGAAATAAGTCAATCAAAATATAAGGAACTTACACCACACATTTAAATTGTCAATTGATTGTTTGTTTCTTTTGGGTGATTTGATAATATTGATTAATCAAAAAAGGTTGGTAATCTTAATATTAATCAAAAAAGGTTGTCCCCCCCCCCCGATTAGTTTGACACACGCCCTGTGTATTTTCAAACTCTTATATTTTAACTTTATCAAATTTAAAATTAATGCCATTAATTTAAGTGAGGACAAGATAAGATGAGAAGGGATCCAAATCCAAAGTTTTTAGAGTGAGGCAAGTATGGAGTTGCAACATCTCGAGATGACCATGCCACAATGCGAGGATCAAAAGTTTATTTACGTAGCAGATTCTAGCACAACATTCTAAGGGGCAAAAAGCCGTTGAGAAGATGAAGCTACAAACTTTTATTCTTCTGTTGTAGCAGGGTTGTCCACAGTAGGGTTGGCAAAATGGTTCAAGTTTGTGGATCCGTATGATGAGGTCCAGGTTTTAAAACAACCGGAATTTGCGGGTCAATTATAGGTTTAGTAATCATAACAGGTTTATTTCAAACCCACATTTAAAAAAAAGGAATAATAGGGATTTTTTCAAAACTTAGGATGTGGATATTGACACCCATAAAACTTATTATTACACCCATTTTTATAAGTACACCTATGTTTAAAATTTTAAAAATAAATATTACTATAAACATCCATCTTAATGCCAATATTACCCTCGTTGAAATAAATATATTCATTTTAATACATATTATTTATAAACACTCTTAAATTATTATCACACCCGATTTATAAAAAAAAAATCATATTATTTTTGGAATCAAATCCTCTTTTAATAATGATCCAATTTACTTTTGAAAATATCTCAAATATAGGAGTCTTATTAAAATGGAATATGTGGAATCGTATATGAGGTGAGATTTTCAGTCTGAAATTCTCTTATTTATACAGCAATCTTAAATATAGAAAAAAATATTGATAGCTATGGTTATCTTAAAAAAACTTATTGATATCTAAAACAATTATTAAAAAAAAATATTTTAATAGAGTTTATAATTATATATAAAAAAGATAAAAACAATATGATAATCATGTAATGATAAAAAAGTTTGATGAAATAAAATTAGAATTTAATTAGGGTTTATCATATGTTAGAGTTTATCGAAAAAAAATTTAAAAGATAAAAATATCTTTAATATAATTAATTAATATATATATAATATTTGATTTATTTTTAATTAAAATAATTTACCTTTAATAATAAATTTATATTAAGATATTTTTATAATTAAATTTCTAATAAAATATGGATTTACCGATCAGTTTTATGAAAGTAAATATCGGCAAATATCGGCACTTGTCCTTCTCTGCTCTCCGCCTCTTTTCTCATTTCTAATATCTCATCAATCATCTATCTGCCTCATTAGCCATTGCATATATGATATACCCTCTCGTCGTAGTCGACACGGCACGTCTTCCACCGCCGGTCATCGCCATTATCACATCAAGTTCCCGTCATCGGAAAAGCTTCTCACCTTAAGTTCTTGCTCGGTCGCAGTCGGTTGAAACCCCTCAGAATCTCTCCATTCGCTGAACATTTTCTCTTCGATCAAAACAGTTTGTTTTTCCTTCTTTTTTTCAATCGGGTATATTTTTGAATTTGATGGGTGTCTATATTTCGAGCACACGACATTTTGTGAACCCCATTTGTCGAAAAATTTCAGTCTGTTTCTGGATTTTTTTTTTTATGGGTTTTTTTTTGTGAGCAGATTGTTGATGGTGATCTGCTTTCACGGATCCATCGTCACTTCCTTTTCAGTGCTGCTCACATCCTGCTTTCAATTTAGTTTCCATCTTCAATTCAATTTGATATCTTGTTGTTCATTTTCGTGTATTTGCATTCTGTTTACATACAATTCGTTTCTTTCATCTTTTATCTTATTGACTTTCAAATCATGTTTATATTTCGTTTTTAATTCAATTCAATTTTTTAATATCATTTACCCAGTTTGAAAATATATATATATATATATTGAATTAACAGTGATCTTGGTTTTTGTTGTTATTTCATTTCTGCTTTGTTTTTGTTCTAACATATATTTGGGTTTGGTTTTTGATTTGCATTTAGAATAATTTACAGCAATTATAGATAATTCATGGATAAATTTTAGATTCAGATACACTTAGTTGTTTTCGTTCTGGTGAATACTAAAGCTATTATTTGAACACTTGTGTATTCTGCTATAAAATGAAAACTGTTCAAAAATTATGACAAGAGCAGTTTACTTGTATAGTTAATTATTTGAACACTTGTGTATTATGCTATACAATGGAAACTGTTCAAAAATTATTTGAACACTAGTGTATTGGAACATAGCAAGCAGAGTAGCAAATGTGATCTCTGGTGGGATCTCTGACTCCAGAGATCCCATTTGCTACTCTTTTAGCTAGCCAGGTAATTAGTGTAGTATTACTTATAATGGGGACTTTTCTTTCCACTAAATAAAATCGTTCTTTAGCCTCCAATTAATAATTATAAAATGGTTCTACATAAAAATGTCAATAGTAGTATGTTGAAAAAAATCCGTTTTGATAAGTTCTTGTCATAGCTCACATGCAATTGATAAAAAAATATATATCTTTTTAGGGTTCGGCTTGATTCTCATTTTTGCTCCCGTGAAAAAAAATGGTTATTGAACGAGATTTAATTTGTCACTATAAAAAAGTAGTTTCTCTGTAGTGAACAATACATGCAGCACTCCGTCAACAAAATTTAAGATGCTTGTATTGTTTTCTGTCTCTCTCTCTCTATGTTGAAACAAATTGTTTTTGTGATGTTCTTGGTTGTGATACAAAAAGCATTGTGTACGGAGACTGTTCACTGAGACTGCCAAACACTACCTGTACCCTTTGTGTTTTCAAGGGTATTGTTTTGTGTAGACTTACTGAATTTTGTGTCTCAATACTTACAACACTTTTGGATCGTTGGATTGTAGCACTCAAGATTGTCTCTATGTGCTCCTTTCATTATTACAACCAAGATCATCATTAAGACTATGCTAATTTGTTTTAGTAGAGAGAAAAAAGCAGTGTAAACCATTTTGAAACTAAAAGATTAAAGTGATGCGACCTAGAAGTAAAAGAGAATGGAGTCAAAACATATATATACACTGTTAATAGAGTTGCCCATTATTAATCGGTAAGCTGTTTCCTATTCATTTTTGGTAAAATGAAAATGAGCGAGGGAGAGGGATTTACAGACTTCAACCGGTGGAAAACTAAGAAACAAAAAAAAAAGACCTCATTTTGAAGATGAAGAAGAACATGATCAGTGTGATGTAAGATAATCTTTGGAATTCAAAGATGAAGAAGATGAGGATATATAAGTTGAACAACCGGCATAAAAATCATTTTTAAAAGTAAATTTTGATGAATCTAAACAAAAGTTGTGAAGTGGATGGTGTAGCGGGGAGTGTTGAGCAGACATTTATTGGTAAATAAAAATGCTCAAGAGTGGTGTTGGTGTATTCGGTAGATAGTATTTGATGGAGAAAATTAGGTAACAAACAAAACATGCAAGAAATTTTGGTGAAAAAATTAGATGATAAAAGTTAGAAAACAAGGCAGAACAATGATTTTTACCGGCTAATTTTTTTCACCAAAATTTTTTACATATTTTATTTGTTACCTAATTATCTTCACCAAATGGTTCTCTACCAAATACACCACTCATGTACATTTAATTACCTATAAATAGCTACTTAACACCCCACTTCACCATCAAAGTTTGTTTAGATTCATCAAAATTTACTTCAAAAATAGGATTTTATGACGATTGTTTAACTTATATATCTTCATTTTTCTTCATCTTCGTATTCCAGTGATGATCTTACATCACCATCATCTCTTCGTTCTTCATCTTCAACATGAGCCATTTTTTTTTCTTTCTTTTAGCACTTACTAGTCACTTCTGTACTGTTTTGTGTAAGTCTCTTGATCCCTCTCGCTCGCTCATTTTCATGCCTCTAATCAGAATTTTGGTGAATCATCAGAGTGCCTTACACTCGGATTTCCTAGAAAATTTTGGGTGCATGACTCAAATCTTTTGTTGTTCTTGTAAAATTTTGTTCCCACCTTTCATTTTTTTTTCTTTGATACTCTTCGTTTCAAAATTTGATTGGTGTTTTTTATTCTTCCCCAAAAGTTTCATTTTTCTCAATCTTCTAAAGATTGTCATGAAAAAAATGGTTCTTTTTATCTGTTTCTGGTTGGATAAAATGGTACAAAATTGGAAAGTGAAAGAAAGTTTGGAGGGTTTGTTTTTCTTCCTTGAACTTCCATCTTTGAGTTTTTGTAAACATCTTATTGGTTTCTAGAAAATCTAAAAAAACATGGTTATTCTGTTTTCCTCCCAGGTATATATTTTAATGTGAAAGAGAAAGCTCAATAATTTCGTTTCTTTTCCTTGACTTAAAGAGCCTTTCCTGTTTTCAAAACAAAGAAAGAGTACTTTTTTGATAATACATATCCTTCACAAACTATGGGGTAGCAGCATATCTCAAGACAACCTTGTCACAATGCGAGGATCAAAAGTTTGTTTTCGTAGCAGATTCAAGCACACCATTCTAGGGGCCAAAAAGCCATTGATCGTGAAGATAAAGCTACAAACTTTGATTCTACTGTTGCAGCAAGGGTTGTCTAGAGATCCACTTGCTACTCTGCTAGCCACACTTGCCGGTAGGTAATTATTGTAGTATTGCGTATAATGGGGACTTTTCTTTCCATTAAATAAAATCTTTCTTTGAGTTAGGATCAAAGCCAAAGCTTAAATTATTGAACCATGTCATATCTAGGGATTGAGTCATATCCATCGGTACATCCATTTGTAGCTTTTGAGTCACGTTGTGGGATCAAAACCAAAGCTTAAATTATGTGCATTAAGCAATATTCCACGGATTCATTATAAATTAGACTGCTCTCATTTGATATCATTTCACATACACCTCTTTACTTTTAAGTTTTAACAAACACTTTCATTTTTACCATGGCAATCAAAATCTTTTTCCTTCTATTTTTACTTATCATCAACAGTGAAGTATGAAGTAATTACATCACTGTTGATCATAAGGGAAAATATTTTGATGGCCATGTGAAAGTGAAAATGCAAGTGAAAGTGTTTGTTAGAAGTAAGAAATGTGATGAAAAGATATCAAAGGAGAGGAGTGTAGGGATTTGACACTGAACCCAAGTCTTATTTATAGTCAAAATGTGTAACGACATTTACCAAAATAGCTTTGGTACTTAAAGTGGTTGGTTCACATACATCGGACGAAAATTTAAGCTTTTGGCTATGATCCCACAACATGACTCAAAAACTATGACTCGGTCTCTAGATGTGACTCACACATTGCTCTATTTCTTTCATAAACCTACAAAGATAATTTTTTTAATTCAATTGCATGCATGTGAGCTTTGTGAAGAACTAATATATTCTTCAATATCATTGGCTTCCCATCTGCATATTCCTTTGAACATTAATTTTTTCAACATGCTACTGACGGATTTTTGTGCCTATTTTTTGAACGAGATGAGTTTGAATATTGTATTAACTTGGGATATCATGGTAGGACCGCATTAATTGTTAATTAATTAAATTACCTGGAAAATTTATTTTTGTTTAGTTGAATCTCAAAATGAAAAGCTTTTGATCTCTCAGATGAGGCAAAAGCTTTTGATTTCTCTTATTTTTCATAAATTTTATATTTAATGAAAAAGAAAAGCCATAAAATTTAAGAATTTTTTTTTTCCGGAAATCTTGGACAGTTTTGATTGATAATACAGACTTCTGGTCAACAGGGGATTCTAACACCAGAAGCTGATGGATCAACCGCTTGACGCGTGTAGTCCCTCCTGGTGGTCTCCATGATAAATTGACAATTCAAGAAGGCAGTTATAGCAGTTAGGCCTAGAGTTCTTGGGTGCATCTTGTAAACATATATGCTTGTAAATACGGTTGCACATTTTACCCCGGAGTCCCAATTCCCCATGACCCATTCCCATTTGGAGGAAATTTTTTGAGAAAAAATGAGGAAACGGGTGGGGATGGGGATGATTTTCATCCCCAAATTGAAATGGGGATAGGGATGGGGAGACCCTCCTCCAACCCCATTTCCCCCAAATGGGGATGAGGATGGGGTTTCCCCATTTTCCCATAAATATTATAAATATAATTATATATATATTTAATTTTTTTTATTATTTCAAAACCTAACTATACAAACCTCATTTACTCTTTCAAAATCTAAATTTTTATTGAAATACTTTATTTTGTAACGGATTTTCTTTGTATTTGTAACGTATTGATGAATTTTTGATATTATATTTGTAATGTAATTTTTTTTTTTTTGTAATTATTAGTAAAATGGGGAAATGGGAAAACGGGAAAACGGAGAAAAATGGATAAAACGGAAGAAATGGGGAACTGGGATTGGGGATGGGGGTGTACCTCCTCCCAAAATCCCCCATCCCCATTATCCCCCAAATGGGGAAATGGGGGGATGGGGGAGGGTCTATGAAGTGGGGATGGGGTTGGGGGGACCTATATCCACCCTCATTCCCCAAATGCGCATCCCTACTTGTAAATTGCAAAAATGTTTTTATTATTGATTTATAAATTATATTTAACACAATGCAACTTATTTTGATATTGAGAAAAAAAATTAGGTTTTTTGACTCTTGAGAGTTTAGGTTAGTAAGTTTATTATTTTAATTGAATAATAATGTCCTTTTAAGTAATTTAGTTGGTGAATACTTTATTAATAAATAATCTTATTAAAAATGGTTGGGTAGAGAACTTTTTTTAGTTGCACCAGTTATTAATTGACAAGTTGTATTCGTTTGTGGAAAAAAAAAAATGATGCAAGTAATAATATATCTCATGTGGATCAGTGGAAAAGTAAATTACATATTTTTTTTAGATTTTGTGAAACTGATATGCAGTACAACTCTTCTGTGAAAAATGCTAAATTTATAAATGAATCAAGGGTGTTACATTCACAATTCGATGATTCTTCTTCTTTTTTTTCAATTTTTTTTCATCGACCAATAACTCGTAGTTACCATTATTTGACTCGGAAGTAAAGAATATTTATTCGGTTTGAGAATATCCTGAGTTAAAGGAATGGCCATAGTTAGTGGTATAAATAAAAAGAACAAAATTGATGTGATAGTTTGATTTGAGAACAAAAGTGTCAAGCGCTTAACTCGTAAAGATGTACAAGTCAAAAACAAAATTGATTTTCGTAAGATATATGCTAACACATGACCATTTTTGTAATAATCTTCAACTTCTTTTTTAAAAAAATTCCAAAACTATCGGTCTGGGCTACAGCCCAGGCTGGTCTTTCAAATTGCTGTGTTTTTTTTTTTGATGCAACCAAACATAAATGAACAACCAGACAAAACAAGAAAACACAACAGCAAACAGAACCAAGCGACACAGGCTTATCAGCCTTGACTAAATCATTTATAAAAGGGGGGCACTCCTCCATCCAAAAGGCTTCTTCAGAAATCTTCAGAGCTTCCTTAGCCAAAGCAATAGCGGGCATGTTAGCCCTCTTAGGGATACTGCAGAAAACAATTCTGTTACCAGAATGCATCAGATCGTCGATCTCATCCAAAATCACCTCATACTCGGAATCCTTATGGCTACCGCTTGATAACCAATTCACCACAACTGACTCATTAATCTCAACCGTATTAGGAGCCAAACCGCAGTCCATGCCAAACAGGATACTCCTTTTTATGGCCAAAAGCTGAGACATTTTAATACTAAACCTGGCTTCAATGAATTGAGCACTGGAAGCCATGATCTCACCCTTCGAATTGCGAATGATAATCCCAAAACCAATACGGCCTTTACCTCTGTCAAAAACTAAACCACAATTTGTTTTATACTGATCTAGGATCGGAGGAATCCAAGAAACCACCAATTGATCCAAGCCACATGAAACACTACTATTGTCCATTTGAGAAGTCTGATACTCCTGCAGATATTGTTTGCACCAAGTTCCCACCTCAGAGAGATCACAATTAGGAGTACCATGCAATTTGGCATTTCTACAATACCAAATTCTCCAAATCGTGACACAAAAGAGAACCAAGTCTTCCACTTTCAAATATCGGAATAAAACCAAAATAAAATCAAAAAAACTCCCATTAATACCTCTAATTTTGCCCAAAGCAGGACCCCAATCAGTCCTAATCTTTTCCAAACTCTCGCAGTTCCAAAGAGCATGTAGAGTCGAATCCACCGAGTTGTTACATACAGGGCATCTAACACTAACAGGGACTTTCTGGCGAGCAAGATTGGCCGAAGTTGGTATCCAGTCGAAGCAAGCTCTCCAGATAAAAAATTTTATTTTCAAGGGGACATTCATATTCCATAAGAAAACCCACCACTGCTTCAAGGAGTTATCAGTTGAAGTTCCAGGGGCCTCCATCAGCTTACAACCCAACCAGTACCCACTTTTGACACTATACCTCCCGTTCCCCTCATAATGCCAAAGCAATGTGTCATCCGACCTTAAGGATCCAGTAGGGGTTTTAAGGATAGCTTCCACGTCTTCATAGCAAAAATGTTGCTTGATGAACTGAGCATTCCAATTACCAGAAGGTGTTATTAAATTTTTCACTTTTGCTGCACTTCCTAACACAGGAGGGGATAGAACTTTGAAAGTATAAGGTCTCGGGATCCATTTATCTTTGTAAATATAAATCGATGATCCATCACCTATTCTCCATCTCAAACCTTTCTCAAGTAACTCCTTACCCTAGATCAGGCTCTTCCAGACAAAGGATGCCCCAGAACTCATAGGAGCTTCAAGAAACCCACAGTTTCTAAAATAACAACCTTTCAAGACTTTGGCAGCTAAGCTATCCGGGTTCTTCAATAATCTCCAGCACTGGCTAGCAAGAAGGGCCCTATTTGATATCTCTAGATTACGAAAACCAAGCCCCCCTTCAGTCTTGGGTTTAGTTAGACAATCCCAGGTACACCTATGAATTCTTCTTTTTTTTCCATCACTGCCCCACCAGAACCGGTTGCTAAGTCTCTGGATTTCTTTTAATAGACCTTTGGGTAGGCGAAAAAGACTCATGGAATACATCGGGACAACTTGGACAACAGCTTTTAACAAAATTTCCTTACCTCCTGTAGATAATAATTTTTCTCCCCAACCTTTAATCTTTCCCTAAACCCGATCAGCTATGTCCGCGAAAAGCTTTCTTTTGCTTCTTCCGGTAAAGCACGGGAGACCCAAATACTTCTGGAAAATGAATTATTCATTTGGTACAAATCTATGTTAAACAAGAACAGGTGTCATAATGTGCATTCCATTAATAGAAAGGGCAAATTGCACTGAACCCCTTGAGGTTTGGATAAGTTATACTTATCTGGAAAAGTTTCTTTATTATACACTAACACCCCCAAGACTTAAATTTGACTTTAAAAATACCTAAAATGCCCCTAGTTATATTATTTTATACTTTATTTTTTTTACCTTTTAACCAAAAACTTTATAAATTTTAATAAAATAAAAAAATTAAATAAAAGATATGATTCGTTAAATAAATAAATAGTTTAAAATAAATAAATAAATAGCTTTAATAAAATAAAATAAATAAATAATTTTAAAAAAAATTTAAAAAAATAAATAGTTTTAAAAAATTAAATAAATAAATAAATAGTTTTTAAAAAAATAAATTAATAGTTTTAAAAAATCAAATAAATAAATAGGTTTAAAATTTTAAATAAAGAAATAGTTTTAAAAAATTAAATAAATAAATAGTTTTAAAATTTTAAATAAATAAATAGATTTAAAAAATTAGGTAAGTAAATAGTTTAAATAAATAAATGAAAAAAAATTAAAAACATTAATTTTTTTAAAGATATCCATTAATACGGACAAGAAAAGTTCTAAATATCCAAAAAATGTTAAAAACCTTGAAGCTTGGATATATAGAGTTTTTCTTGTCAATATTAATGGATATCCTCGAATAAATTAATGTTTTTAAATTTTTCATTAATTTGTTTATTTTTTTAAACTATTTATTTATTTTCAACATTATTTATTTATTAATTTTTTTAATTATTTTTTTTTAAACTACTATTTATTTAATCTTTTAAACTATTTATTTATTTATTTATTTTTAAACTATTTATTTATTTAACGAATCATATCTTTTTATTTTATTATTTTTATTTTTTTTAAGTTTATAAAGGTTTTGGTTAAAATGTAAAAAAAAAATATAAAATAATATAACTAGAGGCATTTCAAACATTTTAAAAGTCAAATTTAACTCTTGGGGATGTTAGCGTATAATAAAGAAACTTTTCCAGCTAAGTGTAACTTACCCAAACCTCAAACGGTTCAGTGCAATTTGCCCTAATATAAATCAGGATCATCAAACAGCTTTAGTTGTCAAGTAATTCGAGTGAAACAGATCAATAACTTTTATTAGTTGAAGCAAAATTGAATTTTACATAGAAAAAGGAAGTTTGTTAGATCATTTTCAGCCGTGTTAAAAACAAAACAAAAGGAGAAATACATCCATTTACAAAATGTAGTACCAGAAAGACATGAACGCAGCAATGCCACTTAAGATACAAAGTCTGTCCAACCTGCTTTCATTTCTCATCTTCTCCTCTTTTAACTCGCTTTGCACTTTTGAATACAAATGACATGACTCCAGAACTTCACTGTAGTTTTTGCTCCGATGGCAGCTCAACGCTGCCTTGAGAATCAGCAGACTGTTTTTTCCATTAACATGAGCACCTTCCATGTCTTCCAACTGCATGCTCAGCTCTGTTAACTTTAGAGTTGTTTGAACACCCTCCCCCTCAGTGTGTATGACTCTGAACTTCATAATCAGGATGCATTCCACAACTTGACATGGAAGAATGTCTTTCGCAGGAAGAACAGATCCGAAGCGTATCACAAAATCCTTGTCTGTTGGCCAATGCCTCTGCCCACCAAGAGGGCTCCAGCTTGCAAGATTAGCAGCTTGCTTTATCTTTTTGTTTACAACAATCCAACTAAGCCGGAGTCCATCGCGGAGCTCTTTCCAAAGCTTCCCATCTTTTCTTTCTTTCTCCATGGAGGAAATAGGTGGAAGACCATCAGAAACCGAAAGGGTTACTTCACCTTCTTTGTCATCATCCCCAGTTGCATAGGTGAGAAGATCAATGCGGAACGGGCAGTTGTAAAACCAGCCATTGAATCCATTAGCATTAGGAATGCCTGACAGGACTTTTGAACATATCGCTTTATCTTTATATCTGATATCGACAATAGAAACAAAATCTGATGGTGAAATACTTTCAAATTCTTCCATATCGCCATAGTACTCAGCTTCAGTCCATTCTTCCGGGTACTCAAGATATTTATTCCAATGGTACTCGGCAACTTCCTTGTTGACAATAAGAGGAAAACAATCTGAATAAAACTTCCGAAATCCACCAATAGAAGATATTAAACTTTTGACATCCTCCCTATTGGTTGAAGGCCACATAGATGAACACACATTTTCCCACAAACTCTCCTCTTTTGAGATGGAACAAAATGCAGCACAGGCACATGCTGCACAAGCCAAAGTTTGTCCATCCAGACGCCTCAATATGTCGTAAAAGAGATCACTACTCAATGAAGCCATGCTCTCAACTGGTACAACTGACATGGTGACTGACCTCTGATTGACATGGAAACACTGTCAATCACATAATATGCAAATATGATGTCAACAAATTTAGACTTATATACGATCATCAAAAACTGTCAACCACGGAATTAATCTAAAAATATATAAACAAGGTCACTATAAATCAGGGATTCCACATGTTTTTCAGCATAGACATAGATTCCTATAGCTTCAATAAGCTTTGTAATTAAGCACAACTCATCTTAAGCTGCAACTCTCACGTCTAAACAGTTGACAGATGAGAATTAAGCAATAAAACCCACATTTGAGCTGTGCTAATTTCAATGTTATGTTTCTCAAATACCCAACATGCTGAACCAATTAGGACGTCCCCTCCTCCCATTTATATAATGCCCATCAAACTGGAATAACATAAATAACAGCTCAAGAGAGCGAATAGAAATCCAATCCTTTCATATAAACAACTAACATGTTAAAGCTAAAGGTTCTCTCAAACCTTTTCAAGTTAACACAATTATCAAGTGAAGAATCAATAGCTGCAACAAGTAATAATTTATAGTTTTTAAACCAAAGACTACACTTAAATATGGAGCAAAACAGACTCAAGTTGAAGGCATATTTACTAAACATGGCAAGAGAAAGATGATGTCTTTGAACTAATTCTGAAATATATCTTTGTTAAATTAAACGAGAAGGCAATCCTGAATCATAGTTGATCAAATTGAAGCGGTTCCGGACTTCCAGTCAGCAAAATGACAACTAAGACGGATAATTCCAAAAATATTACATAACATTGTGGAACCAGAACAGGGTTTTGGACAAGGCAATATGTTCCGTTTAAAGTATCATATTACAACAACTGTGATCTGGAGTAATGTTTCAAAGATAAACCCATGTAAACGGCTCTTAAAAAATACAGTTTAACTACATAGAACAATAAACCCTAAAAATTACACATGAAATTCACAAAATACAGACAGAAATTGAATACATGGAAGAAAAAAAAAATGATTTACCACAACAGATCAAGTCGACAACAAATTCAACCAGATACATATACTAAAAACAGATGAAATTACAACCCACGACTCATTTCCTCTACCAAGAACAAAACAAAAAACAACGTTTAAAAGGAATTAAGAAAAGTGAACTGACCTCATAAATTAATGGAGCCTGAAAACGGAGGCAGACTCCAAAGTCTGACTCTCTGCAGAATTAAAGCGGGTACCCAGATATATAAATCGGATGCCGGATCCGATATTTTGAAGAAGAAGGGTTTACGGGTCAGTTTCTTTTGAACCGGATTTTGTCTTGTGGAAGATTTCTCGGGTGCTATACCATGTCTGTATCTAGTCCATTGATTTTCTACTCGCAGGATATGTATCCACATACATTTGATCGGACCCACCACCTAAACTAAAAAAATATCCCTAAATTATATTTTAAAAACATCACTCAATTGTGAATTGTCATTTGTAGAAGATTACAAAGGAACAGAAACATCCAAATTAATTATTTTTAAGTAAAACACAATTGATTGATTGTAAATGCAATGCGGTTGACACAACAAATGAGTTTTAGTTGAATTTACATTTATTTGCAGAGTTAATGTTTCAACTCCAAGTCAGACACGGTTGTGGCTTGTGGGAAGGGGATGGATGGAAGGATGTGAACTTGTTCCTGTTCGACACTTGAAAGTTTTAATGCACATGAGACCTTGAAATTCATTTATTCTAGAATGTACTGCTTCTGGGTCCAGTAGTAAAAGATCATCTCACAACTTTGGAATTTGCAATGGTCTATGTGAGCTATCGGTATACACTGTACAATGCAATGCACCAATCAACAAAACCTGATTTCAAGCTTCATTTGCCCTTATAAACTGTATTGATTTTATTAATTTATAATAATGATATCTTAAATTATTTTAACAAGACAATAATGTATCATGTTGCTCTTTTTTAGGAAAAAAAAAACAAATTTAAGACTCAACAACCAAGATTTTTTTTAATTAAAATAGTATTTATCAAGTTGCTTAAATTGACTTCTTAATCTCTATTAATTGACTTTACAAGTTGTCTATTGTTCAGCTTGGGCAAACAAGAGTTGGGTAGAAACAAGTTTGCTTTGTAAATATCATTGCTAGCTGTTTCTCGTTTGACCTTTTAGCAACCAAATAAGTGAATTGATATGCTGCTAATGTTTTATTATGTGCCCTACCAATCACATCAAGAATGCACCAAGTGAAAAAGAAAGCGAATTAGACCAAAACAATCTAAAAACCTCTCCTCACCCTACTCCAAAATTGACCCAAGAACAATAAGGGATTTTGAAAACAATTACCGTCCAAATCAAATGATCTGGATCCAATGTCATAGACTAAACAAGCAGGAACAGAGAGCTTTAGTTGACCTAACAAGTGTTCATAGATATTAAAGTATTGTATATGATTAAAATTTAAAAGTTTGATTAAATATCACAAATGTATACACTAACGCAATTGGGACTTTGGATTGGACCAGCGCATCAGGTGCTGCTCACTGCTCGAAAAAGAAATCTTCAGATTCATGTGTGATGTGTCACTTAATCACATGTTTCGTGCGTGGTTGCAGCTGCCACTATTAAATTATTAATTCAACTATTATCGTGTCACTATATCATTTCTCCTCCTCCTTTAAAAAAAAAACGAAAAAAAAAGTCACATATTATTTTCAAACCTTGTAAATACTAAATTGTGATAGTGCACTATACCTGTTTGTAAAAATTACCCAAAGAATGGGTTGTACTTAGGATTGGGATAATAAGGACCGATAAACTAATAACATAATTCGATTAACTAAATAAATGATAATCACCTCTTACATAATCAAAAGAAGCACATAGTTTCCAATCATGAACTAATTAAAGCGAACACATAGTATTATATTGTAATATTTATATAACCTTATGCATCGGAAGCATCAGCATCCGAGGGAAGCTTCTTGTTGTCTTCATCGACATCATCGGGATCGCGAGCAGGGTCGGACTTGTCCATGGCGGCCCGAGCCTTGTCGAGAAAGGGCTTGAAAGCAATCTCGATTGCGAGCCACCCAAGCGCTAGGGCTCCAAACACTGTAACAGCTCGTTTCATCTTTCTCTACAAGCTGCTGCTTTTCGGAGCAAGACGGCAGATTTCTTTTAGGTGAAATTCGTTTTATATAATTAAATCTAATTGGTATTGGAATTTGGAAATGGAAAGTGAAACGCACTAGTAAGGCATGACTATCTTCTGTTTGGATTTTGAAATTCACATTACAAGTTTGCTCTCATTTACTTTTGGGCCAGCCCCATTACTTGGATCCATTTCATTTACACTAAAACTAATCTGCAATATATTATATATGTCCATGCCACTGGCATTTACCAAGGATAGCTAATAAAACATGTTTGCATAAACCATGATAACCCGAGCTGTCTCTTAAAATTTTTCTCATTTTATTCATTGCCACTAAAACACAGGGTAATAAATCAATTCTCCCAAAATAAGCCCTCAAATAATAAAATAAAAATTATATAGAAAAACAAAAAGACTCGAACTAAATGGAGTATAAGAAGTAATCTGAGCTATCAAGGACTAAGATGATTCTCGACCTAAGAAATCAACATCAAGAGAGCCTCCTAATTGGAAGTATAATTTAAGTTGCAGGCACAACAATCATTGAAGATTTGGATATTCATCTATTTCGCATGATTCTGATCCTTGTAAATTACTTTACTATTTGAAGACATTATAACATCTTCCACGACTGTTATGAATAAAATTTATATTCTTCATATTAGATATTTAGAAAGTCGAGATAGTGTCGCCTGTCAATGCAAATGCCATGCCAAAACTTAATGTGCTACCTAGAAAATATGCTCTAATTGATTACTGTCCTTGTGATGGTATTATATGAAAATCAAAACAGAGGAGCCAAACTCAAAACTTATGAACAAAGCCTCCCTGGGAAGGTGTGAAACACAATTAGAATGACAATTACTCATTTTACGTCCCTAAGATCACCACCAACATACTCTCCTACAACATAGATGTTTACATAACCGGGTGCTCCAAAAATTGAAATCAATGCAACGTATTCAACGGCCACGGCCACGACCACGTCCACGTCCACGGCCCCGACCGCGTCCCACTCCAGCCCTCCCTGAATTTTCAAAGCATGAGAAAGTTTTACATCCTTAGTATTCATAAAAACCAAGCTTGAATAGATATAATCACAATATGAATACAATGAAATTATGAAAATACCAGCAGTTGGCTTCTTGGGCTTGACCCTAGGTGTCTCTTCGACCAGCAATGTTTCAAGATTCAAGCTGTCAGGAAGAATATAATAACGGATATTGTTACCCCGTACACTAAGGTGATCCAGAGACACAGGATTTTTCCCCTTCAGAGTAAGTTTCACTGCTTTCAAATGTGTGTTCATACTGATATCAACACCTGTAATCAACCAGCAAATCCATCAGTCAAGAGTATGTATACAGTGCAATAAATAATTCAACTAGGAAAAACATATAATGCCAGTATCAATCTGGTTATGGAAAAATATAAAAAATGAGTGTACTCCGCTTATCATGCAACAACACTGCCACTGCTTACTTCAGCAAATTCATGAAAGAAACTCTGATCACAAGTATAAGCAATCACAAAGTAATGTAGCTTTCCTTAATTAATCCAGAAGCCCATCGATAACAGAGGCAAAGTCCTCAAATTAGTGCATTAGCAACCCAACACTCACTACCCCTCCTCTCTATCTTTCTTCAACCCAAAAATTGAAAAAAGGAAAGGCTAAAAAGCACACACGCCTATAGGGTTTGACAAGCTTACCTGTGGTTAAGGTTATAGGGTTGATTGGCAACAGTGCACGGAAGTTTGTCTTACAGATTGAGAATATCCATCTGTGCATGAGCGCACGTGTCTGGGAGAGAGATGAAGAGTAAATTCTAACAAATGAAAATTGTGTAAATGTTTTCTACAAGGTCAAGAAATAGAGGAAAATGTACTTGGGAAACAGGTCACTGAGGAAATATACCATCTTGTGCTAATACTCAACAAACAAAATGCCAATTTCCTACTGGTTTTACATATAAGCTTCCACTTTCCAAAACATTACGTTCAGCCTTCTAACTTCTTTTGGAATGAAAGAAGTTTCCTTTTCTTCCCTGAACAAGAGGTGACAGCTTCATCAACCCCCAGCAAAAGAAATCAACCACAATAAATCAGTTGTCCCTAAGTTGACTGGACTACACAATAATTAACGAGCTATGAGATTTGTTCTTTCATCAACTAAAGGTTTCACGTAATCTCAGGATTGTAATACTTCCTCATAAATCTTCATTACTACTGTACTACATGAAACTGTGATTCATCAACTGAAGAAATCACAACGTTGCAATGTCTTATGTGAAGGTAGATCCAAAAAGCTACTTCCTTGCACAGAGGGAATGAGTCCAAAGACTCCAAAGTTTCAATATCGTACAAACTATTTAGAAAGGAAGGTTTTTATGGAACTTTCATTGTCATGCACAAAATGATGGCATAACATTCGAGAGAGCTTCTTGGCACTAGTCCGAACTTAAAAAAAAAAAGCAAAAAAAGTAAATGCTATACATCCCTCAACCGAATGAAACAAGACCAGATGAAGACACTTAAAGTTTGCTGTCAGCCTGGGTTTTAACACTAATATTAAGCAGAATTGAATATTACGTTCAGCCTACTGGTTTTACATATAAGCTTCCACTTTCCAAAACATTACGTTCAGCCTTCTAACTTCTTTTGGAATGAAAGAAGTTTCCTTTTCTTCCCTGAACAAGAGGTGACAGCTTCATCAACCCCCAGCAAAAGAAATCAACCACAATAAATCAGTTGTCCCTAAGTTGACTGGACTACACAATAATTAACGAGCTATGAGATTTGTTCTTTCATCAACTAAAGGTTTCACGTAATCTCAGGATTGTAATACTTCCTCATAAATCTTCATTACTACTGTGCTACATGAAACTGTGATTCATCAACTGAAGAAATCACAACGTTGCAATGTCTTATGTGAAGGTAGATCCAAAAAGCTACTTCCTTGCACAGAGGGAATGAGTCCAAAGACTACAAAGTTTCAATATCGTACAAACTATTTAGAAAGGACGGTTTTTATGGAACTTTCATTGTCATGCACAAAATGATGGCATAACATTCGAGAGAGCTGCTTGGCACTAGTCCCAACTTAAAAAAAAAAGAAAAAAAAGTAAATGCTATACATCCCTCAACCGAATGAAACAAGACCAGATGAAGACACTTAAAGTTTGCTGTCAGCCTGGGTTTTAACACTAATACTAAGCAGAATTGAATATTTAACTCCTAGTAACACGGATAGGAATTTACACATTATTCTGGGCCATGCTCCTAATGTTAAGGACCAATATTATGCATGATAACTGTAAATGGTGAACATACAGCACCTTCATCTCCAAAAACGAATCACTATATAAAATATCAAGACAATTAATCTTAAACTCTTGCCATTTTGTCCTTGTGTAGTAGAGTCAATAACATCACGTTCTCTCTGACGTAAGTGATGTTTCTAGAAGGTAGAAGGTCTACTAATAAGAAATGAAAGTACTGATGAGTACAGGAATGCACAATCATCTGTCTCATACCTTATAAATACAGAAAATATAACCAAAAGAAAAGTAAATAAAGGTCTGATATTTCACATTAATTAGCCATAACAAAGCTCATTTTGACTTATCTTGGTTATGTTAGATCCCCGCCCCTCACCCCTTCATCTAGATAAACCAACTTGTTCTAAAGTATCACACACCATTGTACATTCTATCAAGCTTCTATGGAAAATTGAAGAGAACATACTCAAGTAAATTTTCATCACAAGAAAAGTATGCAAAAAACCCTCAAAATAAAAAATAAATAGAAAAGAAAGGGAAAAGGGCCAGAGGTCTCAGCTAATTCAAAATTTTTCTACCTCTCCAAATGGAAAAAGTGAAAAACTATATGATTTCAATTAATAAGAACCGATAATTTCAGCACTTCCATACTTTGATTCTCAACTAATAACCCAAGCCAATCCCACAAATGGAAGACTTATTAACTTGTTTACTGTTGTGGACAAAACGAAGAACAGCCAAAAAATAAAAATAAAAATCAAATTTGAAACAGATCGAAGTCTCTCTTCACCTTTACGTTCACCGCTGTTTTTATTTGAAAATGCAAACAATTACTCGGACAAACATCTCAAAGAAAATTAAATGAGCATAGAAGCAACATAACTAGGCTATTCAAGCATCTGGTGAAAAGAAATTAATAACTACACAAAAGCAAAAAAGACAGTAGGGTTTAATAAAACCCTAGGTAAATTAAACGTTGAAACGAAACGAAACGAAGCAGAAAGTGAAAGAGGAAGTAACCTGTGATGGTGCCGTGAACGATAGTTCCGTTCTTGAGCTCAATCGACACGGTCTCATTGTTCAACTTCATCAAGAACCTGTTCATTTACAGATCGAATTATCAGCACCAAGAAAAACAAACAAATCACGACAACAAAAACAATGAGGAAAGTGAGTTCATGTTAGTGACCTGACGAGCTTCATTGTGGACAAGCAAAGACCGAAGCTAGGGCTTCCAAGCAAAACCGAAGACTAGTCTACTCTGCGAAGCGGAGAGGGAACTGCTGCTTGTGTGATCTGATTTAAGGGGCCCTTCTTAGCTGAAGGAACCGGCGTATTCCAATTAGACCCGTTTATTCAACAATACACCCTGTAGTTTTTCATAATTACATGTCGCGTCTATGGATTTGGATCCCCTTTCCACCTAGTCTAGTCTAGTCAAGTCAAGTCACTTTGTCTTTACCTAAATCAATAAATCATTAGAATTTGATTAGTTCTATCTTATGGAGTAAAGACATAAAAACTAATAAAATTATTCTAAACCATTGATTTATTATATAAGACGTGTAATAATAGATTATGGAGGTAAAAATAATGTGAGGACAATTAAGATAAGGAGAGGATCATGATCCCACAGCAGGTTTTACATGAATAAGTTCTATTCGATACGGGAAGGAGAAACGGTATTCTTAAAAAAATAGTGAAATCAAAACTAAGTCAAGATGATACAGATCAATCTCTTCTTCTTGTGCCAAAGATCTTACCATTTCCGACATTGTAGCAGCAATTAGCAATCAAACTCTTGTGCAAATGTTAGGCTACAAAAAAGTATTTAGTTATCATTTGGATATTATTGATATATGTTAAATGGGTTATGAATTATGATAATTAATTATTATTTCAATGATTATAATTAATTCGGAGCAGGGGAGAAAATTACAATTTGAACCCACAATATATGTGAGAGGCATATCATTAAGTCCTTAACTTATCGGGGTTATATCAATTAATTAATGCAATCATTCGTGTATGACTACGGTTTAAAATTAATATAATAATCTAATATTACACACAACACTTGCAACATTCTAAAAAGAAAATTCTTCAAAAATAAACATCTAAAAACTTAAAAAGAAATGCGGTAATAATAATGAGCTATAATACAACTTATACTCGTTGGAAGAAAATCAAAGTTAGGGTTGTCTTTGCGCACGTGTTTTATTTTTTTTCCATATATACAAACAATCAAGTTAGGAGTGTATATATATATATATATATATATATATATATATATATATATATATAATATATATATATATTTATTTATTTATTTATTTACTGTAAATAAATAAAATAAATAACAAATAAGAAATAAGGAACAGTAAGACGATATTACTTTCTATTGATTTATGAGAACTTCAGTTGATGAACCAATTTTACAATAAAAAGCCATATATATACACAAAGTCAACCGCCCTCTTAAAGTCTTATGGGTTGTTTGTTTTTTTCACTTAAAACTTAATGGGTCTGAATTGAAGTTGTTTTGTTTGTTTTTTTAAGTGGTCAAACAACTTAAAATAAGAAGTAAGAAATCCTGACTTTTAACTTAATTACATATCACTAGATTACAATTAAAATATTCACTTCCAAATCTATCCTCTAAAAAAAGATATATTTCTAAATTTATCTTAATTTGATATGGTATAAAAAAATTTCTTTTAACATATTTCTTATTTAAACAGGTTTTAGAAAAGAAAAAAAAAACCCTAATTACTTCTCATAATGAAATTTTTCAAAGATTGAACAATTAAATTTCTCTCTTGCCAAATCCCAGTAAGAACACTTTATTTATTTATTTTTATCTAACTATTCGTATAGTGCTCAATAAATTTGTCTATCATATTGAGTAGATTTCGAGGCTTGAAGATGTTATAGAATTATTGTATATGAAAAATTCAAGAACCTTTTTTTTTATTTGGTTTCCGGTGCATATGATCCAGGAAACCAAAAAAACAAAAATGGTTTCATGAATTATATTCACCGGAAACGTGGACAACATAAAAATTGAACTTGAACTTGAACTTTTTTTGACAATAAATTTAACTTAAACTTTGTTTGCAGAACATGCAAAATTATATTCTCTGATTAATTTTTTTATTTTGTTAAATTAAACTTTGTTTGCAAAAAAAAAACGTACAAAATGTTATAAAGAATGGTGCATGTTAAATTACTTCTTTTAATTAGTATAGGTATAAATGTAAAATTACGTATTTTCAGACAATTTTATTTTTACAAAACAAACATGTTGACAATACATTCAGATGTGAAAAAGAAAAAAACAAACATGTCATTCAGGTTCAGATTTCAGTCTCTATTCAGTCTTCAGAAAAATTCAGGACTGTTCAGTCTTCAGACAAAAAAACAAACGACCCCTTAGTCATTAAGACACAAGTAATCCGCCTCTTAAAGGCATACTCACTAAGACTATGTTTGAGATTGCTTTTACTTAGGAAATAAGTGACATACTCATTAAGGCTATGTTTGGGATTACTTTTATTTGGGAAATAATTTTTGTAAGTAAATAAGTGACATACTCATTAAGGCTATGTTTGTGATTGCTTTTACTTGGGAAATAATCACTTATTTCTCAAGTTTTGAGCAAATGAGTGTTTGGTAAACTTCTTAAAAGCAACTTATTTTACAATTTGCTTCTCCATTAATCAGCTTTTGAGAAGCTGGGTGGGGGTTGCTTTTGAAAGCAAAAGCTGACTTTTTATTCCAGAAATATCTAAAATATTCTCACTATTTTAATAAAAGACAATATTACCAATATATTTAATAAAACTAAAAAATAAAAAATAAAACAAGTTTAAAAAAAATAGATATGGTTGCCACTGTCGTGGTGGTCACCGCAGAACATCGAGGACGAATCTTCGTCGCCGTTGACTAACGCCGGAATCTTCGCCACCGTCGACTAATCGCTGGAATCTTCTTCGTCGTCGAAGATTTATACATGGTTGTAGAGCAAGAACAAGATCAGAACGAGAAAGTGCAACTCAGACTGGCGAATGGCGATCTGTTGACTCAATGGATGGAGTCGGGTTCGCCGGTGTAGAAAATGCCGGAGAGAACAGATGGATAAGGGTTTGCCTCCTCGACGGCCAGAATAAAAGGGAGGAACGCCTCTTCCAGTGCCGGAAGCGACGGCATTGAGTTCCAGATGCTGAGTTTTTGATGCTTGGCGAGTTGACTCAGTGGACCAAAGAGACTTAGCTTGAGTTGACTCGGTCCAACTCGGTGACCAAAGAGACTACCAAAGAGTTGACTCGGTCCAACTCGTTTTGTCATTTTGTCAAAATTGACCAAGTTGACTTGCTTGAGCAAGTGTCTATTTTTGTCATTTTGACAAACATATTTTCCAACCATCCAAAAGCAAAGCAATTTTAAAAGTTAATTTACCAAACACTTGTCAACTTTTTTGCTAAGTAAATTATTTTTTAATTTAAGCTATAAGCAAATTATTTATTAAACAAAGCATTCTCAAACATAGCCTAAGTTAAGTATAAGATTTGTTCTTCTCACGTGTCATCATGTGGGGAAGTGTGGGCATCAAGTGTATAAAGGTAGGTGATGGGGATCCACATCATTTATAATACTCTCCATTGGATTTCCACTACTTATATTTTAATTTGTTAGGAAAACCCCAATAGGACAAAACCTTCATAAAATATACCCAATAATCTTATGGATCTTGTGGTGTTGGACGTTTTCAAAATTGTCTCGTTAAAAACATTGTCAGGAAAAAACTCACTGGGATAAAACATAATCGAAGGGAAAAATAGTATAGTACACATATGTCTAGAATTATTGTTTTCATTAAAACATTTCTAACATTTATGTTTTGCTAGGAAAAACCCAGTGTGATAAAAACCTCAGCAAAGATATTTATTGATCTATTAGATCAAAGTAATATTTATGATAATCTTGTGGATCAAGGTAACATATATACGATGATTAACAAGATCAAAGTAATATGTACAATGATCTTCTTGAACAAGACAACATATATACGATGATTTAATGGATCAATGTAATATTTATGATAATCTTTATGGATCAAATGATTTTTGGGTGTGCTTAGAGAATTGCCTCATTAAAAACCTTATCAGGAAAATCTAATGGGACAAAAACATGATTAAAGGAAAATGAGTACAATGCGCATATACCCAAAATAACTAATATACTTCATTTGATATGCTCCCTTTGATTGAACGCTCCCCATGATAAAAAGATTGGAGGATGTATAAGCAAGAGACTTGCTTTATGGAGTAATATCCAACTGGAATTTTTTTAGAATCTTTTCAACATATTTTTATTAATGGACAAATATTCCATTTGATCTATGTTCGATCTGCAGGTCGAGACAATATTTTATTTCTCATGTCTATCATTTCAAATTCATTTTATCAAATATTCAGCCGTTTTCAAGAGCTCTTCGTGAGCTCCAATTAAACTCATGTCATTAACATATGATGTGAATATAGCAAATCTGGATTCTGATTTCTTTATGAAGACAAATATGTGTATAATATAATTAGTATACCCATATTTTATCATATATTCACTAAGATGGTTATACCACATCCGTCCAAATTGTTTTTAGTCCATATAAGGATTTTGTAGGTTTATCAAATACAGATTACGAGATCTCGATTTATATGCTTCTAGCATTTTAAATCTTTATGGGATTATAAATAACTGAATTGAGTGAACCATATAGATAAATAATTATACGTCTAGAAGACATATTTCAAGCCTTTTAAAGGCAGCCAAATTTATCAAAAATTCAAAATGTAATTGTATTCATCACTATTGAATACCAAGTTTCTGTGGGAAACCTTGTACTACGAGTTGTGCCTCATATCTCACGATCTCGTTTTTCTTATTACGTTTCCATATAAAGACTCATTAGTATCCAATTAGTTTGACATCTCCAGGTGTCTAGAGTACTATTGGTCTAAATACTTTATGTTCGGCTTATGGAGTCAAGTCTTTTTGAATTGCTTCTTTTCTTTTAGGCCAATACTGTCTTTTGTCTACAATCATTGATATTATAAATATCGTAATTACCATTTCTAATTTCAGTAGCTACTGTGTATAAAAATACAACATCAATGATTGTTTCCTTATGATTCCATATTTCTCTCATATGATTTATAGAAATTTTCTCAATTTCTATATTCTTGTATCTTTGTTTAAATTTATTCCATTTCAATGGATTTAGTCACTTCATGCACTTGTATGATTTATAAAAATTTGCTCAATTTCTATACTCTTGTATCTCTGTTGAGATTTATTTCATTTCAATGGATTTAGTCACTTCATAGACTTGTGTGTCTATAGATATATCAGACTCTTATATTCGATACATGATAGCAAAACAAATACCTTGCACGATAAAATTCTACAACAATACATTACATGATCTTATACCTTACGTGAGGACAAGACCAACATGCAGCATCAATAGTAACCTTTCACGATTTTGCACAACCAAATTACATGATATATATATCATCCACACTAATCTTACAAGATTTTGTACCACAAGTTGTCATTTCGTACTTGAAAACGGATCAGGATTCTGTCACGTGCTTTTTCTTCCCTTAGATTTGTACTAGATGTTGGCACCTAATCATAAATGAAAATACATGGTCAAGATTTATTGGTTTCTTTCTCTCACATGCAAGTGGTGGTGGTTTCATTTACACCATCTCCAACCTCACTTGAAACTTTGCAGGAAAAGGATTTTTTCACATTTGTAGAGGATGACAGTAAACCCTTGCTTGACACACATACATGACTACCCTGTATTGCTATGCAATAAGAGACCCATCAACATCCCTTGTGTATATGAGCACATAAACTCATCAACATCCTTTGTGTATATAAGCACTTAGACCCATCAACATCCCTTGTGCATATAAGCACAGATTAGCACATATTAGCCATCGTGGATTGTAAAATCTTTGTAAGTAGATCAGTAACTTTTTCGTAAATGTTTAAAAGGGGGATAAGTAACCTCCAAATTCTTTTGGAAGCGACCAGACTAGAGGAGTTGATGGGAAACTTTGACTACGGAGCAATCTAAACCTAATTGAGGTTGGTAAATAAATGTGCAATTACACCTGACATCAAACAATTCATAATCGATATCATAAGGTGATATTACAAGTAGTGGTGTAAAAACGGAGCGGCCCGGCCCCTTTTGGCGCAGCCTGTCAGGCCCGTTTTCCAAAACGGGCCGTGCAGTGCCAGGCCCGGCAAGTGTTGGAAAACGTGGCCTGGCACAGCACTGGCGTGCCGGACTGGGCCGGAACGCCGGCCGGTCTAGGCCTGCCAACCGGGCCGGATCTTTTAAAAAAAAAAAAATTATATTGTGTGAAGTTAATCAAGTTATATAATATTGTTTTAAGAATGTAATAATCTAATTTTGATAGTAATTTGTTTATCTTAATAATTATTTTAGTGTAATAAAAAATTGTTGGTAATAAATAGATTTATTATGTTTGTTAATAAAGTAATTCAAAGAATGTATATAGATAAAGTATTAAAGGAAATAAAAAAATAGACGAAGACATGATGTTATAAAAATATGAAATGAAGAAATATGTAATTTTCTTGGACTTTCGGAAGTAAGTATTACATATTTACATTATTACCTCATTAATAACCTTACCAAGAAAAACCCAGTGGGATAAAAACTTGGTAAGGGAAAAAGAGTGCAATCGTATTACAATTAAATATACATGTATAACCTAGTTCTGAGTCTGGTTACTACCGGAATTTCATCAACAAATAAATTGGAGAAATTTTTAATAAATTCTTCGTCTACCGTTTCATTTTACAACCTCTTTCGAGAATGCTCCAAATCCCAAATGCATGTTAATACCTCCACTATCTCCGGAGTCAAACAACTTCTTTTTGGTTCAACAATTCGTCCGCTGGTGCTGAATGCTTGTTCTGAACACACAGTGGACACGGGGATAACCAGTACGTCATGTGCTAGGTGTGACATGACCGGATACTTGACGCTATAAGTTTTCAACCATAACAACAAATCAAATTTCTCCGTGTCTTCGCAAGCATCGAACTGTGCTTCAAGGTACCTATTGAGTTCGGCTCCAGAAAGATGCAGCAGATCGTTGCGTTGAAGAAGAACTTGATGATTTTTTACGCCGTTTCAGAATGCTCCAACTTGTCTGCATCAGGTTCTGTCTCCGGTTCTCCTGATGGCTGCGTGTCAACGCCGCCAAACCTGCACTCATAAATACTAAAAACTTCGAACAACTTGTTTCGAATGTCAGTAATCTGTTCTGAATAATCTATTGACAAATTGTTTCCAATAAACTCAAGCAAAAAGTGTAAACCAGATAATTTAACCATAGTATCTACTATAAGACCTAAGGCATAAAGAAAAGGAATCGTAGACCAATATTTTTTCAATTTTGTCTCCATGGCAACAACTGCAGTGCCTAAGATGGTATCTTCACGATAAGTGTTTAACACTTCAGACATTTCCACTATTTGATGGATTTTCTAGGAAGATGTGAGGTAATAGACCCCAGAAAGAGTTACAGTGGCATTGTAAAAAATCTTTAAAAATTCAACAAAAACCCTTGCCACATACCAATCGTCTGATGTGAGTGTTTGTGCTTGTGCTTGTGAATTACCAATTTCGGCCATTTTCATGTTAAAAAAACCTGTAATAGTTGTATCATGGTCCAAACAATTTTGCAGCATTAAGTAAGTAGAGTTCCACCTTACCGGCATATCAGTTTGGAATCGTCGGGGTCGTAGATTGTTTAATGTACAGTGTCTACCGAATTCTCGAAATCTTGGATTAGAGCTCCCAATCCCAGATATGGCATATCTGATCCGATCTATACGAGCACTTACCTCCTTCAAACCTGCCTGTACAATTAAATATATGATATGACATGCACACCTTTGATGGAAGAAATAACCCCCAGCTTGCGGGATATTTCTTTCTGTAAACAATGCAATAGAGCTAGTATTTGCAGATGCATTATCTAATGTGATAGAAAGGATGCGATTAGTTATTCCATAAGTTTCTAAAACCTCAATAATGACATTAAAAATATTTTCTGCAGTATGTGCAAAATCCATAGGACGAAAACCAAGAATTTTTTTGTTAACCTCCAATCAGAATCTAAATACTGTCTTGTGACACATAAATAGTCTTGTTTGGAACATGCGTTCCAAATATCATAAGTTAATGCAATAGAGACACTTAGATGCTGTAATTCAGCCATCAATTCGTCTCGTTGAGTTTGAAACAATCTTATCAAATCGTTCCTAGTGGTGGTTCTAGAAACAATTTGATGTTGAGGGTTGAATGCATCATTGATAAATTCCTGTAAAAAAAACATTGTCACCAAAATTAATCGATTGATCAGTTTGTGCAATGTATCGTGTCAAGGCTTCTCTGGCACGCTCGGGGTCATAAATCCATGTCGTAAAGGACCCGTCTGGGTGCCGTTGTAATTGTGTGTGGGTTTTAGTGTCTATCTGTCCATGTGCAGGCATGCATTTCCATATGCCTTCTCAAATGATCGGTTCCCTGCCTACTACTAGTATAGTCTTTAGGACAAAACTTACATTTAACTCTGGGGCCAGTTGTACCGTCTGGAAGTGTCATTTGTACTATGTCAAAACACTGCCAGACATTTGACGTAAACCTTTTGGGACGTGATGTCGGTGTAACCGCGGAACCGGAAGGTCCCGCTTAGGTTTCCGTATGTCGGGAAAGATCCAAATCATCCTTCAGCATGTTCAAACCGTCAGGAAAATAAGGTTGGTTAGGATCCATTTCCTAAAATACAAATATTAACTCATTAGTCATTAATAAGATAACTACTACATATAAAACTTATTATTTTACTAACAAAATATATTTAAATTCACTACTACATATAAAACTTATTATTTACTAATAAAATATATTTAAATACATATAAAACTTAATATTTTACTAACAAAATATATTGAAATTCACTACTGCATATAAAACTTATTATTTCACCAACAAAATATATTTAAATTAACTACTACATATAAAACTTATTATTTACTAATAAAATATATTTAAATACATATAAAACTTATTATTTTACTAATAAAATATATTTAAATTCACTACTAAATATAAAAATTATTATTTACTAATAAAATATATTTAAATACATATAAAACTTATTATTTTCAACCAAAATATATTTAAATTCACTACTACATATAAAACTTATTATTTTACTAACAAAATATATTTAAATTAACTACTACATATAAAAATTATTATTTACTAATAAAATATATTTAAATACATATAAAACTTATTATTTTACTAACAAAATACATTTAAATTAACTACTACATATAAAATTTAGTAATTTACTAACAAAGTGTATTTAAATTAACTACTAAATATAAAATGCTTAATTTACTAAAAATATATATTTCAATTAACCACTACATATAAAATGTTTAATTTACTTAAAAAAAATATATTTCAATTAACTAACCAAAAGAAGGAAAAATTAATTTACTAAGTACTAACTAAACAAAAACATTTAAATTAATAACTAAGTATAAACATAAAATGAACAATTTACTAACTAAACAAAAACATTAAAATTAATAACTAAACTCTAAGTATAAAATTAAATAATAACATTTACAGAAAAATATACCTTTGAACTTTGATGTGTTGGTGGAAAATTTAGAGAATAATAGATAGATAATAGGAAATTAATAACTAAGTATTAAATATTGTGTAGAGGGACTGAGGGAGAGAGTAAAAATGAAATTGTGTACAGAATTGGAGAATGGAAAATTGGAGAGATTGAGAGAATGAGAGAAAGTGAGAAAGTGAATAAATATTGGAATTGGTAGGAGTATTTATAGGAAAATTTGAATTGTGGTTCAAAATATAATTTTTCTTTTTTTAGGGGTTAAATGGTAATTTTTTTTAACTCCCAACGGTTGAATTTTCAAATTCTAACCGTTGGATTAAAAAAAATATATTGGCCGGGCCTCAACGGTCGGCACGGCGGGCCAACCGTGTTGGCACGCCGACCAGGCAGGCCGTTGTGGGCCGGCACGGCGGACCGGCCTACTAAGACCCGGCATGCGGCCCGCCTACGTGCCGGGCCAGGCACGGCATGCCCATCTTTTGGGCCGTGCCTGGAACGGCCTGCCCTCCTTGGTAAGCCGTGCGTGCCAGGCCCTTTCGGCCTGGCCCATATTTACACCACTAATTACAAGTAGGAACTACTCAAACAACTGTATGGAAAAACAATTAAAATAGGTCTCATATTACACACATTTTCCTTACAACCAAAGAATTAATATATAGATGAGAATGAAACATTGTCCAGAAATTAAGCTGAGTGCTCGATAAAACCTTGTTGGTGCAGAATTCAAAACTCGGTGATAAATCACCCGATGGATTAGGCTCTTTAGCTAGAGGATGGACTATCTGGACAAGTTTGTCAGTTGTGTCTAGGTTTGTGACATATGCTCCAAGTGTGTGGACGCTTGGTGGGCTTAGCTACATCAAACGTTGGTTTTCGGCACCTTGCTTTGTTGTGTACCTTTTGACCGCAATTTGAAAAAATCTTCTAGTTGTACTTCTTGATAAGGGAAATATGAATGGACTTTCTCAGTCTTCCAGGCCGTCGACGCAATTTTTGATCATGTTCGGTAGCAGATAAATTGTTGTTTATACGTGCTGCAGAAATGCTTATATGATCATGATGGTAGGGTGGACTGTCATCTTTGTATACATGATACCCGTTATTCTGTCGTTAAGGAATTGGGATCCCAAAAAGATATTTATAAAAAGTTCTAGGTAATGTGCTCTATAGTTATGAAAATTAACAAAGCAGCAAGCGAGGGTATCGTTCCATAGGGAGGTGGGATTCATCGACCGTCTCTAGCTCTTGCTATACAACACTCCAAGTGGACTCGTGTGTTGCGTATATAAAAAGAATATGTGGAAAGTAAATGTTAAACTAACCAACAAACTACATAAATAAATATGTACAGTGATATGATGGAATGGAGAGATGCATAAAATGTGGATACGCTAGAGAAATGACTATACCGTGACAATCCTCCTAATTAAGTACTAGACTCACCTAGTCCCTCAAATGTTCAAGTATATCATAGGCTCGTGTCCCCTTAATTGATCTCTAATCTCTCTTGATATCTTAGAGATCACATCCACACAAAACATGGATTCATTAAGTGATGTGGCACACACAAAAGAGACATGTACACCAGCCTAGTGATACTCACTTTCTGATCATATACACAGGCTATTTCGTTGGGAATGTAATACGCAACCGCGTGGGCCATACTTCATCCAATAGTTTATCCACGAGGCTAACCAAATACGGGATGACAACCAAGTGAAAGCATTAAGAATACGAGATACCCATATAACACGTATGTTATATGCTCGTGTCCCCTTAATTAATCTCTACCAACTCTCGAGTGCATAGAGATTGCATCTACACGTACAAAGTATGCATGAATCCATTAAGGACTGTGGGACACACACACAAGCTCTACACATCAGCCTAGTGATCTCTCAACTTTCTGGTCAAATGTAGAGGATACCATGATGAACATGTTAATGCGAACCACACGATATATAACATACAACCTAAATATCATTCATAAGGTCGCTAACCGAGTGAAAGCATTAAGCAATGAAATACCCCTATAACTACACGAGCATAAGAGGAATTCAGTTTATCTATACTCTAGATACAGATTCGGTTTAGTCAACTCCGTAGGATGGCTAGACATGGAAAATAAGTTCACCAAACAATAATGTGCAATAAGTTGGTTGATTAACATTAAGACCATTCAAATTAAGTTAGGGGTTTATCCTCTTGACTTAGGAATTATCCCAAATCAATTCATCACCCAATCCGGCCAATGATGGATAACTGTGTCTTAATAAGACCAAATAAGCATAAGGATATGAACCAAGGCCAATTTAGCAACTAAATACCTGCACTGAAACCTTTTCTACTCTTTAGGGCTAAAATCCCTAATACTCAAATTACTCAATACATGGTATTTTGGTCATTCATTAACATACAAACACTCATGGGAATCTAAATTAATCTACTCCTACATTAAATTACTCTACTCCTAACCTCAATCATGCATACACATCAATTTTAACCCTCCACACACATGGATTTCACAATAAGAGTTTAATTCATACATAAAACAAAGAGTAAAACAAAACTCAACCGAATTTAAGAACAAACATACATATATTGCACATGTATAGGCTTACATTATTCCCCAAATCGGGGTTACACATCAAAGAAGCAAGAAATACAAGGAAATGAGTAAAAAAGAGCAAACCCTTGAAGACAAACCCTCCAAAAATGCTTCAAATCCTTCCTAGCTCGAATTTGACTCATAATCCCTTGCAAGCTGCTCTAAGATGGATGGAGGAACGGTAAAATGGTGTGGTGTATGGTGGGCTCCCATGGAGGAAAAACCTCCATGGGAGCTTGGGTCTCTCCTTATTGTGGAGCAGATGAAGAAAATGAAAGAAAAAGGAAAAGAGAAGAGAAAAGGCTAGAAAGAGGGGAGGGAAGTCTGAAGAGAGGTGAGAAAATGGGGTATTTATAGAGTGGGGGAGGTTAGGGCACGACTTTGGGGTGAAATGACAAGAATAACCCTCAGAAAATGGCTGAAAATTACAAATCTACACATTTCCGCGGTACGTTCCTCGGTACGTTCCGCAGTACACTTCGACGGATGTACCGCGGACCACTTTTTAGCACTTTCTGCCCATTTCTGATGTACGTCCGCTGTACATTTCGTGGTACACCTGCACACTGTTACGGAAATAGTCATAACTTCCTCCAGAAACCTCAGAATCACAATCTGTAAAACGTGTTGGAAAGTAGACATCCTAGGCTTTCCAAAAATATGTTACGAGAAACCTAATTCGATTTGAATAGGGAGAAATGACCTTCCAAAGTTGGGTGTTCTACACAAGCCATTTTCCATTTCAACCGAAAAAACCTCCAAACACTTCAATTAAGCTCTAACACCTTATTTTAAGGGATATAACCTACACAAAGCTCAGAAAACACATTATACATAAAAATACGCTCAAAAACGAAAGCAAACGATAGAAAATGGGGACCTCAAAAGGTGTATTTTACGATGTTATCAATACATCATGTCTAGGGTGTAGCAATAAATCTTGTGGATGAATATCATTCTCGCCAGGACACAATGACTAGGGGTGGGCACTAAGTTCGGAACCGAACAGAACCGAATCAAACCGAAACAAAAAAAGGGTGTTTGGTTCGGTTCATAAAATGAATTCGGTTTAAACCGGTTTAAAAAATTGAAAACCGAAAAGTTTTCGGTTCAAACCGGTTTGGTTTTCTAAAAACCGGTTTGAACCTATTAAACCGCTTATATAAATAAAAAAACCCCTAACCTACTTCTTTTCTTTTATTAAATATTATTATTTATTAGTTAGGTTTGATTTGGGTTTTTTTGGGCTTGGACTATTAAAATTTATGAACTTTAGCCCAAAATTAGAATCCAAAAACCCATCAAATTTTAAAACATATTAAAATAACTCATTAAACCCATCAAGCCCATAAGGCCCATTAGACCCAAAACTAAAATGAACCGAACAGAACCGAACCGATTAAAATCAGTTCGGTTCAGTTCGGTTACCATTTCTTATTCGGTTTAAACCGGTTCAATTTTAGGTAAACCGAAATATTTTCGGTTGAGTTCGGTTTTACCCAAAACCAAACCGAACCGAACCGTGCCCACCCCTAACAATGACGACCTGATATTGGATAAACAACCCATGTTGTCTTCTTCATACATTTGAACATTTGAACAATCAACTTTCTCGTCATTAGCATAATCAAAATCTGATTGAACCATATTGTCATTCAAGTTCGATGGTACCCCGGACAAATACAGAGGATGTATGAGAAGATTCACATCGCCATGATTGTTACCACTAGCAAATTTCTTACCGGCTGTAGCGAGTGGGCTTTGGGGAAATATAGACTTCTTGATTAATGGCGGAGTAAAAGACTCATCAACGGGGGAACCATTCAGAACACATTCATTGCTACCAGTTGGAGATCTATATCTAGATGAACTCACAACGGGGCCGAGTGTTGATCTACACTTCATCATGGGTGGCGACATATATGCCTGATGGGAAGTGGAACCGAAAGTGGTGAACATATATTTGGAGTTCAGTTCATAGGGGTAACCGATTGATACAACGGTGAAACCATCGTGCTAATATGAATATGTGCACCAGTTGATGGAGTTTGATGTGCTGGATGTGGTTCAGTTAACTGTTCAACCTGGGTTCGTAACTGTTTGTGAAACATCGACACGTAACATTTAGGATTCTCTTTGTTACGCGAAATGAAGATTTGTAAATCTAAATCATAAATCATTTCAACAACGGAGCCATCAATTCTAGTAATGATCTTGAAATCAACTTCATCGGAATTTAAGCAAAACCGACTGCATATCTTCTATGCCAATTTTTTTAAAGTATCCTTTGGTGTCATTGACAAAAAGAAAACAGATTTAGGGTTGAACTGTCCATCTTCCTACTGTCCATTATAGTTCACTATCAAGAAAATCATATTCTTGCTGTATGTAACAGTTGTAATCAGTTACATCATCATGGAATAAAATACATGTCATAAAGGTCATCACTCAAAACCAAAAGATCATGGAAATGTCCATGCATGAAAGGAGCATGGAAGAAACGTGGATTTAAATTTCATGTCCATGAATAGAAGGGTCGTGTCAACGATCCTTCAATTATAAGATCATCATGGAACGAAATTTCATGTCATGGCAGGATCATCATGGAATGAAATTTCATGTCATTATAGGATCATGGAATGAAATTACATGGCATGGCATGATCATGGAATGAAATTGCATTCCAGGCATGGCAGGATCATGGAATGAAATTTCATGTCATGGCAAGATCATGGAGCATGCATGGCAGGATCATGGAATGAAATTTCAAAATCAAAGGCTCATTGTTCGGAAAACATCCCCTATTACTATATCATGGGTATAATGATGTGGGGGAATGCCCTAAACCTATACTCTCAAATCAGGACATAAAGACATAGACCGTGAAGAACAACAAGAAGGCTTTTCTCAATCATTTTCAACATATGTGGAATATGAAAGAAATATATTTACGGTTACAGTTCGAGTTCCTTATGATACATACCGTTTTTGATATTTGGGGATGGCTGAAACATATTAAGACCACTTCAATCACGGCAACGAATCCCGCTAGAAGAAAAGATATTGGTGGAGATACCAATTTACGGGTCAATTATTTGCGTTGGGTGACATGTCGAAGTGTAAGGGTTTGGGAATTTGGGTTAACTGACTTGAATTGAAATATATGATGTACAAATATATTGTAAGATGTTTGCCGCAGCGGATTGTATGGAATACGAATTTATGTTTATGGAACTTGCTTTCATCTGAGATACGAATGGGGATTTGCCAACCTTTTAGGGTCTTTTTTGACATTTTATATCAATAACTACTGACAACTCCATTGAAAATGTTCTGATTGTTGCAGGGGTACACTTGTCATAAAACCCTCTAAATCCCATGACCGAATCAGTATATCGGTTATAAAGGGGGTTTTTGGAAAACAAGTGGTTATATGTAAAAAGTGTAAAACCAAAACAGTTATTCTATGGAAATAACCGTTACAACAATTAACAAGTTCTCTCTCTACTATCTTCTCGATTGTCTCAATATACCATGTGAACATGATGCACTAGATCTTGTTGATTGGGTTGAGGCTTTGATGCATACATGGAGATGCAAACCTTGCATGAGAGAAGAAAAAATAAACAACTTCTTGCAGGATGTAGGACTTTAATTGAATATGTTTTCTATTCTTTTTTATGTTAAATTTGATATGATAATTGAATTATGAATGCTATAATTGTTTTAATTTCATAATACAAGTAAATCATATATCTATGATATATTTTTTTATATGTGTGCTTTTAATAAATTTGTTAAGTTGATCGCAATAGTTTAAATTATTCACAATTGTTTGGAATATTAACATTACCGCAAATATAATCAAATTGTTATATTAGTATAGTATTATCTAGAGACTAAAGTTGTAGTAACATTAAATTGTTACTAACTATGCGTATAGTGACACAATTTTCAGATAGTTAATTATTACAGAGTTTGTGAATAGTGACACAATTTTTAAACAATAAATTGTCACTAAAAATGTGTATAGTGACAAAACCTTCAATCGGTTAATGGTCACCAATTGTGCATATAGTGACACTAATTTCATATAGTTAATTGTCACTGAGTTTGTGAATAGTGACACAAATTTTAAATAATAAACTGTCACTAAAAATGTGTAAGTAACCAATCTTCAAACTACATATTAATAGTTACTAATTTCTATTTAGTGACATATTTTTTGATTCGACAATAGCTAAGGTAAACTAAAAATGTGTCACTAAAACTCATTATTTATGACATGTATCAAAAAACTGTCGCAAATACTTTTAGTGACGTAGGTATAAGTGACCAATTGTTAGTGACAATTATTTTTGTCACAATATCGATATTGTGACAGATTTTTCTCTTTTGGTGATGAATTTTTTTTTTGTTACTATAGATCACTTTTCTTATAGTGTTGTTTGCCTTTGTTGGTCATGTTCGTTGGCTTCTCATGTTGTGTTTGTTTGGCCTGCTTCGCTTTTTATAAACGTGCAGTTCAAATATATATATATATATATATATATATATATATATAGTCCTTCTCACTTACAAATCAATTCGTTCTCCTGGTCCACTACTTACACAACAACCCTTGGATTTTAATCCAAAAACTGAAAAGTGTGTTTGTACATAATGTTATGTCAGGGGGTTTGTAGGTGAGAAGAATTATATATATATATATATATATATATGTATATATAAGTCTATTAGGATATCACCATTTTATTCATAAAACCACAAAGTGTGGGGAGATCCCTCTCATACTCTAGTGTGAGAGTTACATTTCGAACCGTGTTTGTATAGTAAAGCCCAATCTCTTCAGATCCCAACAGACTCCTAATCCATAGAGGTGTCAGCTTTCAAAAAAAAAGTTAGGAGACTGCTAAGATATATCTAAATCAAAAACTAAACAAATAGAATAAATATACTCGAACATATTGATAAATACATATTGTTGTACTTACGCCCACTACTAGTTTAGAGGTAGACGCGTATTGTCTTCATTATATATATATATATATATATATATATATATATTGATATACCACTTGTAATGGCAACAATTCAAACCATAGATATTGTCAGGTTAAATGAACACTTTTACTATTTAGCCACATTGGGTTGTGGTTATTGTCTTTACTATAGTAGTAATAACAGAATTAACAATTTTGATAATTTCTTAGTTCGTCTTTATAATAATTAAATAATCGAAAATTACATCAGCAGGATAGATCCCAAACGAAAAAAATATAACGTTATAGATCAGTCCAACTTTATCCCAAACGAAAACTATCTTGATTATACAACATTACAGAGTCGGATTCTATACGGAAAACATGCAAAATTCCGCACCAAATCGAAACCTCCTCTATCTGATGTTATATTATGTATGTAACGTTAATGGACATTTGCAAAAGTAGTCAAATCAGGAAAAAAATTATTGTTTTACATGAAATACTGTATACACGGGATATTTTATGCTCAACATAATATACATGAGATATTTCATGCCCCAACATGAACTATGAAAAACTTTAGGCTAGCAATCAATTACGACGGTCGATGAGACGCTTTAGATTACGTGGATAAGGAACTTATTGGGGAGTGGGTGGAAAATAAGTTGTCATACAATGAGTTGGTGGAGAACATGTTAGTTCTTGCATTGTACATCCACCTGAAGGGAGAAGACCATCAAACAAGACGAAAACATTTAGGATGTGTTCTTCGTCAGAAGTGTCTCTTTTAAATGTATGTACCAATTGTGGAGGATCTGGACCAGTTATGCTTGGACATAATATTCAGACATGCTCAAACACGGAAGCAAAACAATGACCTACCATAACGTTACAACTTTTAACGAGTATTGGTTGTTAACTATTGAAACTTTTATTTTATGTTGGTCGTTGAATGTTATTTATAGTCTTAGTTTGTTTTGGCCGTTTAAACAATTTGAAATGTCAATAAGCTTTTCTCTATTTACAGATAGTTTATTATTTTATTTTAAGGCAATAACTTTTGACTAAAAAGAGCTGCAAGACAGAAATTTCGGCAGAGTTTCCTTTGTTTGTTGACATTACCAAAAATTTTGATTACCTGCATTAATCACAATATCATATCTCAGTAACACAACACAACATTGTATTACAAAACCATATCACTCTACCCACTAGAGAGCCTCGATTAATTAGTTCTAATTATAAATAATATCTTTAATGTATAGACAACATCTATCTAATGTCATTGACATGGCAGCGAAGCTTGAAAAAACCATTATGCAATTTCACTTCTAATGTCCTTCATATTGTCCGATGTGAAGTCTATTTGGTAACATTTATCTTGAACAATATTTTCCATGTACTACTTGACGAACACAACACAACTTCTCCTGTATTTACCAATAATAAGTATCAATGTTAATAAGTGGAAATAGTAATAAAATTTTGAAAACAAACAAACTTTAAAAATGTTCTCACGTATCATATTGCTGAGTCGTTTTTGTTGCAGATTTGTCCATTGTTTTTTGTTGAGTCGTTTTATCAAACACCTTGAGTGCCTCACTTTCACAGAGCTGTTCAATGGCTACTCTAAGCTTGAACAATCCTTTAAGAACCAGAAACTCAACTCTTCATCATCACAAACTGAACTCCAAAACAAGTTCCTTCGTAAGACCAACCAAAATTTCATTCAATTTCTCAACAAAAACCCTACCAAAACTCCACCATTTTCAACCAATAAAAGATAGAAAATTTAATGAAGAAAAGGAAAATTAAATAAATAATATTATTTTTGTTAACAGTCATTTTTGGCAAGGGTCCAAAGAAGAATTTTCCATCCGGCAGGTACCTGGTAAGACCTAGATCGAGACCGGTACCTAGATACCGGGGATGCTCTACACCATGAACAGGAAAGAAGTCAGTACCACGTCTCATAGTCTACCAGGTACCAAGCAAGACTATACCACAATACCTCCTACCTGGCTCCTAGGTACCATGATACCTTCTATCTGGTTCCTAGGTACCACGATACCTCCTACCTGGTACCTAGGTACCGCGACATCTACCCGGTACCCAAGTACAACGATATCAGTCTAGGATCTAATCAGAATGCGTATCCTACCCGCCAAGTAAGAAGAATGGAACCAGGAAGAGGTACCAGCATGCTAGAACAAGCGCCACGCCAATATGCACTCCGGTATACCAGTGTACCATACCACCGGGATACAGAGTCAAAATTATCCTTCAAGCAACGTAAAAGAGAAAGTTGACCTCTATATAATTAATGAAGATAATCAATGCCATTAATGAGGAAATCAGTCAACTCCATTAATGGTCATTCACAATGCCATTAATGAGGAAATCAGTCAACTCCATTAATGGTCATTCATAACCCCATTAATGAGAGAATATTCAACTCCTTAAAAGCCAAAAGTCCCTCTCAAAGAAAAAGGTCGATTCCCCAACATTTCGACTCCCTGACATTCTCTCCAACATTCTCCAACAGCTCTCCTAAATCTCCATAGCTCCAAGATGTCTCCGATCCCAGATTTCGCCCACTTCTCCACCAGAAATATAGTCATCATCACCTACAGAGAGTTTTCACCATCATGGTACAGAAAAACACTTACTTATCGCCTACAACACGAGTTCGCCATCACTTGGAGTGTAAAAGGGACCCTGTCTGAATTACCTCTACACCACCATTGTATCGACTGTTATACACATTAATTTTCTCTAAATATGTATCGGTACCAAGTGGCACCCCTCCAACTATGACCTATCAGGTCTAAGTTTGTACTGATGTAAGCTCTCCAAAGCACCTCTCGAGATATATAAATATAAAGAAGGGTCTTTCTCCCTTCCTATGGATACTGCCTGGGGGGTTTTTCAGCATGTGATCAATCGTGATGCTTTTTCCCCCTAGGTCAGTCCACCACTACTAAAAGAGTTGTCATTCTCCCATCTATCTCCTTGTTATGAATGCATGTATGAGTGCTAGGCATCTACCATGCTGGTTCTAGCTCTCATATACCTCTTCTGGCTCATTATCTAGGTCGAGGGAATATTGAAGGCACCTAGAGAGGTGACTAGGTACCAGGACCAGATACCAAGACCGGGTACCAGCCTACTACACCTGATGGGAGGGATGATTATTCTCCTACCATGGCATCTATCTCGTTTTCACCTTACCAAAACCACGGTACGAAGTACCTACCCCCCTGCTGTGACCTACGGGGTAGCGGGTTGAGGGTGTTAACTGAAATTTCGCTCCTCGAGTGGATTTTTCCGTTAACAATTTTCTTTTAAATAATTTAAAAGACCAATTGTTTGGAAGATCTGGGAACTCATATCTCCCAATGTTTTTAAAATTTTATAGAAAAAAAAAGAATTATTGAAGAAAATGAAAAATAAATAAATAATTTTTTTAGAAATTCTCGGAACCAGATCCCCCAATTCTTCTTTCTTAGGATAAAAAAACAGTAAAAATCATGAAAGCAACAAAATTAACCAATTTAAACGAATCAATATAATACAAAGGAAACAATTATAGAAAAAAAGAGGAAGAGAATAAAATAGAAAATAAAAATCTTTTTTTTTTCTCTCTCTGAGCAAAGAATCAAAGAAATCAAAGTAAAAAAAACTTCAAGAACCAACCTATAAGACTCAGATACTGGAAAACTATTCTTTTTTCTCCAGAAAGGTAGCAGCTGTAGCTTGATCTTCAAACTTTTCTCACTTTCACCAACCTATCAACACCTCTTAAATCTTACAAAATATAAACACATATTAACATAATATCAAGAAATTAATAACCGAAAAACTATTACAAATCAACCCCACATCAAAAAAAGACAAACAGATCAACAACCAATGTAAAAACAAAAAGCCAGTCAATCAAAGACAAAAGAGAATTCAAATTCAAAGACCAATCAACATAAAAATGTTAGGAGTGAATAAAGTAGGAAATAGAAAACAATAAAAAACAAAAACAAAAAGACAAACGGTGGACAAGACCAAAGAACAAAACCAACCCATTACAAAGAAGAAAGTGAAGATAAAAACTGTTATGGTTTATAAATCTCAGTTTCTATGCTCGACTCCAAGAAAGTTTCCACAAACAGTAACAAAGAAAAGAAGTAAAATCGTAAATACATACATGCAATAGCATAAGCGGCGGCAGAAGAGATGATGGCGGTCGACAGAGCTACAGCGCTGAACCGTAGTCGGCGAAAGCAAAATGAGAGAGTGAGAGAGTGAGTAAGGCCAGACATGTTTTAGGATTTACGATTAGGTTTTAAAGTTAAAAATAAGTATATATACTTAATGAAATAGAAACAAATTGGGGTTTTTTTGTTGTAAAAAAGGGTATTTTAGACGATATAACTTACACTTGGTAAAAAACAATAACTTAAATATATTTTATTAAAAACAATAAGTCATTATGTGGTTTGGTTATTTTTTTACAATTTTCAATAACATTAATGGTATGGTTAAATTTGATTGGGATTAACCCATAGTTGCACCATGTACGGTATATTTGACAAGTTATTAACTATGCCTATTGATATTCGATAGTCTTATAGGGTTGCTGAGACCTGTTAAGATCAGACAATACATATGTGGTTCGGATATCTATTTCGATATATATATATATATATATATATTTATATATATAGTTTTTCTCTCCTCATGTCTAACTAATTTTATTTATATCAATTCTACAACTATCAACCATTAGATTCACATACTTCAATTTAGTTAAAGTTTTCTTAAACTTAATCAATGATTCATAAGTTTCATCACAATATTAAAAGTTCAGTTCCGTCATGAGCAGAGAAAAACTATATATATATATATATATATATATATACACTTTATATAACAAAAAAATTAATACGAAAAAAGTTATATATAATTATATATCCAATAAGTCACAATAGTTTACATATATCAAAGTTTCAGGGCTGAACTCAAGTGATTAAATATTCATGTATCACCTTAATTATTCAAACAGTAAAATAATTTATAATATAAATGCATATCTGTGTTGAAACTTGAAAATGATAGGGTGGGCGATTTAAGGGGTGGAAGTGAAGTTGAAGTTGGCGCATGTGGTTCTCCTGCCCAAGAGCGAAGAAGTGAATCCAAGCCTTGATGTAGCCAAATCGAACTGAAGAAGAAGGTTCTCCAACTGGTATCCACCAATCACAATAGAAGTCCTAGGGTTTGAACCCCCATTAACAAACCCAAGACACCACACCTCATCACTAACTGTAACCATTGAGTTGGTACCGAAAATGCTCCACTCCACGTTATTCCCATTCTGCATAACCAGATGAATTGTCGGCACGCTCGGACCCAGACGTGTGCTAAGTATATTTTCAGAGCTGAAACAAACATCAAATGGTGCCACACCAGCCACCCTAGTGATATTGCGAGTAGCAGACTCGTTGGTAAAAGCCTCACTCACGGCTTTGAAGATTGAATCTTCCAATACTGTGTAGGGATTCACGATGCTGATTTTGGTTCCACCTACGCCTGTTTGGCTATCTATGGACAGCAATGTGGTGTTCAATGGGACGACTTGCTCGCTAACTTTGATGAATTTCACTCCGATGAAATAATCAGCGGAGGGATCGCCTTGGTTGAAAGCGGAGGCAGTGCTTACTGGGTTAATCAAGAGCGGCGTGAAGGACAGTGATTCAGAAACATCAATGCCTGGAAGGAACACGTATGGACTGTCGCCGAAGAATATCACACCTGTTGATGTGGATGAAGATGCTAAACAGATTGCAAACTTTCTGCTGAAGCTAAAAGTAGAAGCAAACTGTGAAGGGAAAGCGATTCTGGTTCTACCGAGACCAGCCATGCCTTTAACTCCACCAGCTAGACCCTCTAGAAGTGAAGTTGGTGCACATGAAAAGATAAAATTTGAAATTGTAACATTCCTTCCAGGATTGAACCCGTTGGTTGATTCGAGAGACACGATATCTTGAGCAACTTCACCGCTGGTGGCAGTGCGAGTGACGGTGTTATCCGGCAAGACACCGCATGTGTTGTTGTTGCAGCCAGGTCTAGGGGATGAGAAGCAGTCACCGCAGCCATTAGCTTTAGACAATGAGCAAACAGCGGAGTTACACCTGGCTGGGCGGTATGTGGAGGACACATAGTTTTGTTGACAATCGGCCCATAAAAACTGGCCACCGAGATCAACCACTAGACGCACTGGCACGAGAGGAGTCCTTTGATTAATGGTGGTAAGATATTGAAGTGTAGAAGCGTCTTTGGAGACAGGAAGGACCAGAGCTTTTGGGCGGAAAGACTGTTGAGCAAATGTGGTGATGGGAGAAATGAAGAAGAGGAGGAGGAGAAAATATTGGAAAGAAGAAGATGGCATTGTTAATTAATTAGAGTATATGTTTTGGAATTGGCGTGGAGAGATAGTAGGAGGGCAAGCTCTATATATATAGTTTGTTGGGGTTTGTGATTTATTGACTATACTTTATAATCAAAAGCAAAGCAAATGTATACAGCTAATAATCATTTAGTCAAAACTCAAAGGTGGGCGATTCAAGTACGGCAACTATATATCATCTGATCATCTTGACTTTGGACCCTCATAACATAATGCATTATCTTAGAGAGAGAGAGAGAGAGAGAGAGAATATATACAATCTCCTGTTAAAAACTAGCTAGTATACTTAGGATAAATGTTACACTTAGGTAAACTTTTGTTTAAAAGGTCCAGGCAGGCTATTTGTTGTGACCTAGCAACAAGTGTCAAATTCAATTGTTAATATATAATTCTTGGCAAGAAATTTCAAGTAAAGTACATTTTATAACGATGGTTGCAATTTAACATAATTTCAAAGTCTAACACAAGATAATATTGAAGGATAAAACCGATTAAAATAGTATAAATATTTGCCAGCTGGGTCGGCAAAGCTTAATTTCTTCAAATTCGTGAGAGTTTCATTCTCCTCTCTTTCTTGGTTCGAAATATCCAAAATTGCGTGCCAACCTACAATCACTTTTTATAGTATCAGATATTTTTCCCACAGTTTGTGCTACGAATTGAATTCACATTGCTAGAGAATTTTACTTATATATTTCACAAAATCGAATTTACTTATTTTACAAGTGTTGTGTTTCAATGCTTTGAAAGATTTTGAGTGATGTTTTCACTTTTATATTATAGTGATAGAGAGGATTAGAAAGAATTAATTTAAAGTTTAATTTAGAGAATATCGAATACATTTTCTGGGTAAATTTGTTTCTTACATTAATGTTATGTATTTTTGTAACAAGAAAAAATAAAAGGTAGAGCCACATTCTGAAGCGTTATAGTCTTATAGATGACCATGACAACCACTTGTGGCCTTGTGGGTGGTTTCAACCTTGGCTGCCTGCTCCTTTCAAGAATGATTTTCATGGCTGTCAAGAATTATGTTTAAGTTGTAAGTTTGTAACATCCGCTTTAAGTATTTAGCTTCTCTATTCAATGCAACACGTCTACAGAACTAAATTTTGTTTAGTATATATTATCTAATACCATATACAATACAATCTTATAATTTTATACAATAAAGTCCGGTACAATACGGTAGAATGTGCCAAACATGACTATAAATTATTATGTTTTAAGGATATGCATACATCACTATGCTACACGTCCACAGATTTTGTGACCAGACAATTATGTCAAATTCAATTCTAACATCCTGAGAGGGAATTCAATTAACTAATTGCTACGTACCTTATATTTATAACGAATTAGTCAATCGAGATTATCTACTGAACGCTATTTAAAAGTCAAAACACAAAGATAATTGGGGATAAAATCGATTTAAAAGTATAATCGGATTTGGCTAGCTGAGTCGGCAGGCTTTCTTCATATTGTGAGATAAAGTTAATCTGACATTTTTCTCTCTTTAGTGGCCCAACAATTCAATATTGTGTGCCCATTTTTATGGTTAGCTACAATCCTTTGTATTATGCACAATATTAATTCTCCCACGATTTGTCCTACTATTATTATTATTTTTTAATTTGACACCAATTGAGTCAAAGGTGTGCAGGAACCTAACAAAATCAAATGCTATAAGTACAGTCTTAAAAGCACAAAATTAACCATTACAAGCACCTAGATAAAACAACTCATACTATAAAGAAGAAATCATCACACACTTTATTATTTTATAGATAAAAGTAAGACTTAAATCCGATTACAATTGTGAATTGAAAGTGCATAAACCATTTGAGATATTAGCGGATGGGATAACTTTCGTTAGCATCTCATGTGATACTACTCCACATGGAGTCAATAACTAATAACAGTAAGAAGAAGTAACTTGGAACTCACATTATAATACATTTACCATCATCATCATGACTAGAGTTAAAGTGTGCTTGTGGATGATTAGTCGGTACCTGTAGTCCACCACCATAACCATAATAATTCGGTGGTGTGGCGAAGGGATGAGCATAATAAAGCACTGGCGAATATGGTCCATAATACACCATCGGCTTCATTTGCATATGATGATCATGGTCATCATTGTGGTCCTTGAACACCAATTTCATGTTTCTGGAATGTTGTAGCTCCACATGCTTCAATCCTGGAATCCTAGCCAGTTCTTGCAATTGTGCATGGTCGAACCCACTTGCTTGAAGGTTGCTAGCCGGTGGAGCTGGAGGTGGTGGTGACGGTGGCGCCATTTGAACGTTTTTGAATGGTTCTTTCATTTGAGGATTTGGGTTATGAAGTGGGGTTTGTTGTGGTGATTCCCATAAAAGCTCAGCTTTCTGACCTGCCTTGGCTAGCATTGCTATGAGCAGTTGTGGATCTACTACTGTACTTGAAACTGCCACGGTTCCTTCATTTGCATCTATGTTGATTGAATGCACTCCTACCAAAAATCAAAACAGGGACACCAATTCATATTATGTGTAACAAAATTGCTTGCTTATAACATTATTATTCACTTACCATGAATTTTCTGCAACACTTTCTTCACCTTGTTTTGACAAGATTCACATTTGAGTTGCATTTTCATCACACAGGTCTGCAATCACAAAAATAATAAGTAGTGTCCACCTCGATCAATCTTTAATAATACTGTTCGTAAAATTGTTTTTTGAAAAGTTGTAAATGATCAAACAGATACCTTAGTAGCAACTGAATTGCAGTCCATTGCAAATGGCTTCGAAATTCTCACAAAGTGTAGGGTTGCTACCACCAGATTTCTGGAATTCTTTGCTAGTGGTCTCACTGATGGGGTTTTCAGGGGAAAAAGTGAGACTTAAATGCAAGAAATATATGCTTTTTTAATTTGAAAATTAATTATTTCATTTAGTGTCGGTTAAAAAAATTAAAAGAATTCATGCAAGATAGTTAATGTAAAAGCCAATACTGATACTGATTTGATTTCTTTGATTTATGAGATTTAAAATGTGCAGGAGGTATCAAATATCAATTGATTTCTTGATTTATTGGAGCAGCACAATTAAGTTGGAGCCTGGAGGGTGTAAATACCAAATTCATACAAAGGATGTGTAGTACAAGGTATCAAACAAGATCAAGAAATTAAAACTCCAGGGGATTCTTAAAATAATACATAAAGATTGACATTTATTTTGATTTAATCACACACGTGCAGTCTTGCACAATGGAAATTAATGACTTCAAATCTAAACCAACAGAGAGCCTTCCATCACAGAAACAGCTTTCCCTCGCAGCAGCACTCTTTGCTTATGCTCATCTATATTAATGTTTAAGATTCCACTCCTAGGTGATGCCTGAATAAGGTAGACAACCAAATCACCATATAATTAACAACCACGATTATGAATGAACACATGTTACTTTGAGATACACAGAGAGAGAGAGTACCGCGTATGCCACTAAATCAGACTTGCCTAGCTTTTGACTCCAATAGAATGCTAAGGAACAATGTGCACTTCCGCAAACAGGATCCTGATACGAACAAGTTTAACCTTATATAAACACACTATATTGAGAGAGTAATCGGAGATGGCTTTTCTTTTTCATTGAATACATCATATTATAGACTACAATGATCAATCAAATGATCATAGAGAATCAGGCCCAATAAATCTTTATACAGATGCTTTTAGTTCAGTTGCATAAATCATAATATACCTCACCAATCTCAGAATCGATAAGTCTGAATGTAAAGCATTTTTTTTGCACTAATAAAGTTAGAGAAACTGGTTGTGAATTGTAAGGAATTTTGTCAATGACATATGCATCTCAATTTGCTGGTTTTTATACTCATTATCGCTTTTAGCATAAACTTAACAATTGAAGTGAAGATTATGTCTTGAAGCATGCATGAGTTGTGTACTATATGTTATGCGAAATGTGCAAGCTCACAAAATTGCAACGGAAGGCGTATAACAGGAAAAACACAATAGGTGGTCTGTCACAAAATAGCAACTGGTTGCTACCTCATTGATGCCGAATTTAGGGCAGAAGTATCGGCTGTAAAAATCAAATCCAGACTCTGGAGAAGCAGCCCCTGATACAATAATGCCTTCCCCAGGACATTTTAGTATCTCATCAATCTTGGGTTGTATTTCTGTCACTGATTTTGCTGACGGTAAAACCACCTGCAATGCATGATGGGTTAAAAATTGCAACATTCAGAGCATATGATAGATTTTCAGTAATGACTAAACCAATGTTGTTCCAACAATATATGCCCATTTGAATCGCACAATGTATCGAAATCAATAGGAAAATTAAAGGGTTAGAAAGGATTACGAAGATGTTATCCGAGGCAGTTCTCTTGACATCGATGATCGAAGAACAATTTAAGGCTTTCTGAAATAATGAAAGCTCATGAGCAGAGTTGAAATCAGTAGTTGGAACAGTTGGAAAGTCCAATTCAATAAAATAGCTTTCTTCTTCTTCTTCTGATCCACCATTCTGTAAATTTCTCTTGATATCTGGAACCCTTTTAGCAGTCAGAATTCCAGATAGCGTGACGAATTCAATTATGTTGGAATTTACCAAATCTCTCGAAAAGAGAGTGTGTGCAGCTGCTAATGTTGCATGACCACAAAGTTCAACCTTCAAATGGCATGAAAAATTATGAATCAAAACCACTCTTAATCATAACTACACATATATCTGTCATAAAAATATATATTCAAGTCAATCATAAAAAAAAAAAAAAAGCTCCTGAATGAAACCAATTATAGTGAAATGATAAATGATCCATTGTATTTATAATTAAAAAAAAAACAGCAACACTAGCATATATTTATAGAAACAAAACAGACCTCAGCAACAGGAGTGAACCATCTGAGACGAAAGCTGGGATTTGAGTCAGGCTGATCAGTAATCCTCGTCAAGTAACAGGTCTCAGAGATATTGAACTCACGAGCAACAGCCTGTAACCATTCATCGTCTCTGTCTTCCTCTAACAAACAGACAGCAGCTGGGTTTCCCTTGAACGCAGAGTCTGTGAATGCATCGACCTGAGAAGAAAATCAGACGACCAATCAATTACATTAATACATACATAGATATGTTTATGAGTTATAATAAGTACATAAATCTACACATATTCACGCATAAACAAACAAGTGCAGACAGAGAGAGACTACCACAGAATATTTGACGAGTTTCTTGGCCATATTTTAGATTGAAACTGAGCTTAAGCTGTCGAGAAGTGAAAACTGATTCGGGTTGGTTTATAAGTTTATATCAAGAAGAAGAGCGCAAAAATATGGTCAACAGCACAATTGTCAGTCTAATATACTATTTTATAATTCGCAGGCTTCGTGGGAAGGTGCTCAAATAACACATGACAACTCTTTATTTGGGTTTATCTAAGATACGACCTTAACGTAGGCGGCCGGGCCTTAAGGGGCAGTATATGTATTTCTATATAGTAGATGAATCCTATTTTTAAAAAAAAAACACACAAAAAAAGTCTTTTTTAATTAAAAAGAAAATTAATAAACAAACATACTAAGAGTATCTCCAATGCTATTATGCATTTGGAGAAAATAGAGTGCCATATAGGATAGATACTAAAGAAGTTAGAAAAACTCTCTCCAATGCAATTATCTAAGTTGAATATGGAGATGGTGTGGCAAAAAAAAAGGTTAGAGAATATGGAGTTGAGTCTCCTAGAAATACTGACTAGGATTTCTAATTATTTCCACCAATAATATTAAAGCTCATTTAATTGTAAAATAAAAGAAGAGAGAGAATAGTAATAATTGTTTTATTATGATTGGTCAAAAAATAGATACATATTTGATTTTAGATAATTGCATTGTAGATGTGAATATGTATTTCACTAAAAAAAATTCAAAAGTGGACCCATATTGAATAGAAATGCTGATGTGGCACTATTTAGAAACTCAAAATGCATAATAGCATTGATGATGCTCTAATATCAAAGCTCATTTAATTGTAAAATAAAATAGGAGAGAGAATGTAATAATCGTTTTACACTGATTGGTCAAAAAATAGATACATATTTGATTTTAGATAATTGCATTGGAGATGTGAATATGCATTTCACTAAAAAAAAATTCAAAAGTGGACCCATATTGAATAGAAATTCTGATGTGACACTATTTGGAAACTCAAAATGCATAATAGCATTCTTGATGCTCTAATATCAAAGCTCATTTAATTGTAAAATAAAAGAGGAGAGAGAATGTAATAATCGTTTTACACTGATTGGTCAAAAAATAGATACATATTTGATTTTAGATAATTGCATTGGAGATGTGAATATATATTTCTCTAAAAAAAATATTCAAAAGTGGGCCCATATTGAATAGAAATGCTGATATGACATTATTTAGAAACTCAAAAATACATAATAGCATTGGAGATGCTCTTATATAACAATATATTATAAAGAGAAAATAGCACTAGACACCATTAATTGGTATGTCAAGTCCCAAAAAGGTCATTCACTGTTTAAATTGTTTCAAAATCACCATTTTGATAAAACATTGTTTCAAAATCACCATTTTGACAAAACATTGTTCACTTGGCAGCCATTTTGTTAAAATCTAACAAAAAGCTACCGTTATATATGATATGACACCCATAAAGAATTTTATGGACAATATTTTATGTATTTTGATTATTTAATTCTATATAAAAATTAATGATTTGATTAATATATTATTTTTATGGATAATACTTCCTGTTTATAGGTGACATAAAACTTATTATTATTCCTAATTAATTTGGAATGACATCAAACTTATTTCATGATTAAATTATTATTTAATTATATATAAAAAAGTAATGATTTGTTTATAAGAATTTATGGGTAATATGATATAAGCAAACAGACTTCAAACAATTAATGACCAAAGTGGCAACAATTGATACTTTTTTTCTATAAAATGGCTAATTTGAGCCATTTTAAAAAATTAATGGTGATTTTAGGACTGCCTTACCAAATCAGTGGCTTTAGATATCACTGACCATATTATAAATCCTAATAATATATACTAAATCAAAATTAGTATCAATTAAAAATATATAATTTCACATATAATTATTTAAAGAATGCATGACATGTTGTAATATTATATTATTATGGATTCCTCCACCACTTGATGCACCTCACCGCCTTGCCTCTCCAGCATTTTCTTCCACTCTATTTGGCTTTATAAATATCATTACAAGTACACATGGCATGATGTAAGAAATGATGTAAGTTAAGTGCAAGTGGGTGGCCAAATGATCTGATTAAAGACTATATATATGCAGTATTCTTCATTTGTAAATGCTGCTGAGGAAACTCTCCAGAATATCAATACATCAGTTTTGCTCTCTCTCTCGCCTCTTTCTTTCTCTCCATCTCTCACTTGAAATTCATTTGTTCGTTAATTATTTACAACACGTTATCAGCACGAATATATAGTAGGACTTTGAAAGAAAGTTCTCAAGAGTCTTTAGTTTTGGTTTTGAATTTTTCAAAAAACCTAGAAAATTTGAAGTATTCGAATCGTTGTTCGGAGGATACCAGTGTGTTCCTTTCGGAAATACGATTCCGATGCCGCTGACCGCATCTCAAACGGAGCTCTAACGAAGCCTCTAGCTCCAGTCAAAGTCCGCTCAACGCCCAATTTTTCCTCAGAATTTTTCTATAGATTTTCGAAGGTTGAAGACGACATTGTAGCGGTCCCCACGTCATGCCATGTCAGCGCCACATCAGCAAATGTCAGTCGCCACATCATTAGGAGCCTGTGACAAGTCAGTGCCACGTCAGCGGCAGACACCCCCACATCAGTGTGAGGCGTGCCACGTCAGTAGAAATGTTTTTTGTTTGTTTCCGTACAATTTTCGACCGTTTTCGACCAGGTCAGACTTGTTTCTAGCTATTACGACCGTTCCAGACGCAACCGTGCCATCGGTTTTAGCTAACTCCGCTTGTAAGTTCTGTTTTGACTTATTCAAGCTTTATTAACTCTGTTTTCAGGCGCGATGGAAGATCCTGATCTCCAGCACGATTGCGTATAAGTAAAAAGGATCCCCCGATGGGTGATTTACTTATATCTCAATACAGTTCCGTATAACAAGATGGTCTATACCGTCAACGGAACCTATATATATATATACACTTATACTGACTCTGACTCTGACACTGTTATGTTTATGCAATATATGAGACTGACTTATGCTGTGTCTCGAGACTGGCTTATGTTGTGTCTCAGGACTGGCTTATGCTGTGTCTCCAAATAAACTGTTTAAATATTCAGCATTTATTTGTATGCAATATATGGGACTGGCTTATGCCGTGTCTCGGGACTGGCTTATGCCGTGTCTCGGGACTGGCTTATGTAGTGTCTCAGGACTGACTTATGCACATAATATATGAGATCGGCTGGGCCGATTAACCAGAACTTAAAGTTCTTGGAATTATGATATTTAAGTTGGTACAGTTTTGAAAACCGATGAGAACCTGGAATTCTGAATCTAGTGTTATATAAATGAATGTCATACTTCATTATTTGGAACATGGAGTTTCAAACACGTTCATACTATGAAGTTATCTCATATATATGAAGTAATACGTTTACATGTCACTTATTTGAAAGAATGATCTACACATCCCATAGGATGCTGTGATTATCATAAAAGGGGTTTAAAATCCTAACGTATCATTCATTTGAGAAAAAAAAATCTACACATCCAATAGGATGCTGTGAGTATCATAAGAGGGATTTAAGATCCTAACGTATCATTCATTTAAGAAAAAAAAAGGATCTACACATCCAGTAGGATGTTGTGAGTATTATAAAAGAAATTTAAGATCCTAAATGAATAAAGAAATTAGAAATAATATTTTATCCATTTCATACACATCCAGCGGGATGCTGTGATTATCATAAAAGAAATTTAAAGATCTTAACATATCATTCACTTGAAAAAAAAGGGATGTACACATCCAGTTGGATGTTGTGAGTATCATAAAAAGATTTATGATCCTAATATCACGTTTAATGAGATTGTAAATGATATTTTATCCATTTTATACTTGCTCCTGAATGAGCAATATCAGGAGAGTAAATTTGGATATATTTATATTCATGAGATATCAAAACATACCCATGAGTGAATGTTTGTGAATGGCAAGAGAAAAGGTTTATAGAATAAACCTATTGAAAAGATTATTATCATTGCAGATGAGATATAAAATGGCATTACACATAATGTCCATAAAATTCCCAGAAGAGAAATATATGTCTTGCCTAGAGTGCAACGACTCATACAATTCTGCGGAGTCAGATATATTTTATGAATTTGATTCTGATCTGAGTAAATATTAATATTGTATTAGGTCCAATGGAGCAAATAGAAAGCTCTGGAAGAGCCATGATATTGTTATCAAACAATATTAAATCATGTATCAGTGATACTTGATTTTATTCAAGCAGAACATAAAAGAATATGCTCAGTTCAAAAACATATAAAGTTAATGTCAGATCAGATCCAGCGGATCTGATCAAATGCTCTAGAAGAGCCACAATCTTATTACCATATGGTATTAAATTGTGTATCGATAATACTTTATATCATTTAAACATAATATAAATGAACCTGCTTAGTTTCAAAGATATACGGAGGAATGAATATCATATTGAAATAATGAGTAATGAGAATGTTAAATATATATGCGTTACTTCTCATAATTCAGGCCAGAAACTCATTATAGAAAAGCTACGTGGTTTATCATCTGTATTATATTACACTATTATAAAGAGTGTAGATGTTTATACAATTATGAATCAAAAGTTCCCAGATCCAAAATTTTTTACTTTGACGTGACCGTATAGGTCACCCAGGATCTACAATGAAACGTATAATAATTGAAAATTCTCATGGATATCCATTAAAGAACCAGAAGATTCTTTATCCAATGAGAACTGATGTACTGCATGTTCATATGGGAAACTAGCAGTAAAACCATCTTATTCTAAAAGTTGGTTTTGAATTCTCATCATTCTTACAAAGAATTCAAGGGGATATATGTGGACATATTCATCCACTAAATGACCAATTTCATTATTATATAATTCTAATTGATGCATCTATGGGATGATCACACGTTTGTTCATTATCAAACATCTCAATACTACAAAGCAGCTGGGATTGATGTTCAACATCCAGTTTTCAGATATACTCATAATAAAAATGGATTAGGGGATCACTTATCAAACATCTCCAGGTAATTACCAGAACTTCATTATTTCGATATAGTTACGAAATCCTATATAGGGACTTACTCATTTTTAAAGATATTTGATTGTGTTGTATATCTCCTTATTTTTTCTCTGGCATGATTTAAGATAAGACTTCTTATCATTATGAGATTAATATTGATTTTGATTAAATCTGTTATCATATCATTTAAACTTCTGATAGTTTATACGCACAATCTGTATATTATTATATTGATTAATTTCCAAATTGGAAAGTTTCTCTAAAAGAGAAAAGTAAATGAAAGTAAATGAAAAGTAAATGAAAAGTTACTTATATACAAATATAGAGATAACAGTTCGGTTCTTTATATATATGTGTGTCTCATTTCAATCTTCGTATCTCTCAAATACGAAAGATAATTGATCATTAGATGATTATTAATCTGTTACCTGATATATTAAAAGGTCGCAAGATTTTGTAAATTGCTATCTCATAAACCCCAGCCGGGTGATTGTTCTTGAAGAACGGTCAGAGAAAAGGGCAATAAATAAATCATCTCATACATATCATAAGCTTATAAACCTTTTGAAAGGTATTGTTATTGGGATCCCAAGAGTAAACAAAACTTGAGTTATAAATAAATCCACTTTCTCTAAATCAACTCTATAAGAGTCTGATATATCTAAAAGAGACACAAGTCTATGAAATGACTAAATCCATTAAAATGGAAGAAATCTCAACAAAGATACAAGAATATAGAAATTGAGAGAAATTCTATAAATCATACGGAGTCTGTGAAATAACTAAATCCATTGAAATGGAAGAAATCTCAACAGAGATACAAGAGTTAGAAATTGAGAAAATTTCTATAAGTCATATGCGAGAAATGTGGAATCATAAGGAAACAATCATTAATAATGTACTTTTATACACAATAGCGCTACTGAAATTATAAAATGATAATTATATATTCATAATATCAATGATTGTAAATAAAAGGCATGATTGGCCTAGATGGAAGAAGCAATTCAAGAAGAATTGACTTCATAAGCCAGACATAAAGTATTTAGACCAATAGTATTCCAGACACGTAGAGATGTCAAACTAGTTGGATACTAATGGGTCTTTATACCGAACTTAATGAGAAAAACGAGATCGTGAGATATGAGGCACGACTCGTAGTGCAAGGTTTCTTACAGAAACTTGGTATTCACAATTGATGAATACGATTACGTTGTTGATAAATTTGGCTGCCTTTAAAAGGCTTGAAATACGTCTCTTACACGTAGTAATCATTTATCTATATGATTCACTCAATGAGGATATTTATAAATCCTGAAGGATTCTAAAATGCTAGAAGCATGTAAATCAAGATCTCGTAATCTGTATTTGAAGAGCATACAAAAATCCTTATATGGATTAAAAACAATAAGAACGGATGTGGTATAACCGTCTCAGTTAATATCCGATAAAGTTAAGGATATAATAATCATATTATATACTCATGTGTCTTCATAAAGAAGTGAGAAAGAAAACATTGTCTTAACCTGAAGGTCGAGCATAGATCAAATGGAATGCTTGTCCATCAATCAGAATATGTTGAAAAGATTCTGAAAAGATTCCATATGGATATTACTCCATAAAGCAAGTATTTGCTCGTACTCCCCACAATCATTTATGATGTTATTGCATTTCATGAAATAAACATCAGTGTGCTTAAGTTCAGCAATCTAGAAGATTGCTTCAAATGAATTTTTATCAGGGGGAGCGTCCCATCAGGAGGAGCGTCCCACTAGGGGGAGCATATCAAATGAAATATATTAATTATTTGGGATATATGTGCATTGTACTCTTTTTGCTTCCAATCAGGTTTTTGTCCCATTGGGTTTTCTTGATAAGGTTTTAGAGAGACAATTCTTTAAGCACACCCAAAAATTATTTGATCCATAAAGATCATCATAAATATTACATTTATCCAGTTGATCATCGTATATATGCTGACTTGATCAAAAGGATCATTGTAAATATTACTTTGATCTTGCTAATCATCGTATATATGTTACTTTGATCCAGAAAATCATCATAAATATTACTTTGATCCGACAGATCAATGAATATCTTTGCTCAGATTTTTATCCCACCTGGTTTTCCCTAGCAAAGTATAAATGTGAGAAATGTTTTGAAGAAAACAATAAATCTGTACATATGTACACTATACTCTTTTTCCCTTCGATCAGGTTTTTTCCCACTGAGTTTTCCTAACAAGGTTTTTAACGAGATAGTTTTGATAACGTCCAGCACCACAGGATCCAGAGGATCATTGTATATATTGTTGCCAAGGTTTTGTCCCAATGGGTTTTTTCCTAGTAAATTAAAAATACAAGTGGTGGGAAATCCAAGGGGGAGTGTTGTAATATTATATTATTATGGATTCCTCCACCACTTGATGCACCTCACAGCCTTGCCTCTCCAGCATTTTCTTCTACTCTATTTGGCTTCATAAATATCATTACAAGTAAAAGTGGCATGATGTAAGCAATGATGTAAATTAAGTGGAAGTGGGTGGCCAAATGATCTGATTAAAGACTATATATATGCAGGTATTCTTCATTTGTAAATGCTGCTGAGAAAACTCTCCAGAATATCAATACATCAGTTTTGCTCTCTCTCTCTCTCACCTCTTTCTTTCTCTCCATCTCTCACTTGAAATTCATTTGTTCGTTAATTATTTACAACATGACCAAAGTTTTTTTTTTATAATAATTTTGAAAGTTTTTTTTATAATAATATATAGTTGTAAAAAGTAAATTTTGACTTTTAAAATTCATTAAAATATTAAAATATGAATGAGGTTATAACTTTTTGTTGGGTGGCAATAGAACCACCCTTGCATAAATTATACTCTACATATCTTGTTGTTTTGTTATTATTATTTTTTATATTTTAAATTTGACATCAATCTTGACAGGCAAGGAACCAAGAAATTCATTCAGTGCGGACATTATTAAATAATAATAAAAATGATAATGTTTTTCTTTTTTGAACAATTTAGACCGCATTAATTGAAACGGAAACATTTGAAGTTTACAAAGGGGCATATGCCGCATATACCATGATATTAAACAAAAAACTTCACTGACAAAAAGTTAGAATATATAGATTCATAAATCCGTCCTACATATTTACAACTGTCCCAAATATGGTTTAAAAAGAAAAAAAAAACACTTGTCCGTCAGAATTTACATAACGCGATTGCTTATTGTTGATACATCACAAGATTCGTCAATCAAAATTGAAAACTATGCATCGCTTAATTTTTTTTTTTTACTTTTAAATAATAGTATTTGTAGTGTCAACTGCAAAAGTATATACAAATTATAATGTCTTTTTGAATCTCATGTGCAATTAACTTGATGTCTTTTGGAGCATTTTAAAAAGTAATAGCTTTGATATTTTCATTTTGGTCGAAAAGAAATCAATAAAGTTCAATAATGTTTTCTCGGTTGTTTTGCTCTTCATATTCTTTGTCACCACAAAGAATATATACGAAGCTTTGTCACAAAAGAAATTGAACACAATCAAACATCTCCATTATTTAATATGCCAAAAGTCCACCAATAGTACAAACACATGTTACATATGAGTTTTAAATCACTTTATTCAATTAGGTAAGAGAAAAAAAATGATGAAAGAGAGAAAAAAAATGGAATTGCCATTTACTTGTCAAGAAAATTGAATGAATATATAAAACACCACAAATTGAGGATGGTTTGATTATTGAATTAAGACAGAATTTCACCAAAGTATTATCTTTTTTGCGATTTATCGCCTTTATAAATGTCTTTGCATTTTTATTACTTTAGTCCTATCATTTTTCAAAATCCATCGCTTTGATCCTTCCGTTAGTCTATGGTTAGTCAAAGATAACGGTCATAGGGGTATTTCAATCTTATTGCATATTTATTAAAAAAATAAAGGTGTCACGCACCAACTCTCTCTCTCTCTCTTTCAAGCTGCACTCCAATTAAAAAGAATATATCACATGTATAAAGAAAAGAAAAAAAAACAAGACAAAACATTAGACCCATCTCTCTCTCACGACTCAAGTTAGTCAACAGACTTAAAACTCAACAACTCTTTGTCTTCTTCCCAAACCAGGAGAATATTGTCCTCCTTCAATCAGGTTGTGGTGTCACGCACAAAAGTTCACATCATCTGTTTCTAGTATGGTTCGTTGTTATCATTGTTATGTACTTTATGGGTTTTTTTTTGTGTTTGCGTGATAAAAAATTCGGTTATTTTTTGTTTTTCTTAGGTTTTTCATGGATTTGTGTTGTGTTTGCTTGTTGGTATTTGGGTTTGGTTTTCAAACTAACAACATTTTTTTTTTCTTAGATTATTTATGGTTTTCAGGACTTTTCTTTAGATTTGTTTGTTTATTGGTTTTTTATTTTTTATTTGCATTTGATTTATTGGATTTTTCTTTGGATTTTATTTACATTTGTTTCTTTGGTTTTTATGTTTTTGGCATTTCATTATTGGGCTTTTATTGTTTATTTGCATTTATTTATTGTATTTTTGTATGTTATTTGATCTGTTATTACATTTGTTTCTTTGGTTTTATGTATATTTGAGTCTGATAAATGTTAATTATCAGTATTGTGTTAGGAAAATGCTTCCATTTTCCACCGAAGCCAACAATGGAGAGGAATGATGTTATGTCAGTACTAGCCCAAACTTTTCTGGCATACAAAACACTCAAAAACACCGAAGCCCCCCAACATAAACACCGAAAACCCCAACTCAAACACAGAAACCTAGCTAAACATAGCCTAAAGAAGTCTTGTGGCGTCTAACTTTGATATTGAACTTGACTTTGAATACCATCCTAAGTCGGACACTGGAGATGATTCCAATGTGAGTTTGAGTATTGGACAGGAAAAATAACACTCTAGTACAAATGGAAGTTGGAATCCTAGTCAACCTCTAAGCTAAGCAAACAACATTATTTGCTCGCACACAGGTTCCACGTCCCATCCATGAAGCCTTAGAAATGATATCTTTTATTTGCTTAGTTTACTTGTTACTTTAGCATGAAGACTTGTTAATGTCGTGGTTATTTTATGTCATTTTGCTCATATTTTGGTTACACAAACATGATGAATTGTCAATTGCCGGTCTATGTTAGATGGAGACAATATGGTGCCACAAGCAGATTGTTTTTGGAGTACATAAGACATTTTTTACTGTCTGTGTACTATGCTTGTAAATTTGTTTGATGACAAATTTTGAAAACAATGTCATATGACATGTATCTTGTCGTTCAATAACAAATGTCAAAACAAAATTTATAAAACCGCAACAATGCTTCAAAATGTGTAAAAACAAAACAAGTAAGTGGCAAATCAGGTATCATCCACAGAGATCGGTGGATAACAATGACCAAATCAAAAGCTCTAGTACTAATTATGCGATAAAAGTAATAAAATTAAAGTACGTGATTGGTTTGGAAAATTGATTATCTAAAATTTAAGCCCACAATTAAACTAATTAAACTAAGTCAAACAAAAACAACTAAGTTAGCAAGAAATGGATATGTGAAATATGATAATGAGAACTAAGGAATTGATTGAACCAACAAGCAAATAATGAGCATGCAACTCTCTCTCATGAAGTTCATAAATCTTTTGCAACCAACCTAGGGTGTATAGTATTGGTTGTATATCCCTCATGAGTGACCAACTTAGGGTGTATAGTATTGGCCACAAACTTGAGATTTTCCATGAATGCTCATCTATCAATTATGGGTCTAATCTCTTTAAAATATAATCAATCTAAGGTGTATAGTGTTGATTCTTAATCTCTTATAAATGACCACTCTAGGGTGTATAGTAATGGCCACTCAATTAAGATTAGATCAGGATTGAGATTAATAAGACCGGGTTGAATATGGGTACACTCCTCTAATGAGTTCACATGAGGAGTGTACCTATATTCAACCCTTCCATTCAATAGAGTCTTTAGAAAACCAAGTAGGGTGTATACCAAGTTAATCAACTCAAATAAATTCCTCAATCAATTTGCAAGGAGAGTGGTGTACAATCAAAGACAAACTAATTTGAGAAAATAATTAAACCATTGAATGAAACATAAATGATAGATTAATAAGAAATAAAGTTAATTACATGCCCAACATCTACAAGAGTTTCACATCAATCCCTTAATGGGATACTTAGCTACTCATGCCTTATACAAGATAAAAACTAAGAGAAGGAATAGAAGAAAACCCATGAGAGAATCTACTTTCTTCAATGCTCCAGTTCAATCTCCAAGTCTCTTTGTTAAGTAGATCAAGAAATGGTGTTTGGGTTTTTAGATATGGTGGGAGAGTTAATTCCTAGATCTAAAAAGAGAAAAATTTAATGAAAATATGTGTGTGGGCATATGGGTGACATTAGCACAGAATATATTTATACTCTTCACGAAAATAGGCATGCTTTGGCTGATGTCAGCGAATCTGGGCCCGATGTGCACGGGTAGGGACCTGCACACATGCATTTTGCTTCTGCTCTAATCCTTGGTTCATGCTAGTTGTGTGGGTAAGGACCCGCACAGTACCCACGTCCTTGGCAATTAGAATTCTTCATCTTCCGGTGCGTTGGTGCACTGCAATGGTAGTGACCCGTGCAATACCCGCGTCCTGGGCAAATTGGAGAAGTTGGCTTCTGGTTCGCGCATCCACTGCGCTGGTATGGACCAACGCATTGCTCTAGGTTCTGGATAAGCTCACCTGCGCAGTTGCACTCTCTTTTGCTCTTCTGACTCGATTTACGCACGAACATTCCGTTTTCCGTCACCAACACTTGAATTGCACCAAATGCTTGCAATTACTATAAACGAGCCTATTAAACACAAAAATGCATATGAGAACGAGACAAAGAAAATGGGAAAGAGAGCCAAAATATAGTACAATTTTGGCACGATCATCATGTTAAAAAAGTTTGTTATTTTTTTTAGTACCAAAGACAAGTTATAATGTGTTGTCGATTCTTGTAATTTTGCTGATGATAGCTTGTCGAGACAATGACAATAATGTTTGATGTGAACCTTTTGGAATATTTTATAGATTTTTGGAATATTTCGAAACATGCATTGGATTAAATGTTTTTTTTTCACAGTTGCTTCCATCTTCATGAATCCATATTTAAAAGCACCTAACCAACTTGTTTAAAAGCACCTAACCATGGCATTATATTGGAAAATATTCTAATCGTTCCTCAATTGTCAAGTCTGAGTAATGATTTTTTAAAATAAAATATTTAATGGTAAAAATGTAGATAATTTTGTGTAATGACGGCATTTTGGGCAATTAATTTAATTATAAAGTTGTGTAATGATAGTATATAAATGCTAAAGTTTTAAATTACAAAAAATCAGGGTAAAAATGTCATTTTAATTAAAGTAAACTAGCTAGTTAATAGTAAAAAAAGGTAAAATTGTACTTTAACAAAACCAGTTATATTTGACCGTTAAATATTTGGTCAAAGGACCAAAATGATGGTTTTTGAAAAATAATAGGACTAAAGTGATAAAAATGCAAAGATATTTATAAAGATGATAAATGGTAAAAAAAATTGGCACTTTGGTGAAATTTAACCTTGAGTTAATAACAAAAATTTCAATTTCTTTATCTTGAAATCGGAATGCAAGTTGAGAGTGTTGAGTGGACACTTTTGTTATATCTATTTTTTTAGAAGAAAAAAGAAGAAGCTAAGGTTGAGAAAGAAGAAAAAGTACCAAAATCAAAACTCCATGACGTAAAAACAAAATTCCGAATGGGCAAGTTAATGGACATTGTGTGTGAAACTTTGAGTTTTGAGGCAAAACAACTTTGGTAAGAGTTGTTATATCATCTATCAATTTTTTATCTATTAGATTAATTACATAAATATTATTAGCTATTGATAATTTAATTATATAGTACTATTTTATGTAATTAAATGAATATACACAATTTGTATATAAAATAATAACAATGTTGAAAATCAAAAATAGAATCTTAAAACATTAGACTTTCGTTATTAACCATATAAGAATGTTTAATCGTTAATAACCATGCACATGCGGCGTTGCCAGAACCCAACGACACTAGCGGTGTGCTGTCTGATTAGCGCGAGCCCAAGTGAAGTCTTATGGGCATAGTGTGCTCGGGGCAATGCCGCGCCCAAGCACGGCAACAGCGCTGCAGAGGCAAGCCCTTCCCAGCGGCTCTATTCGTTTGTAGAATAAAGAGGAAAAAAAATTGAAAAGATGGGCAAATTACCAAAACCCCTTTAGTGTTTCCATAATTTTCTATTGCAAAAGTTAAAAACATGATTTTCGAGGAGTTGTTTTAATAATTTTCAGTTGAAAAATGCAATGATTTCACATTTTCTCCAATATGCCAAGTTTTTTCCTCTGGATATCATGTTTCTGTCAAGATTTCACATTTTTTTTAATGACCATAAGAGTGTTTCGCTAATTTTCTCCTATAAAGAGTTAAAAACATGGTTTTAGAGATCGGCGGTAGAAAAATATGACCATTAGATATCATAATGAAGTAGATAAATTAAAAAAGTGATTTCTAAAAAATTAATGAATTATAGAATAAACAGTAATTAAAAAACAACAAAATTTCCACGATCATTGTAATTGTTGGAATAATAGTTTAATAAATCTGTAAAACTGTCGATACGTACGAAGTAATATGATCCAAGCCGGGTGGCCTCCTACTCCCTTTCCATTTTTTTTTAATCTTTTTTATCTCCTTGTCTCCTTGTCTCCTTGTCTAGTCTTCTTCATATATGAATTATCATTTATCAATAAAATATTATAAGTCCGAAATTATAGGGATCCTTCTTCGAATGTTACTTAATCCTAATGATTTCATACAATATTAATCCATCTTTAAATAGAATTGACTGGAAAAGATAAGTTTTGGATTCAACCAAACCTGTAACAGTTTCTCTTCGTCATTCACTCTATCGGAGTGCACATTCGAATTTCAGAAAAACTCTTGCTATGTCATGTAGTTGGGAAAGTAAAATGATATTTTGAAACCACGGCAGACCATAAAAGTTATGTCCAATATGATCATTGTTGATACTGTGTTTATTTTACTGACTTTAATTGGGAGCTGCCATGGCCTAGGAACATGAAGGTAAAACCATAAAGTCTGAATTACAAGTCCAGGGGATTATTCCATTTAATGATTGAATATCACACATGCACAATGGACCAAATCTAATCTAAACCAACAGAGAGCCTTCCATCACGGCCATAGCTTTGCCTCGAAGCAGCAGTCTCTGGCTATGCTCATCCAAATGAATGTTTAAGATTCCACTTCTAGGTGATGCCTGTAAAGTTCATATATAATCAAGATATAATACGATAACTACGAACATTAAATAGTTTATTATACGAGAAAGAGCAAGAAAAAGTACCGCATATGCCACAAAATCAGACTTGCCTAGCTTTTGACTCCAATAGAATGCCAAAGCACAATGTGCACTTCCACAAACAGGATCCTGATATAACATAGAAGAGTGTTCATATGATCTGTTCTGGTCTCAAAAGAGTCGATAGGGATGGCATTAGCTCCCAACATAAACAAATTATGCAACATAATAAAGATGGTTTTTTCATCTTAGTTATCAGATTCTAATTAACAATGATTCACTAATGAAAGATCATGTAGACACAGATCCAACTTCCATTGTGTCATACTGATGCCAAATCCAAACTACATAACATCCAAATACATTAATCAGCCTACTAGGTTTAAAGCAATTCTTAAATCAGTGAAGGTAGAGAAAGGGTATAGAACTGGTCGTAAGGAATTTGATGTCAAAAATACTTATAAAAAACTTTTGAATTTAAGTTGTTAACCCTTGCTCTTTCTATTTTTGCAATGGCATGTAAATGTCAATCTGCAGGCTTTGAATCACTTCAGATTTTAAAGATAAACTTGATAACTGATATTAATATTTCGTTCTTGAAGCATGAGTTTCATTTAAGCAATATGTTGTGAAATGTCCATGGTCACAAAAGCAGGTACATGCTGTAAGATCTTATCAGCCATTGCAAATTTGCAATCGAAAGCATAAATCAGAAATCGATCGCACTGTAAGTAGTTGTAATGGATTGATCAAGATGCCAATAAATAATTATTACCTCATTGATGCCAAATTTTTGGCAGAAGAATCGGCTATAGAAATCAAATCCAGACTCTGGAGGAGCAAGCCCTGAAATAATTATGCCTCTTCCAGGACATTTTACTATCTCATCAATCTGGGGTTGTACTTCTGTAACAGATTTTGCTGATGGGAGCACCACCTGCAAAATAAGGTAAACTTCAGTGACAAAACATTCAAAACTTTCATCAAGGCTCAAATAATTTTTTTTCCTTCCTGAATCACCAAAGACAGAAGGATTTGGACAAATTGTCAAATTCCAACCAACAATATCATCAAAATCCTAAACAGTACCACATGTACCATTACATTAAGTTTTCAACGATAATATGACAAAATGAAGCACATTGTTTTCAAATCAAATAGTTTAGGGTTAGGAGGAATTACAAAGATGTCTTCTGAAGTAGTTGTTATCTTCATATCCACAATAGAAGAAACAGTCAAGGCTTACAGAATAATGAGACCTCAGCAGCGTTGAAGTCAGCAGTTGGAACAGTCGGAAAATCCAATTCAATAAAATAGCTATCTTTGGTTTCACCATTCTGTAAATTTGCCTTCACATTTGGAACCTTTTTGGCAGTAAGACTTCCAGATAGCGTGACAAATTCAATAATGTTTGAATTTACCAAACCTCTCGAAAAGAGAGTGTGTGCTGCTGCTAATGTTGCATGACCACAAAGTTCAAACTGCAAAAGGGCATGGTCCATAATACACCATTGGCTTCATTTGCATATGATGATCATGGTCATCATTGTGGTCCTTGAACACCAATTTCATGTTTCTGGAATGTCGTAGCTCCACAGTGCATGGTTGAACCCGCTTGCTTGAAGGTTGATAGCCGGTGGTGCCATTTGAACTTTTTTGAATGGTTGTTTCATTTGAGGATTTGGGTTATGAAGTGGGGTTTGTTGAGGCGATTCCCATAAAAGTTCAGCTTTCTGACCTGCCTTGGCTAGCATTGCTATGAGCAGTTGTGGATCTACTACTGTACTTGAAACTGCCACGGTTCCTTCATTTGCATCTATGTTGATTGAATGCACTCCTACCAAAAATCAAAACAGAGACACCAATTCATATTCTGTGTAACAAAATTGCTTATAACATTATTCACTTACCATGAATTTTCTGCAACACTTTCTTCACCTTCTTTTGACAAGATTCACATTTGAGTTGCATTTTCATCACACATGGCTGCAATCACAAAAATAGTAAGCAGTGTCAACCTCGATCAATCTTTAATAATACTGTCCGTAAAATTGTTTGTTGAAAAGTTGTATATGATCAAACAGATACCTTAGTAGCAACTGAATTGCAGTCCATTGCAAATGGCTTCGAAATTCTCACAAAGTGTAGGGTTGCTACCACCAGATTTCTGGAATTCTTTGCTAGTGGTCTCACTGATGGGGTTTTCAGGGGAAAAAGTGAGACTTATATGCAAGAAATATATGCTTTCTTAATTTGAAAATTAATTATTCATTTAGTGTCGGTTAAAAAAAATTAAAAGAATCCATGCAAGATAGTTATTGTAAAAGCCAATACTGATACTGATTTCTTTGATTTATGAGAATTTAAATGTGCAGGAGGTATCAAATATCAATTGATTTCTTGATTTATTGGAGCAGCACAATTAATTTGGAGCCTGGAGGGTGCAAATACCAAATTCATACAAAGGAAGTGTAGTACAAGGTATCAAACAAGATCAGGAAAAAAACACTTGCACAATGGAAATTAATGACTCTAAATCTAAACCAACAGAGAGCCTTCCATCACAGAAACAGCTTTCCCTCGCAGCAGCACTCTTTGCTTATGCTCATCTATATTAATGTTTAAGATTCCACTCCTAGGTGATGCCTGAATAAGGTAGACAACCAAATCACCATATAATTAACAACCATGATTACGAATGAATACATGTTAATTTGAGATACAGAGGAAGGGAGAGAGAGAGAGAAAGTACCGCGTATGCCACGAAATCAGACTTGCCTAGCTTTTGACTCCAATAGAATGCTAAGGAACAGTGTGCACTTCCGCAAACAGGATCCTGATACAAACAAGTTTAACTATATATAAACTCTATATTGAGAGAGTAATTGGAGATGGCTTTTCTTTTTCATTGAATACATCATATTATAGACTACAATGATCCCTCAATTGATCATAGAGAATCAGGTCCAATAAATCTTTATACAGACACTTTCAGTTCAGTTGTATAATATACCTCATCCAAATCTGAATCGATAAGTCTGAATGTAAAGCAATTTTTTTTTTGCACTAATAAAGTTAAGAGAAACTGATTGTGAATTGTAAGGAATTTTGTCAATGACATACGCATCTCAGTTTGCTGGCTTTGATACTCATTATCGTTTTTAGCATAAACTTAACAATTGAAGTGAAGATTGGATATTAAAGCATGCATGAGTTGTGTACTATATGTTATGTGAAATGTACAAGCTCACAAAATTGCAAGGGAAATCGTATAACAGGAAAAACACAATAGATGGTCTGTCACAAAATAGCAACTGGTTGTTACCTCATTGATGCCTAATTTTGGGCAGAAGTATCGGCTATAAAAATCAAATCCAGACTCTGGAGAAGCAGCCCCTGATACAATAATGCCTTTTCCAGGACATTTTAGTATCTCATCGATCTTGGGTTGTATTTCTGTCACTGACTTTGCTGACGGTAGAACCACCTGCATTGCATGATGGGATAAAAATTGCAACATTCAGAGCATATGATAGATTTTCAGTAATGAAAAAACCAATGTGGTTCCAACAATTCGAATTGCACAATGTATCGAAATCAATAGGTAAATTAAAGGGTTAAAAAGGATTACGAAGATGTTATCTGAGGCAGTTCTCTTGACATCGATGATCGAAGAACAATTTAAGGCTTTCTGAAATAATAAAACCTCATGAGCAGAGTTGAAATCAGTAGTTGGAACAGTTGGAAAGTCCAATTCGATAAAATAGCTTTCTTCTTCTTCTTCTGATTCACCATTCTGTAATTTTGCCTTCACATCTGGAACCTTTTTGGCAGTTAGAATTCCAGATAGTGTGACAAATTCAATAATGTTGGAATTTACCAAACCTCTCAAAAAGAGAGTGTGTGCTGCTGCTAATGTTGCATGACCACAAAGTTCAACCTGCAAAAGGGCATGGAAAATAGTGATTTAACATCACATTTAATCACCAATTCTCTGAAAATCAGACAACCCTTGATCGAGAAAATCAAACTATACATGCCTAGGGATGGAATTTTCATATATTATAAGTCACTGTAACATAATCACATATCTATATCTATGATCAGTTAAATCAAGAATCAAGTAAACAACATAGCAATAACTTGAGTCAAGAAAAAAACAAACTTAGAAATCAACAAATTAACAGCATTAAAAAAAGAAGACTAAACTTGACATGAAAAGTAGAAATTCAATAACCAATGAATCATAATACTGGTGAGTAGCGAAACATCAATACAGATTAGATAATAACATAAAGAAGTTGTATGTTATTGAAATTAAGAGAAATAATTGTTTTAGGCACATTTAAGGGAAATTCTTCAACTTTTCCAAATTTCTTCGGGTCTCTCCAAATATCAAATGACCTTAGTAACTACAAAAATTCAAACAAGCAACACATTTAGCGACCACTTAAGAAAACACATCAGACCTCAGCAACAGGAGTGAACCATCTGAGACGAAACCTGGGATTTGAGTCAGAGTGAGTAATCCTCGTTACGTAACAAGTCTGTGAGATGTTGAACTCACGAGCAACCGCCTGTAACCATTCATCGTCTCTGTCATCCTCTAACAAACAGACAGCAGCTGGGTTCCCTTTGAACGCAGAGTCTGTGAATGCATCCACCTGAGAAGAAACCATTTAAATAGATAGATAGATACATCATGCATAAACGAGTGTAGAGAAAGAGAGATTACCACAGAGTATTCGACGGGTTTCTTCGTCATAATTCAGATTGAAACTGACGTCTGGTCTGGTGGAGGGAGATGATGGATTCAAGAGTTAAAACACAGAGTTAACAAGATGGTAAACACAACATTCAAATACTCAATAGCCACAGAGAGTACATTACTACTCTCTCTTCATTTTTTGGTCCCTTCTTTAACTTTTCGTCTGCCGCCAGTCTACTCTCGGTGTCTTTGACTCTTCGCTTGCTTGATGTTCTTTTGGTCCAAAAAAAAAAAACCGATTCTTTACAAAAATAATAGTTGCAATTAGAGTTGTCCATGGTTTGATTAAATCGACGGTTAAAAATCGAAATCGAAATCGAAATTAGAAAATCGAAACTGAAACCGAAACTGAAACTGGCCGTTACAAAATCGGTTGGAAACCGGTTGAAGGCGGTTCAGTTTCGGTTTAGCCTTTGAAAAAACCGTCAAAAACCGTCCAAAACCGACGGTTAAACAGCTGGTTTACATATATATATATATATATATATATATATATATAAACCGTCCAAAACTGCTAAACCGGCGGTTAAAAACCGAACCAAAACCGAAATTTTTCGGTTTGGTTTCGGTTCGAGCTGTCCACGGAACCAAAACCGTCGGTTTCGAACCGAAACTGGCCCGAACCGGAACCGTGGACAGCACTAGTTGCAATATATAATTCATTAAATTTTGTAATTTTATTATGAATAATAATTATTATTGTTTTGGAAGGCAGGATCATTTTTGGGCAATTACTGGATAAGTCCTAAACATTTTTTTAAATTTCAAGTTGTTTATGACTTTTACAAAAGTGATCAAATTGGTCCTTACATTTTTCCCAAGTGTCAAATTAGTCCCTCTAACTAAGTTCCGTATGTCAACTTTAACTGTGTATGAGTAAAATTGTACTTTACTCCTAAACAATATAATAATGACACATGCACAGGTTTTTTTTTAACAAATATATATTTTTGTTAATTTTATTTGTGGGTTTTGATTTTTGAATAATTTTGACAAAAGTGCTTGCATAATATTAACAATTTTTTTTTATATAAAAATAGTAAAAGACTAAACTAGGAATAAATGGTAACTTTGTTTTTAAAATAAGAGTATAATTGATATTGTCTTATTAAAATGTTTTTAGATTTTTTTAGAAAATTTTAATTAAAAATGGTACAAATGGCGTTTCATTAATACTATTTTTGAATTTTATTGTAATTATAATGATGAATTTAATGCACAAAAGATAAAACGACTTTACTCTAATATGATAAATAAAGGGTATTTACGTACTTTAACTAAAATTGTTAAAGTCAACTGTTATATTTAACACCGTTAAATCGTTAGAGGCATGGATTTGATCACTTCTAAAAAGAGAGACTAATTTGGCACTTGGAAAAAAAAGTGAGGACCAATTCGGTCACTTTTGTAAAAATCTCAAACAACTTGGAATTTAAAAATAAGTACAGAATCTAATTGGTAATTGCCCGATAATTTTTTTTAATGAAAATCAAAATTTAGTAAAATTGTTGACGAGGTATGGTTGGTCAAGTGGTAAACCTCTCAAACCTGTGCCATAAGTCGTGGGTTCGATTCCCAAAATTTATGTAATACTTAAAAAAAAAAACAAATTTGTAAAATTGATTATTTAAATAAAATTATATACTCCGAAAAGATTACTAGGTCTAAATCACTCCAAAGCATAATGTGTGATTTTAACATGCAAATTTAATATTACAAGATCGGATATTCAGATATCATTCAAATTTCAAAGTGATAAAAACTTTTCGGAGGAAATAAATGTATTAAAATAAATATTCAATATAATTTTAATAAAATTATACGAAGTAATACGATTTTGATTCATTAAAATACTACTAGAGTTGGTTTCATTTCCCAAATAAATTAAGAAAAATTTCAAAATACAATTGCTACATTTTCACAGAATCTCACCTTTTTATTGTTGTTGTTTTGTATTATAAATTTGCAAAGTTGACAGAATTGATCAACGTTTCAAACCAGCCTGTAATATAAATTACAAAACCTGGAACCTTGAATACTTTCTTGCCTTTAAATCTTTAACATATACATATCAAAATATCAAATGAATCTTCAGCTTTGATGGAGCAAATAAGCTACCATAATATACCACAATAATCACAAATAAATTAATTCATTGGAATGAACATCTCCTAATGAACCATCAAGCCCAGAGACTTAACTTATCATGTTAAAAACCCACTAAACTTACAATCAACATTTTCTGTTAATGGGAAATTACAGAGACCCCAGATTTCTTAAAGCTCCGAGTCAATAAATTAAATTTTACAGGTGATAACTATGACAGGGAAATTTGAATTATTCCATCAAGATACATGAAGTTGGACCATAATATCTTACAGAATCTTATTTATATCCATGAAAGTGAATGAGAGCCCCTGCCTAGTGGTTACATTACCATATCCCTTCCTTGGACATTCTAAGGAAATGGGCCATGGTAATATTGGGGATCTCTGCTGAACCACCTTTTTTCTTCTTTATTCTTGTCACCTTCAACGATTCCGCATTGTTTAACTGTGTGACTGTTACTGACACCAAATCGTAGAACTGTTCAAAAACAGATTTCACGTTTATAAGATCATATACCCTTTGAGCTTCAGTAAACAATCTATGAACAAAAAGCACACACTCTAGTTATATTATCTTATTTGAGTGGTTCATATCGTCTTTCGAAACTATGATCATCTGAAGGCTGAAGCAGACAATGATGAGTTGTACAATGTTTTCCATTGTCCAGAACACGATATAGTGGCCAATTCAGATCAGTTTGTCAAATTTAATTGAATCTGATTATATAGCTTCACATTCAGTATGGAATGAAGCCTCCAAACTGAGATGATATATGAGAGAAATTACCTCACAGACACCATGTAGCAACAACCGGCGAAAAGAATCTTGAACCTTTAGTACAAGAACATCACCATCTCCACTCTCCTTAATGAAAGTTCGTAGGCAATCCTGCACACATTACACAAAAGTTTAGTTGTTATGGACTAAAACATATGAGGATGAACCCATATTAAGAATGAAGATGCCTTCTTTAATATAGTTATTGTTTCCTATCAAAAAAGTAAATTTAGAAATGGAGATGTTTATTGAAGATCCTTCAAATAATAGAACTGTGCATTGAAGCAATCATCAATACAACATCAAGATGAGATATTGAATTGGTCATCAAGATAAACTAATAATCAATTTAAAAAAATTAATAAGCAACCAACATTCCTGAATGATACCCAGAAGGCAACCATCATCAACTGTTTTGTTCAACGATAAGAATTTATGCCAATTGGATGTTATGGTCCTTGGTACAGAGGCTATAAATAGAATTATAATTAACAGAGCAGGGAACAAAGAGGAAAATCATACATACCTCATAGCCCTCAATAAGTTCTGAAAGAAAGCTACGGCGAAGTGTCTCTCTTGTTCGACTATCAACTCTACGCCATGCATTCAGGACAGCTATCTTATCAGCATCAACATGGCCTTTTCTCTTGTGGGTCGAGCTATTTAGAGCATTAATAATATTAGCCTACCACAAAGAAAACATGGATACAGTTGGAGCACATCATGTCAAATAAACACTAGTTATCTCATAAAAATGAAGTTATTAAGCAATATACTTTCTCACCAACTGTAGAAATCTGAAAGATCGGAACATTATTTGATTAATGAGAAAACAGAAATACCTCTTTATCCATGTCTATATTCCTGAATTTGTCCCACTCTCCACCATTAGTCATGCAAAATGCCGAAGGCGGCACATCATCACCTGCAAAATGAATTCAATATATGTTAAAATAACAGCACTTGAAAATGATCACTGCAGAAGTGGTGCTTCTGAATTCAAACTCGCTCAAAATAGAAGTGGTTCCAATGGGATTCTTTAACACAAGGACAAGATATGGAGTTTCAGTTAGCAGACGAATAACAAAGCAAAGTGTAACTGAAAGATAATAGAAACGAGTTAGAAACGATGTGTTGGAACTTGTATTGAGTCAGAAACTGTCTTGCACAGGACTTGTCTCAACTCCTGAGTCCTGAGTCTTACTTTGCAATGACAACTGTCAAAGCGGTTTTACGAAGATTAGCTAACAATTAGCTGTAGTTGACTAGGCATTTATTTGTAAAAGATTTTATTTTACTTTTCTTCTCTTCGTCTAGTCCTATTTATTATTGTACCTTTCAGAATAGTGGTCATCAATTCTATTCCCTATTCTTTTCTTCTTCGGATTTTACACTCTGCTAACAACTTTAGTGCAAAATGTGTGGTATTCAAAACACGGGCAATAACTTGAAAAACTTAAGATGATAACACGTTTCATTTTGGAACTACCTACTGTTTGTATGATTTAAATCTAAATGCTTGCCCTGAAGGCAACTTTGGGAAGATATTGGGCTTGAATGTGCTTGCACGCACTCACACGTAGATAAAAATACTTGAAAAGATAGTAGTTATAGCACATAATGTAGATGGAGAGGCATATCAATACCCCATGGAGGTGGAGCAAACAAGCCTCTAATTTCTTCCTCATTTAAGCGAGGAACAAGTTCCATCAACAAGCGATCATTTAACCATCTTCGAGACCGTCGATTGCTAACCTGCAACAGAAAAGCAATTTCAACATTGAGATGACATTCCTAATGGATTGCTTTTCAACTGGCTTTTAGGCACTCTAGCTATAACACCGGTTTTTTTTCTTCGAAGAAGGCCTGCTATTCAGCAATAAACATAACACTAAAAATATGTGCCACGAAACTTTCATGTAATCCAACAACAACTAAATGCCCAGACTAGAGTGATTTACATAATTCCAATAAATTAATAACTGCACAAAACATGGGACCAAAGTCAACATTAAATAGGATTGCAACAATAATACTAGACATCCCAACTTGTATCTCAACCTATGAGATGTCATTTCAATTAACTTACTTATAACAAGTGAGATAATATTGTAATTAATGTCAATTGATGATGGAATGACACCTCCATAAGTTGGAATATAGATTGAGATATAAGTGGGGATGTCTAGCATTGTTGTTCCACTAAAGGCCTAATTCTATCTATATATGCAATATTGCAATTAGAGCATGTTAACACTGCCACTCACCAAGAATTGAACTACAAGAAATTTATGATTTTGCCACAGAAAATGGTAAATTGGAATCAATAATCGATATGTGGTTTGGACTTATAATGTTATCATGTACTAAGAACACGGTTGAAGGAAAGAGAATTACATTTCCGGTCAAGCTTTCGAGAAATTCGATTTTCTTCTCAATCGACATCCCACGCGATTTTGCAGTCTCTCCTGAAACAATAACCACAAAAACTGAATATGTTTTACAAGGGCGTGAATCAATTATTCATACATACAATATCATTTCAAACCAAACGAAATTAAAACTAAAGAAAATTAAACAGAAATATGATCTGAGTAATGAAAATCAAAGAATAACATAAAAAAAGAAAAATTTGCAACTTTACAGGGTAAAAGAGAGACCTTTGCGAGGATCAAGGACAGGAGACGAAAGAAGGAGGTTTTCTTCTCTTTGCAGAATCTCAGGAGTCGCCATGATTGATTGATAAATAGATCTGGTACTTGGGATAATTAAGGTGTATTTTAAAAAAAAAACAGAGAAGGAGAGAATCGACGAAAAATAACAAAAGACAGAAATTGAAAAGCGGTAACCCAAAAACAGCTAAAGATGAACAGAACACAAGCAGAGGAGGAATATCCAAATTCCAGAATCCAGATGCTGTTATCCGACTCCGTGGCTGCTTGTCCTTTCTCTTCCTGATAACGTGTTTCTGTGGTTAAATTCAATAACCTCACTTTACCTTTCAACTATTATTGGATTTCTAAATAATTATATTTTTATTCAAAATTCACCCCTGACATTTAATCATTATTTACCAAATAACCTGAGTTAGATGAGCACTCCTATGGTCACTGACTCACTGAGAAATGAAGTTTTATCATGTGCACTCGCAGAGTTAAATAAGCACTCTTGTGTCTTAAATGAAAAACTGTCATGTGTATTCATGTGGTCCTTTTGTTGTGGTATTCGTTATGGTTTGTAGTTTGTGTTTTTGAATTTCCATACATTTTGCTCCCTCAATTTGGTATCCCACAGGTGAGCTTAAGCTTAATTCTAATGTTGCTGTTAAACTAGACTCATCTCATTTTGGGGTTAGGACTGTTGTTAGGAATGCTAATGGCCAGGTGGTGGCTACCATGACCAATTTATTGCTGGTTTCTTCTCTGCTGAGTTAGGAGAATTGTTAGCTCTTAGAGAAGGGCTCTTATTAGCCAAGGATCTAGGTTTAAGGTTAGTTGGGTGGACGTGGACGCAGCAAATGTGGCATCTGGGCTGAATTGCAATGTTTCTTTTTACAGTGATGCGGGTTTGATTGTTGATGATGTTAAAAGGGATGTTTGAAGTTGTTGGGGTTTTAAAATGTTAATCTATTCTTAGGTGTAGGAATGTAGTGACACATACCTTAGCTGCTTTGGCATTTTCCTCTAATGAGGACTGTGTTTGACTTGATTCTAAGCCTGTTTGTATTGCTTCTCTTCTCTTGTTTAACGATAGTTGTTCCTTTACAAAAAAAAAATGTGTCAATTTCTTCCCATATTAATTGATAGTCATACATTGTTTTCTTCTATTCATTCAATTCTCTTAATAAACCAAACATATATCGCATGCTCTTGGAAACTTTTTCTTGCCTTCGATTTGATTGGGCAAGCAATCAATTTCTATGAAAACTTTATTGATTTGAATCATCTTCACCCATGTGATGTGAGACGGAATTATTGGTGAAGATTTTAAAAACTTCCCAATCACAGTTTGGTCTCGAATCCTGAGCAAAGACTATTATATCAAATTTTTGTTTTTAAAAACTATATCAATTTTTTTTTATTGTGGACTTGTTTGGATTCTCCACCCCTAAACAATCCTGAAATTTTTTGTTGAATTGTTAGATATATAAATTAACAATATAACTTGTAATAATTATCATAGTAGTCTTGCATGTTAATATAATAGGTAATGCCCAATAATTTAATGATTATGTTAATTTTATTCATTCGACAAAATCTTTCAATTTTACTATTTTGAAGTGAGATAGTATAGTTAGTGTGAGCTATTATTACGCTCAATAATTGACGAATGGTGGCTATAGAGTTGTGACGCTTGCCTTTTGTTTTAGATAAGGTAGATTTTTTTTTTAACGACTCGAATCTAAAACATTGCAAAGCTTATAAACGGAGTCACATTGGACGGAGGATGTAAAAGAGATCTTATGTGGACTCTCAAGATATATTATTCCTTTTAGTGTTTATTGTCATTGCTCATGTGATCATAATGCATTTGCTTCATTATATTTTGCAAACACAAAAGTTTGTATATGTTGTGTAACTATCAGCAGAGTTGTTGGTACTAATTTAGGTTAAAATCTACAATTTGAATGACTAGATCTAGATTATATGATTTTGTTTATGATGGTGGTACCAATTGATTCATGAAGAATAAAAAAAATCAACTGGGTTCGTGAACCGATGAAGATAAAGGAACAATTTCCCAAAATAGTTAAGCAATTGAATTGTACCGTGTTTAAAATCGGTGAAAAAGAGAGAAAAATCAAGAGCCATTGATGAGGAATTGATCTTCAAGGACTATATGGGAGATTTGGGTGATCAATGATGATAATGCAATGTACCATTACACTCTTTTCTTTTATATATTTTTGGACAAATTGCACTAATTTACCCTAACTATAACAGTAATTGCACTAATTTCCCAAAACACTAACATCCCCTCTTGGCTAAGGCTTTAACATTTGTGGTAAGAAGGTACAAGTCTCATCATGCATATTTATCAGCGTATGTGGGTAGATTTCTTTTGGTCGGTCGCGTAGTGTTTGATCTCCGCAACTTCTGACTCGGTCTTTGTTGACGCTGGTTGATTGATTCTCATTTACGTTGTGAAATAAAAAATTGTATAGATTAATATTGTTAACTATTAATATTAGTATTCATAAAGATTATATAGATTCAACTCAGAAAGAGAAGTTTTTAATATTAATAATATATTTACCTTAATAAATTCATATTTATCTTTAATCTTTTGACATTCTTCCTGGATTTATGAAGATTAAATAGATTCATCTCACAGGGAGAAGTTTGGTTTTGTTTTGCATTTTGAAATTGTTTTCTATGTTCATACCTATATAATTGTTCACTCTTTTTGAATAGGTACCGTTTCTCATAACATTTTCTGCTTCCTCCACTACAAATCGAAAGGTGCGTTTAAACCTATATTATTGTTCACTTTTTTGAATATGTTATAATATTCTATAATATTGCATGCGGCCTTAGTATAGAGTTTAATGTCAAGGACGTCTTGGTCCACTAGAGGAGCGGATTGTTGATATAGGAATCAATAAGGTACATAGATACTCAATTTGTAATTTCTATCTGAATTGGTATTGAGAATCAAATTGGCATCTATGGATTTGGTGACTTGATTCTAGAATTATATCAATTTGGTGACTTGATTCTAGAATTATATCAATTTGGAGACTTGATTCTGGGATCATATCATGTGTAATCAATGCAAACATTTGACTTATTTTATTTGTTGTAATCAGTCCTACACTTTAGGAACAAGTTCCTTATTCAGATTTTGTAAATTTTCTACATATGTTTTCATGATAGTAAACGTTAATACACAGAAATACAGAGAGTATTCACATTCTCACCATTTCATATCCCTCCCATTTTATCATGTTATCAGAGCACTGGTTCTGGTAGCTGTAAGACCTAAACACTCTTCCGCTCAAACAACATAACCAACACAACACCGAGTCTGACTCAGAATCAGAAACACATGATCCAAAGTCACCGAAGAACGATGATCTTCGTCGATTCTTCTGACCATTACTTCCTACATTACTCAGATCGACTAGGAATTACCCTTGTCTTAAAAGTTCTTATAGATGACAATTATGGGACTTGGAGTCGAGCCATGAGAATGAGTCTAAGCGTCAAGAACAAGCTGAGGTTCATTAATGGTTCTATCAAAACACCAAATCTCGCAGATTCAAAATATGCCTCATGGAGGCACAACAATGACATGATAATGTCATGGATCTTGAACTCAGTGGACCAAGAGCTTGCAAACTCCGTAATATATACGGATACACCTGTAGAAATTTATCTCGATTTGCAAGAATGTTTCTCTCAAGGGAATGCAACAAGAATCTACCAAATTCAAAGTAACAATAGTCGAACACAAATAGAGACACCAATCCATCTCGCTCTATTACACAAAAACGAAGTCGTTTTGGGATGAATTGGACTCGTACAACACTATCTCAGCATATACATGTGGAAGCCTAAAGCTGCTCATTGATCGAGGGCAAAAGAAGCACTTGTTGCAGTTCCTTATAGGTTTGAATGATACTTACTCAACAGTACTTGGCCAGATCTTGTTTGTTGTTACACAAAAATGTGCTAACACTAAAGTCAAAGGTAGCACCTGCCACGTATGCAGAGTCTTGACTTATCTTTGAAATGTCACTTGTGCGGTTTGGACTGACAAGTGAAATTTACACAGGATGTATAGGAATGGTGTGTCGGGCCGGATAGGTCCCGAGGGAGTTGTGTGGATGCTGGATATGTATGGTTGATTTTGGGTACCGACTGTGGTCGGTTTTTACACTTCAGGGTTTTCTACAAGATAAATCACAAGGTATCAAGTATGATCAATAGTAATTTTTTTGCCCCTCCTCATTTGTAAGGAGACTTCCTTTATTTATAAGTGGTATTGCATGAATCCTCTTTTACACTTGAGTGGTAATGCTGTTTTTTATTGGTTATGATTATAGTGACCTCAGCCTTGGGTGGTGGGTTGGTCCAGGTTCAACTTCCTTTGGAGTGTTGAGCTGGGTTACTTCATATTTCTTACACGTGTTCTCCTGAGACCTAAAAAGTCTGACAACCTTGCTGGGCACTATTTTTGGGCAAGAGGTGACACATGAGGACTAGAAACATTTACTTAGCCAGTAAATTCTGGACCCTAGGACGTCCCAAGCAAGGCTGATGTTGGGCCTATTCATTTGGATTGTCCAAGCGAGGTGGGCCTTCTGTTTCTTGATAACCGAGTTTCTTCTGGACTCGTTTCTTGGGCTTTATCCTATGTAGTTTTCGGAAACCCAAAGTGTCGGGCCCAATCTTTTCCGAAGTCTGAGAAGAAGAGGCTTTGACTAGCCAATAATTCCCTAACGTGGAGTGAGATGGTTCCTTGGCTTGTCAATGCTATTGACGTGACATTTCAATATGACAAAATTTCCTTATAATATTTACCCCTAGCTCTTTGGAAAGGAAGAATTTTCCATCCGGAGAGATAATCCTACTTTGTGCCTCGGGTACTCCATTCGTTGGGCCTAACAGTGGCCTTTAAGGACTGATGGTATCCTTACCCATTCGTTGGGTCTGATGGTATCCTTACCAATTCATTGGGCCTGTTGGTGGTATTGAAGGATTGATGGTATCCTTACCCATTCATCGGGTCAGATGGTATCCTTACCCATTCGTCGGGTCAGATGGTATCCTTACCAATTCGTCGGGCCTGTTGGTGGCAATGGGGGACTGATGACATCCTTACACATTCGTCAGGCCCGATGGTATCCTTACCATTTTGTTGGGCCTGTTTGTTTCCTAGGGACGCATGTATTTAATGTGAAGTGACGTGTGGTTTACGTGTCGCACATTCGACCCATGGGACGTGGTAAAAGCTGTTTACCTGAAATAATGTGCACATTTCCCGTGGAATCCGAAGCCATTGGATCTCACCCATTTTTTTTAACTGCTGAGATGAGAAAGACTACCTTTTTGTTTAAAGACTACCTTTTTGTTTTATATATATATATATATATATATATCAGAGGCTCTTCCTGCTTCTTCACATTTTTACCTGGTATTGACTTCTATAGACCCAAAAACTCTTTAATTTCCAAACCAAGAAACTCCTATAAATCTAGGTTTTTTCTTCTTGCTAAAAAAAGACTTTGATTACCTTTCTTGCTCGTGGGTTTCAACTTCTGGCAGTTTCTCTGGTAAGTTTTCTTATTCATCTCTTCTTCTTTTTTTCTTTCTTTTTTGGATGATTTGGAGAGAAATGGTTTTGGGTTTTTGAAAGATTAGAGATTTTCTATGAATCTTTGGATGATTTGGAGAGAAACGGTTATGAGTTTTTTGAAAGATTTAGAGAGATTTTTTGTCTTAAATCTTTGGATGATTTTGGGAGATTTTTTGTTTTAAATCTTTGGATGATTTTGGAGAGAAACAGTTATGAGTTTTTTGAAAGATTTAGAGAGATTTTTTGTCTTCAATCTTTGGATGATTTTGGGAGATTTTTTTGTTTTAAATCTTTGGATGATTTTGGAGAGAAACGGTTTTGGGTTTTTGAAAGATTAGAGAGATTTTTTTTTCTTTCTTTTTACCTTTTGTGGTCGGTTCTTCTAATCGGTTTTTGTTTTTCCAGATTCCTTCGCTTTTTTATTTTGACTACAAACTCTTCATTGGACATGGCACCCAAAGTTTCAAAAGCAACCAAGGGTCGGCTCGTGATAAAGCCTCAGGTATTCGAAGCATCAGATGACGATGATAATGAGTAGAGCCGATGGAAATTTTCGTTTGATAATCCTTCATTCGCAGATTTCGTAAAAAATAAAGTTTTCCAAGAACACTTGGAGGAATATCGAGAGTATTTTCAGATCCCGACGGATGTTAACCTAATGCACCCATGTAATCGGGCTGCTTGGAACCCTCATAAGGGTTGTGTAGCCATTTACTGGTATATGTTGGCTTATGGGATTTCTCTTCCCCTTCCACCCTTTATCGCCAAATTTCTTGCATCAGTAAAATTGGCTCCTATGCAGCTATCGCCTAACAGGTGTCGCTCTTTGCTTGGCACGTATTGCCTCTGGAAAGAAGTTAATGGAACCGAGCCAACAGTGAATGAGCTAAAACATTGTTGTTTGGCAAGACCTATCTTCCATGAGCCGGGATCTTTTTTCTTGGCCTCTCCAGTACCTGACAAATGGATGCCTGTCGGGCATGACCGTAAGAGAATGCAGGGCTAACTGAACCTCCTAGGGAAGATGAAAAAAGAAAATCGGGCATCATCTGGGAGTTGTCTTCTTCGAATAAGTATTGGAAGGGAAGTTGGTTCTTTATTGGCGGGAATTGGGGTCGATTCGTAAAAGGTGATGACCCGAGTGTCACTCTGAAAGTCCCTTACCATTTTTGTGAAGCAGGTAGAATTTCTTAGATACTCTCTTTGATTCATACGAACCCTGATTGGCTTTTCCCCATATATTTATTATACTTATATTATTATATGTATATATGTATATATATTTTAGTATTATATAAGCATTCTACGGACTTGTCTGATGATGAAAGGAAGAGGGTGGCCAAGGATGTGCAAAAAAAGATGCTGATCCGTCAGTACGCCTTTCTTGTAACTGAGGAAAAGCTGCAGGGACATGGCTTGATCCCGACTTTGGACCCTCCATCTGCTCACTGTAAGTTTCCAGTTATTTTGTTCTTCTTGATTTCTCTATTTTATTTTTACTCCTTATTTAGGCCTCTTCTCCTTCTTTTTTTAGTGAAGAGTGTAGATCCCATTTGTGTATACTTAGTGAAGCGGGCACACACCTCAAGTAAAAACGGGTCATCTACTGTTGCGGCCGATACACCCAAGGTTTCAAAAAAAAGAAAAAGGAAGACTGTTGCCGTCGAGACAGGTCCTCGTATGGGAAAAGGGAAAGCCCCTAGGGTCTTTTTGGACTACTTTTCTCCTATTCGTGAGCATGACCCTCATTTGGTTGGGAAACAAACTTTTCAGGCTGCCCGCTCCGAGGAATCTTCTTCAAAGACCTTTTCCGGGAATTTTCCAAACATGGATAACAAAGTCGGCATTGGGACGGATCATGATCCTGATCGTGACTTGGGTGAGAAATCCCTGGTTGGTCATGAAAATTTGATCGAAATCTCCTCAACTGCGAGAGGGACTAGTGTTGGCGTGTCCGCGGGTCCTATTGGATTGAGTCAAACTCAAAATCCGAACCCTTTTGAATGTATGGATATTTTTTCTCCTGCCGCAATGGCTAGCTTATTCCCTACCGGCCCTCAAACACTCTCTTTTCCCGATAGTCTACAGAGTTTCGAGAGACTGACTTTGACTGAGCAGGCAAGGACAGGTGCTTGTTTTTACATCATGGTATGTATCCGCTTCTTATGCTTGAGTTAATAATCATAATAATAATAATAAATTTTTTTTTACCTTTGTTTTTTGCCAGCTGATGTAGAGATGCGCTCAATTGGCCCGCGAAAGGGATGACCTATCTGCACGGGTGATCAGGCTTACCACTGAGAAGGATTGCACTGTGGGTCAATGTGACAGACTACAAGGAGAGCAGGACCAGGTAAAAGGCGAGCTTCATATGGTCTCTACGGATCGAGATATAGCTCGCGAAGAATCCTCCGATGTCCAAAAGAGGGTCGGAGTTATGGAAGAGAAGCTTAGAGAATACATTGAAAACATGCCACGGGTTAGGAAAGAGGTGGAAATCCGGGCTGTAGACCTTTTCAAACAGTCTCCCGCTTTTGATGCTTTTACCCATGCTGATTTTGTAGAGGGTGCTTCTGATTGTCGAGATTTACTGAGGCGTCGAGGCTATAAGGAGGCCATGGATGTGGTTGAGAAATCTCTTAAGAAGAACATCGATGAGGGAAATAAACGTTTCCAAGAGCAAATTGCAGATTGGAAAGTGATCGGTCTATTTCTATACATATTTTAGGTGCCCATTTCCTATTATTTGTGCTTTGTTCTTGGGTGAAATTAGGTATTTTATGTGTTTGTTGAGCATTTATAGGTCATATTCCATGGAAGAGGTGTTAGAAGTTATTTTGAAGAAAAGGAGCAAAAAGCTGAATTTCGGCCACTGCAGATCACCTAGATTTCGGGCCCCATATCTCTCTCCTCGGTTTGAATTGTGTGTCCTACCACCTATGGATGGAAAGCCCTGGAAGTCTAGTTTCCGGCGCACTTTTCGGATCACAATTCCGATATTCCTAGAAGAAGTTATGCCAAATTTAGTAACCGAAGGTTGAGCTGGAGAAGCTGACCGCGGGACAGACCGCGATTCGTGCAATTTCCTACCTAGCGGTCTACGTAGCGGTACATATCAGTACAACACTGCGGTGCTGACCGCGGGCGACCTGCAGAGCGACCTAGGCAGCGGTTTTGACGTACTTTTGGCGGATTTCATTCCGAATTGGTCCAGAACTGCTCAAAAACTTCCCAAATCAAATTCTAATGATTTTAGAAGATCAAAACATGTTTGGGAAACTTCTGAAACTCAAATTATGAGACAATTATCAAGAAAGGAAATCTAATTTAGGAAAGGATTCCAATTGCTTCTCTCATTCTACTTTCCTACTTTGAGAGTTTCCTACAACAAAGCAAATTTGGAGTTCACAAGGAATTATCACCTATAAATATCATGAGTTTCTTGAAGAAGAAAGGAGAGAAGCCAAGGGAGGTCCCAAGCCACCAAAAGGGCTATCCCCCATCACTCCATTACCACACATCACCTTAAGACCTATCCATCTATTGTAGAAGAAGAAGACAAAGAAGACAAAGAAGAATTGGAGGAGCTCTCTGATGATCATCTCGGGTTTTCTCTACTCAATCTCTTTTCTTTTCTTTTCCCATGATGTGTAACTAATCCCATAACTAGGGAATCAATGTGAACCTTTTGTGAATGCTCATGTTTGGATTAATTATTAATTTATCAATTTAATTCTTGATTTATTCATTATGCTTAATTGCTTAATCCTCATTAGTTTTAATATTTATTCACACCATAGACCAATGGTGGATAATTATTTGGCATGATTTTAGGGTTAAGACTATCTGAGAATTAGGGTTAGAGTATAGACCAAACCTAATCTTGATTAATGCTCTTTTGAATGAATGAATTTTATCTTTAGCACAGGCCAAGCAAAGTATAGAATTTGGTTCTTAATTCTTACGCTTAAAGGGTTTTCGATCACTGTTCACACCATAGACCAAGGGTGAATAGTGGTTGGGAGCACGTGACTCATCCCATGACCATACGGTAATAGTCACATTAAAGACAAAGAATGAACCCTAGAATTGATTAAATCTTGTTTACAAATTAATTTCATACATTGAGTGTTCATAATTGGGGATCATTGATAACCTAGTATTTCCTTTTCTTGATCACAACCATATTCTTTTTAATTGTTTTCTTAGCTTAATTTAATTTAGTTTTAGTTTAATTAAATCATCAACAAATCTTTGGTTACTTTAATTTAACTTTAATTAGAATTAGTTTTAATTAATAAATCTCTTTTCCTCGTGGGAACTATCCTTACTTGTCACTGTGCTAATCTTCACGATTCGTGCACTTGCGAGTGAGTATATTATAACACGATTTTTACACCATCAGAAAGCCGATCAAAAACGTAAAGGTTTGGAGGTGTTGCCCATGCATGTGGATTTAGATATTGATCCACGCAAGGTGTTTGGTACCCCTCGGCCTGGTTCTCCCTGGCTCGATTAGATCGAAGACCTCGGGCCTGACCCTACATCGCCGAGTGATGAAGATGGCAGCGATAGTGATGATGCTGAGGATGAAGAAGAAGACGTGGAGGAGGAAGAAGATAAATAAGATTAACTCCTATGTCTTGTCTTTTGTCCCGAGAGAGATAATATTTCTTTCTTGGTTTGGTCATGTACTGAGACCTTAGTATGCCTTATTTTGCTGTGTGTTTTTTTTGTTGTTGTTAAAAACAATATGAAAGAAAAAACTATTATGAATTAAACAATACCTGATGACTTGTTTATTTACTCTATGTTTTTAGGAATAACTTTGTTGGGCCAAAGGTTATCTCTCATTTTGTGATGAATGATTTTTTTTAAGACGGCAGTCTTTTATCTTCCATTTTCGTGATGAATGATTTTTATACTTAGACTGTGCCTTGAAGGCGGTCTTTTATCTTCCATTTTCATGATGGATGATTTTTGTACTTAGACTGTGCCTTGAAGGTAGTCTTTTATCTTCCATTTTCATGATGGATTATTTTTGTACTTAGACTGAGAAACAAGTTTCTACTAACCTCGTAATTTTGTTTATCACCCTTGAGTGTTTACAGAAAAAAGGATCTGTAGTTTGATCCTTAATACTTTTGTTTGTAAAAATGGGGGGGGGGGGGGGGGGGGGGGGGGGAATTCATGCTCGGCCCCTAGACAACTCCTCTAGGAATAATAAAGCTTTAAATACTGTGCGTTCCATGGTTGGATGATGTAACCACCCCCAGGTCGTGCGAGGAGGTAGGCTCCGTGTCCTGCGATCCCTAGCACTTGGTAGGGTCCTTCTTATTTGTCTCTGAGGGTCCCTGCGGCCCGATCCTTGGTGTTTGGCATAACCCTTCGTAAGACTAAGTCGTTTATCTGGAATCTCCTCTCTCAGACTTTGCTGTTGTAGTGGCGTGCAATCCTCTGTTGGTACGCTGCAACTCTAATCTGTGCTTGATCACGCTTGTCTTCTAACTCTTCAAGACTAGCGATAATCAACTTCGCATTTAACTCGGGGTCATAGAACTGTACCCGAGGTGAGCTAATTTGTGTCTCGATTGGGATTACAGCTTCGGCTCTGAAAGCCGTTGCAAACGGGGTCTCATCGGTCGACCCCCGAGACATGGTCCGATAGGCCTAAAGAACCTCAGGCAAGAAGTCGGCCCAATACCCTTTCTTGCTATCCAGCTTGGCCTTGATTTCATGCTTTATGATTTTGTTCATAGCTTCTACTTGTCTGTTTGTCTGTGGGTGTGCCGTGGTTGCGAAGACGTTGATGATTTGCCAATCATCACATAATTTTCTGAAATTTACGCTGTCGAACTGAGTTCCATTGTCAGTGATAATCATGTTTCGTACTCCAAACCTATAGATGAGAGAGTTTCTCACAAGTTTAGTCATATTTTCTTCGATGATGAGTTTAAGAGGTTTTGCCTCAACCCACTTGGTGAAATAATCTCCAACTACAATAGCAAATCTTGGTAGTCGGCATTGGCCAGATGAGATCTACCCCCCACTGTGAGAATGGCCATGCTGCTATCAAGGATTTTAGCATTTCAGATGGTTGGCGGATAAGGTCTCTCCGATCTTTTGACATTTGTCACATCGGCTGGATATCTTTTTCGCATTTTCAAATATGTTAGGCCAATAGTATCCTTGTCTTAGGACCTTATGAGCCAAACTTTATGATCCTGTGTGGTTTCCGCATACTTCAGCATGAACGTCTGTTAACACCATCATGGCTTCTTATGGACCGATACATCGTTGTAGTACCATGGAGAACCCTCTTTTGTATAACACCCCGTTGTACATAGTATAACGTGATGCCCGATATTTAATTTTCTTTGCCTCTATTCGGTCCTGAGGCAATGCTCCCGTCTCGAGGTATTTTCGAATATAGGTCATCCATGTGTCTTCTACGAGGTTGATCTCGTTTATCTCGTGCTTGTCTTCCTCACTTCCCTGGATGCTTGGTTCCCTTAGGTGTGCCACTGGGACTGATTTGCACATGATCTTGTTTGTGGCCGAGGCCAATTTAGATAGAGCGTCGGCGTGATTGTTTTGGTCTCGCGGGATCTGGGTGATCCGAAATCTCTTAAAGCGCTGCAATGACCTCTTTGTTCTAACCAAATAAGCGATCATTACTTCTTCTTTGGCCTCGTAATTGCCTGATAACTGATTGACTATTAGCTGTGAGTCGCTAAAAATATCGATTGCGTCGGCCCCGAGAGATGTGGCCACTCATAATCCTGCTAGGAGGGCCTCATTCTCGGCCTGGTTGTTAGTGGCTCAGAAATCGAACCTGAGAGCGCACTCGATTTTGTCTTTCTCTGGTGTTATTATAACTATACCGGCTCTGCTTCCATGTGTATTAGACTCGCCAACGATGTGAAGCTTCCACTCGTATGTCTTTTCTCTCCCATCGTCTTCCATGTCTTCAACTTGCACAGTTGGTTCTGAGAATTCAGTTATGAAATCAGCGACCGCCTGTCCTTTAATAGTCGTTCGGGGCTTGAATTCTATGTTGAACTCACTAAGCTCGATTGCTCATTTGGTTAACCTCCCTGATAACTCAGGTTTTTGTAAAATCTGTCTGAGAGGGCAATTTATCAAGACAATTATACTGTGCGCTTGGAAATATGGACGTAGCTTCCTTGCTGAGACTATTAATGCCAGGGCTAACTTTTCTGCCTCAGGGTATCGTGTTTCGGGGCCGAGCAAGGCCCGACTAGTGTAGTAGACTAGTTAACCTTTGGAATTCTTTCAGCGTCCCGGGAGCCGTCATCTTGATGATGGCACTTATTTTCTCAGGATTTGCTTCAATCCCACGCTGATGAACAATGAAGCCCAAAAACTTTCCCGAGGAAACTCTGAAGACGCACTTTGTCGGGTTTAATTTCATTCCATACTTTCTAAGCATAGTGAATGTTACTCTTAGTGCTTCTCCATGACCCTCGGCGGTAAGGCTCCTTGATAGCATATCATCCCCATATACTTCTATTGACTTGCCAATTTGATCTGCAAACATCCGATTGACTAACCATTGATACATGGCTCTAGCATATTTCAACCCAAAAGGCATGACAGTGTAGCAATATAGCCCTTGGTCTGTGATGAGTGTGGTTTTTTCTTCATCTGGCCCATTAATCTTGATTTGATTGTAACCAGAGTAGGCATCCATAAGGCTGAGTAACTCATGGCCTACGGTTGCGTCGACCAAGCCTTCGATTCTTGGTAGTGGGAAACCATCCTTTGGGCATGCCTGGTTTAGGTCGGTGAAGTCAACACACATCCTCTAGGTGGTGTTTTTTTTTTTCTTAATGAGTACTATGTTGGCGATCCACTTAGGGTAAATGGCTCCTCGAATTGATCCCGCGGCAAGGAGTTTCTTGACCTCCTCTTTGATGGTAGCGTTTCTTTCTGCATTGAAGCATCGTCTTCTTTGAAGGACTTGCTTGGATTCTTTTCCTACTGATAGGGTATGCGTCATGATTCTTGGATCTATCCCGAGCATATCCTCATGACTCCATGCGAAGATACTTGCGTGTTCTTATAACATCTCCGATATCTCTTGTTTCACCCGTGGTATTAATTTTGAGCCGACCCTTACCACTTTGTATGGGTCCCTAGGGACAAGGAGCACCTCTTCTGTAGGCTCTATCCCTACTTCTGCCTCCTGCGTAGTGATCTCTCTCGGGTCGAGGGGGAATTCCTGAGGGTTTCTGCTGAAGCTTCTATTTCGAAAGCCTTCTCCTTTGCTCTTTTTGCTGTGGCTTTCTTTTTTTCGGACTTACTGATAATTTTGACTTGGCATACTTCGTCGGTCTGCTTGTCCCTAAATATTGATAAATTGGCCTTTCGTGCTGTTTCTTGACACCCTTTGATCTCACCGGTTCCGTTATCTGTTGGGAATTTTATTTTGAGGCAGTATGTGTATGTGGCTGTGACTTCCCTGATTTGATTAAGGAATGGTCGACCCACCAGTGCGTTGTAAGGCCACTGCTTGATGTCTACTACAACGAACTCTACCAGTACAGCTCGCTGGGTTGGTGTAGTCCCGATTGTTACGGGTAGGCGAATGGTGCCCAGCGGCAGTATCTCTGATCCACCAAACGCCCTAAGAGCCGTGTCGAATGGCTCCAAATCACCGACACTGAATCTTAATTGATGGAGGACTGATTGATTGAGGATATCTACTGAGCTTCCATTATCCACCATTACCCTACGAACGTCCCGGTGAGCTATCCGGAGTTCTACTACTATCGCGTCGTTAGGTTTGGCTTCATTGCCTTCCGTATCACTCGGGCAGAAGCTGTTTTTCTCCCATCCTTCCTTAAGTTTCTTGGGCACCATTTCTGTTAAATTAATCTCTACTGGGCTCTTAGCCGTTAATCCCCTGATCTCGGACTTTCAATCTCTATTACTGGTTCCCGTATTAGGCCCGCCTAAGATGGTGTGGGTAGGGCTTAACTTCGGTGAATCTTTCTTCTCTAGGGATTTCCTACGTTGGTCCCGACCTTTGTCAGAGTTCCTTGCTTTATCGGAATCCTTCTTGAGTACATACTCCTTAAGGTGGCCGTCCTGGATGAGGTTCTCAATGTGATCCTTCAGTTGGTAGCACTTAGAGGTATATGACTGTGATCCTTGTGGAAACGGCAATAGAGGTTTGGGTTTCTTTCTTTTGGGGCTGTCGTCATCTTCCCGGGCCATTTTACCAACCCTTTCTCTTGGGCAATTGCAAATACATCGATCGTGTCGTGTTTTAGAGGGGTGTAGGTAGAATACTGGCCCTCAAATCTTCTCCTCACATCTCGAGTCTCCGTCATAGGATTTTTCCTCTTTCCCCGATCGCTTCTTAGTTTTGACCAGACTCTAGACTCCTTCTGCTCTTTAGTTCGGGATTCTACTTTGTCTTTATCAGAATGCGAGCCATGCACCAACATTTCCCCTTTGCGCAATCTCCTCCTCCACAGCCCTCGCATATTCTGCGGCTATATCCACCAACATAGGATATGAACAAGGGCGCTGTCGCCTTAATTGAAATGAAAAAAATACCACTTTGTAAACCGTTAGTGAAAACGTTGATGGCCGCCACGTCGTTAAAATCCTCTACTCGAACCGCTTCTTTGTTAAAATGAGATAGATATTCATAGATTGTTTCCTTTCCGCCCTGTCTCAAGGAAGATAAATGTGAGAGAGATTTCTTACGCTGCAAGCTCCCATGAACTGCTGTGTGAAATCCTTGCTTAGCTAGTCGAAGCTACTGATATTATTACCCGGTAACTGTCGGAACCAATTTGTCATATTGAAATGCCACGTCAATAGCATTGACAAGCCAAGGAACCATCTCACTCCACGTTATGGAGTTATTGGCTAGTCAAAGTCTCTTCTTCTCAGACTTCGGAAAAGATTGGGCCCGACACTTTGGGTTTCCGCAAACTACGCAGGATAAAGCCCAAGAGACGAGTCCAGAAGAAACTCGGTTATCAAGAAGCGGAAGGCCCACCTCGCTTGTTCAATCCAAATGAATAGGACCAACATCAGCCTTGCTTGGGACGTCCTAGGGTCCAGAATTTACTGGCCAAGTAAATGTTTCTAGTCCTCATGTGTCACCTCTTGCCCAAAAATAATGCCCATCAAGGTTGTCAGACTTTTTAGGTCTCAGGAGGACACGTGTACGACGTGTATGAAGTAATGTAGCTCAACACTCCAAAGGAAGTTGAACCTGGACCAACCCACCACCCAAGGCTGAGGTCACTATAATCATAACCAATAAAAAACAGCATTGCCACTCAAGTGTAAAAGAGGATTCACGCAATCCCACTTATAAATAAAAGAAGTCTCCTTACAAATGAGGAGGGGCAGAAAAATTACTATTGATCATACTTGATACCTTGTGATTTATCTTGTAGAAAGCCCTAAAGTGTAAAAACCGACCACAGTTGGTACCCAAAATCAACCATACATATCCAGCATCCACACAACTCCCTCGGGACCTATCCGGCCCGACACACCATTCCTATACATCCTGTGTAAATTTCACTTATCAGTCCAAACCTCACAAGTGACATTTCAAAGATAAGTCAAGACTCTGCATATATGGCAGGTGCTACCTTTGACTTTAGTGTTAGCACATTTTTGTGTATCAACATTTGGCGCTGGAATGAGGGGCTGATTTCATACCTTTAGAAAAACTTGAAACACTAGCCATAACTCCACCTGAGAAGATAGTTGAGGGTACCTCGAATCTTATAGAAGATACCCCCAACTAGGAAAATCAAGCCGATAACCCACGTACATGCCAAGCCTGACTTTTCAAGCTTCTCCTAACCTCACCAGCTAGGCCATGCAGGAAGCATGTGTGTATCTGCAAAGATTTCTGGAGATAGTGGGCGGACAAATAACCCAACAGCTCCACCAGTCCCTATCGTAGAGGAAGCTGTCCCGACTCAAGGGTTGGCGGCGAAGTTGAATGATCAACCCACAGTGCGACAACCAAAACTGAAGTCAAAAATAGTAAGAGGAGAGCCGAGCAAAACTTATCAGTTGTCAGATTCAGAAAGTACCTATTCTGTTGGTTCAAAAAGACGATCCAAACTAACGAACAGTGGTAATAGCGACCCATGTAACCAACACTACAAAGAGAGGCAAAGGAGCCGATAGTCAATGCGGTCAAAAACCCCCCACCAGGCGGGCAAACGTCGGACCCAAGACCCGACAGCCTAGCAGCCCGACGACGGTTGGATTTTGGGACAAGACTAAGCAGCGAGGCCTCAAACCCAATGGTAGGGGAGATCCAACACTTGCGAGAAGACATGGACAAATTGCATGTAGATGGACGAGCAACTCGATACGGCCGCCATCCTCGAGGAGGGCGTTATGGGCTTTTTATCTCAGAAATAACTAACAAGGCCTTTCCGTCCTGGTTCAGGACGCCCGTAATAAAACAATATACAGAATAAAAGGACCCTATGAAGCACGTTGATCGTTTTCTTGACCTAATGGCAACACAAACCGAAGATGATCGAATATTATGTCAAACTCTGCTTATAACCTTCGGGGATCTGGCCTCAAATTGGTTCCGACAGTTACCAGGTAATAGTATTAGTAGCTTCGACCAGCTAAGCAAGGCTTTCACACAGCAGTTCATGGGGAGCTTACAGCGTAGGAAATCTCTATCATATTTATCTTCCTTGAGACAGGGCGGAAAGGAAACAATCCGTGAATATCTATCTCGTTTTAACAAAGAAGCGGTTCGAGTAGAGGATTTTAACGACGTGGCGGCCATCAACGTTTTCACTAACGGTTTGTAAAGTGGTATTTTTTTCATTTAAGTTAAGGCGACATCGCCCTTGTTCATATCCTATGTTGGTGGATATAGCCGCAGAATATGCGAGGGCTGTGGATGAGGAGATTGCGCAAGGGGGAATGTTGGTGCATGGCTTTCATCCTGGTAAAGACAAAGTAGAATCCCGAACCAAGGAGCGGGAGGAGTCTAGAGTCCGGTCCGAACTAAGGAGCGATCGAGGAAAGAGGAAAAATCCTATGACGGAGACTCGAGATGTGAGGAGAAGGTTTAAGAGCTAGTATTCTACCTACACCCCTCTCAAACACGACACGATCGATGTATTTGCAATTGCCCAAGAGAAAGGGTTGGTAAAACGGACCGGGAAGATGACGACAACTCCAAACAAAAGAAACCCAGACCTCTATTGCCGTTTCCACAAGGATCACGGTCATGATACCTATAAGTGCTACCAACTGAAGGATTACATTGAGAACCTCATCCGGGACGGCCACCTTAAGGAGTATGTACTCAAGAAGGATTCCGATAAAGCAAGGGACTCGAAAAAGCCAAGGGACTCTAACAAAGGTCGGGATCAACATAGGAAATCCTCAGAGAAGAAAGATTCACCGAGGTTAAGCCGTATCCACACCATCTTTGGCGGGCCTAATACGGGAACCAGTAATAGAGATCGAAAGTCCGAGATCAGGGGATTAAATGCTAAAAGCCTAGTAGAGATTAATTTAACAGAAAAGGTGCCCAATAAACTTAAGGAAGGATGAGAGAAAATCAGATTCGGCCTGAGCGATGCGGAAGGTAATGAAGCCAAACCTAACGACGCGATAGTAGTAGAACTCTGAATAGCTCACCAGGACGTTCGTAGGGTAATGGTGGATAATGGAAGCTCAGCAGATATCCTCAATCAATCAGTCCTCCATCAATTAGGATTCAGTGTCAGTGATTTGGAGCCATTCGACACGGCTCTTATGTCGTTTGGTGGATCAGAGATACAGCCATTGGGCACCATTCGCCTACCTGTAACAATCAGGACTACACCAACCTAGTGAGCTGTACTGGTAGAGTTCGTTGTAGTAGACATCAAGCAGTGGCCTTACAACGCACTGGTGGGTCGTCCATTCCTTAATCAAATCAGGGCAGTCACAACCACATACTGCCTCAAAATAAAATTCCCAACCAATAACGGAACCGGTGAGATCAAAGGGTGTCAAGAAACAGTACGAAAGGCCAATTTATCAATGTTTAGGGACAAGCGGACCGACGAAGTATGCCAAGTCAAAATTATCATCAAGTCCGAAAAAAAGAAAGCCAAATCAAAAAGAGCAATGGAGAAGACTTTCGAAATAGAAGCTTCTGCAGAAACCCCTAGGGAATTCTCCCTCGACCCGAGAGAGATCACTACACGGGAGGCAGAAGTAGGGATAGAGCCTAAATGAGAGGTGCTTCTTGTCCTTGGGACCCATACAAAAAGGTAAGGGTCGGCTCAAAATTAATAACGCGGGTGAAACAAGAGATATCGGAGATGTTACAAGAACACGCAGATATCTTCGCATGGAGTCATGATGATATGCTTGGGATAGATCCAAGAATCATGACGCATACCCTATCAGTAGGAAAGGAATCCAAGCCAGTCGTCCAAAGAAGACGATGCTTCAATGCAGAAAGAAACGCTGCCATCAAAGAAGAGGTCAAGAAACTCCTTGCCGCGTGATCAATCCAAGAAGGAATCCATCTACCCTAAGTGGATCGCCAACGTAGTACTCGTTAAGAAAAAAAAACACCACCTGGAGGATGTGTGTTGACTTCACGGACCCAAACAAGGCATGCTCAAAGAATGGTGAAAATACACTCTAAACGTGTGTCTAGTAACCTAGAGGGGGGGGGGGGGGGGGAGGGGAATAGGTTTTAATCAAGTTAATTACCAACTTTTCTTGATTAGTTAATATTAAAAATTCACCTCATAAACAAACATACAAAATAGAGTGTAAAGTGTGGAAATATAAATAACACTTGAGTTTTACGTGGAAACCCTTCAACAAGGGAAAAACCACAGGCTATCCTTCTAGCCACACACGATCCTCAAATCCACTATTGTAATGATGTTTACAACCTAGGTTGACCTCTAGTCACACCATTCTCGGTCACTAACCCACCACTACTACCCAACAGGCCTTTATAGTGAATCATTGATCACTTTGCTTGCTAACCACACCTTGGTTGCAAGACTTCACTTGCTTGTGCACTAAACCTTATAGTCACAAAACTTAACTCTCAAGAAGAGATTAACAACCTAAGTGAATATATGAATATTCAAAATGCAATTAATGCTAGGCAACACCTAAATGCTTATCTAGGAATTAAAGATGACACTAAGTACAAATCCTAGATATCAATGTCTATATGAATGCTCATAAAGACTTAACTAGATATAGATATGCAAGTCTAAAATCTAGTCATCAAACAAAGCCATATCAACATAAGTTGTCATTAATCATGGAAAGGACAATAAATGCAATCAATGAGTCCTAATTAGCTAGAGGGAAAGTAATGTCCTAAATGCTAGCCATCATAAACAAACCCAATCAAATATACATGAACATTAACTAGTTGATTAAAACACAATTGCTCAACCTAGTTATCAATAAATCACACAAGAATATTTATAACCTAGCTTTTAGGAAAAAATGACCTAATCAATTAAGTTATCACAAACAAACCCAATCATGTTATAACTCATCAATTTTAACAAATCATATGCATAAAGACGAATTCTTGGACTATAAGAACAATAAATGAAAATGAGATGTTTGTTCTTACTTACCAAGTTAAGATTGATGAAGACCCATGAATGAATGATGCAATGGTTGCATGGGTTTTGAGTTTGGAGAGTTAATGAAGCTTGAATGAAGTTTTCTCTCTCAAGAAATCTCTTTCTCTCTCTTAGGTCTATATTTTTGAGCTTTTGGTCGAAATGAGGAAGAAGATGAAGTATATATATGATCCAGATGAAACTATGTCATTTTGAGAAGTTTCAAAACATAATTTTTTGGGCAAACACGACGCAGTGTGCAGGTCTGGTGTGTCGTACCCGCGCCAAATCAACCAACAATTTGATTTTCAAATGGCACAAAACATGACCACACGACATTGAAATTTATCAAATAATATACCGTTGGAAAGGTATGGATGTCCTACTTTCTACTCCTTTTACGGAATGACGTTTCAATGTCTGTAGAAAGAGATATGGTCATTTGAGTGACTTAAGGTCAAAAAGGGACAGCAACAGAGTTGTCCTGTTTTAGTGGTCACTTTGGAGAAATCAAAACCAATCCAAACGGTCATGTAATATTACGAATAATATACCGTTGGAAAGGTATAAGTGTCTGGTTTGTACAAAAATTTTCAAAACTCATTTTGAAGCTTTTTATAAAACGTTATGGTCATAAGACCATACAAAGGTCAGTTTTGAAAAACATTTAAATCATTGAAATCCTCTCTTTTGAAACTATACACTTTACTCCAAACAACCAAACCGAAATAAACACTTAACCAAGAGAAGAATGAGACCTTCGCGAATGGTCAGCCATTGTGCGAAGACAAGCATACCATCGTGCAAGCGCTGACGTTTCCGATCACACAAATGGAAACGAATTACACCACACAAAACCACACTTAGATCTAACAATGAGGTGCAAGTGTGAAGTGTGTAAAGGATTCACACATATGAAAAATAAAGAACACAAATGCATAACAACTCAAATGCATGTAAGAGTGTGAGTGTGTGCAACAACAAATGCATGGCACTACAAATGCATGAGATGTGAGTGTGTGCAACTAGATCTCTTTAAGGAGAATTAAGCACAAGTGAACTACCTCTTGAGGCTCATGAGATGACTGGAAGCATGTCTTCGAGAAAACCAACTTGGAGAACCTATGCTACCCATTACACAAACATCCCCAATGTGATTTGTCATGAAATAAGCCAATCATAAAAATGAGGTTCTTACAATCTCCCCCTTTGGCTATTTCTTGACAAAACCACCACTCACAAAATAATCCTCACAAAACAAATATAAAGCTATTGGTCAACAAAGTATATTCTATGTTACAATAAAAGAGACCTAAGATCTAAGTCTTCAAGGCTTTCAATCACTTCGTAGATCATTGAACCTACACACAATAGCAATAAAGCACTTTCCAAGAACAAGTGCATGTGAGGTGAACAAATATAAAAAGCATATGCATTAAGTAAACAATACAATTAATAAAATGTAGTGCAATGCAATGCTCCCTCTAAATAGGTTACTCTCTCTAGACTTCTCCCTTAGAGCATAAACAATGCTCCTCCTATATCTCTCATGACTTCTCCCCCTTTTTGTCATGAGATAGGCAAAGGAGCTCCCCCTATCGGGTTGCTGTGGCTAAGAGAGCTATTCGCACAAATATATTGCATAATCATATACACAAACTTTAATAATTGAGAGAGATTCAATGACTTTTATTTCAAAGAAAATGTGTGAATGAGTTGCTTTGCATGCAAGACATATAGCATTCAAGTTCAAGCAATGGTATTTGGCAAAGCAAATATCAAAAGGGTTTCCAAAAGAATTCAAACCAATTTGTACCCTTTTGTCAAACAAGATATAGTTTTTCAAAATAATTTCACTTTAAAGAGCAACTATATCAAACTTTATAAGCGAAACACGACATGAGCGACTTTTGCACCCTTTTTGATTTTTCCGGGTAGGATACCCATATGATAGTAGCCTTGTTCAACTAATAAAGAGAGAGAGAGAAGACTAAATTTGGATGAGACATCCTTATTTATTGAATGGACACAAGGTCCTTATTGATATTAGTCTTCTCATTTGCTTTCACACAAATTTTGCATATAAGTAATCAAAAATATTTCATGCATATCATTTTAAGTATGTCATAATCAAGTTCACATGTCATGGAGATAAATTATAGGTTATTCAAATGTACTTTCCCTTATCAAATATCCTAGTCCAAAAATGCATTGTTGAACCAAATTATGACATGGATTAAAAGCAAAGCAATGGTGCACATTTATTACAAAAATACCATATAAGCATATATGTGCAACCATGAATATCAAGCAATTACAAAAGAACATAAAATTAATCAACTTTTTGCACATAGCAAATCATGCAAGTTCGCTCTCTTTGCTTGAGTTCTCCAAATGGGGTCAATTTCAACCAAGTCAATAGGAGGCAAGAGCCATTATAGACCTACAAAGTCCTTTAGACCTAGTTGCATCTACAGGTGTCACATGAGCACTAAGGCAAGCTGGTTCATTCTTTCTAACCCACCTAGGTTCCACCTTATCATTTCTAGTGATCATTGACATGTTTCTAAGTTTCCTAGGTTTATGCAAACTTGCCCTCTTTTTCAACCGTTTTTCTTTCATACTCTCTAACCTACACCTCTTAATGTATTTAAAGAAATTTGGTCTTAAGTGACCAATCATACCACAAAATGACAAGTAGGTATAAAAGAAGAGTTTATACCATTGCATTGAGATCTCATAGAGGCATTGCCATGTTGATGAGGTTGTTTTTGATGGTGCATCGGTTTGCTTCTCCTTGGAGCTTGAACCGATTGGTGACACCTTTGTGGTCTAGCTTGTTGAGGCGGTTAAACCGGTTGATCATGCCATCTTGGTTCAGCGTGCCACTTATGGTCACCTCCTTTCTTGATAGTTGACTTGTTGGAGAAGGTGGTTGGCTTCTCAAGGACTTGTCCTTTCTTCTTGGATTGCATAGGCTTTGGTTGAGTTGCCAAGGCTTGTGTGGACTTTCTTTGAGTGGAAGATTGCTTAGATGAAGCCTAGAGCTTGACTTGAGCTTGAGGTTGTTTGACCTTTGCATTCTTAAATCTTTAAGGCATCTCATCTCTCTTTCCTTGACAATCTTTAAGGAGTTTTCTTTGTTAGCAAGCTCTTCTTTCATGGCCTTCACTCGTTGGTGACAATCTTCAATCTCATTCTCATACTTGGACATATCAATCTTGTCCATCATCAAGGAGTCATCAATAGAGGTCTCCTTCTCCATGGTCTTCAATTTAGAGATAAGAATGAAGATGTCTTCCATTTGCTCATCTGTGATCTCTTTGTACCGTTGAAGTTGATTTTGACAATTTTGCTTGTTTTCCTCAAGGGTATGGATCTTTTCTTCCGAGGAAATCTTCCACATTCTCAAAATCTCATTCTCCTTGGAAAGCTCTTCATTTTGCTTCAAAACTTTGAGAAGGATCACTTGACACTCCTCAATTGAGTCAATTACCTCATCAAGGCCTTTGCCTTGGTTACTTGTTGCCACACCAACATCTTCCACATAGGAAGCACCAAAGGCCGTGAAGTTAAGCACATGCTCTTCACCTTTGGAAGAGTCCTCTTCACCTTTCTTAACCAAAATCTTCTTCTTGAAGTCATTTTTTCTTGAGTTATTCTTTTTCTTCTCAAGCTTCAAAAATCTTTAAACTTCATTGCCGTGAGAGCCATCTCCTCATCAGAGTCACTATATGAAGTAGAAGCAAGGATGTTAGAGCGAGTGCTCATAGAACCTCTAAGGGTTGGAGCATTCTCAACATCAACGAAGAGGAAAACACTCATTTCTCTGAAAATTTCCTCTCTAAGTGTTTCACTCTCACACATAGTATTTAGTGAATGAATGAATGCAAATGAATTCAAAGAACAAAATGCACACAAATACAAGACACACAATCAAGAGCTAGAATCAAGTATGTCTAGGAACCTGCTCTGAAACCAATTGAAAATACACTCTAAACGTGTGTCTAATAACCTAGAGGGGGGGGGGGGGGGGGGGGGGGGGAGAGGGGGTGGATGAATAAGTTTTAATCAAGTTAATTACTAACTTTTCTTGATTAGTCAATATTAAAAATTCAACTCATAAACAAACATACAAAATCAAGTGTAAAGTGTGGAAATATAAATAACTACTTGATTTTTACGTGGAAACCCTTCAACAAGGGAAAAACCACGGGCTATCCTTCTAGCCACACACGATCCTCAAATCCACTATTGTAGTGATTTTACAACCTAGGTTGACCTCTAGTCACACCATTCTCGGTCACTAACCCACCGCTACTACCCAACTGGCATTTATAGTGAATCATTGATCACTTTGCTTGCCAACCACACCTTGGTTGCAAGACTTCACTTGCTTGTGCACTACACCTTATAGTCACAAGACTTAACTCTCAAGAAAAGATTAACAACCTAAGTGAATATATGAATATTCAAAATGCAATTAATGCTAGGCAACACTAAATGCTTATCTAGGAATTAAAGATGACACTAAGTACAAATCCTAGATATCAATGTCTATATGAATGCTCATAAAGACTTAACTAGATATAGATATGCAAGTCTAAAATCTAGTCATCAAACAAAGCCATATCAACATAAGTTGTCATTAATCATGGCAAGGACAATAAATGCAATCAATGAGTCCTAATTAGCTAGAGGGCAAATAATGTCCTAAATGCTAGCGATCACAAACAAACCCAATCAAATATACATGAACATTAACTAGTTAATTAAAACACAATTGCTCAACCTAGTTATCAATAAATCACACATGAATATTTATGACCTAGCTTTTAGGCAAAAATGACCTAATCAATTAAGTTATTACAAACAAACCCAATCATGTTATAACTCATCAATAGATGCATTCTAAACAAGATTTTAACAAATCATATGCATAAAGACGAATTCTTGGACTATAAGAACAATAAATGAAAATGAGATGTTTGTTCTTACTTACCAAGTTAAGATTGATGAAGACCCATGAATGAATGATGGAATAGATGCATGGGTTTTGGGTTTGGAGAGTTAATGAAGCTTGAATGAAGCTTTCTCTCTCAAGAAATCTTTTTCTCTTTCTTAGGTCTATATTTTTGAGCTCTTGGTCGAAATGGGGAAGAAGATGAAGTAAATATATGATCCAAATGAAACTATGTCATTTTGAGAAGTTTTAAAACACAATTTTCTAGGCAAAAGTGACGCAGTGCGCGGGTCTAGTATGTCGTACCCGCGCACTGGCGAATCAGCCAACAACTTGATTTTCAAATGGCTCAAAACATGACCAAACAACATCGACATTTAGTAAGTAATATACTGTTGGAAAGGTATGGATGTCTACTTTCTACTCCTTTTTACGGAATGACGTTTCAATATCTATAGAAAGAGATATGGTCATTTGAGTGACCAAAGGTAAAAAAGGGACAGCAACAGAGTTGTCCTGTTTTTGTAGTCACTTTGGAGAAATCAAAACTAATCCAAACGGTCATGTAATATTACGAATAATATACCGTTGGAAAGGTATGAGTGTCTAGTTTGTACAGAAATTTTTAATAGTCATTTTGAAGCTTTTTATAAAACGTTATGGTCACAAGACCATACAAAGGTCAGTTTTGAAAAACATTTAAATCATTGAAATCCTCTCTTTTGAAACTGTACACTTTACTCCAAACAACCAAACCGAAATAAACACTTAACCAAGAGAAGAATGAGACCTTCTCGAATGGTCAACCATCGCGCTAAGACAAGCATACCATCGTGCAAGTGCGGACGTTTCCGATCACACAAATGGAAATGAATTACACCGCATAAAACCACATTTAAATCTAACAATGAGGTGCAAGTGTGAAGTGTGTAAAGGATTCACACATATGAAAAATAAAGAATACAAATGCATAACAACTCAAATGCATGTAAGAGTGTGAGTGTGTGCAACAACAAATGCATGTCACTACAAATGCATGAGATGTGAGTGTGTGTAACTAGATCTCTTCAAGGAGAATTAAGCACAAGTGAACTACCTCTTGAGGCTCATGAGATGACCGGAAGCATGTCTTCAAGAAAATCAACTTGGAGAACCTATACTACCCGTTACATAAACATCCATATTGTGATTTGTCATGAAATAAACCAATCATAAAAATGAGGTTCTTACAGATGGTTTCTCACTTAAAAAAGAATCTATCGCTTGGTCGACGCAACCGCATGCCAAGAGTTGCTCAGCTTTATGGATGCTTACTCGGGTTACAATCAAATCAAGATGCATGGGCCAGATAAAGAAAAAACCACATTCATCACAGACCAAGGGCTATATTGCTACACCATCATGCCTTTTGGGTTGAAAAATGCTAGAGCCACTTATCAAAGGTTAGTCAATCGGATGTTTGCAGATCAAATTGGCAGGTCAATGGATGTATATGTGGATGATATGTTAACAAAGAGCCTTACCGCCGAGGGTCTTGGAGAAGTACTAAGAGAAACATTCACTATGCTTAGGAAGTATGGAATGAAATTAAACCCGACAAAGTGCGTCTTCTGAGTTTCCTCGAGAAATGTTTTGGGCTTTGTTGTTCATCAGCGTGGGATCAAAGCAAATCCTGAGAAAATAAGCGCCCTCATCAAGATGACGGCTCCAGGGACGCTGAAAGAATTCCAAAGGTTAACCCGCTATCTCGCCGCTTTGAACAGGTTCATTTCTAAATCCATTGACAAATGTTTTCCTTTCTTTAAAGCTTTGAAAAAAAAGGGAAAGATGTTAGTGGAACCTAGAGTGTGAGGCAGCGTTCCAACAGCTAAAAAATTATCTAGGAAGAACCCCGATGATATCAAAGCCAAACACAGGGGATCGGTTATATCTATACCTATCAGTTTCCACGGTAGCAACGAGTTCTGTTCTAGTTCGAGATGAGGACGAGGTTTAACAGCCAGTCTACTACACTAGTCGGGCCTTGCTCGGCCCCGAAACACGATACCCTGAGGAAGAAAAGTTAGCCCTGGCATTAATAGTCTCAGCAAGGAAGCTACGTCCATATTTCCAAGCGCACAGTATACTTGTCTTGACAAACTGCCCTCTCAGATAGATTTTACAAAAACCCAAGTTGTCAGGGAGGTTAACCAAATGGGCAATCGAGCTTAGTGAATTCGACATAGAATTCAAGCCCCGAACGGCTATTAAAGGATAGGCGGTCGCTGATTTCATAGATGAATTCTCAGAACCAACGGTGCAAGTTGAAGACATGGAAGACGAGGGGACAGAAAAGACATAAGAGTGGAAGCTTCACGTCGATGGCACGTCTAATACACATGAAAGCAGAGCCGGTATAGTCATAACAACTCTCAAGAAAGACAAAATCGAGTGTGCGCTCAGGTTCGATTTCTGAGCCACTAACAACTAGGCCGAGTATGAGGCCCTCCTGGCAGGATTACGAGTGGCCACATCTCTTGGGGCCGACGCAATCGATATTTTTAGTGACTCACAGCTAATAGTTAATCAGGTATCAGGCGATTACGAGGCCAAAGAAAAAGCAATGATCGCTTATTTGGTTAGAACAAAAAGGGCACTGCAGCGCTTCAAGAGATTTCAGATCACCCAGATCCCAAGGGACCAAAACAATCACACCAATGCTCTATCTAAATTGGCCTTGGCTATAAACGCGATCATGTGCAAATCAGTCACGGTGGCACTCCTAAGGGAACCAAGCATCCAGGAAAGTGAGGAAGACGAGCCCGAGATAAATGAGATCGACCTCGCAGAAGACACATGGATGACCTTGATTCGAAAATACCTCGAGACGGGAGCGTTGCCTCGGGACCGAATCGAGGCAAAGAAAATCAAATATCAGGCATCACATTATACTATGTACAACGGGGTGGTATACAGAAGAGGGTTCTCCATGGTACTACAACGATGTATCGGTCCATATGAAGCCATGATGATGTTACCAGACGTTCATACTGGAGTATGCGAAAACCACACAGGATTACAAAGTTTGGCTCATAAGGATCCTAAGTCAAGGATACTATTGGCCCAACATATTTGAAGACTCGAAAAAGATATCCAGCCGATATGACAAATGTCAAAAGATCGGAGACCTTATCCGCCAATCACCCTGAAATGCTAAAATTCTTGATAGCAGCATGGCCATTCTCACAGTGGGGGGTAGATCTCATCGGCCCAATGCCGACTACCAAGAAGACACAAGCAAAATTTGCTATTGTAGCCGTAGATTATTTCACCAAGTGGGTCGAGGCAAAACCTCTTAAACGCATCATCGAAGAAAATACGACTAAATTTGTGAGAAACTCTTTCATCTATAGGTTCGGGGTACAAAACATGATTATCAACGACAATGGAACTCAGTTCAACAACTCAAATTTCAGAAAATTATGTGCTGATTGGCAAATCATCAACGTCTTCGCAACCCCGGCACACCCACAAACAAACGGACAAGTAGAAGTTATGAACAAAATCATAAAGCATAGCATCAAGGCCAAGCTGGATCGCAAGAAAGGGTATTGGGCCAACTTCTTGCCTGAGGTTCTTTGGGCCTACCTGGACCACACCTCGAGGGTCGACCGATGAGACCCCGTTTGCAATGGCTTTCGGAGCCGAAGCTGTAATTCCAATCGAGACACAAATTAGCTCGCCTCGGGTACAGTTCTATGATCCCGAGTTAAATGCGGAGTTGATGATCGCTAGCCTTGAAGAGATTGAAGACAAGCGTGGTCAAACACAGATTAGAGTTGCAGCGTACCAACAGAGGATTGCACGCCACTATAACAGCAAAGTCCGAGAGAGGAGATTCCAGATAAACGACTTAGTCTTACGAAGGGTTATGCCAAACACCAGGGATCGGGCCGCAGGGACCCTTGGAGACAAATGGGAAAGACCCTACCAAGTGGTAGGGATCGTAGGACATAGAGCCTAACGCCTCGAACGACTTGGGGGTGGCTACGTCATCCGACCATGGAACGCACAATATTTGAAGCTTTATTATCCCTAGAGGAGTTGTCTCGGGGCCGAGCATGAATTACCCCCTTTTTTGCAGACAAAAGTATTAAGGATCAAACTACATATCCTTTTTTCTGTAAACACCCGAGGGTGATAAATAAAATTATGAAGTTAGTAGAAACTTGTTTCTCAGTCTAAGTACAAAAATCATCCATCATGAAAATGGAAGATAAAAGACCGCCTTCAAGGCACAGTTTAAGTACAAAAATCATCCATCATGAAAATGGAAGATAAAAGACCGCCTTTAAGGCACAGTCTAAGTATAAAAATCATCCATCAAGAAAATGGAAGATAAAAGACCGCCTTTAAGGCACAGTCTTAAAAAAAAATCATCTATCACAAAATGAGAGATAAACTTCGGCCCAACAAAGTTATTCCTAAAAAGACAGAGTAAATTAATAGGTCATCAGGTACTGTTTTATTCATAATAGTTTTTTCTTTCATATTGTTTTTAACAAAAAAAAAGCACACAGCAAAATAAGGCACACTAAGGTCTCAGTACATGACCAAACCAAGAAAGAAATATTATCTCCCTCGGGACAAAAGACAAGACATATGAGTTAATCTTCTTTATCTTCTTCCTCCTCCACGTCTTCTTCTTCATCCTAAACATCCTCAGCAGCATCACTATCGCCGCCATCTTCATCACTCGGCGACGTAGGGTCAGGCCCGAGGTCTTCGATGGGATCAGGCCAGGGAGAACTAGGTTGAGGGGTACCAAACACCTTGCGCGGATCAACATCTAAATCCACATGCATGGGCAACACCTCCAAACCTTTGCGTTTTCGATCGGCTTTCCAGTCTACAATTTTCTCTTGGAAAGGTTTATTTCCCTCCTCGATGGTCTTCTTAAGAGATTTCTCAACCACATCCATGGCCTCTTTATAGCCTTAGCGCCTCATTAAATCTCGACAACCAGAAACACCCTCCACAAAATCAGCATGGGTAAAAGCATCAAATGCGAGGGACTGTTTAAAAAGGTCTACAACCCAGATTTCCACCTCTTTCCTGACCCGTGGCAAGTTTTTAGTGTATTCTCTAAGCTTCTCCTCCATGATCTCGACCCTCTTTTGGACATCGGAGGATTATTCGCGAGCTATATCTCAATCCCTAGAGACCACCTGAAGCTCGCCTTTTACCTGGTCCAGCTCCCCTTGTAGTATGTCTCGTTGACCCACAACGCAGTCTTTCTCAGTGGTAAGTCTGATCACCCAGTCAGATAGGTCATCCCTTTCGCCGGCCAATTGAGCGCATCTCTGCATCAGCTGGCAAAAAACAAAGGTAAAATTTATTATTATTATTATTATTATTATTATTATTATTATTATGATAATTAACTCAAGCATAAAAAGCGGATACATACCATGACGTAAAAACAGGCACTTGTCCTTGCCTGCTCAGTCAAAGTCAGTCTCTCGAAACTCTGTAGACTATCGGGAAAAGAGAGTGTTTGAGGGCCGGTAGGGAATAAGCTAGCCATTGCAGCAGGAGAAAAAATATCCATACATTCAAAAGGGTTCGGATTTTGAGTTTGACTCAACCCAATAGGACCCGCGGACAAGCCAATAGTAGTCCCTCTCGCAATGGAGGAGATTTCGATCAAACTTTCATGACCAACCAGGGATTTCTCACCCTAGTCATGATCGGGATCGTGATCTGTCCCAGTCCCCACTTTGTTATCCATGTTTGCGATTAAGAGAAGAGTCGTCCAAAAAGACCTGGGGGGCTTTTCCTTTTCCCCTACGAGGATCTGTCCCGACGGCAACAGTCTTTCTTTTTTTTAAAAAAAAAAAACCACGGGTGTATCGACTGCAACAGTAGATGACTCGTTTTTACTTGAGGTGTGTGCCCGCTTCACTAAGTATCCAACAATGGGATCTACACTCTTCACTAAAAAAAAAGGGAGAAGAAGCCTAAATAAGGAGTAAAAATAAAATAGAGAAATCAAGAAGAACAAAATAACTTGAAACTCATAGTGAGCAGATGGAGGGTCCAAAGTCGGGATCAAGCCATGTCCCTGCAGCTTTTCCTCAGTTACAAGAAAGGCGTACTGACGGATCGGCATCTTGGTTTGCACAGCCTTGGCCACCCTCTTCCTTTCATCATCAGACAAGTCCGTAGAATCCTTATATGACACTAATATATATATATATATATATACATATATACATATAATAATATAAGTATAATAAATATATGGGGAAAAGTCAATCAGGGTTGGTTTGAATTAAAGAGAGTATCTAAGAAATTCTACCTGCTTCACAAAAATGGCGAGGGATTTTTAGAGTGACACTCGGGTCATCACCTTTTACAAATCGACCCCAATTCCCGCCAAAAAAAGAACCAGCTTCCCTTCCAATACTTATTCGAAGAATACAACTCCCATATGATGCCCGATTTTCTTTTTTCATCTTCCTCAGGAAGGTCCAGTTCGCCTTGCATTCTCTTACAGTCAGGCCCTACAGGCATCCATTTTTCAGGTACTGGAGAGGCCAAGAAAAAAGATCCCTGCTCATGGAAGATAGGTCTTGCCAAACACCAATGTTTTAGCTCATTCACTGTTGGCTCGGTTCCGTTAACTTCTTTCTAAAGGCAATACGTGCCAAGCAAAGAGCGATACCCGGTGGGCGATAGCTGTATAGGAGCCAATTTTATTGATGCAAGAAATTTGGCGATAAAGGGTGGAAGGGGAAGAGAAATCCCATAAGCCAATATATACCCATAAATGGCTACACAACCCTTATGAGGGTTCCAAGCAGCCCGATCACATAGGTGCATTAGGTTAACATCCGTCGGGATCTGAAAATACTCTCGGTATTCCTCCAAGTGTTCTTGGCAAACTTTATTTTTTACGAAATCTGCGAATGAAGGATTATCAAACAAAAATTCCCGTCGGCTCTACTCATTATCATCGTCATCTGATGCTTCGGATACCTGAGGCTTTATCACGAGCCGACCCTTGGTTGCTTTTGAAACTTTGGGTGCCATGTCCAGTGAAGAGTCTGTAGTCAAAATAAAAAAGTAGAGGAATCTGGAAAAACAAAAACCGATTAGAATAACCGACCACGAGAAGTAAAAAGAAAGAAAAAAAATCTCTCTAATATTTTAAAAACCCAAAACCGTTTCTCTCCAAAATCATCCAAAGATTTTTAAAAAAAAAATCTCCCAAAATCATCCAAAGATTTAAGGCAAAATAATCTCTCTAAATCTATCAAAAAACTCATAACCATTTCTCTCCAAATCATCCAAAGATTCACAGAAAATCTCTAATCTTTCAAAAACCCAAACCATTTCTCTCCAAATCATCCAAAAAAGAAAAAGAAAAAAAAAGAATAGTAAGAAGAGATGAATAAGAAAACTTACCAGAGAAACTACCAAAAGTTGAAACCCACGAGCAAGAAAGGTAATTGAAGTCTTTTGTTTAGCAAGAAGAAAAAACCTAGATTTTATAGGATTTTCTTGGTTTGAAAAATAAAGAGTTTTTAGGTCTATAGAAGTCAATACCAAGTACAAATGTGAAGAAGTGGGAAGAGACTCTGATATATATAAACAAAAAGGTAGTCTTTCTCATCTCAGCCGTTAAAAAAAATGGGTGAGATCCAACGGCTTCGGATTCCACGGGAAATGTGCACATTATTTCAGGTAAACAGCTATTACCACATCCCATTGGTAGAATGTGTGACACGTAAGCCACACGGCACTTCACATTAAATACATGCGTCCCTGGAAAAAAATCAGGCCCAACAAAATGGTAACTATACCATCGGGCCTGACGAATGTGTAAGGATGCCATCAGTCCCTCATTGCCACCAACAGGATTGACGAATTGGTAAGGATACCATCTGACCCGACGAATGGGTAAGGATACCATCAGTCTTTCAACACCACCAATAGGCCCGACGAATGGGTAAGGATACCATCAGTCCTTAAAGGCCACTGTTAGGCCTAACGAATAGAGTACCCGAGGCACAAAGTAGGATTATCTCTCCGGATGGAAAATTCTTCCTTTCCAAAGAGCTAGGGGGTAAATGTTATAAGGAAATTTTGTCATATTGAAATGCCAAGTCAATTGCATTGACAAGCCAAGGAACCATCTCACTCCACATTAGGGAATTTTTGGCTAGTCAAAGCCTCTTCTTCTCAGGCTTCGGAAAAGATTGGGCCCAACACTTTGGGTTTCCACAAACTATACAGGATAAAGCCCAAGAAACGAGTCCAGAAGAAACTCGGTTATCAAGAAGCGGAAGGCCCACCTCACTTGGACAATCCAAATGAATAGCCCAACATCAGTCTTGCTTGGGACGTCCTAGAGTCCATAATTTACTGGCTAAGTAAATGTTTCTAGTCCTCATGTGTCACCTTTTGCCCAAAATTAGTGCTCATCAAGGTTGTCAGACTTTTTAGGTCTTAGGAGGACATGTGTACGACGTGTATGAAGTAACCCGGCTAAACACTCCTAAGGAAGTTGAACCTGGACCAACCCACCACCTGAGGTCACTATAATCAGAACCAATAAAAAGCAGCATTACCACTCAAGTGTAAAAGAGGATTCACCCAATCCCACCTATAAATAAAGGAAGTCTCCTTACAAATGAGGAGGGGCAAAAAAATTACTATTGATCATACTTGATATCTTGTGATTTATCTTGTAGAAAGCCGTAAAGTGTAAAAACCGACCACAGTCGGTACCCAAAATCATCCATACATATCCAGCATCCACACAACTCCCTTGGGACCTATCCGGCCCAACACACCATTCTTATACATTCTGTGTAAATTTCACTTGTCAGTCCAAACTGCATAAGTGACATTTCAAAGATAAGTCAAGACTCCGCATACTTGGCAGGTGCTACCTTTGACTGTAGTGTTAGCACATTTTTATGTATCAACAACATGTATTAAAATAGCCTAATGTAACTCAACTTGCAATCCCACATATGAGGCATCTAATTGGATAATCGATAGTGGTGCAACTTATCACATCACTTCTTCATATAAACTCTCACATCAAGTCATTCATTTATCTCCCTTTGTCCAGTTACCTAATGGTTAACATATCAAAATTTAACCTACTAGGTCTATGTCAATTGGTCGTAACCTGTATAATAAGAATGTGCTTTGTGTACCCAAGTTTTGAGTTAACCTTCTTTCTATTAGTAAAGTTACTCGTGACCTTCATTACACCATTCTTTTCCACTCTAACCTTTGTATATTATAGGATCTGACGATGAGGAATGTGATTGATCTGTCTAGGGAATGAGCATAACGACTTGTACTATCTTAGTAACACAACGCGATCAAACCATCACCATCACCACCACTCAACCACATTGCCCATGTGAAATTCCCTTAATGTTATAGTGTCAAATATAGGTAGAGGGAGGGGGGGGGGGGGAGTGAATAGGTATAGCCTCAAAATTCTTGCAATTTCTTTTTAATCACAAGATAGTCAATTTTGCAAGTAAGCTATAGCAAGTACATTTATTCAACAACACAATATGAATACAATTAAGCAAAGGATGAATCAGTACAAGTTCAAAGAAAATGAACACAATAAAACAAACAAAAATCAACACAAGGATATTTACGTGATAAAACCTCAAAATGAAGAAACATCCACGGGTTGATACCACAACCACCGACAAAAGCAATTCACTATGACAAATGGGAGTTACACACTTAAGAGGCAATCAACACAAGATTCACTCTCTAAGCTATCAACACCTATTTTACCCTCGGGCCTAATGAACTTACTATGCCGACTTCCTATCCAAGACCACACGTCTCTAGGAAGCTCCCTTGCTTTTCTATCCAAGTCACCTCGACTCTAGACAAGACTTCCTTGCTTAGCTATCCGGATCACCCCGATCCTAGCCAAGACTTCCAATGCTTAGCTATCCAAGTTCTCTTGACTCTAGCCAAGACTTCCTTGCTTAGATATCCGGATCACCCCGATCCTAGCCAAGACTTCCTTGCACAAATTGAAGAATACCTCTTCAAAATGCGACTTCCAATGCACAATCCAAAGAATCACTCTAAGGAATGTGACTTCCAACCACTTCCAAGGCAAATGATCTAAGTGTATGCAATGATACAAACACGAGCAAATAGAGCAAGTTGATCAAACACACTCTATGAAGAATTAGTTTAGCACAAATCAAGCTCACAAACAAATGTAACTAATTCTTATGAACATGTGATAGAAAATCTAGATTAGGCATTCAAAGAACATTCACAAAAATATCTAGAAACCTAAACATGTCACTCAAAGCTAGTATAACAAGTTTTCAATGAAAAACACACAACTAACTTTGAAATCAAGTGAACAAGTTAACACTTGAAGTTTTCACCATATTCAACAAATAAAAACCAAAAAATCAAGAACTAGGTTATGAGAAATGAAAAACACAATCAAGAGATTCTAGTTCTTAAAACATGTGATCAAATATAGAAATCAACAATTAAGATCAAATACACAAAATAGATTCTAGATTTAAACTTATGTTCTTCAAGATTAACAAAGATGATATTCAATTGAACTACATGAACTAATGTTGGAATCAAATCAAACAAATCCTAATATTGGAATCAAAATCATTCTAAACATTTTTTTCAACTCATAAAAGAAAAATCATTAAGAACATCATGAAAGAAAAATGAAAAGAATTGATTCACTTACAAACAATGATTCACGAACTGAAATCAGACCATAACGAAAACTCTGAGCATTTTTTGACTCTAAAAATGCTTGGGATTTGTTCCTCTCTTCAAGGCCAACCATTTCGGCTTTTGAAAATCTAAAATCAGAGTTGATTTGAGAGAGTTATGGTGTTTAAAAGTTGAGAAAGTTTTTGAAAAATTTCCTGCTAAAATTTTCTTCCCACCACACACACTCTTTAATCCACGGTGAGAGAGGGAAATAAAAAGAAAGAGAGTTATCCGATATAATAAGCTCACCTAAGGAAATACTCATACAGCCAATAGGAGAAAATGACAAGTCAACACATGCATTTAATTGAGCATAAGACACCAAAATCCATGTACATGCAGTACATGTAATAAAACCCTTTTAAAACATGAAAAGTGAGATTGGCGTGCATCTCTCGCAAACAGCACAATGTGTGGCGTGAGGCCCACGCGCCTACATGGCCAAAGGGGGACAAATGGCAATTTGCCATTTTTTTTCTCTTTTGCTCCCTTTCATGCACCTCTCGTGTTCTTCGACTGGTCTTCGGCCTTCGAACTCCGAATTTGAATCCGTTTTCGGATTACAAACCGGGACTCCCTCACGTACAAAATACGGCAAGAAAACTTTCACAAACAATATGGAATTCAACTTGAAAAACAAGGACGAAAACCATGTAAGGTAAAATCACGGAAAGTTTCTTAACCTCCTATTTTGAACTTGAAACTTAATGAATGAGTAACCAAATTAATTGGAACTCAATGAGGAATTATATAAGCTCAAAATCAAGTTCATTAACAAATGAACACAAACCAATAAATACAAGAATACACAAGTATGCTATTTCTTAGAACTAATCCTAGAACATGCAATTTATACAAATTGTCAATTTTAAATCTAATGCATGTGCATACATGAACAAGTGTGTGTATTGTGTTAAATCAAATTTTGCACAATGATGTAGGGACACATATGAATGCAATGTATGTGTGTGCCTAAATGCCTTGCAAGAGGAAGAAAAGTCTCAATACCTTAGTATTTAAGAAAGCACTTTTCCTCTTGAAGACGAGTTTTGCATGCGAAGTTGCTTTTCCTCTTTGAAGCTTGAATCGATCACGAACTACCTAAGCAACTAAACATTACAAAGAAAGAGAGTTTTGTTATGGAATCAAGCCAACACAAATCTAAAACCTAACACCATGCTGTTATAACACATCCTGGACTTTGACTCCATCGGTTAGGCCATCCATCAGCTGCCCCATTGAACTTTTTATCCAAGTCCGTTCCAGACATTTATTCAAATTTGAATAAACATTGTGATATTTTTCCAATTTCTAAGCAAACTCATTTACCATGCTCTTTCAGTTATATATCCGCATCTACACCTTTTGAATTAATACACTATGATATTTGAGGACCATACCGAATTAGTTCACATTACAGTTTTCATTTTTTTCTTGACAGTTGTGGATGATTTTTTACGTTACACAAGCGTTACGCTTATGCAATTCAAATATGAAACACAAGGGTTATTGAAATCTTTCTTTGCTTTTGTACAATCCCAATTTGATTGTAACATTAAACAACTTCGCTCCAACAATAGAGGTGAATTCACATCCATGCATTCCACCTTCAATGAGTTGGGTATTATATTCCAAAATTCATGCTTTTCGACACCGTAACAAAATGGTGTAGTTGAGCACAAACATAGAAATGTATTGAATGTTGCTCGTACCCTCAGATTTCATGCTCATTTACCCTTGTTGTTTAGGGTTTGACACTTGCTTTTGTAATGGACTTTTAGTTGGCAAGCTAAACGCTTGCTTTGTAAAAATAACTCGTTGACTGGCCATTTGACCACTTAGTTTAATGAAGCCTTATTTCTTGTATTTTTGATTGAGTATTCAACTTTGAATATGCAAGATGTTGCCTGGATTATGATCCTTTTTTTTTTTGCTTCACAGGGTCCAAATACGGGACCCTTTGCCGGATCAAATCTCCGTTCTTTTTAAAGAGAGAAAGGTGACTTGGTGGCACGTGACACTCATGATCCCAGATTAAGCTCATTGCCTAGGTGTAGTTTCCTTACAAGAAATCTACCCTAATAGTGTGTTGTATGCACCACGTGATCGTGGATTCTTACTTTTGGCATTCTAGGTGTAGTCCATACAAGGGTGGATCTTTAACCTATGGAGCCGTATGAACCATGTGACTGTAGAGTTTGAATTTTCCTCATAAGTTAGGTATGGTCTATATAAAGATGGAACTTTAACCTTTGGTGTAGTCCACATGAAAGTGGAGCTTTAACCTTTCCTCATAGGTTAGGTGTAGTCCACATGAAAATGGACCTTCAACCTTTCTTCATAGGTTATTTAACAAACTCATCTTAACAATATAAACAAGTGACCAATATTTCACGTTTCATTTCATTTAGCAAACTAAATACAACATTCAAGAAAGAAATCAAACATCCAGGCTGTTCGGTGTTGTCACTACCTTTGTCGCGATTACCTCTTGGAATTCAAAATGACTTTCTATGAGATAAAATAATATTATCTAGAAAATTGAGAGCGACTTCCTTGACAACGGTCAACCATGAGGTACGGGTGCCTCGTGGTGCTCGGACCCAGTCTAAAAAGATAGGTACCTAGTCCGGCGTATACTTTACAGTTCAGGCGAGGTGGGAGTGACTACCCTGGTAGGAATGGTCGGGCCTGGTAGCCTTAGTTCGGATGGGATAGGTAAATCTATCAGGTCAGTCCAATGCAATCTCTCTAATACAACTTCAAGCTGATGTGGCAACATTTTTTTAGAGGCTGTCAACATTACTCTCTGATTTCAAATGGTCTGTTGGACATCCATCTTGTTGGTTCAGTCAGCAACCACTATTGTCTTCTACTTTATTTTATTCAAAAATTCTAAAGTATATTAAGGAGACCAATAATAAATTGACATGTCATTAAAAACATGTATTTTACAAGTGAATCATTAGAGACCACTTCTTTATTTGGATGTCTATCAAGTTTAGTTACATGCCACATATGAAGCAATTGTTTTGACAATGTTGATATATCTCCATTTTTTCAAATGCAAGCTACATTATCATTGGAGATGCTCTAAGTTGAACAAAAACATATCTTAGTTAATTGTTCATACTTTCCAAGATTGTGATTTTATTGCATTTGTTAGTTGATTAAATGCCAGGACTCTACTTATTGCATCCATTTATGAGTTCTTTTGTAAGACTGGGTTGTATTGTAATAGTTTGCACTTAGGACATTATTGCCCTCTAGCTAAGTCTATGCCTTGCATTTAGACATTGTTGATTTTGACTCATTGATTGCATTTATTTTCCTTGCCATATTTTATGATAACTTGTGTTGATTGGCTTTTGTTTGATGACTAGGTTTTAGACTTGAAAATACAACTCAAGCGTGCATCTAACAACCTAGGGGGCAGGTTTTAATCAAGTTAATTACCAAATTTTCTTGATTAGTCAATATTAAAAATTTACCTCATAAACAAACATACAAAATCAAGTATAAAATGCGGAAATTAAAAGACACTTGATTTTTACGTGGAAACCCTTCAACAAGGGAAAAACCATGGGCTATTTTCTAGCCACACCGATCCTCAAATCTACTATTGTAATGATGTTTACAACCTAGGTTGACCTCTAGTCGCACCATTCTCAGTTACTAACCTACCACTACTACCCAACGAGCCTTTATAGTGAATCCTTGATCACTTTGCTTGCCAACCACACATTGGTTGCAAGACTTCACTTGCTTGTGCACTACACCTTGTAGTCACAAGATTTAACTCTCAAAAAGAGATAAACAACCTATGTGAATATATGAATATTCAAAATGCAATTAATACTAGGCAACACTAAATGCTTATCTATAGATTATATGATGTTAATAAGCATAAATCCTAGATATCAATGTCTATATGAATGCTCATGAAGACCTAACAAGATATAGATATGCAAGTCTAAAATCTAGTCATTAAACACAAGCCAATCAACAAAAGTTGTCATTAAACATGGCAAGTACACTAAATGCAATTAACGAATGCAATCAATGAGTCCTAATTAGCTAGAGGGCAAATATGTCCTAAATGCAAGCTATCACAATACAAACCTAATCATGCAAAGGAACTCATAAATAGATGCAATAAATGAAGTCCTAGCATTTAATCAACTAATAAATGCAATAAAAACATCATCTTGGAAAGTATAAACAAATAACAAAGATGAGATTTTTGTTTAACTTACCATGTCAATTTAATGATGAAGACCCATGCCTAAAGATGCTCAATGATGCATGAATGATGATGGGTTTTTGGGTTTGGAGAGTTAATGAAACACTCTAGGAGCTTCTCTTACTAAGGAAACACTTCATCTCTCTAAAAATCAATTTGTGAAGCTCTAGGTCTAATTAGGGAAGAAGATGACATATATATAGGTGGAAAAACTACACTAAGAGAAAAGATGAAAATGCCCTCCAAAACTCGTCGTTCGCGGGAGGACCAACGAAGATTATTCCCGTGAAAACTTCTGTAAGATTGTTCGCGGGAGTTGCGAGAGGAGCGCCGAAGAGCTGTCCAGTGAAAACTACTAATGGTGTCTCTATGAGAGACTTCGCGGGAGGACAAGCGAACACTTGTCCCGCGGAACTTCTTTGCGGGAGACTTCGCTGGAGACTAGACAAACTGTCCCGCTGAAGATGCACAAAAAACATACCCACTTGAGTTTCCAAGGGGTTTTCAAGGGACTTAAACAATACCAAATGACATACCAAACAAGCAAGCAAGAGACAAGAAAAAGATGCACACATTTAAGCAAAGAGGCACAATGCTAGATGAATAAACATGCATAAGAATAGAGTGTGTGTGTGTATGTGCAACTAAGTCTCTTTAAAGAGTTAAGCACAAGTAATATACCTTTGAGTGTCCTTTGAGCTTGAGATCTTGAGAATGCATTTGAAGCTGATCATGCCCATTGAAGACCTAGTCTGCCCTTGCAAAATAAATCCTCATGTGGTTTGTCATGAAATAAGCCAATCATAAAAATGAGGTTCTTACAAGACTTTCATATCTTTATCTAGTTAGGTCTTTATGAGCATTCATATAGGCATTTTGATATCTAGGATTGCTTTTATTGCCATCATATATCCCTAGATAAGCATTTAGTGTAGCCTAGTATTATTTGCATATTCGAATATTGACACATATTCACATAGGTTTCTTATCTCTTCATTGAATGTTAAGTCTTGTGACTACGATGATGTAGTGCACAAGCATTGGTCTAGAATCACTATGAAAGGCCCGTGGGGTAGTAATGGTGGGTTGATGACCGAGAATGGTGTGACTAGAGGTCAACCTAGTTTGTAAGCATCATTACATATAGTGGATTTGAAGACCGTGTGTGGCTAGAAGGATAGCCCGTGAGTTTTTCCCAGTTTGAGGGTTTCTCACTTAAATCAATCCTTGTGTTATTTATTATTTTCCGCTTGTTTAGTGTTTATTGTTTGCTTGCTAATCTGGGGTAGATTTTGGTTACATTCATTATTTGAAAAATCGGTAATCAATTAACTGAAACCTATTCATCACCCCTCTAGGTTAGTTTAGACACACCTTTGTGTATTTTCAATTGGTATCAGAGCGGGTTCCTAGACATACTTTAGATGATCTTTGCTCTTGTTTGTGTGTCTTGCATTTTGGCACTTTGCGTGTTGCATTCATTTGCATACATTGACCCAAACACTATGAGTGAATTTGGGATGGGTAAAGAGGGAGCATCGAGCGTAAGACCACCCTTGCTTTAGGGTGAAAATTACTCCTTATGGAAGGGGAAGATGAAGTCCTATATATCGGCGATTGACGATAAGGTTTGGATGGTGATTGAGGATGGATATCCTCTACCCATCAAGACTATTGAAGATGGAAGCATTGTTTCCAAGTCGAAGTCGGAATGAAGTGCTCAAGATTTTGAAGCCTCCCCAGTAGAACAACAAGGCGATTCACACCATTTTTTGTGCCATGGATGACAACCAATACAAGCTCATCCAAATTACTTAGAATGCCCATGAAGCATGGAAGATTCTTGAGACGGTACATGAGGGGAAGGACACTGTCAAAGACTCTAAGCTTTAATGTTGCAAGCCAAGTTCGAGACCATCAAGATGGAAGAAGATGAGTGCTTCAATGACTTCCAAATCAAGTTGATAGACATTATCAACCAAAGCTATCAGCTTGGGGATCCTTACACCGACATGAGGATCAAGTAATAGATCATGAGATCTCTTCCCAAAAGGTTCGAATCAAAAGTCACCTCTATAGAGGAGAATAACGAGTATAAGAAGATGAAACCAAATGAACTCATTGGGAAATTGTTGGCCTATAAGGCGATGAAGCTTACTTCTCAACCTAAGAAGCAAAGAGGGATTGCTTTGATGACATCCAAGCAAGAGAAGAGATATAGTGACTCCGATGAGGAGATGGCTCTCACTGTGAAAAGATTCAAGAAGTTCTTAAAGTTTGAGAAGAAATGCCTCAACTTAAGAGGTAATGACTTTAAGAAGAAGACCGGGTTCAAGAATGATGACGATAGCCAAGGCAAGTCTTCAAGTAAGGGTGTTCAGTGCTATGAGTGTGGGGGATTCATGCACATCTCACCGGATTGCGGTATCTTGAAGAATAAGAGCATCCAAAATGCATAGGACCCAAACACAATACCCATTGTGTGCCACCTCACCATTTTGGGGTCTTATTTTCAAAAAATGGGTCTTTCCATTTGGGTCCTCTCTAAATAGATCTTCTTTCCCACATTGCAACTAAATTGGAAAAGGTAAATTGGATCCACTTTTTTTAGTTTTTTCCAAACAATCATTACTCTTCTTTAAAATATAATATATATATATATATATATATATTAATAAAAAAATTATATTATATATTAGTAAAATTAATTTAAAAAATTAATGTTTTCATTCAAATTATTTTAATTTCATTAAAATAAAAATTTTAATTTAAAATTAAATTTATTTATATTTTTTCATTATATATATTTAAATTTAAATAATATATATAAGCGCCCAATGCTTGTGAGTTATTGGGAACCAAACTCCAATCATTGGGCAATACCCAAATTGAGTTCCAAATGTGGAACTCAATTTGGGTCTATTCTGGTGGGTCTCATGTGTTCCTCATTGTGCCCCCCAAACTAGACCCACTTAAAAGTTGGTCTTGTTAAATGGGTCTCATTTGAGCCCTATTGTAGATGCTCTAAGAAGAAAGGAAGGACAATGGCTGCCGCTTGCAGTGAGATTGATGACACTGAAGATAATGATGACTCTTCAAGTGGTGAAGAGGATGTGGCCAACCTTGTAGCACTTGCTACTTCTCACAAGCGGGACAACAAAGTGGAAGTTGTTGAAGACTGTTCCTCAAGCCTGAGTGATTGTGAGAAGAACTACTTTGCCTTTCCAGTCTCATACCGTGAAGAAGCTCAAGGTGTCACCAAGTGTTTGTCACTTGAAAGATTGAAGAAAGGTGACTTGAAAGCGGAGACCATAGACGAGCAACATTAAGAGAAGCTATCCTTGAAAATATAAGCCACTATATCACAAGTGGTAGTAGCTCGATCAAGAGAGTACATGCTCTAAAAACTCTAATGGTAGCATAATAAACTATCAAGAGTTTATTCATTATCTCCAAAAATGCTTGAAGAAGAAGAAAGAGGAGATAGTTAGGTTGATGCAAGATAATCTACAACTAAGAACTAAAGTGACTCACTTAGATGAAGAAGTGACACTTATCAAAGTAAATGAAGTAAGATTGGAGAAGGAACTCGAGGAGGCTAGAAATACTTTTACCAAGGTGACTTCGAGCTCGAAAAAGCTTGACCACATGTTGAGCATTGGAAAGAAGCCTAACAACAAGAAAGGGCTTGGCTTTATAGATGATGAGTCCATGCCTTCCTCGGACAAGACAACTTTTGTGAAGGAATTTGTTCCTAAGTTGTCTCCTTCATCTTAATATCCTATGAGGAAGATTGAACTTTGGGAGTCATCCAAAAGTGGCCACGTGAAGATGCCAACAAAGAGTGAAGCTCAACCTCCAAGAGCTCAACACTTAAGCCTTCCTCAACCAAGGTTTCACCAACTAATAAGGCAAGCCATGCAAACTGAACTAAGGAGGCATCCCATCCCAGTTCAACAACAAAGAAGGAAATAACCGGTTCAACACCAAATGCGGCATTAAAATTATGACAAGTCTCCAATGACCTCACAAAGATATGGTATGACTCCTCACTTTATACCTACTTGTCACTTTTGTGGTGTTGATAGGCATATTAGGCCAAAATGCCATAGGTACATTAAGAAATGTAAAGTTGAGAGCATGATGGAAATGAATAGACTTAGAAGAGCCAATATACATGTGCCTAGGAAATCTAAAGTCAATGATCCTAGGAAATAAAGTAACATGTTGACTATGACCACTAGGAATGAAAATGTGTCACCTAGGTGGATTAAAAAAGATGAACCCACATGCTATTGTGCTAACATGTCTCCCATAGGTACAACTAGGTCCAATGGACTTGGTAGGTCTATTGGGGATCATGCCTCCCATTGACTTGGTTAGAATTGACCCTATGTGGGGAGCTCAAGCAAAGAGAGCGAACTTGCATTGTTGAAATGAGTAAAAATTTGATCAACTTTATGCTTCTTCATTAATTGCTTGAGAATCTTGGTTACACATATATGCCTATATGATATTTTTTTCAATAAGTGTGTAACTTTGTTTTGTTTGTAATCCATGTCACATTTATGTTCAAACATGCATTTTTAAACTAGGAGAATTGATTGGGAAGTACACTTGAATGACCTACAATTTATCTCCATGACATATGAACTTGATTTTTATAACATGCCTAAAATGATATACATGAAATGGTCTTGATTGCACTAACTTGAATGCAAATGTGTGTGAAGACAAATTGACAAGACTAAACTTAATAAGGATCTTTTGTCCATTTAATCAATAAGGATGTTTCATTCAAAGTTAGTCTTGTCTCTCTTCTTAATGGTTTGAACAAGACAACAACCAATAAGGATTCTATATCCATTTAATCAATAAGGATTTTATATCCATCTTTTGTTTGGCCCTTAATGATTGATAAAGTTGTTTATGTGTGTTAAAAATCTTGAAAAACTATATCTTGTTTGCTTATGACAAAAAAGTGATATAGTTTGCTTATGACAAAAAAGTATAGATTGGTTTGAATTCTTTTGGAAACTCTTTTGATGTTTGCTTTGCCAAATACCATTGCTTAAACTTTGATGTAATATGTCTTGCATGCAAAACAACAAATCCACACATTTACTTTAAAATAAATCTCCTTGAATCTCTCTCAATTAACTAAGTTGCATAAAGTTTATGCAATCATCTTTTGTACTAATAGCTCTCTTTGCTAAAGCAATCCGATAGGGGGAGCTCCTTTGCCTATCTCATGACAAAAAATGGGGAGAAGGTCTTGAGAAATATATGGGGAGTATTATGTATGCTTTGGGGGAGAAGTCTTAAGAGAGAGTAACCTTTTAGGGGGAGCATTGCACATGCATTACTTTTATATTGCTTCATTGTTATTAAGTGCAAATGCTTTTTATATTTGTTCACCTCACACGCACTTGTTCTTGGAAAGTGCTTTCTTGCTATTGTGTGTAGGTATGATGGTGTACAAAGAGATTGAAGACCTTACAGACTTAGTTTCTTAGGTATCTCTTTTGTAACGTAAAATGAATATTGTAGACCAATAGCTTTATTTTTGTTTTGTGAGGAAATTTTGTATGTGGTGATTTTGTCATGAAATAGCCAAAGGGGGAGACGGTAAGAACCTCATTTTATTATTGGATTATTTCATAACAAATCACATTGGGGATGTTTTTGTAACAGGTAGCACATGATCTCCAAGTGTGGTTTTGATGTTTGAAAATCATGTTTTAAAAAACAGTACTCGCAAGTTCATGAATCGTGAAGATACGTATAACGGCAAGTAATGATCGTTCCCCCGAGGAAAAGTTATTTACTAATTAAAACTAATTCTAATTCTAATTAAATTAAAAGTAACTAGAAGTTTTTGATGAATTGATTAAACTAAAACTAAATTTAACTAAATTAAGGAAGCAATTGAGAGAAAATTGGTTTGTGATCAATGGATGAAGAACTAGGTCATTAATGCTCCCTACTATGTCTACTCAATATTTTGAATTGACTTATGAAAAAGATATTAATCAAGTTAAGGGTTCGTTCTTATCTTAAGTATGATTGTTACAGTATGATCCTGGGATGAAGCAAGTGTTCTCAGTCATAATTTACCCATAAATCAATGGCGCAAACTACAACAGAGAACCCATTAAGTGCAAGAACTAATGAACCAAAACCTACTTGTGTAAATCAAAGCTAAGATCAATTTTACCCATTCAATTGAATATTAATTAAGATTGCGTGTAAATCAACACTCCAAACTCAATTATTAAATTGTCAAAACCCTAAATTCATGCCAGCGTATAATCATGCATTGCCAGGAATAAAGAATTGAGACATAGAATGAATTGAGTGAATCAAAACTTGAATTAATTAAAATATAGTCAATTCTAACAAAGAGCATTCACAGAGGTTCACATTGATTCTCTAGTATGGATTTAGTTACACATGGCAAAAATAAGATGAGAAGAGAAATAATAAATAAAACCCATTGAAGCCTCAAACGAATTCTTCAAGTCTTCAATTGTAATCTTCTTCGTTAAAGATGGATAATGAATTATGTTGTGTTTTAAAGAGGTATGTAGAAAAGTAATCTGTCAGTTATGTCTGTGGTATCCCCTTTTAAAAAGAATAGGAAGTTTTTATATGCTCTCACAAACTAGGGTTCCAAGATTTCCTAGAAAAACAAGGAATGCGCACGACCGCACCATGTACCTCGGTATGGACACATGGGTGGACCTCGGTACACAAAGCAATGTACCCTCTTGACTTTTCGCGGTATGGACCGCGGAAGAACTAATGCTTGGAAAGCAGTATGAACTGCGGTTGATAATAAAGACTCTTATGGAATGCACCGCTTACTGTGCCGCGGCGGATGCTTTGCATAGACGGCGACCCAACTCCTCTTTTAAGCTATTTTCCTTGAAAGTAACATCAAACACTTCATCTAGGAAATAATAGCTACATAAGCTCAACAAACACATTAAACAACCTAAAATGCCCAAGAGAAAGACTTATTACATAGGAAATAGGGGTGAAAAACATATTAAAAATAAGACCGATTAGGTTTCTCGAAGACATGCTTCCAGTCATCTTATGAGCTTCAAAAGGTAGTTCACTTGAGCTTAACTCTTTGAAGAAAATTAGTTACGCACACACACAATTCATGCATCTCCATATCTCTTGCATTGTGTTCTCTATGATTGTGTGCATGCATGATTATTTTCTCTCTTCATTGTAGTGCATCAGGTCCATCGCTGTGAATTTACACAGCGGTAGGAACAACGGTTCACATCACAGTAGAAACCGATGTTTCTATGATGTGTGTTATGCTGTGATTTTGTACAGCGATGTGGGTTCCAGTAGAAACCTTTGTGTCAACCACATCGGTGTCACCGCGGTTTGGGTCTTTTTTAACAAACCACTGTCGTTTAATTTTAACATGCTTTATATTCTTTCCCTTCTTCCCCATTTCGTTCAAGAGCTCTGAAAATCAGATCCTAGTGAGAGATAAAGCGCCCTTAGAGAGAGAAGTGTCACACCCCATATCGCTAACAAGTGAGGTCCATGGTTTGTATATAAGCTTTGGTCTCTCCTAACTAAGTAGACACGTTTTGGGACATGGGTGAAGGATGCTTGCGTGAAGCCCAAAGCGGACAATATCTACTTGGTGGGCCTGGGCTGTTACAAATGGTATCAGAGCAGGCTTGCTACTCGGTGTGGATGTGGATTTGGATTTGTGATTGTGTTAGGACCCTCACGAGGACGCGAGATCCGAAGAGGGGTAGATTGTCACATCCCACATCGCTAGCAAGTGAGGTCCATGGTTTGTATATAAGCCTTGGTCTCTCCTAACTAAGTTGACACGTTTTGGGCCATGGGTGAAAGATGCTTGCGTGAAGCCCATGATCCAAAGCAAATCCGTGAGGGTGAAGGACGCATGTGTGAAGCCCAAAGCGGACAATATCTACTTGGTGGGCCTGGACTGTTATAAGAAGCCCCCAAGATTCATTCTTTAACTCTCCAAACCCAAAAATTCATCATCTTCATGCATCATTGAGCATCTTTAGGCATAGGTCTTCATCATTAAGTTGACTTGGTAAGTTGAACCAAAACCCATCTTTGATAATTGTTCATACTTTCCAAGATTGTGTTTTTATTTCATTTGTTAGTTGATTAAATGTTAGGACTCTACTTATTGCATCCATTTATGAGTTCCTTTGTATGATGTGGTTTGTATTGTGATAGCTTGCACTTAGGACATTATTGCTCTCTAGCTAAGTCTCTATGCCGTGCATTTATACATTGTTGATTATGACTCATTGATTGCATTTATTTTCCTTGCCATATTTTATGATAACTTGTGTTGATTGGCTTTTGTTTTATGACTAGGTTTTAGACTTTCCTATCTTTATCTAGTTAGGTCTTTATGAGCATTCATATAGGCATTTTGATATCCAGGATTGCTTTTATTGCCATCATATATCTCTAGATAAGCATTTAGTATAGCCTAGCATTATTTGCATATTCGAATATTGACACATATTCACATAGGTTGTTTATCTCTTCATTGAGTGTTAAGTTTTATGACTACGGTGGTGTAGTGCACAAGCTTTGGTCTAGAATCACTATAAAAGGCATGTGGGGTAGTAGTGGTGGGTTATTGACCGAGAATGGTGTGACAAGAGGTCAACCTAGGTTGTAAACATCATATCATATAGTGGATTTGAGGACCGTGTATGGCTTGAAAGATAGCCCGTGAGTTTTGCCCATTTGGAGGGTTTTTCATGTAAATCAATCCTTGTGTTGTATATTTTTTTCCCTTTGTTTAGTGTAAGTTCCTCATTTTTATGATTGGCTTATTTCATGACCAATCACATTAGGGATGTTTATGTAACGGATAGCATAGGTTCTCCAAGTGTGGTTTTCTCGAAGACATGCTTCCGATCATCCCAAAGAGCTTCAAGAGAGGTAGTTCACTTGTTCTTAACTCTTGAAGAGATTTAGTTGCACACACTCACTTGCATGCTTTATATTTTTGTTTACATGTAATTGAAAGATGCATTGTATGCCACTCATCAATCCACACTTGCACATTTTGCATATTAGATTAGTGTGTTGAGTCTGCCAGGAAAAGATGATTTTCCTCTTCATCGCGATCCAGGTCGCTAGCTAGGCACCTGCCTCCGCCGCAGTCCAAACGACGGTTGGTTCCAGAAGTTGCATGCTTCGTGGACCGCAGTCTGTGCACTTGTACGCACAGCGGTCCATACCGCGGTAAACATCAGTAGGTCCCTGCTGCCTAGACCGCAGCCTATGCTTCGCATGCACAACAGTCCCCGCCGCGATGTTGTCCAGGATGTGCATCGCTGCATGTGCTGCGGTCTAGGCACTTGCCCGTACCGCGGTCCAGAGAGCGGTATTGACGGGATTCAGTTGCTGTTTTTCAAAACGATGTAGTTTTGTCTAGGGCTTCTATATATACGTTCTTTTCTCTCCCATTTCATTTTTAGAGCTTCAAGAACCTATTTTTAAGAGAGAGAACAACCCTTAGAGAAAGAAATCTTCAAGCTTTGTTCCTTGACTCTCCAAACCCTAAAATTCATCATCATCTTGAATATAGAGCATTATTCAAGCATGAGTCTTCATTAATGTCTTTACTTGGTAAGTAGAACTTACATCTTTACTCATTTATTGTTCTAGCTTATCAAGACATGTCATTTATCGCTTAGGTTAGCAAATTTTCATATTTATTGTATATCAATTGAAGTTATGACATGTTTGGGGTTTGTATTATGTAGCTACTATTTAGGACATATTTGCCCTCTAGCTAATTAGGACTCATTGATTGCATTTGTTAATTGCATTTATTGTCCTTTCCATTTTATGTGACAACATGTGTTGATATGGCTTTGTTTGATGACTAGATTTTAGACTTGCATATCTATATCTAGTTAGGTCTTTATGAGCATTCATATAGACATTGATATCTAGCATTTGTACTTAGTGTCATCTTTAATTCCTAGATAAACATTTAGTGTTGCCTAGCATTAATTGCATTTTGAATATTCATATAATCACTTAGGTTGTTAATCTCTTCTTGAGAGTTAAGTCTTCTGACTACAAAGTGTAGTGCATAAGCAAGTGAAGTCTTGCAACCAAGGTGTGGTTGGCAAGCAAAGTGATCAAGGATTCACTATAAAGGCCCGTTGGGTAGTAGTGGTGGGTTAGTGATCGAGAATGGTGTGACTAGAGGTCAACCTAGGTTGTAAACATCATTACAATAGTGGATTTGAGGATCGTGTGTGGCTAGAAGGATAGCCCGTGGTTTTTCCCTTGTTGAAGGGCTTCCACGTAAAAATCAAGTGTTCTTTATTTCCGCATTTTACTTGATTTTGCATGTTTGTTTTATTGGGTTATTTGTTATTAATATTGACTAATCGAAAAATTGGTAATAATCGATTAACAACCCATTCATACCCCTTATAGGTTGTATTAGACAGACGCTTGAGTAGTATTTTCAATTGGTATCAGAGCGGGTTCTTATATATACTTAGGTGATCCTTGCTCTTTATCGTGTATGTCTTGCATATGTGTGCATATTGTTTGTTCCATTCATTTGCATTCATATTACCCAAACACTATGAGTGACTTTGGGATGAGTAAAGAGGGAGCGTCGAGTGTGAGACCACCATTACTCAAGAGAGACAATTATGCCTCTTGGAAAGGCAAGATGGAGTCCTATATTTGCCAAATAGATGACCGTGCATGGATGGCAATTGAGGATGGCTACACTCCTCCAATTATGACCACCGAAGATGGAAGTGAAGTCTCCAAGCCTAACGCTCAATGGAGTTCCGAAGAATTTGAAGCTTCGAAGTGGAACAACAAAGCAATGCATGCTCTGTTTTGTGCAATGGATGAGAACCAATACAAACTCATCCAAATCACTAAAAATGCACATGACGCTTGGAAGATCCTAGAGAAGACACATGAGGGAACCAAAGTGGTTAAGGATTCCAAACTCCAAGTCCTCTAAGCACAATTTGAGACGATCAAGATGGAGGAGGATGAGTGTTTTAATGGCTTCTAAGTGAAGTTGATGGACATTGTGAATCAAAGCCATCAGCTAGGTGACTCATACTCAGATAGGAGGATCAAGCAAAAGATCATGAGGTCACTTCCCGCTAGATTCGAATCCAAGGTGACAACTCTTGAATAAAATAGCAATTACAAGAACATAAAGCCGAGTGAAGTAATTGGAAGGCTCTTAGCCTATGAATCTAGATGGGCCCCTACCTCTACACAGCCCAAGAAGCAAAATGAGTTGGCTTTGAAGACCTCCAAGATTGTGAGGGAGGATGATGATGACTCGGATGAAGACATGGCTCTAATGGTGAAGAGATTCAGGAAGTTTATGAAGCTTCACAAGAATGACTTGAAGAAGAAGATTGAGCCGAGACATGAGAAGCCTTCAAGAAAGGGGATTCAATGCTTTGAATGTGAAGGATTCAGACATATCTCCAAGGATTGTAGTAACTTGAAGGATAAGAGAAAAGGAAAGGCGATGGCCAACTCATCAAGTGATAGTGAGAGTGTAGACGATTCTTAGGATGATGAAGAACTTGCCATTAACTACATGGCCTTTGGAGCCACCTATGCAAAAGTAGAAGAAGGCAAGAGTGCCTTGAATTGTGACCTTGGAGAAGAAAGAGATGAAGTGGTAGCTAGAAGTGTGATTGATATAGCTACACTTAGGGAAGTTGTTAACACAACAACAAATGACCAAGGTGAAATTCTTGATGAGGAAGTTGACTCATTTGATGAGAGGTAAAGTGAAAAGAGTGCTTCATCCTCAAGTGTAGGAAGTGAATCTAGTGATGAGAAGTCTTCTCATCACTCTAGAGGAATTTATGAAGGCATGGACCTTGAAGGCTTCATCAAACACTTTGAAGACTCTAGGTTGAAAAAGAAAAAAGAGATTTAAAAATTAAAGGAGGAGAATCTCAAGCTTTCAACCAAGGTGACTCACTTGAATGAAGAAGTGAAGAGAGTCAAGGAAAGTGAAGACAAGATAAAGAAGGAGCTTGATGATGCTAAGGAGTTGCTTGCCAAAATGACCTTCGGCACCGAAAAGCTTGACCATATGTTGGGCATTGTAAAGAAGTCCAATGATAAGATGGGCCTTGGTTATGTTGATGACAAGCAAACTTCCTCTTTTGGCAAGACGGTGTTTGTCAAGGGAAATAGCGTGAAGGAAGCCTTACCTCCACAACATCCAAGGAGGAAGATTGAATTTGGATAGTAATCCAAGAGTGGCCAAGTGAAGATGCCAACAAAGAATGGAGCTCAATCTCAAAAACCAAGAGCTCCACATCCGAGGTTTCCTAAACCAAAGTTTCCTCAACCAATAAGGCAAGCTCAACATTCCCATCATGACCAACCAAGAAGGCAAGCCATGCAACCTCAACCAAAGAGGCATCCCAACCTGGTTCAACAACAAAGAATGAGAGAACTGGTTCAACACCAAAGGCGACATCAAATGCTTGATAAGTCTGTAATGACCTTACAATGATATGGTATGACTCACTTTATACCTACTTGTCATTTTTATGGTGTTGATGGGCATATTAAGCCAAATTGCCATCAGTACATTAACAAATGTAGAGTTGAGAGCATGATTGAAAGAAACAAACGTAGAAGAGCAAATATGCATGTGCCTAGGAAATCTAGAGAAAATGATCCTAGGAAATCTAGTAACATGATGACTATAACCACTAGGAATGAAAATTTGTCACCTAAGTGGATTAGAAAAGATGAACCCGCATACTATTGTGCCAATATGTCACCCATAGACCCAACTAGGTCTAATGGACTTGGTAGGTCTATAGGGGCTCTTGCCTCCTATTGACTTAGTTGGTATTGACCCCATTTGGGGAGCTCAAGCAAAGAGAGCAAACTTGCATTTTTGAAATGTGCAAAAATTTGGTATACTTTATGCCTTTTTATTAATTGTTTGAGACACTAGGTTGCACATATATGATTATATGGTATTTTTTATTCAATAAGTGCGTAACCTTGTTTTGTTTGCAATCCATGTCACCTTTATGTTCAAACATGCATTTTTGGACTACGAGAGTTAATTGGGAAGTACTTTTGAGTGACCTATAATTTATCTCCATGACATGTGAACTTGACTATGACATGCTTTAAATGATATGCATGAAATGCTTTTGATTGCTTTAATGCAAATATGTGTGAATGAAAATGAGAAGACTAATCAATAAGGATTTTGTATCCATGCAATCAATAAGGATTTTATATCCAAATTAGTCTTCTCTCTCTTCTTAATGGTTAAACAAGACTACTTTCATACGGATATTTATCAGGAAAAATCTAATAGGATCTCCTGATCCAATGTCTTGGTTGGCCTTTAAGGATTGATATAGTTGTTTGTGTGTTGAAAGCTTTTTAAAAAAAAAAACCAAAAAAAAAATATCATGTCTGCTTATGACAAAAGGGTACAAATTGGTTTGAATTCTCATGGAAACCCTTTTGATGTTTGCTTTGCCAAATACCATTGCTTGGACTTTGATGTTATATGTCTTGCATGCGAAGCAACACCTTCACACATTCTAGTTAAAATAAAACTTCCTGAATCTCTCTCAATTATTCAAGTTGCAAAAAGTTTATGTATATGATTATGCAATCATCTTTTGTGCAAATATCTCTCTTTGCTAAAGCAACCCGATAGGGTGAGCTCCTTTGCCTATCTCATGACAAAAAGGGGGAGAAGTCTTGAGAGATATAGGGGGAGCATTGGTTATGCTTTGGAGAGAAGTCTTGGGAGAGAGTAACCATTTAGGGGGAGCATTGCATTGCAATACATTATATTGATTGTATTGCTTTCATAATGCAAATGCTTGTTTTCATTTGATCACCTCACATGCACTTGTTCTTGGAAAGTGCTTTCTTGCTATTGTGTGTAGGTACGATGATCTACGAAGAAAATGAAGGCCTTGAAGATTTAGATCCTAGGTCTCTCTTAATGTAACGTAGAATTACTTGTTGACCAATAGCTTTGTTTTCTTTTTTGTGAGGATTTATTATGAGTGGTGATTTTGTCATGAAATAGCCAAATGGGGAGATTGTAAGTTCCTCATTTTTATGATTGGCTTATTTCATGACAAATCATATTGGGGATGTTTATGTAACGGGTAGCATAGGTTCTCCAAGTGTGGTTTTCTCGAAGACATGCTTCCGATCATCCCAAAGAGCTTCAAGAGAGGTAGTTCACTTGTTCTTAACTCTTGAAGAGATTTAGTTTCACACACTCACTTGCATGCATTATATTCTTGTTTAAATGTAATTGAATGATGCATTGTATGTCATTCATCACTCCACACTTGCACATTTTGCATATTAGATTAGTATGTTAAGTCTGCCTAGAAAAGAGGATTTTCCACTTCACCGCGACGCAGGTCCCTGACTAGGCACCTGCCTTCACCGCGGTCCCAACAGCGGTTGGTTCCAGAAGTTGCATGCTTCATAGACCGCGGTCTGTGCACTTGTACGCAATGCGGTCCATACCGCGGTAAACATCAATAGGCCCCTGCTGCCTAGACCGCGGCCTGTGCTTCGCATTTAGTGTTGCCTAGCATTAATTGCATTTTGAATATTCATATATTCACTTAGGTTGTTAATCTCTTCTTGAGAGTTAAGTCTTGTGACTACAAAGTGTGGTGCATAAGCAAGTGAAGTCTTGCAACCAAGGTGTGGTTAGCAAGCAAAGTTATCAAGGATTCACTATAAAAGCCCGTTGGGTAGTAGTGGTGGGTTAGTGATCGAGAATGGTGTGACTAGAGGTTAACCTAGGTTGTAAACATCATTACAATAGTGGATTTGAGGATCGTGTGTAGCTAGAAGGATAGCCCGTGGTTTTTCCCTTGTTGAAGGGTTTCCACGTAAAGATCAAATGTTCTTTATTTCCGCACTTTACTTGATTTTGCATGTTTGTTTTATTGGGTTATTTGTTATTAATATTGACTAATTGAAAAATTGGTAATAATCGATTAACAACTCATTCACCCCCTCCCCCCCCCCCCCCCCCCCCCCCCCCACACACACACACACACCCCACCCCACCCCACCCCCTAGGTTGTATTAGACACACGCTTGAGTAGTATTTTCATTTAGTGTTTATTGTTTGCTTGCTAATTTGTGGTAGATTTTGATAACATTGATTAATCGAATAATTGGTAATCAATTGACTTTAGAACTAAAATAAAAAATGCTAATAAAAAATATGTTCACTGAAATTTTTTAGCAAATATTTATAGCACATATTCACAAAATAATCAATTAACTCTCTAAGGCTCTAAATATAAAATTAAATGTGCTAATCCTAACTATGTTCAACTAAAGAGTCCTCTCACATGTAAAAGCTATCAATCATCAAGATAAAATCAATTAACACACAAATAGCCCTAGAATATAAGCTAGTCACAATACAACTCCCGAACATGTGAACTTGTAGATGGAAGAAAATCTAAATCACATTCAACTCTCTAATTAGACAAATCTAGCTTATAATTGAAGCTCTATCTTCTAACAATATTTTTCAAGTCACATACACTAAAATAGGAAGAAGACCTAAGGTATTTGAGCATTTAAAAGCTTAGAAATCAAAAATTAAACAAATACTTTGTCAATTTGAGTGCAACCACAAAATTGATGTAGAACACCAAAAATACTTGAACAAAAGACATCAAGACCTCTTGGAGAAGATATTAGACTTCAAAACAATTCTCTCACTTTTTGAATCACTCAATTTCATTGAGAAATGATAAGATATGAAGATTTGAAGTTGATAGGAAAACAAAGAAATATTCTGCACAAGTCTTCTTAGTTTTGAAAAATTAGAGGGAGAGAGTATTTAAGAGAGAGATTAAGAGGGAATACAAGGTGGCATGGAGGGGGCCATGGCTGCCTATTTTTGGCACACCACATTGGCACCCCGTGGAGACGTGTGGCCTCCACAGGGGTAGAAAGGCTCCCTCCCCGTAAGGCCCACGTGCCTCCACGGGGGAGGGGTGCGTGTGGCATTTTTCCACTCCTCTTTCCCACGTGCACCTCTAGTGTTCTTCGACCTTATTTCGGCCTCCGAACTCCGATTTCAAATCTGTTTTCGAATTACAAATTGAGACTCTCTCACGGACATGACGTCTATGAAACTTAGATAAAAATCTTGGAATTCTACTCGATACACAATGACGAAAACCATGTACGATAAACACAGGGAAAGTTCATAAAATCCAACTCGAAACTCGAAAACTGATGAATGAGTAACTGAAATGTTCGGAACTCAGTAAGGAACGATATGAGAACATATTCAAGTTTGGTAACAATAAAAAACAAATAAATAAACACAAGTATGCATTTCCTAGAGATAGTCCTAGAACATGCAAATTTACAAATGTTGTCAATTTAAATATAATGCATGTGCATACAATAATATGTTTGTGTATGTGTTATACCAAATGAGCGCAATGATGTAGGGACACAAATGTTATGCAATATATGTGTATGCCTAAACATCTTGCTAGAGGAATGAGGTCTAGATATACATTTGATGTGCAACAAAGCTTGTTCCTTTTGAAGATTTCTCTTTGCTTGATGAGTTGTCAAAATTCTTTGAAGCTTGAATAGCAATGAACCTAGACAACTAATCAATACAAAGAAAATATTGTTTTGATATGAAATTATGCTAACATGACTCAAAAACCTAACAACTTGTTAGCGGCAGATCCTTAGTATGGGGATCGCCCCCTAACCAGCCGGGTTTGGTTGTTAAGGCATGTTACTTTGGCTATCAGGCATCAGTTAGGGCTGGGTCCTCTTGTGGCTTTTAGGGTATTGGAAATGGACCCTATCAGGACCGGGTCTCCCAAGGGAATGGGTTATGATGGGGACCGGATCCCGCCTTGGTTTTGTCAGAGATCGGGTTCTACCGCGGTTCTAGTTCTAGGTAGTGGATCTTTCTGCGGTCTTGGTTCTGGGTAGCAGGGAAAATGATTCCTTGGTAAGGTTGCCAAGTTTTATTGTTAACAAATACTTTGGCTAAAATAGCCATTTGGAATTTGAAACTAAATGAAAAATTCTTGGTTGATTGGGTGTTTTAAGGATATAACCTCTTGAGATGATCAACATTCCAAGTGTTCCTCACCAGCTGACCTTGCATGTCTTCCAACCTATATGCTCATGGTGGTAGAATTTTTCGGATACGATATGGACCTTCCCAGTTAAGCCCCAAAGCTTCATCACCCTATTTTCTTGTTTTGGCAGTTACCCTTCGTAGAACCAAATTTCCCACTTGGAAGGTGCGATGCTTGACTATTTTTTTGAAATGCCTTGCTACTCTTTGTTGGTATACCGCTACCTTCTCGGCCACCATTGTTCTTTTCTTATAATCAGGTCTAGATTGTTTCTGAACATTCATTTTGCCGTGGTATGCAATATTGAAATAAATTTATAAAATCCCAAGATGCACTCAAACAAGTATAACACTAGTATATGGAAAATATGGGGATTGTTCCACAAAGATCGTGAACTAGTTGTGACTAAATTCTACTCTAGCACTAAATACAATGAAAGAAAGTTGAATTGATGTTGATAGAAATTAGTTTGAACATTCAATTACTACTAAACTAAGAATGCTAAAATAAACTAAGATAGAAAAGGTGTGTGTAATGTATGATGATTGATTTGGGAATTGATGCAATCTAGACACAAATCATGGGAGTTCCACTTTTGAATCCCGACTCGATTCAAACATATGACTTGTCTTCCTAGCTCGAGTTTCCGGAATGGCTCGGATTGGAATGCTCACATTCCATCCCTTTCACCTTTTCTTTGGATAGATATAGGAAAGCCAGGATGGCTTGGATTGGAATGCTCACAATCCACCATTTTTTCTAGCCAAGATATGTAGGATTGGAATGTTCACCACATACCTTTTCCAATTCAATTGAGCTTAATTAAACACCTAGAGTGTAAATGGTTAAAAATATAGATTGATATCTAATGTAAACCAAGAGTTGGAATGCCTACTTGTCTCACAAAGAAACAACAATTCAACCTCTACAAAAGGGTTAGGAGTTGGAATGCCTACCCAGCCCAAAGTGAGTGTTAAATGCAATTAAGAGCAAATTCAACCACTAAGTTAAATGAGAGTTGGAATGCTTACCCATTTTCACAAAGATTTCATTCAAAGATTAATTACTCTAATAAGTTCAATTAATCCACAAAAATCAAGAGTTGGAATGCCTACTTAATTCAAGGGACAATCAAACACAATTAAGTAAATTGAATGGAAATATATTAATCAAGTCAAAATGGTGGAAATCCCACAATCTATGAATTAATTACATCAATCCTAAATTTGGGTTTAGCTACTCATGAAAAATGAAACACAAAGAATAGGAGAAAAGGAATAGAAGAAACTCATATGAGACCTTCTTTCTTCAAGCTTGATCACACCTCCAATGTCCTTGTGAGTAGCAATTTGATGAAGTAAATGGATGGGTTTTTGGGAGAGAATGGTTTTTGAGATTTAGAGAGAGAAAATATGAAGTGAATGGGTGTATGGTCGTGGGTCTCCTCTTTTGAAAAATCAGATATGAAACTATTTATACTTCATTCAAAAATTGGGCCAAAATGCTGATGTGGTGAGCTGAGAATCCCGTATAGCACAGGTAAGGTACCCGTGTATTTACCCATACAGTTTTCATTTCCTTCCTGACTTGTGCAATGTGCACGGGTTAGTGCATGGGTAGATGACCCGTGCATTACCCGGGCAGTTGATCTTCGCCCAACCTTTGCTCCCTGGTCTGGTGGATTGCATGGGTGTTACTCGTGCAGTTACCCGTGCACTGAGATCTTCCAAAATTCCATCTTCCAGTGCACGGGTAGTGCACGAGTGTGCTACCCGTGCACTATTGCCTTCTTCATCTCTTTTGTGCACCAATTAGTCCTTTTTTCCCTTTTTCATGCCTTTTTACCTAATCCCTGCAATAACGACCAAAAGAGTTATAAATACATATAAAAACGCTCAAGAACAAAACAAAGAGAAAAGATATGAGGGCCAAAATATATTACATTTTCGGCTCGATCAAATACCCCCAAACCAAACCTTTGCTCGTCCCCGAGCAAACTTCAATCATAACAAAGATATGGACTCTAAACACACAAACAAGGACTCGATCTAAAAATACCTAGACTCAAACAAATAAGCTGCAAGCCAACTAACTGAGAGATAAGTCAGAGATAATGAGAGTGAGAAAGATGCTAATGCAAAATATTCTAAATAACTCCAAGGCACCACAAGAGGGAAACTCGCAAGACACGAATCCCACACTCTAAGCGCCTTTGCTTTGGAAACAACTCACTCTCACTCCCCGAGCATATTTCGCTTCAACCTAAATTCTCACATGGGTTCTCTCTTATTTTTCCTCTCAGAACCTAGGTTCACACTCATGAAATATGTATGCAAAAGAGTTTATGTAATGGAATCAAAGTTGTTGCATACATTTCATACAAGATAAACGCTATTTTTAGTGAAACAGTCTCATGAAAGAACCAAATGCCATGAACGTGGAAAGAGCATGCATCGGCTAATATTCCCAAGTTAGATTTCCGGTAAGATCAACTAGGTATTTTCTATTTGGTAGTAATAGGGTTAAAGTGATTGGTGATTAGAAAGAATGGGAATTTAGGCACAATGCACTAATCAACCAAGTTAAGGCAATACATTCTACGTTTAAACATTTAATTTCTCATGCAACACCACTTCTAAATACAAGTATACATTAAGGCGTCCAGGCTTACATAAATTCCAAGTGCAATCAGTAACTACTCTTGTTACCGTTTTGAGTAGTGTTTACAACTTAAACAAGGCAATTGAAGCATATTCCTTTTCTAATTTTTTTTATTTTCATTTTCATTTGCTTCTCTTTTTTTTTTCTTTTTTTTTTCTTTTCTTGTCTTTTTCTTTATTTTCTTGCCCTTGACTTTTGCACAAACTTTTTACAATACATCATTCATATGCCTAGGTACATGCCATTTGACAATTTAGAGCACATTTTACATTCATTCTTAAGCCTTAACAAGATCCATTAAGTGAAGGTTGGCTTAGTATTTGGGTTGCTTGGGTAATTGATAATATGGGTGTAGAAAGAACAAGTCTAAATGTGTTTGGCTTCAAAATTGGCTTGGGAGCACAAACATTACAGATTGGAAGTATTTGACATTTTAAGTGGCTAAAACACATATTGCCTAATATCATCTCAAAGAAATCCATCTACCAAGGGAATAAAAGTTTCAGTCAAGCAGTCCACTTTAACGATGCATGTTCTATGACACATGATGATTTTGGTGTAATGAGACTATGCATGGTGTTTGAAAAGTGTTTAAAGATTTGAAAAATATTTTCCCTTGAATCGCACACTTTTGGCTTGTGTTTGTGAAACTCACAAGGGTTGTCTCCGCTATTAGAACAAGGTCTTCGAGCACCGAGTCCCCTTAACTCAGACACCAAAAGATGGGACTAACCCATGAAGTTCAAGTAAGACCCCTAAAGTGACTATGAGCTATGAACAAGCACACAAGGCATACACAAATTCGCTACAAACATTTTGCTCAAGATTATCTCACCAAGCTAATTAAAGCTCAAAAGTTTTGGCTAGGCAGCAAATTTGAAAAATTAGACACGAAAAATGACTCAAGACACAAAAGACGACTTACAAAGGCTTCTATACCCCCAAACCAAAACCCAACATTGCCCTCAATGTTGAAGACAAGAGAGTCCGGTCTAGCGGCGCGCACCTAACATGACACAAAACACACAACCCTAGGCACTAATTATGCACAATCAATGCCCAACAAATAAAAAGACTCAAAATTGGCTCATCATAAAATAAGGCATTAAAATGTAATATCGACATTTAAGCACAATCCATCATCAAGCAATTTCTTTCAATCAAAATTGCCGGAATGGGGACATGATGACCCCCAAACCGAGTATCACTATATGCTCAATCATGTACAGATATATGCATGAATTCAAAAATCCCCAAACCGAGTTGGGCTATATGAAAAGGAACTGTAATTCGTGTGCAATATCCAAAAGGGCTTTCGGCCCATCCATTCCCAAAAATGAATGAATCAATAAATGCACAATTTAGAGATCAAAATTTTCATCCATTCATAACTATCCACACATTCATTCTCTAATATATGCAATATGTATATCCACAATCATCACATATCCAAACTGTCTATACACATAGATAAAGAAAATGAAATTCATGAGTTTGAGATGAAAAGATTAAACCAATGTGATTGCTAACTTGCGGTCACCAAATGGGTAGGTTCTCGCCCTTTTTATGAGCACTCTTGGCTTGCTTGTCCCTCCAAGACGCGCAAGTGGCCGGTGTGTTGAATCCAAGAGATAAAGAACCTATCAATAAACACAATTTCTAACCACAAAGATTAATCAACCACATGAAAATATCTCAAACTAAAATATATCTCAAACAAAAATAATATCCACAATCATCCAAACTAAATTGTCCTAAAATAAAACAACTACCAAATTTAAAATATGCAATAAAAAATAGTAAAGTCCAAATGGGTTGCCTCCCATGAGCGCCTTAGTTATCATCTTGGCAAGATGTTGTATGCACTTTATGCATCATCAAGATGCACCGTTTGTGCTGGGGGTAATTGCATTTCACTTCCCAGTAAGGCTTTAATCGATGACCGTTCACTTTGAACCTTTGACCGTCCTTATCTTCCACCTCTATGGCTCAATGTTCCAAAACTTGAATCACCTTAAGGGGTCCCCGCCATCTCGATCTCAGCTTTCCAGGAAACAGTTTCAACCTCGACTCATGAAGAAGCACTTGCATTCCGGGGTGAAATTCCTTTCTACACAATGCTTCGTAATGGATTATCTTCATTTTATCTTTGTAAAGTCTAGCACTCTCTTATGCCTCATTGCGCATTTCCTCGAGCTCACACAACTGTAGCTTCCTTTCTTTTTCGGCTGAATCTAAATCAAAATTCAATTTCTTTATTGCCCAAAAGGCACGATGTTCCAGCTCCACAGGGAGGTGACATGCTTTACCAAAAACTATTCTATAGGGGCTCATACCAATTGGTGTTTTGTAAGCCGTCCTGTATGCCCACAGTGCATCATCTAACTTCAATGCCTAGTCTGTCCTTCCTGGATTGACTATCTTTTCTAGGATTTGTTTAACATGCCTGTTACTTACTTCCACTTGGCCAGATGTTAGGATGATAAGGTGTGACCACCTTATGGCGAACTCCATATTTCTTCAAGAGGTTGCCAAATATTCTATTGCAAAAATGACTTCCTCCGTCACTGATAATTGCCCTCTGTGGCCAAATCGAGCTAAGATGTTGTTTTTTTAAGAATTTCACAACCACTCCACTATCATTTGTCCTTGTGGCAATTGCTTCCACCCACTTCGAAACATAATCAACTGCTACCAGAATGTAATTATTCCCTTTAGATGGTGGAAATGGGCCCATGAAGTCAATTCCCCAAGTGTCAAACAATTCCATAACTAATATCCCTTTTTGTGGCATTTCATTTCTTTTCCCAATGTTTCCAGTGCGTTGGCACCTATCACATGCTATACAATACTGAAAAGCATCTCTGAACAAAGATTCCCAATAGAATCCTGACTGAAGCACTCTAAATGCAGTTTTTCTTGCCCCCAAAGTGGCCTCCACACTGCAACTAATGGCAAAATCGAAGAATATATCCATGTTTTGATTCCGGTACACACATTTGGATTACTTGATCTGGACCATGTTTGAATAGATATTGTTCATCCCAGAAAAACCTCCTAGCCTTTGCTATGAACCGTTTCCTCCCCTGTGAATCTAACTCTTGTGGAAGAATTTCGTGGGTCAAAAAATTAGCCAAATCCACATACCAAGGTTCCTCGTTGTGTACTACCCACAACTGCTCATCTGGGAAGTTCTCTCTCAATGGAACCTCCTCCTCTCCAGATGAATACTCATGAACCAGTCTACTAAGATGGTCTGCTACCACGTTCTCACACCCATTATTATCTCAGATCTCTAAATCAAACTTCTGAAGTAATAAGACCCATTTAATTAACCTAGGTTTAGCATCCTTTTTCTGTAATAAATATCTGAGAGCTGAGTGATCCAAATATACCACCACCTTGGTACCCACCAAATATTGTCAGAATTTTTCAAGCGCGAACACTACTGCAAGCAATTCCTTCTCTGTTGTAGAGTAATTCAACTGAGCATCATTCAAAGTTCATGATGCACAATATACCACATGAGGGACCTTGTCAACTCGCTATCCCAATACTGCACCTATAGCATAATCTGAAGCGTCATACATTAATTCAAAAGGTAGCTCCCAGTTAGGTGGTGCTATCACGGGTGCCGTGATCAATGCTTCCTTCAATTTTTCAAACGCCACCAAGCACTCCTGGTTCAGCTCAAATTCTGTTTCTTTCTGAAGAAGCACACACAATGGTTTGGAAATTTTGGAGATATCCCTGATGAACCTTCTATGAAACCCAGCATGTCTAAGAAAAGATCTGATATCTTTAATGCTTCGAGGTGGTGGCAGGCTTTTGATAACTTCCACTTTTGCCTTGTCCACTTCTATCCTTCTGCGAGAAATGACATGCCCTAAGACTATTCCATGTCGTACCATGAAATGAAACTTTTCCCAATTGAGTACCAAACTGTTCTCTGAGCATCTCTCAAGTACATTAGCCAAATTCTGAAGGCACAAACTAACTGAATCTCCGTACACCGAAAATCATCCATAAAAACTTCTATGATCTCCCCAATCATATCTGAAAAGATAGAAGTCATGCACCTTTGGAAAGTCCCCGGAGCTTTACAAAGCCTAAATGGCATTCTTCTGTAAGCATATGTCCCAAAGGGGCATGTAAATGTTTTCTTCTCTTGGTCTTTCGGGGCTATCACTATCTGATTGTAACCTGAATAGCCGTCTAGGAAATAGTAAAAGCTGTGTCCCGCCAATCGTTCCAAAACTTGATCTGTGAAAGGTAAAGGGAAATGATCTTTTTTCGTCATGGCATTCAATTTCCTGTAGTCTATGCACACCCGCCACCCTGTTTGAAGTCTCTGAACCACCAACTCGATCCTTTCATTCTTAACTACCGTGACTCCTAACTTCTTAGGTACCACATGAATTGGACTCACCCATTTACTATCAGGGATGGAATAGATGATTCATACATCTAGTAACTTGAGGATTTCCTTCTTCACTACCTTTTGCATAATAGGATTTAGTCTTTTCTATGGTTCCTTGGATGGTTTAGAGCCTTCCTCTAATGAGATTCTGTGCATGCAGATAGTAGGACTGATTCCCCTTATGTCTTCTATTATCCATCCAATGGCACTCTTATGCTTTTTCAACACGTCAAGCAGCTTTCTTTCCTGACTATCATCCAAATTTGCCGCAACAATCACTGGGTTCTTCTTGTCCTCATCCAAAAACACATACTTTAGATCTAACGGAAGTGGCTCTAACTCTAGAACTTGGGAAGGTCTTCCATGTTGCTCAAGCTCTTCTTCATCTGGCCTTCTTAAATTGCCCACCAAATCCTCATCTTCTTGTTCTGGACTCTCCTCCTTATCTCCAAGACTCATTTCATCATTAACTTCTATTTTACCAAACTCTTCTTCCACTGCCTCTTCAACTTCCTCATCCAATGCATCCAACATATAGTAGTCATGAGACCCCACTGGATAAGAGATAGTCTCGAATATGTTAAACTCCTGAAAGCGCAATATTTTATATGCCTTGATATGCAGTATTCAAACAAATTTATAAGATCCCAAGATGCACTCAAACAAATATAAAACTAGTATGTGGAAAGTATGGGTATCGTTCCTCAGAGATCGAGAGATAGTTATGAGCAAATTAATGCTTTAGTTAAAAATGCAAGAAAAGTAAATTGATATGGTTTTGGAGAAAAAGTAAAACTAAAATGTAAACTAAGCTAAAATGCACTAAAATAAAAGGTATGGATATGTGATATGTGGATTAAGGAATTGATGAATTCAACTAGCAAACAATGGGTAAAGAATGAACTCACAATAATTGTCATTAACTAATGTAACCACCCTAGGATGTATAGGAGTGATTATTTACCTCTTGTGAGTGCCCAAACCATTATGTATAGCATTGAACACCCACAATTGGTTATAAATTGAAAGAACATCTATCATATAAGGGACACATCTCTTTGTTAAAAATAACCAACCCATTTTTAACCCATCGTGTATAGGTTGATGCTTAATATATCAAATGCAAACACTCCTAGGATGTATAGTCTTGATTACCCATAAAAGATTAGAATTAGGTGAGATTACTAAGTCCGGATATTACTTGGGTCATGTACCCTTGTTCAATTCTTCTATTCAATTGAGCTTAAAGGGTCAAGCATTATGTATACTGGATTCTCTACACATATAATTTCTCAAACAACTCATGAAGAGAGTCATGTACAATCAAACATAAATTGCTTTTGAAATCAAGTGACACATTGAATAAAACAAATGAGGTAGATTTTAATAAAAGATATTGAGTTCATTACAAATACCCGTATTTACAAGTGAATCACATCAATCCCTTAATGGGATTTAGCTACTCATAACAAATGGAATACAAGAATAAAAATGAGGGAAGTAGAAAAGACCTATGTAGAACCTTCTTTCTTCAAGCTTCAATCCACCTCATATGTCCTTATAAGTAGCAATTGATGAAGATGATGATGGGTTTTTAGGATTTAGAGAGAGAAAGAATCAATCAAAATGGTGTATGGTCGTGGGTCTCTCTCTTTTGAAAATCAGAATTGAAAACGATTTATACTTCCTTCAAAAACTGGTCCAAAATGCTGATGTGGCGAGCTGGGTTTCCCGTATAGCACGAGTAGGTTACCCGTGTAGATACCCGTGCAGTATTCATTTCCCTTTAGATTTGCACAATATGCACGGGTATGTGTACTGGTGGATGACCCGTGCACCACTCGTGCAGTTGCCTTCTCTTGTGGCCTTGCTCCATGGTCTAGTGAACTGCACAGGTAGGTGCACGGGTGTGACCCATGCAATTACCCGTGCAGTTTGGTCTTCTTAAAATCCACCTTCCGGTGCACGGGTAGTGCACGGGTATGCTACCCGAGCACTTTTTCTTTCTTCAGTTCAGTTGTGCACTAATCGGTCCATTTTGCCCCCTTCATGCCTTTTTACCTAAAGCCTGCAATAAAAACCAAACGAGCCATAAATACATATAAAATTGCTCAAGAAAAAAACAAAGAGAAAGGATATGAGGGCCAAAATGTATAACATTTTTGGCTCGATCAACTCCACCGTCTCGTCTAATACCTTCATAGTAAGTTTCCCCTTGTGCATATCTATCACTACTCTGGCCGTCGCCATAAAAAGTCTCCCCAAAAGTAGTTTCACATCTTTTTCATCCCGACCTTCATCCATGTCGATGACAACAAAATCTGCTAGAACGATTAACTCTTTAACTTGAATCAACACATCCTCCATAATTCCCTTAGGGTTTATTGATGATGAATCTGCTAAGATTAAAGACATGGTGGTAGACCTGAGGTCATTTAGTCCCTACTTCTTGTAAACTGAGAACAGCATCAGGTTTATACTTGCGCCCGAGTCCAGCATAGCCTTTTTCTTGGTTCCCCCCTCCAATGGTGATGTCGATGATGAAGCTTCCGGGGTCCTTCAATTTCTGAGGTAATGTCTTCTGAATCACCTCACTCACATTCATGTTTAACCTTTCCTGCTGCTTTGGCCTAAATCTTTCTTTATCCTTACTCAGTTCCTTGAAGAATTTACCCTAAGCTGGCATCTTTTGAATCGCGTCCAATAAAGGTAGATTGATACTTACCTCTGATAAGATGTCAAAAATGTCTTGGAAGGATTTTTCCATCTTGGAATTCTTTAACCTCCCGGGAAAAGGTATAGATGGAGTATGAGGGTTTGGTGACTTTTGAAGTTGTTTCCTTTGTTCTGATGGCATATCTTCATTCTTATCTTCATTTTCAACTGTGTCTTCCTCTTGTGCCTTTCCCCCATTTTCTTCATTACTCTCCTTGTTTCCATCCCCTAGTATACGTCCACTTCTAAAGACTGCCTTTGCGTGCTCTGGTTGGCTTGGAAATCTTCCTTTCTCTTTTTCTGATAACATATCAGCTAGTTGTCAGATCTGTCCCTCAAGTCTGTGTAGGGCAGCGTCAATCTCACTTGATCTTCTATCATTCACTTGCATGTATTCCCCCAACATTCCCCTTATTGATTGTTTAGAAGCTATGAAATCATGTGTTCTTTGCTTAGTTGATTGCATGAAACTTCTAAGTTCCTCATCTGATACCCCATCATCGAATTCACTAATGTCGTAGCACTCTTCATATGTTTGTTGTGATGCTTGCAAGGCTTGTAAAGTCCTCTGCTGTAACGACATTATATCCTTCTTTTTCTGAAAACTGTTTCTTATTAAATCCCTCATTTCTTCTTCTAGAGTTAGAGCTTCACCCTCAACGCATTCTAGTGGAAACCCTTAGCAATGATCGCATTCTTGATAACCTCAGTCTTCAAATGATCCAAAACTTGGTCTTGGATAGTAATCTATGTATCTTGCCACAAGATGCACAACACTACACAAAGCAGTCACATGAAACTAACACAACTAAAATATGATCAATATTGTAATAATAGTAAAATAGAAGCAAAACACAAATAAAGTAAAAGAAACAAAAATGCAAAATTCTATACTAAAGAGGACCTAATCACAACTATGTACGCCGATCCCCTGCAGCGGCGCCATTTTCAACGTGTATTTTGCCGTGGTATGCAATATTCAAATAAATTTATAAAATCCCAAGATGCACTCAAACAAGTTTAACACTAGTATATGGCAAATATGGGGATTGTTCCACAGAGATCGTGAACTAGTTGTGACTAAATTTTACTCTAGCACTAAATACAATGAAGGAAAATTGAATTGATGTTGATAGAAATTAGTTTGAACATTCAATTACTACTAAACTAAGAATGCTAAAATAAACTAAGATAGAAAAGGTGTGTGTAATGTATGATGATTGATTTGGAAATTGATGCAATCTAGACACAAATCATGGGAGTTCCACTTTTGAAGCCCGACTTGATTCAAACATATGGCTTATCTTCCTAGCTCGAGTTTCCAGAATGGCTCGGATTAGAATGCTTACAATCCATCCATTTCACCTTTGCTTTGGATATATATATATATAGGGAAGCCGGGATGGCTTGGATTGGAATGCTCACAATCTACCCCTTTTTCCTAGCCAAGATATGTAGGATTGGAATGCTCACCACATACCTTTTCCAATTCAATTGAGCTTAGTTAAACACCTAGAGTGTAGATGGTTAAAAATATAGATTTATATCTAATGCAAACCAAGAGTTGGAATGCCTACCCAACCCAAAGTGAGTATTAAATGCAATTAAGAGCAAATTCAACCACTAAGTTAAATGAGAGTTGGAATGCTTACTCATTTTCACAAAGATTTCATTTAAAGATTAATTACTCTAATAAGTTCAATTAATCCACAAAAATCAAGAGTTGGAATGCCTACTTAATTGAAGGGACAATCAAACACAATTAAGTAAACTGAATGGAAATATATTAATCAAGTCAAAATAGTGGAAATCCCACAATTTATGAATTAATTACATCAATCCCAAATTTGGGTTTAGCTACTCATGACAAATGAAACACAAAGAATAAGAGAAAAGGAATAGAAGAAATCCATATGAGACCTTCTTTCTTCAAGCTTGATCACACCTCCAATGTCCTTGTGAGTAGTAATTTGATGAAGTAAATGGATGGGTTTTGATGGGTTTTTGGGAGAGAATGGTTTTTGAGATTTAGAGAGAGAAAATATGAAGTGAATAGATGTATGGTCGTGGGACTCCTCTTTTGAAAAATCAGAAATGAAACTATTATACTTCATTCAAAAATTAGGCCAAAAGGCTGATGTGGCTAGCTGAGAATCCCGTATAGCATGGGTATAGCACGGGTAAGGTACCCGTGTATTTACCTATGCAATCTTCAGTTCCTTCCTAACTTGTGCAATGTGCACAAGTAAGTGACCCGTGCATTACCTGTGCAGTTTATCTTCGCCCGAGGCTTTGTTCCCTGGTTTGGTGGATTGTATGGGTGGTTGCACGGGTGTTACCCGTGCACTGAGATCTTCCAAAATTCCATTTTCCGGTGCACGGGTGATTGCACGAGTGTGCTACCCGTGCACTATTGCCTTCTTCATCTCTTTTGTGCACCAATTAGTCCTTTTTGTCCCTTTTCATGCCTTTTTACCTAATGCCTGCAATAACGATCAAAAGAGCCATATATACACATAAAAACGCCCAAGAACAAAATAAAGAGAAAATATATGAGTGCCAAAATGTATGACATTTTCGGCTCGATCAGTTTCTAAGCAGTATCTTATTCTCTGTTTCTAAGAAGTAGGTGACTCGTGAGGTAGGTTCTTCAATTTCTATGGGTAAAACTACTTCTGCCCCAAATGCTAAACTAAAAGAAGTAGATTTATAAAGTGACAAGTAAGCAAGAAATGTTTTTATTTAACATGCATGGTATACGAATACAAAGATTCTTCTCCCTTTTCTCTCAAATCTCTCTGGGAAATGGTCGATTGTTAGTCGTATGCCTGTCGAATAGTAGTCTCCTCTTTCATTTCTTTTCTTTTCTATTTATACATAGTTTGTAGGTCAACAGACTGATTCTCCCTTGATTTTCTCATTCTCCTCCTTATCGGGCGGGATTTCTTGTGTTAATGTCATTGACTTTTGGATTGACGCCCGAATTGAGAGTATCGTGGTGGAGATCAGTTTGTTTCCTTTTTTGATTTTATTACTCATTCTGCATGCAGATAACGTTTCTAGATATGATTCAATGCATTCCTTGTATCCTTTTAGTATGATCCTTTATGGAGGTCGTTGGATATGACGATATGGTGAAGTGCATCAACCATGGAGGTTGATTAGTATTTCGACCTTGATATCTGAGAAGTTTCATCCAGCTTTGAGCCAAATCGGGCTTCCTTTGACCTTTTCGAAGCTAGGTGTGGCCTCGACTGACATTTTGAAGCTAGGTGTGGCTTCGACTGATCTCGCGACCTTTTAGGGACATTCTTCTATGACAATTGAGGTGTAGACGAGTCTCTAGAGCACTTGCGAGATGACCTCGACTTCAGGGAGCTTCTAGTTTTGGTGCTGCGGGCTAGATCTGATCGTTCCGGGCTTTATCACGGATGTTTCCGGAGCCCGTTCTTGTTCCTGGGGTGGTATCGCAGTTTGGCTCTGGACAGAGAGGTCTCCTGGTGGAAGCTCTCGGTTCCAGGGCTCTATCCCGGATGTTTCCGGAGCCTGCCTTTGTTTCTGGGATGGTATAGTAGCTCGGCTCTGGATTGAGAGGTCTCCTGGTGAAACTCTCGAGTATGGAACCAGGTCTGGGAGGTGGAAAATTTCCCTTTGGTCCTTAGCCAATTTTGGCTATTAACAGAAGTCCCCTCTGACTTGAACACCAGACGTCGAGCTCGGGGTTGAGGTCAGATTTTTACTTTATTTGGGAAATCTTCCTCTTTTTACCGTTACCGAAATATTGGGGAAATTTCTTCATTTGAATGACGTGTTGCGAACCGACTAATTATCTTTGAATTAATCTGATTGCGTTACTGCAGTCCCCGAGATTTTTTACCTTTACCAGAATCTTGGGGAGATCATCCTCTTAACTGCGTAGGTGATGTGGCATGAGATGATTAGCCCGCTTTCGAGTTTAATCCGGTTACGTTACCAGAAGAATATCTCGGTGATGTTGCCCTTCTGCCTATATATATATATCTGTTTTCCTCCTCATCTTCCTCACATCTCTTCGAGCTAAAAACTTTCTGCTGAGAAATATCTCCATAGCTTCTCCTCCGAGCTTGCCTCTTTCTTCATTCTTCGTCTTCTATAATGTCGAAAAACAGCCGTGACTCAATTGATTCCATATTCGACGGCGAGGAGGTCATCAGTCTTATTCTGGGGAAGCGGGCTAGGAGGAGTTCTGACGGCGACGATTCCCCGCCCACCTCACAACGTCGGCGGTCAAGTAGGAATGTATCTATCGGGACTGGGTTCTCCAACCATCCCGACCACCCTTTAGATATCGTCGATGATGACTCCGACAAAGAAATGGCCGGTGGCGCTGCGGTTGAGCATCGGGTCTCGGCTCCGGGTCCCTTTGGGGAGAGGCTCCCTCCCTACGATTTTCGGGTTGTTCCAGATTCCACTGTTGACCCGGTGTCGATTGACCGCTTGAGGTCAAAGTTTGGCATCCCCGACAGTGTGTCCATCTCGGTGCCTCCCAAGAATTTCGAGTTTTTCAACCCCCCTAAAGGCGTGCTTCCGATTCATGTGGCCGCTCTTGAGAACGGGGTCAGGCTTCCCCTCCATCCGACCCTTCGACGGGCTCTCAACGCCATCCAGCTCGCTCCCCTCCAGTTGACGCCTGGTTTCTGGAGGCATCTGATTGGTTTCCTTGTATTATGGAGGGAACAATGCCAGATGAATAAAGTGACGAGGGAGCCAGGTGCAGAGGAGCTGGCTTATCTCTTCCAGATTGGGAGCTTGTCTGGGGCTCCTCGAGGCCAGTTCTATGCCAAGGTAAAGAATAAGCTTAATTTCATCGTTCCTGGTGCCTCGAAGAAGGATCCCGCGTGGAAAGAAGAATGGATCCTGACTGGGGATGACTGGGGGAGCTCGATTTTCATCGGATGGCATGAATTCGAGGTTCCTACGGCTTTCAGTGACAAGCCCTCCTAGGACCGGGACTCTCTGCCTTCCGAGTCCGAAGCCGTCTTAAAGGCTATCCTAGCCCGGAATTATCTGAATCTGAAGTTCCCTACTGCTGAAGCTTTTGACCCTCGTAGGGTGAACAAGTATTTGCGGATTTCAGACGCTATTCCTCGTAAGTATCCTTGTGTTGCTTTGCTTCGCTTTATTACTTAGCTTGGTTCTAACATTTTCTTTTTTTTTAATCTGTTTATTCTCAGTTTTTGTCGTGGAGCCGGCCACCCGTCACTTCTCACGCTCTCCTCAAGGTGGAGCTTCTCTTCCCTCCTCTGGGGCCGAACCTGCCCTGGCTTCTTCTATCTCTCCGGATGGGTCTAAGATGGCTACTGTTGCCTCGCGAGCTTTCCGGGCTTTGGGTAAAGCTCCCCAGGTGGTTGGCCAGGCTGTTTCTGCCCCCTCTACCGTGGCCGCTAAAGTCGCTACGCCTTCGACTAAAACACCTGATTCCGCTGCGCTTCCAACAACCAAAGCCTCGGAGGTTTTTGGGAAAGATGTCGCTTCTGGAAAAGGTGTCGCGAAGGCTCCTTCCAGCCGCTCCCGGCCTCAGTCGAGCTCGACAGGGCAGGATGAGGTCCTGGAGCAGTTCATAGCGTCCTGTCCGGGTGGCGGGATCTCTCAGATGGCTTCCATGCCTGTGGACGTCCTCATAACCAAGGGGTCTGCTATTTTAGCTGAGGTAATTGTATTTCCTTCACGCTACTTTTGTTAATTTATCCAGTTTCTAACTCGAGTTTTGTATTTGTAGGCCTTTAAGGTTAATGTCGTGATGGGCCAGCATGTAGCCCTCCTCCGTGATCGGGCTGCGAAAGCCGAGGCTGAAGCCGAGAAATCCAGGGAACTGCTCAAGCAGGCTCGGTCTTGGGTGGAAGAGGTGACTTCCAGCCAGGGAAAAATCGAGCTCGAGATGGCTGAGCTTCGCTGCGATCATGAAAGGACGAAACAATCTTTCGATCAGGAGCTGTCTTCAATCTCTCCGGCGGGCTAGGCAGCGGGATTCCTGGAGATCTGAGGCTAAGAAGCTGGACCTCGAGAACCAGTCTCTGATTACTCAGGTGGCCAAGCTGTAAGCTGATGCGGAGACCTCCTTCAGTGACGGGTATTTTTATGCTTCCTTTCAGGCCGCGGAGGCTCCTCCTCCTCCCTTTGATTTATCGTCTATTGCGGGCTGGGATAGACAGGAAATAATGCTCAAAGCTGTCGAGTTATCTCGCCCTGAGGGCGACAAGGTGGTCCCTTCTAGCCCGGCAGGAACTGGGAAGCAGCCCTCTCAGTCAGACCCCTCATTCCATCTTCCTTCCTTTATCACCTCGGGTCCTGGGGAGTCTTCCAGCAAAGTGATGTCTTCTCGATCTTAGGAGGACCAATTAGGAGCTGGTGAAGAGGTTAGGAGCCCATCTGAGGATCCCCCTTTAACAGAGATGGAGGTGGACATGAGCCAGATGGGGTCATTGGCTGCCCTTCTTGACGTGGCTGTCCCTCCTGAGGTTATGGACGTAATTAATGAAGTATTGGAGGAAGATCCAGCTGATCATCTGATGGAGCCTCTAGATGGAAGAGCGGTCGGCGAGGATAACCCAGATGGACAGCTACCTGTAGAGGGGGTTGATGTTGAGGATCAGCAGGCAGGAGAAGGGCCAGCGGAGAGAAGCCATGAGAGTCCCAAAGCTTGAAACGGATGACTTGTTTTTGATTGCCCAGAAAAGGGGGTGGGCACCCTGTTTTGCCATTATCAATTTTTCATTTTTCTTCTTCTTTTGTAGCCCGAGTTCGGGGGTTGGGCTCCTCATTTGGATGTAGCCTTATCGGGGGATAGGCTCCCCTTGCCCTTAATGATAAATCGAAGCGCCTTTTTGAGAACTTTATTCTGTTTCTGGTCTTGAATGGTATCCAGAGTAGTATCTGTAGCAGCAATTAAGATTCGTGTAGGGAATTATGGTGATTTTGATCCTGCACTCGAAAGCAAACATTATATATATATATATATATCTGTTTATATATATATACAATAATTTTCAAATAAGTGCGCACTGATAGAATTATATAAGGACATTGAATGTGAGCGACTCATTTTACATATTTTGACTTGGCATGTATGCACTTGTCAAAACTCTTTTATAAATGAGTGGCTCACATTCAATATCCTTATATAATTATATCAGTACGCACTGACAGGAAAAGGACTGTATATATATATATATATATACATATATATATATTTATATGGGGTGATAACCCAACCAAGACATTAGGAGGATTATTTAGCTATTTCCTAGTCTTGGAGATCTGAAGGGCAACTATGCTCTTACACTCAGATCCTTCTTGGGGGTGGTAGCCAGACCAAGGCATCAGGAGGGCTATCGAGCTATTTCCTGGTCTCGAGATCTAGAGGGCAACTATGCTCTTAAACTCAGATCCTTCTTGGGGGTGGTAGCCCGACCAAGGCATCAGGAGGGCTATCGAGCTATTTCCTGGTCTCGAGATCTGGAGGGCAACTATGCTCTTACACTCAGATCCTTCTTGGGGGTGGTAGTCCGACCAAGGCATCAGGAGGGCTATCGAGCTATTTCCTGGTCTCGAGATCTGGAGGGCAACTATGCTCTTACACTCAGATCCTTCTTGGGGGTGGTAGCCCGACCAAGGCATCATGAGGGCTATCGAGCTATTTCCTTGTCTCGAGATCTGGAGGGCAACTATGCTCTTACACTCAGATCCTTCTTGGGGGTGGTAGCCCGACCAAGGCATCAGGAGGGCTATCGAGCTATTTCCTAGTCTCGAGATCTGGAGGGCAACTATGCTCTTACACTCAGATCCTTCTTGGAGGTGGTAGCCCGACCAAGGCATCAGGAGGGCTATCGAGCTATTTCCTGGTCTCGAGATCTGGAGGGCAACTATGCTCTTACACTCAGATCCTTCTTGGGGGTGGTAGCCCGACCAAGGCATCAGGAGGGCTATCGAGCTATTTCCTAGTCTCGAGATCTGGAGGGTAACTATGCTCTTACACTCAGATCCTTCTTGGGGGTGGTAGCCCGACCAAGGCATCATGAGGGCTATCGAGCTATTTCCTGATCTCGAGATCTGGAGGGCAACTATGCTCTTACACTCATATCCTTCTTGGGGGTGGTAGCCCGACCAAGGCATCAGGAGGGCTATCAAGCTATTTCCTGGTTTCGAGAGGTTTATGTCGAATTCCCATACAAGGGTATAGTCCCTAACGTTGAACATAGTTGGAGACAAAGATGGAAGAGAAAAGGAAAATGACTTTATTGATGATTGAGATGTAGTACATCTTTATTAGGACCTGTAATGAAAACTAAGTGGGGGTAGTCTGCTTGAGGACTCCTTTCAAGGGTAGAATTTCTTCAAATGATCCGCATTCCAAGTGTGGTTGATGGATCGTCCGTCCATGTCTTCGAGTTTATAAGCTTCATTGCGAACAACTAGCTTTATGAAATATGACCCTTCCCAATTTGGACTTAAGACTCCATCCGACCTTTTCCGAGTGTTCAGGGTCACTTTCCTAAGTACCAGATCCCCTTCCTTAAATTTTTGGGTTCTAACCTTTTGGTTGAAGTACCTAGCGATCTTGCTCTGGTAGATCGCCACTTTCTCTGTTACCTGGTCTTTCTTTTCTTCTAAGAGGTCTAGACTAGCTCGGAGCTTGACTTCGTTACTTTCGGGCTCAAAGTGTTGTACCCTGAACGAGGTTAATTTATGCTCGATGGGGAGGACTGCTTCAACTCCGAAAGCCAGGGAGTAAGGTGTCTTTCCGGTAGCTGTTCTTTTTGTAGTCCGGTATGTCCAAAGGACTTCTGGTAGCTCTTCGGCCCATTTACCTTTCTTCTGCTGAAGTTTCTTTTTCAGTAGTTTCTTGATTGTCTTGTTGGTGGATTCTACCAGCCCGTTAGTCTGGGGATGAGCCACTGAAGTGAGCCTGAGGTCAATCTCCAATCCTTTGCAGAAGTTTTTGAATCGGGCGTTGTCGAATTGCTTTCCTAGGTCGGCTATAATGATGAGAGGGGTCCCGAACCTGCATACCACGTTAGTCTTGATGAACTTGGTTGTATTCTGTTCTGATATTCGAGAAAGAGGTCCGGCCTCGACCTATCTTGTGAAGTAGTCGATAGCCACGATAGCATGTTTCATCTGTCCAGGAGCGGTAGGAAGTGGCCTAATTAGGTCGATTCCCCACATGGCAAAGGGGTAAGGTGAACTGAGGGACGACTGTCTCTCGGGTGGCTGGTGGCTCAAGTTTGAGGTTCTTTGGCAAGGTTCGCATGATTGCACAAAACTCTTTGCATCTTGATAGATGGTCTGCCAGTAGTACCCCATACGAAGCACCTGATAGGCTAGAGCTTCCCCACCTATATGGTTCCTACAGTCCCCAGAGTGGACCTCTCTCAATGCTCACTTAGCATCATCGGGATGCAAGCACCTAAGTAAGGGGAGGGATCTGCCCCTCCTGTAGAGGTATCCATCCACCATACAGTATCGAACTGAGAGTCTCTTAACTCTTCGGGCTTGTCCGGGCTCTTCAGGAAGCTCTCCTTCAAGGAAGTAGGCGACAATTGGGTCTATCCAGCAAGGTAGGCGATCCAGGGAACAAATTTCTCCATTTGTGGCTATGCTTGGCTGGGTGATCACTTGGAGGGGAATTCCCCTTGGTAGGGATTGGCCTCCGTTCGCCGCTATTTTAGCCAGAACATCTGCACGATGGTTTTGGTGTCGAGGCATCTGATCGATCTTGAGTCCCTTAAATTTGCTTTTCAACAGCCGAGCTATATTTAAGTAGGCAACCATATTATCTCCCTTTGCCTGGTAGACCCCAGTCACCTGGTTTACAACAAGCAACGAATCGCTCTTGATCTGCAGGTAGTCGGCCTTTAGTTCGATGGCTACCTTCATCCCGGCTAGGAGGGCTTCATATTCCGCTTCGTTGTTGGTAGCTTTAAATTCGAATCTGAAACAGTGACATAATTCAGTCCCCTCCGGATCTATCAAAACTATGCCAGCTCCTCCCCCAGCTCTTGCGGATGCTCCGTCTGAAAAGAGGATCCATGGCTTGCAGCCCTCCGGCCAATTTTCAACCTCGGATATCTTCTCAAGGACCTCGTTTGATACTGAGGGATCAACTGGATCTGGGATCGCTGAGAATTCTGCCACGAAGTCGGCTAACGCTTGTGCCTTAATCGTAGTCCGGGGCTTATACTTTAAGTCAAACTGAGTGAGCTCTAGTGCCCATAAAACTAGCCTTCCTGACACATCTGGTCTTTGCAAGAATTGACGGAGGGGTTGGTCTGTCACCACTGCTATAGTGTGAGCTTGAAAATAGGGACGGAGTTTCCTCGCTGAGATCACCAGAGCATAAGCGAGCTTCTCCAGGAGAACGTAGTTCCTTTCTGATTTGGTCAAGGCATGACTCACATAGTATATGGGTATTTGAAAACCGTCGCTACAATCCTTGCCCAAAGCCCCGCTTACTGCAGTTTCTGATACGGCTAGGTAAATCTGCAATTCATCTCCGAGAACCGGCTTGACTAACAAAAGGGGGCTTGTTAGGTACTCCTTTAAAGCTTGAAATGCCTGCTCGCTTTCCTGGCTCTATTTCATGTTCTTTCCTTGTTTGATGGCCTTGAAGAAAGGGAGACATTTATCGGTGGAGCGAGAGATAAACCTGTTGAGTGCTGCCACCCGTCCAGTTAGAATTTGTACTTGCTTGAGCGAGGTCGGGAATTCCAGGTCCAAGATAGCTTTGATTTTTTCTGGGTTGGCTTCTATACCTCTCTCATGAACCATGAAGCCCAGAAACTTCCCTGCCGTTACCCCTAAGGCACATTTGGAGGGGTTCAAACGCATCTGGTTTTCCCTCAGTATAAGGAAGGTTTTACGAAGGTCCTCCTGATGTCCCTTTGTGGTTGGGGATTTCGTGATCATGTCGTCGACATATACTTCCATCGTCCTTCCTATCTCGGGATTGAACAGTTTGTTAACCAGCCGCTGGTATGTGGCCCATGCATTCTTCAAACCAAACGACATCACCTTGTAGCAATACAAGCCCTGCCCAGTAATGAAACTGGTTTTATCTTGGTCAGCCGGGTGCATTTTAATTTGGTTTTATCCTGAGAATGCGTCCATAAAACTCAAAAGTTTATTTCCGGATGTGGAGTCAACAAGCTGGTCGATCTTTGGTAAAGGAAAACTGTCTTTCGGACAAGCCTGGTTGAGGTCGGTGTAGTCGACACACATACGCCATTTCCCACTTGCCTTCGTGACCATGACCACGTTGGCGATCCATTCGGGGTAACGTACCTCTCTGACGAACCCCGCTTTGATCAATTTATCAACCTCTTCATGCACCGCCGCGTTCCTATTAGCGTTGAAATGACGCCTCTTCTGCTTGACGGGCTTGACCGTTGGATCTACTGCTAGCTGGTGGGTGGCCAACGATGCCAGAATTCTAGGCATTTCATCATGGTTCCAGGCGAAGATGTCGCTGAATTCCCTGAGAAGATCAATCAGTCCTCTTTTTACTTCTGGGTCAAGGGTGGCTCCGACCTTGACGACCTTGGAGGGATCTGTTGAACGAAGCCCTCTAGATGGCTTAGAGGATCTTCCGTTCTAGCGAACTTATCTGCTGGCATTTTGAATTTTGGGGGGAGCTCTGCTTCCCGGATCCTCCTAGTGAAGGGAGCGTTCATCTCGCTCAGGGGATTCTTTTTGTCCTCTTTACTCTTTCCCTTCCTTATTTGCTGGACCTCTTTTTGTAGCTTTTCTAGCTCCTCCCTCAGTCGCTTGTTCCCAGGTCTCTTCGAGTTAACCTCAGATTCCTCGCTGTCGAATCTTTCTGATGAACTGGCAATTTCTATCCGGTCCTCCTCCTGGACATGATCTACTCAGGGAGTTTGTCTACTTTCCTCTTCTAGGGCCCGGGTAGTTCTCCTAGATGTAGTTGGATGAGATAGCCCTCGGGGCTTCCGGGTAAAAGCATCTGCGACAGACTTAACTAGCCGGGGTCAATATTGTGAAAGTCTTTTCGGAGCCGGGGGCATGGGTCCCAGCCTATCCCGGATCGAACGTTGGGGCCCTGATCTATCTCGAGCCGGTTCTGGAGGAGGAGGTCCTAGGTGATCGAAAGCAGGTGGTCTAGCTCCGAGCTTGCTCGGCTCTCCCTGATCATTCAGGTTAGTTGGCTGGATTGTGATGCCTTCAGCGAGGAGGCGGATTCGGATGGATTCTACGAAGGCCGCCGCTTGTTGGTCGAGTGCTGCCTGGCTTACTATGGGGTGGCCAGTAGCCCGCGTAATGGTTGTCTGGATCGGAGCTTGACTACTATATCCAGACTTTCTCCCCCTTCCTGGGGCTTTTCGGGTTGGCCTCGCCGGAGATTGCTCCGGGACTCTGTGTTGGCCTTGGGAGGAGCGGAGCCTCATAGTTCCTGTAAAATAATGAAAATATAGATGCAAACGATTGGTTAATTGGGTGAAGGAATGTTTTTTTCCCACAGACGGCACCAGAAGGTGTTAACGAAAATTTTGCTCGGGATGAGAAATCTCAGTTAACGCCCTCGAGACCACTACCACGTAGGTGGTGGCCAAAATTCTTTATATATGTAACAATGATTTATAAAGTGACAAGTAAGCAAGAAATGTTTTTATTTAACATGCATGGTATACGAATACAAAGATTCTTCTCTCTTTTCTCTCAAATCTCTCTGGGAAATGGTCGATTGTTAGTCGTATGCCTGTCGAATAGTAGTCTCCTCTTTCATTTCTTTTCTTTTCTATTTATACATAGTTTGTAGGTCAACAGACTGATTCTCCCTTGATTTTCTCAGTCTCCTCCTTATCGGGCGGGATTTCTTGTGTTAATGTCATTGACTTTTGGATTGACGCCCGAATTGAGAGTATCGTTGTGGAGATCAGTTTGTTTCCTTTTTTTGATTTTATTACTCATTCTGCATGCAGATAACGTTTCTAGATATGATTCAATGCATTCCTCGTATCCTTTTAGTATGATCCTTTATGGAGGTCGTTGGATATGACGATATGGTGTGGTACGTCAACCAGGGAGGTTGATTAGTATTTCGACCTTGATATCTGAGAAGTTTCATCCAGCTTTGAGCCAAATCGGGCTTCCTTTGACCTTTTCGAAGCTAGGTGTGGCCTCGACTGACCTTTTGAAGCTAGGTGTGGCTTCGACTGATCTCGCGGCCTTTCAGGGACATTCTTCTGTGACAATTGAGGTGTAGACGAGTCTCTGAAGCACTTGCGAGATGACCTCGACTTCGAGGAGCTTCTAGTTTTGGTGATGCGGGCTAGATCTGATCGTTCCGGGCTTTATCCCGGATGTTTTCGGAGCCCGTCCTTGTTCCTGGGGTGGTATCACAGTTCGGCTCTGGACAGAGAGGTCTCCTGGTGGAAGCTCTCGGGTCCGGGCTCTATCTCGGATGTTTCTGAAGCCTGCCCTTATTTCTGGGATGGTATAGTAGCTCGGCTCTGGATTGAGAGGTCTCCTGGTGAAACTCTCGGGTATGGAACCAAGTCTGGGAGGTGGAAAATTTCCCTTTGGTCCTTAGCCAATTTTGGCTATTAACAACTGATAAGCAAGTAACTTCCCAATCACTTTGTAAGGACCTATATTTTATGATTGGCTTATTTCATGACGAACCATATTATGGATGATTTTGTAATGGGTAGCTTAGGTTCTCAATGGCAAGCTTCCAAGCATCTCCGTAACTTCGAGAGCAAAAGGTATATTCACTTGAATTTGTCACTTGAAGAGTTTAGATGCACACACACACACACACACACACACACACACACACACACACACACACACACACACACACACACACACTTCATGCATGCTTTGTTCATCTTGCATTTGTGTTTCCATGATCATGCATTGCATTTCATCATGTGATATCTTATTGTGTGCATGTTGGTTAATTGTGTTAGATTTGGTTTGGCTATTTGGAGTAATGTATCTAGTTTCAAAAGATTGGTTTTCAATGATTTAAATATTTTTCAAAACTAACATTTATAAGGTCTTGTGACCATAATGTTTTATACAAAGATTCAAATTGAGTTTTGAAAATTACTTGACAAACTATACACCCATACCTTTCCAACGGTATATTATTCATAATATTTCATGACCGTTTGGATTGGATTGAAATCTCCAAAGTCACCACTCAAACAGGGCAACTCTATTTTTATCCGAATCTGAACTTTGGTCACTCAAATGACCATAACTCTTTCTATAGATATCAAAACCTCATTATGTATAAAAGAGTAGAAAGTAGTCATCCATACCTTTCCAATGGTATATTATTTGATAAATTTCGATGTCATTTGGTCATATTTTAAGCCGCTTAAAAATTGGGCTAGGGTGCTGAATTCCCAATGCGAGCATAATGCGGGGGTCCATACCCGCAAAGTCTTCTCGGGTTTTTTTCATGGTCCCAGTGCGCGGGTAATGCACGAGTACCTACCAGTACATTAGACCCGTGAACTGTGTCATTTTTTAGCCAAGAAATTGTTTTTTAACTTTCTCAAAATTATGTAGTTTCACTTGGACCTTATATATACTTCATATTCTTCCCCCATTTCGACCTAGAAATCATATTTTCAGATCCTAGTGAGAGAAAGAGTTCCCTTAGAGAGAGAAAGTACCAAGATTGCTTCTTTAACTTTTCAAATCGAAAACCCATGCATCCATGACATCTTTCATGTATCAATTTTCATAGGTCTTCTTGGTTTCATGACTAGGTAAGTCAGAACTACATTAAAGCTCATTTATTGTTTTTCTTACTCTAGATTAGGTATTTATTTCCTGATTAAATACCTTGACTCTCTTTAATTCATATATTTATGCGTCTTGATAACATGATTCGGTTTGTTTTTGATAGCTTGCATGATTAGGTTGTTTTACCTAAATAGCTAAGCCTTGAATGTTCTTGTGAGATTGTTTGATGACTAGGTTGATAGATTCATGTTTTTTTATATAGTCAAGCTCTCTTGAATGTTCATGTGTGTTTATTTGACAATTAGGTTGTTATATTTACTCAATCTATATATCTAATTGAGTCCTCATGTATGGGCATGTAGGCATTGTTTGATAACTAGGTTATTAAATTGTATTATAACATCTAGTTAGGCATTTTGTGTGTGGTCTTACATATCATTGCATTTTGAATATTGTCACATATTCGCTTAGACCTTTAATTCTCTTCATAGAGTCAAAGTCTTATGGCTTCTAGATGAAGTTACACAAGCAAGTGAAGACTTGCAACCAAAGGTTGGTTGGCTAGGGTTAACAAGTAGACATGACGCCGGTTCGGTTTGAACCGGCAAGCGGAACTGGAACCGCCACTCAAAAACGAGAACCGAAACCGGAAAAACCGGTTCCGGTTCCAAATCGAACCGAGAACCGGTACCGAATTGAATCGACCGGGCCGGTTCCTGTTCCGGTTCAAACCGGACTGGAACCGGCGGTTCCGGTTCCGGTTTGAACTGGTGGTTCCACCATAATATATATTTTTTTTATTTAAAAAAATAACACTTTACTTATAAAAATAAAATGTTTAAAAAAAATGGACATTGTAGAGTATTGGGTCATGGCCCATAAACCTTGTCCAAGTAGATATAATTTCTAATGCATTATTCTCTTTTTTATATAGATTATACAACTCTTCCCTTGTCTTATTTATCCAATGTGGGATCTAAGATTGAATATAACTATAGGTTATAAGCAATCACTCTATGACCCAGATTATGGAAAAATAATATGTGAATGAGATTTGATGATTTATTAATATATATATATATATATATATATATATATATATATTAATAGTATATTAAAAAAATGTAACATATTAATGCATTCACAATCCACATAATATAGAAGATTAAGAAAAGTATATATATATATATATATATAGATGTGATGTGATTTAACCAAAATTAGATGATTCCTTTCATAAAATGATCTAATTCTTTTTTCTTTTATTAACAATATTCCCTTTGTTTACATCTAATAACATGTTAAAAAAGTTTTCAAATGGAAATTCATTATGATATATCAATGAATGTAAATAGAAATTCAATCCTACATCCCACATCAGATAAATAAGAGAAGTAGAGAGAGGTCTAACCTATATAAAAATGAGGAGAATGCAAAGGAAAATAAACATTCTTAGACAAGGTGTAAGTTCCTCATATTTTGATTGGCTTATTTCGTTGACAAACCACATTGGGGATTAATTTTGTAAGGGTAAATTAGGCCTCATTGGGTGTGATCAAGCTTCAAGGGCATCATCTTTCTCAAGAGCACTTCAAAGGTATCTCACTTGTTTAACTCTCTTTGAAGAGATCTAGTTGCACACACTTACTTGCATGCATTATGTTCTTATTTTCATGTATTGAATGATGCATTGTATGCCACTTATCACACTCCACATTTGCACTTTTTGCACATCACTTAGTGTGTTGAGTTTGCCCCGAAAAGAGAATTTCTTCTCTTAGCGCAGCCTAGACTGCTTGGCAACACATGCTTGCACCGCGGCATACAGAGCGGTATACCTCAGTAGGGTCATGCTTCTGGCACCGCTTCCTGTGAACTTGCATGCATAGCGGTCTAAGTCGCGGTGTTGTCCAGTAGGCCACTGTTGCCTATACAGCGGCCTGTGCACCTACATGCACAGCGCCCTACACCGCGTTGTTGTCCAGATGGTGCACTGTTGTGTGTACCGCGGTCTGGACACTTGCCTGTGACGCAGTCCATCAAGCGGTATTGACGGGATTTTGTGCCCTCAGTTCAAAACGACGCAGTTTTGACAAGGGCTCCCATATATATATTCTCTCTTCTTCCTTGCTCGTTTTTGTGAGTTCAAGAAGCCATTTTTGAGAGGCCAAGATTCCTTTAGAGAGAGAAACTCCCAAGAATTCATCTTTACTCAACCAAACACAAATCCATGTGCATCTAACATCTTACAAGCATCATCTCATCATGGATTCTTCTTGCTTTCATTGACTAGGTAACTTGAACATGCCCTAAATCTCTTTGTATTTATTTTTGTTCTCGTTTGCCTAGGGTTAGCTCTTTTATGTGAATTTATTGCATATCTTTATGTTTAATGGCATTTATAACATGTTTGAGTTGTTGTGTGTTGGTTGAGAGCTTTGTTCATTGATAGCTAGCATTTAGGACGATTTTACCCTTCTAGCTAAATCTTCATGCATTTGCATTTAGATATTGATATCTAGGATTTGCACTCATTGACATCTTTAAATCCTTAGATAAGCATTTAGTGTTACCTAGCATTAATTGCATGTTTGAATATTTTTACATATTCACATAGGTTGTTTAACCTCTTCATTGATTGTTAAGCTTTGTGACTAAGTGGATTAGTGCATAAGCTTGTGGTCTATGATCACTATTAAAGGCCCGTTGGGTAGAGTGAAAGGGTTAGTGACCAAGTAGGTGTGACTTGAGATCAACCTAGGTTTTAAACTTTCATTCAAATAGTGGATTTGAGGACCGTATGTGGCTAGAAGGATAGCCCGTGACTTTTGCCCAGTTAGAGGGTTTCTCACATAAATCAATCCTTGTATTTTCATTATTTTCTGCATGTTTATATTCGATTGGTTTACTGCTAATATGGGGTAGGACTATTAAAATTGATTAAGTCGAAAAGTTGGTAATAAATCAACTAAAACCTATTCACCCCCCCCCCCCCCCCTAGGTTAGTAGACACATGCTATATAGTATTTTCAATTGGTATCAGAGCGGGTTCCTAGATATACTTAGGTGATCCTTGCTCTTTGTGTGTCTTGCATTTTGTTTGTGTTTGTTGCATCATTAACATTCATCTCATTCATACCCAAACACTATGAGTGGAAACTGAAGTGGAAATAAGGGAGCCTCTAGCACAAGACCTTATTTGCTCACCGGAGTAAACTATGCCTCTTGGAAAGGAAAGATGGAGTCTTACATTTGCCAAATAAATGACTGAGCATGGATGGCAATTGAAGATGGCTACACTCCTCCGGAAAAGACTCTTGCAGACGAAAGTTTAGTTCCCAAGCCAAAGTCGGAATGGTCAACTCAAGAGTTCGAAGCATCCAAGTGGAACAACAAGGCTATGCATGCCATTCTTTGTGCAATGGATGACAATCAGTACAAATTGATCCAAACAACAAGAATTGCAAAAGAGGCATGGGAGATTCTAGAGACGGCCAATGAGGGAACCGAGGTGGTCAAGGACTCCAAGCTTCAAGTCCTCCAAACATAATTCGAGCAAATTAGAATGGAGGAGGATGAGTGCTTCAACGACTTTCAAGTGAATTTGATGGACATAGTCAATCAAAGCCATCAACTTGGTGACCCCTATTCGGATAGGAGAATCAAGCAAAAAATTATAAGGTCGCTTCCAGCAAGATTTGAGTCAAAAGTGACGGCACTTGAAGAGAATAGTGACTATAAGAACATGAAGCCAAGTGAAGTTATTGGAAGACTTCTAGCATATGAGTCTAGGTGGACTCCTACACCTACACCTCCAAAGAAGCAAAAGAGTATTGCTTTGAAAACCTCTAAGGTTGAGAAGAAGGAGTAAGACTCGGATGAAGAGATGGCCCTCATGGTTAAAAGGTTTAAGAAATTCATCAAATTTGAAAAGAAGGGATTTGGATCTAAAAGAAAGGAAATGAAGAAGAAGACTCCTTTCAAGAAGTTTGAGTCAAGTGAAGACAAGCCCACGAGAAAAGGGATTCAATGCTTCTAATGTGAAGGCTTCGGACACATCTCCACGGATTGTGGCAATTTAAAGAACAAGAAGAAAGGAAAGGCTATGGCCGCCACGTGGAGCGATTGTGATGACTTGGAAGAAGAAGGAGAATCCTCGGATGATGAGGACCATGTGGTAAACTTTATTGCCTTCGCATCTTCTCTTAAGAGTAAGGAAGCAATAGATTATGAAGAGGAAGAGAAACAAAGTGAAGATGACTCAAGTGATGGTGAATCTTCATCCTATTCAACAAATATGGATGTAGGAGGAATGGATCTTGAAAGGTTCATTGAGCATTTTCAAAGCTCAAGATTGAAGAAGAAGAAAGAGATTTAATGGCTAAAAGGAGAGAATCTCAAGCTATCTACCGAAGTTACTCATTTAAATAAAGAAGTGAAGATAGCCAAAAGGAATGAGGAATTGATGGAAAAGGAGCTTGAAGAAGCAAGAGAGATCATTGCTAAGATGACTTCAAGCACGAAGAAACTTGACCACATGTTGGGAGTTGGTAAGAGGCCAAGTGATAAGAAAGGTCTTGGCTATGAAGATGACAAAGAGACCTCATCCTCAAGCAAGACTGTGTTTGTCAAGAGCTTGGATAACAAAGAGCCTTCACCTCTACAACATCCTAGGAAGAAGATTGAACTAGGAGAGTGCTCTAAGGATTCCCAAGTCAAGGTGGCATAAGGGAAACAAGCTCAAGCTCAACTAACAAGGGCTCATCAAGCAAGCTTTCCTCAACCCAAATACCACCAAGCCAAGAAGCAATTCATGCAATTACAACCAAGGAAGAAATCTATTCCAACTCAACAACAGAGAAGGAGAGAACCAATCCAACACCAAAGGCAAGCTCAAATGCGTGGGAAAGCCCCTTTGTATTCATAAGGGCATGGTATGCCTTCTTATTTCATTCCCACTTGTCATTTTTGTGGTGTTGATGATCACATTAGACCTAATTGTTTCAAATACATTGAAATGTATAGAATCAAGAGCATGATTGAAAGAAATAGAGCTAGAGCCAAAATGCATGTTCCTAGAAAATCTAGAGCCAATTTGCATGATCCTAGGAAATCTAGAGCCAATGTGACTAATACCACTAGGAATGAGAACATTTCACCTAGGTGGATTAGAAGAGATGACTATTTTTGCTATGTGGCTCAAATTGCCTTGAAGGCAAATGCCTCTAACACTTGGTATTTGGATAGTGGGTGTTCTAGGCATATGACGGGGAACAAGAATTTCTTTAAATCTCTTGTTTTAGAGGATGGAGGATTTGTCACCTTTGGTGATGGATCTAGAAAGAAAGTCATAGGGAAAGGAACCATTTCCATTCCCGATTTACCGTCATTGACCAATGCTTTACTTGTTGATGGCTTACAAGCCAATCTTATGAGCATTTCTCATCTTAATGATGATGGACTCTCCGTCTTGTTTAACAAAAATGATTGCACTATTTTAATGCCAAATGGACAAACCTTGCTAAAAGGAAAGAGATCTAGTGACAATTGCTATTATCTTGAAGCTAGTGCTATCTCTTGCAATATGTCCAAGTGTGAGGAAGTTGAGTTGTGGCATCAAAGACTTGGCCACATGAACTATCGAGATTTGAGGATCTTAGATAAATTCAAAGTTGTGCGTGGCCTCCCTAAGCTTGGGAAGAAAGTCGATGACGTTTGTGGACCTTGTCAACAAGGGAAACAAACCAAAAGTATGCACAAGAAAGGCAAGTATCTCGCCACCAATGAGCCATTAGAGCTTCTACATATGGACCTTATGGGTCCCATACAAACCAAGAGTCTCGGTGGCAAGAGATACATTTTTGTTTGTGTTGATGATTTCTCTAGATTTACATGGATATATTTTCTTAGAGAAAAATCTGAAACATTTGAAAAAATTTAAATGCTTTGCACTAAAATTCAAAATGAAAAGAACTCACACATTAAAAGCATTAAAAGGATTATGAGTGACCATGGGAGGGAATTTGAGAATGCTTGTTTTGAAAGCTATTGCAATAGCTTAGGCATTTCCCATGAGTTTTCGGCTCCTAGAACTCCTCAACAAAATGGGGTTGTTGAGAGGAAGAATAGGGTCCTTCAAGAGATGGCCCGTGTGATGTGATCGTGCCTAAATTGTTGCATATTTCTGCATTCATTCATATTCCTTTGTCTCAGTTCTTATGTGTTTTTTCTATATATTTTATGTCTAATAGGCTCGTTGGTGCTAATTGCAGGCAATAGATGTAATTCTGGTGTTAGAAGCTAATTGCGGTGGTTCCCGCAGAAAATGGGCAAAAGGAAAGACAAAGGATCATAAGCAGCTCTACAGTACGGGTCGCAACCGCACTCCAACCGCACTCCTTCCCACAGCCGGGACCTGAATCATGAAGGAAAGATAAAGTGTGGGTCAAGTGCGGGTCAAGTGCAGGTCATCCAACCGCATTTCACCCGAACTGTTGCTCAAGACAGAGAGTTGGATTTGCACCTGACGTTAAAGTGCGGGTAGAGTGCGGGTCATCCAACCGCACTCCACCCGCACTGTTGCCAAAGCCAGAGAAGCTGATTCGTACCTGACAGATAAAGTGCGGGTCAAGTGCGGGTCAAGACAAAGTTGGATTCATAAAAGTACGGGTCAGCCAACCGCACTCCACCCGCACTACACCCGCACTCTGCGCGCAACAGCTTCTGTTTTTAAGCTTAAGTGACCTATTTTTCCATCTCCTATAAATAGAAAAGCAGGGGAACGAACCAAATAACTGCCATATCTCCCAACACTTGTAGTCTAAGCTAGAAACACATATCCCTATCATCCAAACCATCTCTACTCAATCAAAGGCAACTAGGAGACTTGGATTCAAGCTTCAAGGAAAGAGATCAATCTTCAAGGGTTTACTCTCTACACTCTCTCTTAGTTTATTGGTTTGTAATAGAACATGAGTAGCTAAAATACCCACTATGGGGTTGATGTTATTTGTTTGATGGATATTTGGGCTTTGTAAATAAACTCTATGTGTTATATTTATTCTATCTCTATGTTTTATTCCACTGCTTGAATTGATTTCCATTATTGATTTGCTTGGATACACCCTCCTTGCATGATTGATTTGGATTACTTGAGTAGGCAATTAGGTTATCTAATGCTCCATGGGTTAGGAAACTACATGATAAAAATGATATCATTGGAGATGTCAATGAGGGTATTAGAACTAGGCGTCAAATAGCTAATCAAATTAGCTACACTTGCTACACCTGCTACACCTCTCAAATAGAACCCACGAAGGTTGATGAAGCCTTAAATGATGAATTTTGGGTTCTTGCCAAGCAAAGAAGAGTAAATCAATTTGAAAGAAATGAGGTTTGGACTCTAGTTCGTAGGCCTAAGAATAAAAATGTGATAGGCACCAAATGGGTGTTTAGGAACAAGTCGGATGAAGATGGCAACATTGTGCGTAACAAGGCTAGGCTTGTGGTACAAGGATACTCTTAAATAGAGGGTACTGACTTTGAGGAGACTTTTGCTCCCGTTGCTCATCTTGAGTCTATAAGGCTCCTCTTATCCGTGTGTATAAGTTCAAACTACACCAAATGGACGTTAAGAGTGCCTTCCTCAATGGCTTCTTGCATGAGGAAATGTTTGTTGAACAACTCAAGGGGTTCATGGATCCACACCACCTCAATTATGTCTATCACCTCAAAAAGTCTCTTTATGGGTTGAAACAAGCACCGAGGGCTTGGTATGAGCGCCTCACTCTCTATCTTGTTGACAAGGGTTACTCAAGAGGTAGTGTTGACAAGACTTTGTTCATCAAGTGCAACAAAGATGAGCTTTTCATAGCTCAAATTTATGCTTATGACATTGTATTTGGTTCTACCAACGAGTCAAAAGTAAAACAATTTGTAGATGTCATGTCTCTTGAATTTGAGATGAGCATGGTTGGTGAGCTAAATTACTCCTTAAGTTGGCAAATTAAGCAAATGCATGATGGGATCTTCATATCCCAAGCTAAGTATGCAAAGAATCTAGTGAAGAAGTTCGGCCTTGACAATGCCAAACATTGTGACATACCCATGAGTATCACTTTAAAGCTAAGCAAAGATGCTAGTGGTAAAAATGTTGATCAAAGCTTATATTGGGGCATGATAAGTAGTTTACTTTACTTGACCGCTAGTAGGCCTGATATTGTTTATAGTGTGGGAAGCTAATCCCAAAGTATCTCACCTTATTGCGGTGAAGATGATCATTCGGTTTGTGAATGGTACCTCCAATCATGGGATGTGGTACTCCTTTGACACTAATCCAAGTCTTGTTGGATTTAGTGATGCCGATTGGGTGGGAAATTGTGATGATACGAAAAGTACCTTGGGTGGTTACTTTTTCCTAGGAAACAACTTGGTGTCTTGGTTTTGCAAGAAGCAAAACTCAATTTCCATATCCACGGCCAAGGCGGAATACATAGCTGTCGGTAGTGCTTGTACTCAATTGATGTGGATGAAACAAATGCTAACTGATTATGGCTTAGAGCAAGACACTCTTACCTTGTTTTGTGATAACATGAGTGCCATAAACATTTCAAAGAATCTCGTCCAACATTCTAGGACAAAGCACATTGACATTAGACATCATTTCATTAGAGAGCTAGTTGAGAGCAAAACTATTGAATTAGAGCATGTGGGGACTAATGACTAACTAGCGGATTTGTTTACAAAGCCCTTAGACACTCTTAGGTTTGGGAACCTTAGTAAGTCTATTGGGATTTGTCATTTGGCTTGAAACGGTATATCTTGATCGCATATGAGGAGCTCAAGCAAAAAGAGTGAATTGGCATGAAAGTGCATTGTTCTACATTGATATATTTTATGCTCCTTAATTAATTGCTTGAGATGATTGGTTGTACATATGCCTATGTTATTTTCTTAATAAGCGTGCAAATTGCTTTTCTTGCAATCCATGTCATATTTATGCTCAAATATGCATTTTTGGACTAGGAGATTTACTTTAGAAGTACAATTTGAATGACCTATAATTGATCCCCATGACATGATGATTTTTTTATGACATGCTTTAAAGTTGATGTGCATGAAGATTTACTTTTGATTGCTTACATGTGAATGCAAAATTATGTGTGAAAAAGCAAACGAGAAGAACAAACTCAATAAGGACCTTGTGTCCATTCAATAAATAAGGATGTCTCATCCAAATTTAGTCGTCTCTCTCTCTTTATTAGTTGAACAAGGCTACTATCCGGGTACCTTACCCGGAAAAATCAAAGAGGGTGCAAAGTCGCTCATGTCTTGTTTCGGTTATAAAGTTTGATATAGTTGCTCTTTAAATTGATATTCTTATAAAATCTATATCATTGCTTAAAATCATGACAAATGGTGAAATTGGTACGAATCCTTTTTGGAAACCTTTGTTGTTTGCTTTGCTAAATACCATTTTCTTTTGAACTTGAATGCAACATGTCTTGCATGCAAAGCATCGTGTCACACATTTTCATAAAATAAAACTATTTAAATCTCTTTTACCTAATTGAGTTGCATAAAGTTGCTTATATACTTATGCATATGTATTTGTGCTATGAGCTCTCCTTGCCAAAAGCTTACCTATTGAGGGAGACTCCCTTTGCCTATCTCATGACAAAAAGGGGGAGAAAGGTTGTGATAACATTTTGAGAATATAGTGGTTTATTTGGCAATATATTTAGGGGTAGTTGAGAGGGATCATGTTTAAGGGGAGTTGATCTGGATTTTACGGTTCCAAAAATACCACACTTGGTATACACAAGACGTATTGAATTGTATAACGACAAGCGGGATAGTTCCTCAGGGAAAGGGAGGATATTCGGCTATATTTAGGATATGTACACTAAACTAAACTACGTGCGAGAAAGTAATTCATTGTTGGCTTTGGAAGATGTTTTGGAAGCTAAATTAAATTAAATATATCAAATACAAAAGCAAGTGGCTAAGGTTGAGTAAGTGGAAATGTATAGGAATGGATATTGGGGGATTGAATCAACAACCAAAAGATTTCTTAATGTAATGAACTAGTCCAATTAAGTGCTTTAATCCAACTCAAGGAGTGTTCTAAAATTAATAGAAATCATTTATAGTCCAAATTCAAACCTTAACTCAAGTAAGCCCTACTATGAGTCTTGGTAAGAATATCAATTAAAGTTCCTACTCACGTGAGCCCCACTATGAGTATTCACTAGATAAATTCTCAAGAACACATTCAAAGTCTCATACCATATAAAACATTCAATATATATATATATATTCCAATTCCTAGATGTTCAAGGTTGGAGTATGAGTTGAAAGCCATTCAAACCCTAAACCACAACCTTCATATGTGAACCACATTTACAAGCAAAACTAAATTGAGCCTCAATATTAGCCTAGTCATGTAAAATGGCAACTTCAAAGCAATGAAAATGAAATAATCCAAGAGAGAATTCATAATAACACATTACTAGTTCAAATACATAGAAATATCATATTAATTGTCTCATCAATTCCCCAACATAAGGTTTAGTTACACATAATGGAAATATAAATAAAGAGAGCAAAGTTGTAGAGAAAACCCATGAAAGCCTTCACAAAATCTTCTTGTTCCTTGATGAGCTTGAGATTCTCTTGGCCTTGGTGAATCTCCTATTTTCTCTTCAATAAATCTCCAAGATGTGGATGGGTTTTGGTGTGGATGATGGGAAAGTTATGTATTTGGTTATGGAAGTGTCAAATGGGAAGGATTTGGTTGAAAGTGTGAAGGTGATTTGGATATAAGGAAAGGAATGTATGGTAGTGAGAAGTGTTAGGAGGTCTGAAATTATGTTTAGAGAAGAGGAATGAGGTGTATTTATAGTTAGGAAGTTTGGGGATGATTTGTTAGTGAAGGGACGAAATTTCCCCTCGATTTCGGGCAAAAACCCGACCTCCAGATGCCGTTTGGAAGTCAAAACGGCGGCAATGGTGCCAGCCAAATGGACAGCCAAAATGTTGTTGAAAGTTACTGTCCTAATTTGGCTGTCCAAACAGCGGTTGGGTTGCTAGCCGTTTTGCCCGCCGAATTCCATTTCTGCACTTCGCATTGTTACGAAAATGAGCATGTTTCCCTCTAGAAAATCCGGAATTATGATCCGTAAAAACCGTTGGAAAGTAGACTTCTGGGGCTTACCAAATATATAAATATATCAACATGAATCGATCTGAAGAGGGAGATATAGCCTCCGTAAGTTGATCATTCTGCACACGCATTTACAGTTTTTACTCTTTTTGCACCATTTTGCCTCCAAATCTCTACTTCAAGCACAAACACCTCTAATTCTTCAATAATACTTGAGAACACTGAAATACATGGTCAACTAACTAAATATGCCCAGAAAATGTAAACAAAAGTTAAGTAAAGGGTGCGCAAATTGTGAACATTTAAAGCGCGATCAGGAGTATTGCATTACATAACATGATTACATTATTTGATTGTATTGAGTTAATATGCTATAACTATTGAAATTTTTTTTGTTCAAAGCACCTTAATCACACTTGGTATTGGAAGGTACTTCTTATTGATTGTGTGTAGGTTGGATGTTTCTACAAGCCTTGGATTAACTTCAAGCTGTTCAAGACATAGATTATAGGGCTTATTGTAATGTAGAAATTATTGTTGACCAACTTAGTTTTAGTGCTGTGAGGTTGCTTTGTGAGTGGTGGTTTTGTCACGAAATAGCCAAATAGGGAGATTGTAAGTGTCTCATTTTATGATTGGCTTATTTCGTTGACAAAATCATAATTGGGGTCAAATATTGTAAAAGGTAGATTAGGAATTAAAGATATCCCATCATCAAGGCATTGGACTCCAAGTGCATCAAGGAAGGTAGATTACTTGACTCTACTCCTATTTGAAGAGATGTAGTTGCACACACTCACTTGCATGCATTATATTCCTGTTTACATGTTTTTGAATGATGCATTGTATGCCATTCATCACACTCCACACTTGCACATTTTTCATATTAGATTAGTGTGTTGAGTTTGCCTGGAAAATAGGATTTTCCTCTTCACCGCGGTGCAGGTCGTTGGCTAGGCATTTGCCTCCGATGCGGTCCCAACAACGGTAGGTTCCAAAGGTGCGTGCTTTGAGGACCGCGGTCCGTGCACTTGTATGCACAGCGGTCCATGTCGCGGTATACATCAGTAGGCCCCTGCTGCCTAGACCGTGGCCTGTGCTCTTGCATGCACAGCGGTCCCCGCCGTGATTTTTTCCAGACGGTGCACTGCTGTGTGTACCCGGTATGGAAAACTTGCCAGAGCCGCGGTCCAGCGAACGGTAATGACGGGATTTTGTTGTTATTTTCAAAACAGTGTCATTTCGTCAAGGGCTTCATATATATATATATATATATATATGTTCTTTTCCTTTCTTTGCCTCTTAAGAGCTTCAGAATCCACATTTTCTCATTCTTTTTAGAGCTCAAAAGTGACTTGCAAGGAAAGTTAGGAAGATTGCATTTTTATTAACCAAAACCCAATCTCTCATCATTCATTCATGATTCAAGCATCATCTAGCTTCATCTAGGATGTTTCTAAGCATGGGGTCTTCATCAACATAGTTGACTTGGTAAGTAAAACACCATTCTCATCCATCTTTGTGTTCTTGCTCAACAAGAAATCTCTTCTATACTTTTTTGCATCTAGATTAGAATTTATATTACAAGTAGAGATGTTTGTTGATGTTTAGGTTGTTGTATTGTGATAGCTATTGCATCTAGAAATGCTTTGATTTCATATAGCTAAAGTATGAGCATGTCATATAGCAACATGATATCTAGGAATGTTCTACATGTCATTATTAGTTCCTAGATAAGCATTAAATGTGTTGACCTAGCATTTGTGCATTTAGAATATTTTTCATATTCACATTACATTGCTTATCTCTTCTATTGAGAGTTGAGTCTTGTATGTGTCGTTGGTAGTGTACAAGCAAGAGTCTAAAATCACTATTAAAGGCCCGCGGGTAGCAAAAACGGATTAGTAACCAATTAGGTGTGATGTGGTCAACCTAGGTTGTAATCGTATTCTTAAATAGTGGATTTGAGGGTTCGAGTGGCTTTTAAGCCCGTGAGTTTTTATCCTATTGGGGTTTTCTCACGTAAAACAAATCATTGTGTCTTTATTTTATTTTCCACATCTTGTTACAATGATTGTTTGTTAGAGTTTTGTTGTGATTAACTTTGACTAACCAAAAGATGGAAATTAATTTAGTTAAAAACATGTTCGCCAACCCCCACCCTCTAGGTTAGCTTTATCAGGTTTAGAGTATTTTCAGCATGCATGAGTAGTGAGTGTGTGTGTGTGTGTGTGTGTGTGTGTGTGCAACTAAATCTCTTTAAAGAATTTAAGTCAAGTGATATACCTTCTTGTAGCACTTTGGGATGTCCGAAAGCATATCAATCACAATCACCTAAGCTACCCGTTACATAACAATCCCAATGTGTTTGTCATGAAATAAGCCAATCAAAAATAGAGGTCCTTGCAGGCTTATTTCATGACAAACCACATTATGGATGATTTTGTAATGGGTAGCTTAGGTTCTCGTTGGCAAGCTTCCAAGAATCTTTGTAACTTCAAGAGCGAAAGGTATATTCACTTGAATTTATCTTTTAAAGAGTTTGGACGTGCACCCATACTTCCAACATGCTTTGTTCATCTTGCATTTGTGTTTCCATGATCATGCATTGCATTTCATCATGTGATATCGTATTGTGTGCATGTTGATTAATTGTGTTAGATTTGGTTTGGTTATTTGGAGTAATGTGTCTAGTTTCAAAAGATTGGTTTTCAATTATTTAAATGTTTTTCAAAACTGACATTTGTATGGTCTTGTGACCATAACATTTTATACAAGGATTCAAATTGGGTTTTGAAAATTTCTTGACAAACTATACACTTATACCTTTCCAACGGTATATTATTCGTAATATTTCATAACCGTTTGGATTGGTTTTGAAATATCCAAAGTGACCACTAAAACAGGGCAACTCTGTTTTTATCTGAATCTGACCGCTGGTCACTCAAATGACCACAACTTTTTCTACAGTCATCAAAACTTCATTATGTAAAATGGAAAAGAAAGTATACATTCATAAATTTCCAACGGTATAATATTTGATAAATTTAGAAGTCATTTAATCATATAGTGAGCTGTTTGAAAATCGAGATGGGGAGCTGAATTCCCAGTGCGCGCGTAATACGTAGGTCCATACCCGCGCAGTCACCCGCGAAGTCTTCTCGGGTGTTTTTCATGGTCCTAGCACGTGGGTAACATATGTGTACCTACCAGTGCAATAGACCATCAAACTGTGTCATTTTTTTGCCCAGAAATTGTTTTTTAACTTTCTCAAATCAACTTAGTTTCACTTGGACCTTATATATACTTCTTCTTCTACCGTATTTTGACCTATAACTCATATTTTCAGATCCTAGTGAGAGAAAAAGTTCCCTTAGAGAGAGAAAGCACCAAGATTGCTTCTTTAACTGTCCAAACCCAAAACCCATGCATCCATGACATCTTTCGTGCATCAATTTTCATGGGTCTTCTTGGTTTCATGACTAGGTAAGTCACAACTACATTAAAGCTCATTTATTGTTTTTCTTACTCTAGATTAGGTATTTATTGCTTGATTAAATACCTTGACTCTCTTTATTACATATATTTATGAGTCTTGATAACATGATTGGGTTTGTTTATGATAGATTGCATGATTAGGTTGTTTTACCTAAATAGCTAAGCCTTGAATGTTCTTGTAATATTTTTTGATGACTAGGTTGATAGATTCATGTTTATTTATATAGTCAAGCTCTCTTGAATGTTCATGTGTGTTTATTTGACAATTAGGTTGCTAGATTTACTCTATACATCTAATTGAGTCCTCATGTATGTGCATGTAGGCATTGTTTGATAACTAGGTTGTTAAATTGCATTAGAACATCTAGTTAGGCATTTTGTGTGTGGTCTTACACATCATTGCATTTTGAATATTATCACATATTCACTTAGACCTTTAATTCTCTTCATAGAGTCAAAGTCTTGTGGCTTCTAGGTAAAGTTGCATAAGCAAGTGAAGTTGCACAAGCAAGTGAAGTCTTGCAACCAAAGGTTGGTTGGCTAGCATTTGTTGCCAAGCGCTACTGTAAAAGGCATGCGGTTAGACTAGGAGGTGCTCACGTCAAGAGTAGTGGATCGGGGGGATATCACTAGGGATTGAACCAAGTGCGGTGGGTGGTAGTGTCCATAGCCTGAGGTTATCGAGAATGAGAGTACGTGTATCAATTGAGGGTGTAGTCTTCATTTCATTTAGTGGATTTACGTGGCTCAAGTGGCTAGCGTAGCCTGTCCCATGGTTTTTTCCAATTGGAGGGTTTCCACATAAAAATCATGTGTCTTTTAATTTCCGCACTTTACTTGATTTTCTATTATTGTTTGAATTGGGTTTTATTGTTAATATTGATTAATCGAACAAGTTGGTAATAATCAATTAACAACTAATTCACCCCCCCCCCTTTTCTAGGTTGTTTAGACACGCTTAGTTTATTTTCACACTTGACTCGGCTTCATAGACTTGTACTCACTATTTTCTTCTATGGCCGTCACCTTAGCTTCAAACCTATTTGGGAAAGATTCAAGATCTTTTGGTTGATTCTTGAGTCAGAGTAGGGATCTTCAAGTTGGTGGCTTTGGTTGATTATTTCCATCAATTTGATTTAGAAGTCATTGAAGGACTCTTCCTCTTCCATCTTGAGAGTCTCGAATTAAGTTTGGAGAACTTGAAGCTTGGACTCTTTCATCGTTTGAGTCCCTTCTTGTGGCATCTCTAATATCTCTCAAGCTTCATGTGCATTCTTGGTGATTTGGATCAGTTTATATTGGCTCTCATCTATTGCACATAACAAAGCGTGCATTGATTTGTTGTTCCACTTCGAAGCTTCAAACTCTTGGGCACTCCATTGAGCCTTGGGATACTTCCATCTTTTACAGCCATAGTGGGTGGTGTGTATCCATCCTCTATCACAATCCAATCCCTATCATCTATCACTGAGAGGAAAAACTCCAATCTTCCCTTTCCAAGAGGAGCAATTGACACTCGTGAGCAAAAGTGGTCTTATGCTCGACGCTCCCTCTTGACTCATCCCACAGCCACTCATTGTGTTTGGTAAGATGAATGCAAATGAATGCAATGGTCAAAATGCACACAAATGCAAAACATACAAAAAAAAGAGCAAGGATCACATATGTATGTCTATGAACCTAGCTTTGATACAATTGAAAATATAAGAAGTGTGTCTAAACAATCTAGAAGGGGGGTGAATGGGTTGTTAATATATTAATTACCAATTTTTTTATTAGTCAAGATTAGCAATTAAAAACCATAAATAATCAAACAATGAAAATCAAGTAAAATGAGGAAATTAAATAGAAACCTTATTTTTTGCACGGGAAGCCCTCAACATGGAAAAACCACGGGACTAGCCTTACTAGCCACTTCGGTCCTCAAATCTACAACTTGAATACTTGTTTATAACCTAAGTTGACAACCCTGTCACGCTATTCTCCGAAGCAACACAAGCTATTCTACCTACGGGCCTTTAATAGTGATTCTAGACCAATTGTTTGCCAATCAATCCATTGTTTGCCAATCAACCCATTGATTGCTAGACTTGCTTGCTTGTGCAACTTCACCTAGAAGCCACAATACTTTGACTCTAAGAAGAGATTAAGTCTATGTGAATATGTAGAAATATTTGAAATGCAATATAGTGTAAGACCACACACAATATGCTTAACTAGAGACTAAGATGCAATTTTAACAGTCCTAGTTATCAAAGTGTCTACATGAACATACATGCAAACATAGCTAAAAGAGGTAGATGAAACACTAACATGTTAGCTATTAAATGAACCCTAGTCAAACAAGAAACTTATAGAGATATGTAATAAATACATAAGACTTGCAATAAAAGAGAAATCTCAGTAGCTAAAACAATAAATGAGATTTAATGAAGTTCAAATATACCAAGTGGTTAAACTAATAAAGACTCATGCTTGAATGATGCTTGAAGATGGAAAATGAATATGGGTATTGGGGTTAGATAGATAAAAAAGCTATCTTGGAACTTCTCTCACAAGAAAACTTGTTTCTCACTCTTAGATTTGATTTTTAAAGTTCTAAATCGGCTAGAAGAAGAAAGAGAAGTATATATATCAACCCAGGACAAAACTACATCGTTTTGATTAAAAGCCTTTTTCGCGGCATGAAGTTAGAAAGCACCGATAATGTAACAGGCTTCTTCGCAGCATGAAGTTCGCAGGACAAGTAAACCAAACTTGTCCTGCGAAAAGCACTAATAATGAAACAGCCTTTTTCGTGGCATAAAGTTTGCAGGACAAGTAGACGAAACTTGTCTAGTGAAAAACACTGAAAAAGATGCCTGAATTCATGGTATAAAACCATGTGACCTAAGACCTATCTAAGAGAAGAATGGGACCTTCTCAATAGGTCAAACATCGCGCAAAGCATGCACACAATTGTGCGAGCGCAGACATTTCGAATTACACAACCGAAATGAATTACACCACACTCAAGTCTATCATGAAGTACAAGTGAGGTTGTGAGTGAATGCACACAACTAAGCAATGAGACACATATGCAAGATAATTAAGAATGCATGAATGTGTGTGTTCATCTAATCTCCTCAAGAATCAAAGTCAAGTGTTATACTGTTAGTATATTTGGGTATGGGTTGGAGACCCATTATACACCCAAGTGGGCCAAGCTCAAGCACATGCCATATATCTATAGCCCAAGCATGAGCCCATTCACAGTTCATATTTGAACATGTAAATAACTGCATGAGCCGTTTTATTAGATGGTATCGGTTGAAGAAACTGAAAAACACACAAGCATATACAATATACAATATACACATAACGTGTATTGGATGTGTGGATTAGTAGTCATATATTGTGATGTTTGCTATTTGCATGAAGCAAACATGCAGTGATGTGCATAGGTTTGCTATATGTGGTATCTGCATGTAGCATACAATGCAAGAGTGCATGTGTGCAGTGTTGAGAGAAACATACAGAGAAAGAAACACAAGTAATATATTTGGAGAAAATCTGTGGAATTTTCTCCCATCTTCAATCAGAGTGTGGGTACATGCATTGTGAACAGAGGGGACTTTCCGAATGCGTGATCGTCCTCCGACCGGTGGTACAATCCCAGGTGTTCAATCTCGATTCTGCTGGAGTTCGGATTTCCGTATGGTGAACTGTAATGATCCGAATTCTTATTTTGTTTGTATCGAATTTTACTTTCATTGGTATCAGAGCACATGTTTTGGATTGTATTCTGGTAGAATTGCCATGTTTAGGAATTGTTTTTTTATGTTTGAATGCTTCACAATTCAATAATGGCATAACACCATACACTTGTTGAATTTCGTTTTTTCTAGAATATATGTATGCATATACATGTTATATGATGTTCTGGAAATGCTTTCCATGTGATAACTTCAAAATTGAGAGAATGTTAAAGAATTAAAATATGAAATATGTGACTGTAATCATGGTACCATTAGATAGAGCCTTCCGAGATCTTTCCAACGATAGGTCATTTGCATAATTTAGATTAGAAACGAGGGAGAAATTTTTTTTTGAATTTTTCTGTTCTAAAACAGAATATGAAAACTTATTTTGTTCTTGACCTTTGGTGAAGAACATGAAGAACATGTGCCACTCACCTATAGGCGGAGAGTGCGCTTCACCTCTAACACAAACATCATAAAATTTTGCATCTTTGGATTCACCATGACAATACGAGTCGAATGGTGGTAATCCCGTTATCGGGAAACGTTGGAAAAGCGGCGAGTGTACCACACGCGCCTCCGGTGAAAGTGGGGATGACATAGAAGTTATTCATCTGGTCATGCTTCTCACATGTTTCACTCAGAGAGTGACACTTGTTAGAAGGTTTTGTGCATGTGAAAATACATAAGACATGTGGTTTATTAAGAAAATGACACGTGTCAGGATATTTCATGTGGTCCACTAAGAAATTGACAGGTGTCAAGAACTTTCACATTTCCACTAAGAAATTGACACGTGTCAAGAGCTTTTCATGTGGCAATGAATCAGTCATGTGTTCCACTATGAACATGACACATGTCACATAGAAAACCAAGTAATTTTCTGGTAGTGGATTTTTTGGTGACGGTTTACAGTGTGGTTTCTGGCATCGGTTTCCGGAGAGACTTCCAATGACTGATTCCGGTCAAGAAATTTCAGAAAGTTTCCGGTAGCGGTTTTTCAGGGACAGGTTCCGATAATGGTTTCCGGCTAGGATTTTCTGGAGACAAATTTAGGTACGATTTTCTATGACAGTTTCAGTCGTGACTTCCCATCACGGTTTTCAAGACGGATTCCAGTGACAGTCTCTGGTGTAATTTTCTGCTAGGATTTCTTAGGACAGATTCAGGTACGGTTTTCGATGACGGTTTCCAATGTGGCTTTCGATGACAGTTTCCAGACGGATTCTGGTGATGGTTTCTGGCAAGGAATAAAATATCGGTATCGGTATCAGTATCGATATCTGGCTCCTAAATTTATGGATATATCGGGGATATTATCGATATCGGTGGATATTCGGTAAAAAATTAAAAAAATGATGGATATTTACATATAAAGTTAGAATTTTTTTGTGAAACTTTAGGACAAGGTTAAACAAGTAATTATACATCAAATGAATCATATTTCAACAAAAAAAATTAGCATGGTTATGATTTATTATAAATTATAACATAGATAGAGTCTGTATATAATTTTTAAAATTGAGTATTTAATAGAATAATATTTTGTTTCACTTTTACAATATTATATATTTATATACAATATAAAGAGATTAAATATTTAATAAACAAAAATATCATTAATATATATATATATATATAGTTCTATACTTCCAAGATTCAATCATAAATGATAAATCATAATTCATACATAATATTATAATAATACATTGCATGTCTGAAATTTAAAACCAAAATGAATTCTTTACTGATTCAAATACAGAAGATACATTTCTATCTTGATTCGAACAATAATTTTTCCAGAAAAACGTGCTAGCATTATGCCACACATATGTTGTTTGATCTCTTCCAACTGATCCATAAGTTGGGTAGTTTGGATTTACCCAACTTGGTGGATATTGTTGATCTGCATGCATAGGTATTGCATATGGTTTTTGTGGAGAAGGATAATCAAATATATTGCATCCACTATAACAACTACCATAATATGGTACATGAGAATCTGTCCTTGTCTATGAATCAACCAAAGAACTATTTTTTGTGTCCATACTTACTGAGGAGAGAGTCATATTCAAAGAATCTTCATCAATTTGATTTGTTCGTCCATGTTGTCTACCACGATTTTGATCAAAATTACCTACATGAGCATCCCAACCTGCCGCACTGGTATTCCAACATGTTGCACTAGCATCCCAGCCTCTGGCAGGAACATCCCAACTTGTTGCACTAGCATCCCAACCTCCTGCACCAGAATCCTAACCCCATCCCTCATCTCCATCATATCCATCATCTTTTCCTCCACTATTTCCATCAGAGGTATGTTGGTCATCGGAAGAGCTGCTAATAGTAACTCCACGATCTACACCAACGTCTTCTCTAATCACTTGTTCAGCATTTATTCTCATGTCTCGAGCATGAGAAGCAATTTGTGGATCAGGATTTCCCTCATCATCATCTAAATAGGCTGGTCTAACCCAGTCAAAAAAAAAGATTCTCATTATCGTCCCCTGCTTCAACAACTAGTTGAAGTAGATCCATAAAATCAGTTTCATCTACTTTATCTTTTTCAGCTGCCATATCCCAAAGTTTCAACTTCATATTATAATAACAATAAGCAAGTTGTTCAAGCTTACAATAGACAAGGTTGTTTCTTTGTTTTGTGTGGATTAAAGCAAATGTGGACCAATTTCTTTCGCAGGCAGAAGATGATGTTGTTTGTGATAGTATGCGAACTGTTATTGCACGCAATGATGGAGCACAATTTATATATATTACCCACAAATCAGCTGCAATAAAAATTGCTAAGTATTGTAAGTATGAATACAATTTCAATGATATTATTATTTATTATTATTAAATAGATTTTTGTAATAAAACTTATATACCCGGTTGCATTTTGCTTCTAGCTGCAATGGCTGCTAATTCACCAAAACTTTTCTTACCATCTTTAAAGTATATGAGCTACATTCATGACTCATGACATTAGTGTGTAAATAATAAATATAAATATGAGTATATGACACAATACTCCCATGCAAAGAAGTTATAATATTGGAATTATAAAATTGATTGTAAGTTGTAATGTTTTACCTCATTTCAAAAATTAGCAGTCCCTGCAGCTTCAGGGTCTAATTGCGTATAGACAATATGTACGGCTTTCAAAAGATCTGAATTATCCCAAATATTGTCTCTATATTGGTACTTTTGGTTCAGATAGTAAGCTAGAAGAATAAAAAATAATAATTTTAGTATAAATAATTAAATGCTATACTAAATATTAATTATGAATGACAAACAATCTGAAATAAATTTTACCTGCAGCATGTAGTGGATGATTAAGCATTTTATCCCACCGGTTTTGTATAATATTTAGAATCCATTTAGTATTCCCTCTTTGCTGTTTTACTGCATCTTTCATCATACGTATTAACTCATATAAGATAGGCATAGTGGGTACAACTTCGGTATCAACCAATCTCAGAACGTGGTATAGTGGCTCATATGTTTTAACTACAAAAGTCATATTATCCCAACATTCTGAATCTAAAATAAGCCGTTCTATTCTTTTTCCATTTGCAGTTCAACTCAATCGATTTGTAGCCCATGTATCACTGGTAAATAGATGTTTCAAACTTGTTTTTTTTTTCCAAAAGACTATCAAGGGCAATATGATTAGTCGCAAATCGAGTTGCACCATCTCGCATTATCTCCCCTTTACAAACCTCCCTCATTTGCGATAGTAACCATCCATGATTATATATAAATTTTGTCACGGCCCTAGCATCATGAATGACAAATGCAACAATTTCCTTCTTTCCAATATCCTCAAAAATCAATCTATACAATGTGTTGCACAAGGAGTCCAAAACAAAGAATATTTTTTCATCAATTTGTTAATGCTTCTTTTAAAATAATTTTCAATATAGATTATTTGAACAATAGTTTAAGTGTTTAAGATTAATTTTTTAAAGAAAAATAATTTACAAAATATCCCTGGATTTCTGGATGAAATTCATAATATTTCGCGAATATCAAGATATTCCCGAAATATCGGGAGATTTTATGGTATTTCAAAATCGATCATATATTTGCTAGATATTGGATATTACCCCTGTTTCGCTATCAATCCCTAAAAAATATGGATATATCGGTGGATATATCGATTTTAAAAACCTTGGTTTCCGGTTACAGTTTCTAGCACGGTTTTCGGTGCGGTTGTCCGGTGACAGTTTCCAGCATGGATTCCAATGACAGTTTTCGGTAAGCATTTCAGTGACAGTTTCCAACACAGATTCCGGTGATGGTTTTCGGTGTAGTTTCTGGTTATTGTTTTCGGCACAGTTTCCGAAAACAGTTTTTAATGTGATTTTTGGTGACAGTTTCCTTTACGGATTCCAATGATGGTTTATGGTGGCATTTTCAGCCACAATGGAATTTTTCAGTAGGAATTTCGACACTGTTTTGACGGTCATGGAATTTTCCTGCGAAAATTTGGCCACCGAAATTTAGCTTCAGTGAGAGCTATATATAATGAAAAGCTTTCGATTAGAATTCTCCGTCTAATTAATTATGCAATCGGGAATAAGTAATTTCATTAGAATGTACATTGAAAAGTTACAAGGTTATTAAAAAGACAAATTTTTCTAAGTGACTTAGAAAACTTTTGAGAAAAATCTACATCATCTCATATGTCTTAATGGAGAAGATTTCATGAATCTTATTAAAGACATATAGCCGCAGCCAATTTGGACTCGTGCTTTTTTGTGGAGAGATGTAATGGACAGTCTTTTAATGAAATTTCTCGTAGAGTTGATAGATCTACAAGGTTGAAAAAGCTAGAGTTAGGTACCACGATGTATTTTGGTCAAATAACATGTGAACTAGAAATCGTAGCGGAGCGCCACATTCTTGGGAATGTGAGGGGATCTATTACATCCACAATGAATATTCATAGTGCAAGGCACATGAGTTATTGCACACGCGATAGAGGACCAATATTCAAGAAAATGATAATTAAATGAGTTATGAAGACTTAGAGAGTTTTTCTCAGTGGTGATTGTTATGAATCTGAGACGTAAGAATGAATAGCATGCTAAGTCCCGTATTTTAGAAAGCATTATTATTTTAATAAACCGTTCTATCGTAAATAATTTTGGTTTATTCACTTTGTAGTAAAAAAAATGGTTTGACCCATAAAATGTTTCTATGGACTTGTGCATTGTATTCTTTTGTTATTTATGATCACCTGTTTTGGGAATTCTAAATTGTTGAGTACAATATTAGAATTAGAATTTTGTGCAAAGTATTGAATTTGTAATGATTAAATTTTTGGAAACGGATGGTAATTAGGTGCTTTGACTACTTTTTCGATTCTGTACCTTAAATTGTTTCATCATTTTTTCGGTTTGTGTTTGCAGCAAAATTAGATGTGTGTATTTTTGGAAGTTAATATGCTTGCATTTTAAATTGTATGTCTCTACATTGATTAGCATAAGATATAGATTATATATATAATATTGTGGCCAATCTGATAGCGATAAACTAAATCGTGTAATTTAGGGAATAGAGATACAATAAGGTTTAGTGTATTTGAAGAGTAAGAAGCTCTTGAGACTATAACATGAATCAGGATTGGACCTCGGCATAGTACTCATTGCTCAACATACAAGATGTGAAGGCTTATCAAGCTAGAATTTAAATTACTCGCATTATGTTGCGGAGTAACTTAAATAGTAGCCTTACATGTATGTTTTACAAATACAATAGGATTTAAGTAAAGTGGCTTACTTTTCAGAGTTTGACTTAAAGGGCAATTTTAGTAGTATTTTGAGTACTAAAATTTTAGTAAGTACGGTATCAAGTTTTGAGTACTTATAAGAAGTGCCTAAATTAGTGGCAGCCTTCAATACGGATATAAAACACGATACATTGACTAAACGATCTGATCTCTTCGGATAGTTGGAATAAACAAAATTAATCTGATGCGTATCAATCGCGTCATTTCGATAGTATAAGATGAGTGTTTAGAGGCGGCTTAGGCTCCTAACCAATTTTATATGAAGATTTCAACTTGTACAAAACTTTTAGTTTTGAAAAGGGGAAGAGAATCTAATCATAGCCACTTAATTATAGATCGGAATATGCATGAAGTTGAGGGATAACGAATTGAGGAAGGACAAAACTAAAATTAACTTGTTACAATTGTGACAAGCTGGGTTATTTTCACTCATAAATGCATTAACTAGAAAAACGTAAAACCCAAACTCCATAATTTGTTAAGTTATGCTTAAGTTTCTGGCTAGGTGTTTTTCTTGAATCTCGTCCTTTGTGGACTGTAGATAAGTGAAAATATACCATCCAACTAGAAACTGTAAAGCATACATTGAGTAAAGTTAGATTATTAGAGATAAGATGTATAAGTGTTAGAACAATTTTGGAGTTAAGTATCTACAAACTGAGTTTGTATGGTAGCCTAAATTTGTACTCAATGATGTTCTAATATACACTTGAGATCTAACTGGGTTTTAGTGTCCACGGTTGTCCTCATTGATTCGGGTTATCGTTAATAATCATGATGGTTGTATGAATATTATTTTTAGCAAATTATATTCATATGGTACTTGATAGTTGTTTAATGGTTTTATAGTATTATATGTCAGTAAGGACAACTATAATTTTTGTTTGTTTTTCAATCATTACAATGGTGATGATGCTGATATTTCAGCATGCTAGATTGAGACTTGCTGGACTAGACAGAATGAGTATATCAATTAGAGAGGAATAATTGGACTCATTTATCTTCAAGGTCATACAAATCATCTAGCAAGAAAAACAACTAGAAAACCATTTAGTAAGGAACGAGATCAGGAATTCCATTGCAACTAATTCATTATAACATTTGTGATTGAATGAATGTAAAGACTAGACATGAAATTTCATATCTAGTTACATTCATTAATATCTTTAAATGTCTCGGTCATATCTATTTGATCTCCCATAAATCGAAAGCATTAGATTGCATTATATTGTTTGGTTGATGATCAAATTAGATGATAAACTTTTGAGTTTAAACCGAGTACGTAAATATCGTTCTGAACAGTTCAAGGAATTGTTTAGCAAGAAAGATATAGAAATATATTAATTTATTCCTAGGGCTCCGTGGCAAAATAGTGTAGCAGAAATAAGGAATAGAATATTATTGGAAATGGTTAAGCCTGTGATGGCACAAGTAAATTTATTTGTATCTTAGTAGAAGATATCTTAATTGATTGTTGTCTACTTACTTAATCATGTTCCACTAAATTAGACACTTCTACACCTTATGAATTCTGGACAGGTAGGTAGCCTGATCTGACTATTCTATAACCTTGGGGGCATGTAGATTATGTTTATAATCCATCTCATAGAAATGAGAAATTGGATGCAAGAAGAGAAATTGTATCTTTCTTTGATACTCTGTACATTCCAAAGGATAAATAAACGAAGGTGTAAAATTAGATAGAAGTGTGGCTGAATTAAAATCACAAGATGTCATTATTAGAGAATGAATTTCTTAGTAGAAGCTAGTTTGATATAGATATCTGATTTTAAGAATTGGATGATTTGTGTCAATACGCGAGTGGCAGTAAATTAAAATCTAATTTGATCCTCGATCCCTAGTGGGAATGGAAATCTACACCCTAGTGGGAGTAGAAATCCGCATGGATCTTTCATCACTAGTGAGAGTGAAACAGGTGTTAAATCATCTACCGTGATAATTTACCAACTCGTTGAAATAATCATAAAATTATCCCATGTCATCTTTCGGAGATTGAAAGGGAAGATTTGATGATTACTTCGCTTGACAGTGATGGGCAAAGGATTTTAGAATTAAGTTATCACTTTTATCTACTAAAAGAATAAATGAATGAAAGCAATGAAGGGGAGATGGAGTCTAGAATAGTGATCATGTTAGGGACTTGAGTCACTTACCGCCTGGTCATTAGGCCATTATAAACGTATAGGTTCCACATATATCATACGTAAGGCGGAAAGTACTATTGAGAGATATAAGGCGCAATTAGTCGCAAATGAAGAAACTTATTCTCTAGAAGTAAAGTTTTCTTTTATACCATTACTCTAGCACTAGTTACATGAAACTAAAATTACATCAGATGGATGTAATAATTGTACTTCTCGATAGAGAACTAGTGGAAAAGATTTACATAGAACAGCATGTAAATTTTTTTGTTTCAAAATACCAAGAACATATAAGTGTGCTTGCTTAATTACTGTATGGTCTAAAACGATCCTCTAGAAAATGGTATCTTTGATTTCATAAAGCTGTAATGTCTTACAAATTAATGATGACTAAAGATAGCTATGGTAAGTACACTAAACAGGTTAAGGATAATTCTTATATTGTCTATATATGTGGACTATATGTTTTGGCTAGACATAATAAAGAGTTTGTAAAACCATAATAAAATGGTAATTCTCAAATTTCATTGAGATTTTATATGAGCAAAGTGGCTTATATTTTGGGAGTAAAAGTTGATTCGGAATGAGCAATTATAAGCTCATAGATACTCCTATTGTGAAATCACAAACTCTTAGCTTCAATAAGTAACCTGAATCCCCATGAGATCAAGAAATTGATGATAAGTTCCTCATGTTAGTACCCTACAGAGTCTCATGTACATTGTTATATGTACAAAGTCTATCATTAGTTACGCCATAAGATTGGTGAGTGGACACCAATATAATTCTAGATTACAGCATTGACATGTTGTCAAGAGGATTTTGACATGCCTTGAAAGTACGGCTAAATACTTAGTGTACATTGTGATATGTACAAGGCCCAATAGAAATTATGCCACAAAATTGGTGAATATGTACCAATATAATCCTATATTGACAGGATTGTGACATAACTTTAATAGTAAGGAAATTACTATTTATGCTAGCATAATTACACACATAATGTAATAGAAATATGTCGTCAGGTTGAGACCGGCATTCTTACATATGCGATCGCCTCAGTTGCTAAGATAGCAGGCTGAGATGAGGCACATATATATTAGAGAATATGTAGGATTTATTCTCGCTGAGCTAGTACATATGATTTGTCGCCTTGACTATGTCAAGATGAGGTTCGCAATAAATATACAAATATATTTTAGAACCGATCATGATAGACCCCACTATCATTGATACCTGATCAAGCCAGATGTGAGATCTTAATGTAACGCAGGAGAGGGGCGAGCATTTAAGAACTCAGGTTAGTCACGAGAGTTATGACTGAACTAAGATCTGTACAGTGAATGATATAAAGACATATGCATCCTTATTTAGAATGAAATCCACTGTAACACGTGTTTCATACCACGTGTGCTATAAGTGACAGACGTGGAAAATGAAAGAATGAATCCCTGCTTCCTCATTGTGTAAGTTCCACTGAGGTTTTACATTAACTTCAAACGGTGTCCTCATGACCATTCACTCTATCTTGAAGTGACAGGATAATGTTAGCACATTTAGCATGTTATTTCTATGGCATGATAATTCAGCCTATGTGGCACGTCTAGGATAGCAGTTGTTCTGGAGACCAAGAGATAAAGTTGAAATGGGAAGACTTAATGAATTTTTATCTAACTTATGTAATCACTGGCCGGCCAATTGTAGTTGGTGATACAATTGTGAATACATTGAAATGTGATAAAGTCAAACATAGCTTTTTTGAGGGATTAAGTATGCTTTAAACTGATAAAAATTATAAATTAAATCTAGGATACAATAAAGAACAATATTATCTCTTGTAAATAGAGAATTTACATTTGAGATTGTTAGCTCCCTTATACATATATATATATATATATATATATATATATATATTGATTGTTCATAGGTCACACGATGCATTTACCTGTATGAACACTTTACCCATAGGGGTGGAAAAATTATTCGACTCGCCCCAAACCCGCGGGGCCCTCGATCGGTTTAGGGCGGGTTTGGGGCAATAAAAACGGGTAACGTGGCGGGTTTAGAGAAAAGTTCTTGACCCGACAGGGTTAACGGGTCGGGTATGGGGCCGTCTAGACATGATGCCGGTTCCAGTTTCGATTCCGGTCCGGTTCCATTGGTTCCGCCGGTTCGGAACCGGTTTTTTTTTTAAAAAAAAAAACCCAAAATCCCAAATACTCAATCAAACCCTACACCTGAAATACCCAATCAAACCCGCCTGAAATACCCAAAATCCCTGCTCACCCACATGACCCAACCCTAAATTCCTAATCCTTAAATCACCTTCATCAGTTCAAAGTTCAAACACAATCACCACAAACCTAAAATCACACACACAACCACCACACCACCGGTCAAAACTCAAACAAACACACCACCACAAACCTAAAATCCACCACAACCTACACTCAATCACACATTCGCACGCATCCAACAACTTCTATTTGAACTTGCAAACCTTGAAGGGAATCAGAGGGAAGAGATCGAAGAGAGAGAGAGAAAGAAAGAAGAAATCAGAGATTGAACTTCGTAGACGATGAAAAGGAGGTCAGCGACGGGATGAAGAGGAGGTCGGCGTATCGACGAAGGGATCGGCCGTCGGCGATGGGAAGAAGAAGAAAGAAAGAAAGAGAGAGAAAGATCAAAAGTTTGATCTGAGAAACTGAGAAAGAAAATCTGAAAATGAAGTTGTGCGCTGTGGGAGAGAAAAAGAAAAAGTGGGCGAGGCCCACGTGGGTTTAAAATATATATATATATATGTTGGAACCGCCGGTTCGAACCGGAATAGGAATCGCCGGTTCCAGTCTTGTTCGAACCAGGCGGTTCCGTAAAATTTAGAACCAGAATCAGAACTGCCCTGTACCGGTTCCGGTTTCGGTTATTACGGTTCAGGTTCCGATGTCGATTTTTTTCAGACGGTTCCGGTTCGGTTCTCCGGTTCAAACCGAACCGGCGTCATGTCTAGGGCCGTCCCTTTTGCCCCGAACTGCCCCGTAATATATATATATATATATATATATATATATATTTAAAAACGAATATATATTTTAAATAGAAATGGGAAAGAAAACCCTAATCTTAGATTCTCTCTCTCTATCTTCTTCTCTCACAGATCAACAATCTCTCTCTCTCGTTGAAACCGATCGTCGCCCGTCATCGCCAGATGCCAATCGTCACATGTCGTCGACAACCGGTCGTCATACGTCGTCGCCAACCGATCGTCGTCGCCAGCCGATCATCGTCGGTCGTCTCCTGTAGCCGATCGTCACCCGTCCCGATCGTCTCTGTCCTTCACTTCTTCAGTTCTTCGTCGGAGAAGGAGAGTTGGTGATTTACTTTCAAGTTTCAAGTTTCAAAAGAATGATTAAGGTTGTGTGGTGTACCGGTGTTACTGTGTTAGTATTGTATTGGATGGAATTTTGTTTTCGATTTTAGATTAAAAAATCGTCATTTTCCTTTGTAATTTTGAAGAAGACACTGATGGTGAAGGTGAAGAGATAACTGGTATAATTAATATTGTATATTAATAATGTCAATTAATTAATTTTTCTATATATATTTTTTTTTGCTACAGATTTGTGTAATTGTGATTGAAAATATCATGATTGTGAAGATGTTGAATGGATTTTATTGTTGACGAAAATGTTGTATGTATTATGTATTTTTGTTCATTTTGGGATTTGTATTTTCTACTTTAAACTGGTTAAACGGGGAGGGTTTGGGGCACCATTGCCCCGTTCGGATCAGGTTTGGGGCAGAGATGTTTAACCCGACTGGGTCACGGGTCAGGTTTGGGGCAATCGTTGAAAACCGGGTTTCGGGTTTAGGGGGGGCTCTAACCCGCCCCGTTGCCACCCCTATATTAGATCAAATGATATTACATTTGGTTTTCTTAATAATTTAGAGGGGTTTATTCAATTATGATTCTTAAGGACATTTAAAGACATTTTTTAAGTGACAGATTTTCATGGATTTCCACAGACTTTTATAAATCCACATGGACTTTCATTGATTTGTTTAGATATCTATCTCAGTTTTTTATGGATTTGTTTAGACATTTATCTCATACTTCATGGATTGGTTTAGACATCTATTTTAGACTTTTATGGATTTGTTATCTCATATTTCTATTATAGATGGATGAATTATACCAGTATATGGCTCAATCAGTCAACTGATGAGAAGCTCAATTTCAAAGCTCAATTTTCACAAAAATCTCAACTTTTGTGATAAACCCAAAAAAATAACTTTTGAATACATAAAATTTCAAGTATGAATAAATGTTGCACACCAAAAAAAGCTTACAATAATAATTTCCACTCAATTACTAAAGTCATTCACAAATGAAAGAAAGTGACATAGTTATAACAATTTTGAGAGCAAAATTAAAAGGAAAATACTCAACATACATAAATCATCGTCAATGATTCTCATTGTTATTCAACTAATCATATAAACAAACAATAATCAACTAATTGAACAACCAAGCAAAGCTATACATAAAATATTAAAAAAAAAAAAGCACAACCCTAATCCAAACCTTGTCACAACAGACCGCTCTTTGATACACGATTTTTAATTTATTCTCTATAGCTCCAAATCTTACAACATTTGACATGGGTAATCTAGACATATAGTATATCCTAAAGTAAAATTATCAATTTAATCCATGGTCATTTGTATATGAAAACATTCATTCTTTTCTTATTTCCCGAATCTATTCAGCAGAAATCTATATTGACCTTTGTCCACTAAAACAATTATAACAATTTGTATAATCATTTATAAATCACGAAATTTTGCAGAATAACAGTAGACATAATATTCTATTTACATATAATTTTTCATAATTTTCTAGAAAGAAGAACCCACCCAAATAAATTTACAAATTCTAGCCATTTGTTAAAATAGAAGAGTTCCAGCAGGCCATTGTATATTTCAAAAACACATAAAAACTAATAACCGCCACTATCAATTGAATAGGCTATAAATCATCATCATGGTCTCGACTTTCATCAAGTTAAGCATATTAGAATCATAACTTAGAATATTCTAAAAGTTCAACAATGAAAAAGATAAACAAAGGAAAATAGAAACAATGAACAGTAGAAACAAGAAAAACTCAAAATCATTGAGAATTGTTATGACCTTTGATATTTATATCTCTCACCATTAAATCCACCAAAATCCATGACCTAAGAAAATCTTTTAAAATCTAGTCCTAATTGAATACACCTTGATTTTTATAGACATTTTTAAAATCTCAGTTCAATACACTCGGATTTAAAAAGACTCTTTAAAAGTCCATAGAAATCTGAATTGAATACCACTTAATTAATATAAACTCTTTTAAAGTCTTTAAATATCCAAATTCAATACATTCGGATTTATAAAGTCTTTAAATATCCTTGAAAATCCCATTTCAATACACCCCCTTAATTTACAAATATTACATAAACTTGAATATTTGTTTTTGTCTCGCCCCAAACCAAATTTTGGCTTAGCCCCTGGTTGTAACCATGACAGAAACTTAAACAAACCAGACCTATCAAACAATGGACTTTCATGGTTTTGCTAGTAAGCTTTTTAGAACAAAATGTGTTTACACAGAAATTGAGTAGTGGTTCACATCAATTAGAACAGGAACGCTTTCATTAACGACGTGAGACTTAGAATGGATCATAAGTAATATGTGATAGACAGTACATATCAGAAAATGGACTTAGAATGGATCGTCTGCATTCCGTTACACAGCTAAACCACCAAATTGCCAAAACACCAAACTAGAACAGAAAAGTTTGGCCAGCTCAGGAAAACAGGTTACTTCTCATAAACTTGTCTGCAGAGAACGACAGATTCAAAGGACAACAACATCTATCAATAAAAAGAAGAAAGTTCCATAAAACAATGAACCATGGCCGCCATAGAGGATTTTCTTCTGAGTTTGTAGGTTGACATGCAAGCACTCAGCAATACAATCACGAAGCTTCAACAACAGTGCAGTCTGAGTTCCAACAACAGTGCAGTCTGTTCCAAAAACAATAGATTGTGCAGTAAAAGCTTAAAAAACAATAGATTGGGGAACTACACACAACCATTAAGCCATAAAAGCTTAAACAAAGGTGAAAAACTGATGATATTTATGACAGTAACTAAAAAAAGGGATAGAAGTATATGGCTGTGCAGTAAGAAAATGAAGCTTCATTTAATGGCAATTCAAAAAGCTTCTTGATTTGGCTATGACCTTGTCTATCCATTCGTTAGCTACTTCATGATCTATTACATGGAAAAATTCAGAATCCAACCAAGCTTGAAAAAGACAGTTATAGTGAAGTGAGCTACCATAATACCATTAGATTAAGAGAACTAGTTACGTAAAATTTTGGATATAAGCATTTCTTTATTAACATAAAAGCATATCCTATATTGTATAGAATTCGTAAAACTGCTTTATTTGGTTAGACAGATCACCAATATGAGAAAAGGGACAGAATATTGGTAAATATTACTCAGGGTAGGAGAAGTCCTTAGAATCGAAGGCTGAGACCTTGAAAGTAGAGGCAGGACATGCTTTTGCACAATTTGCTGCAGATTATCTGCCAATGTCAATCTGTAACATTCCAGCAGCTCAAGTTTCGAATTCAGGATGACAATTAACGGGACAAGCAGAGTCATAGCAGATGCAGTGCTCAGATTTTTCTGACTGGTGCAAAATGATGAAAAAGATAACATTAGAAACAAAACAAAGAAATAGCATTTGTGGTATCTCTAGAATACATTTTGAACTTTCAATCATTATTTTAGAATGTAAAAACAAAGTACAAATTGATAATAAAGATAGAACATAAATATGAATAGCTGACTCAGAGTTACCTGACTTACTTACCCTGCATATTTTGAGCATGATATGATAAATAAATTTCACAACGAGTTGAGAGATGAAGCACCAGAAGTCCCAGCAGCCCAAAAACACAAAGTCCGCCGAAGAGACAAACAAGGAAACTCCAGCAGCAGCAGTGTAATAAGCCAACCCCTTTAAGCAAAGTATGATGAAGAAGAAAGACTTTGTTGTTGATAAAGTGTGCCGATTTACCACTTCCTCTTGCACTTGTGTCAGCCTCATTTGGGAATTTTGTGTTTGATTCTACCATTGTTTCCTCAGAAGCTTGGTTGGTAGCATTAAATTTCTCTGGAGAAATGCAGGGTTGGATTTTATTGGTCTCTCCATATAAAGCACAAAGTCTGTAAAAGAGATAAACAAGAAAATTCCAACAATAGCAACGCAATAGGCCAAATCTGTCACATAAAGTGCAATAAAAAGGACCGACTTTGCCGTTAATCAAGAGCATTGATTTGTTTCCTGTAACTGGCTTAGGTTGTGGATCCTTTTCCTCATCCTCAGATCTGCCATTTCCACTTCCATTTTCCCTTTGACTTGTTTCAGCCTCATTTGGGATTTCTTCTACCATTGTTTCGCCAGAATCTTGATTGGTGGAACCAAATTTCTCAACAGAAATTCTGGGTTGGATTATTTCAGGCTCTGCATATACTAGAGATACTCCACAATATTTCACTTTGCAGTTTTGGCCTTCATCTGGAGCCAGAAACTTAACTGTACAAGTTGCGTAGTCATCCTCAAGTATCTTAACATTTGGATAGCTACGATACCCTAATACCACATGATCCATGTCAATGGATATTTTGTCTGTATACTCTCGATCCTCGCGAACAGTCAAATAGCCTTTCAATTTAACCAAACGGCGATAAATGGTTCTAGGATGGACACAACACACAAAAGGAACCCTAACCCTAAGATAATCAAGGTCATTAAAACAACACTCCTTAAATGCAATAACAACACACAAAGCAACACCTAGGATCTTACGATTACAACCATTATGCTGTGGCAGTTGAATAAACATGGAAGATCCAAAACTTAGATAGCTGAACCAGTCGGGAATTTCATTTCCAGGATAACAGATGTCAATATTAACCTCCTTTTGTAACTCCTGTAACATGAAAATGATTATCAAAACTAATAAGAAAGATGCTGCGAAAGAGATAAAGGGGTTTATTAAGAGAGAAGCAACCTTTTCTGTCGTTGCCATATGCTTTATTATTGGTAGTAACTCTGCCAAAATGTTGCTACATTCTTTCTGATCACTAAGCTTCAGGCAATTAGTAAAGATGAAGTTTAAACATGAACCTCTGCTAATGCTTTGTGCTGATGTTACTAATTCTGCAAAATTGGATGCATCCGGTAATGACTGAAGCTGCTCGCAACTTTCTGCTTCTAAATATCTCAGACCTAACGGAAGCACCGTTAAGGATTGAAGCTTGTTGCAATCGTTCAACCAAAGCTCTCTCAAGTTAGAAAGCTGCCTGATGCTTTCTGGAAGACTCTCGAAATTATTTCCTCGTAGTACTAATTGTTCTAATGAGGATAAATACACAATGTTCTTGGGAAATTTGACAAGTTTTGAGCAATAAGATAAATCAAGAATTTCCATACTTTCCATTTTCTCCAAGATTTCAGGGAAACTCTCAAGTTTGAAGCAATTTTTAAGAATTAGAGAACGAAGACATTTCAATTTACAAATGTTGGTCGAAATATGCTTGAGCCTCGTACAGTCTGAAAGATCTAAAAAAGAAAGCTTACTTAGATTCTCAATTGATGAGGGAACTTCTTCTATTTCAGTCCCATTTAAACTTAACATCTCTATATTCCCCGAAATCTGTGGAAACTTCATGACACTACTGCACAAAGAGAGATCAAGATTTCTAAGAGATTCAAAACGAATGTTACTTGAAAAGCTGCTGTGACTTTCACAACCCTCGAGACGCAGAACATGAAGATTGTTGAGATGTTGAATAGAGGAGCTAATTTCAAGCAAGCTTTTGCAATTTATAAGGTCTATAACCTCGAGATATGGAGAACCTGAGAGATCCGGGATCCTAGTCAGGTTCCGAGACAGTCCAAGAATAAGCCTTCTTAACATAGGAACATCCTGTAACAAAATATAGTAACATGATTAATGAAATGTGTGAGTGTAATCTACACAAAATATATTCAAAGAATGAAATGTGTATTATTATGTAAATCATACCTGTTTGCCTTCCCAAAGTTGTTCAACATTGCTCTCAAAAAGGTTGAGTTCAACAAGGTGATCTAGGTTTAATTTTGATGGTAGAACTTTCGAAGGATACCTGAGCCAATGGAAATACCTCAATCCATCCGGAAGATAATTTAGACCATAGGGAAGTTGCACTTTGCAGGCATTTGTGGGGTCTCCAAATTCTTGACTCCAATCGTAGAAATTGAGAAATCTAAGATTGCACATTTTTTCAAAGGCTTGAGCACTCAAATCTACATTCTTTATTTTAGACATATCTAATAGTATGCCTTTAACTGATTCAGTTCCCTTACAACCAAAAAGTAAAAAATAAGTTATGAAATGTAATAACATTAAAGTTTCCTGAAATTTATGACATCGAATAAAAGAAACAAAAACAAATCTATCAGGCACTTACTGTATTTCTCTTTAGTACACGAAAAATATCCTCATGATTGTGCAACCTACTGCGTTCCCCTGGATTGTTGAATGATTCCTGACGAACAATTTCCCAACACATTTCTTGCAATAAATCATGCATTTTTATTTTGTTTTCTGATATAGTTATGAGACACTTATCAACAAGGACACTAAGTCCAGCTTGTGTAGAGAAGTAACAAGCATTTAGTATTTGTATTGAATAATCTCCATTCTGTCCATTGAAGAAACAAGCGATGTCAAGTAATATATTCGTCTCCTCGCGATCTAGTGCCTCATAACCAATTCTCAATACACTATGAATTTCAAGGTTAGGAATCTTATGTAACTTATGCAATGCACTTTCCCAATCCTGTTCACTCTTTCGATAAAGGGAGGAACCCAGCACTTTTAGTGCTAAAGGGTTTCCTTTGGCATAATCTACTGCTCTACGAGCGAACACCATAAGATCTTTGGGAATATGATCTTCTTTGAAGGCACAATTACAAAAAAGTTGAAGAGCTTCATTCTTGTCCAAGGACGCAACATCATATATGTTAAATGCTGCTACAAAATTAAGTAATTGTTTATCTCTAGTTGTTATGATAATTCTACTTCCGAGGCCAAATCCATCAAGCCCTCCTGCCAAGATTTCTAATTGTTTCAAACTATTCATATCATCAAGAACAATGAAAACCTTTTTGCTTTGGATCCTTCGCTTAACTAATGGAGGTATATTGGGAGTTCCTAAGTTAAGTTTTTCCCCTAATATTTGAGAGAGAATTTCATCTCTTAGACGAACTAATCCACCACAATTTTCTGATTCTTCCCTAACATTTGCAACAAAATAGCAACAACCATCAAACTGGCAAGAAATTTGATTGAAAACAGCTCCAGCAATGGTTGTTTTCCCTATACCACCCATGCCCCAAATTCCTACAACTCGGAAGTCTGCTGTTTCCATGCATAACAATGATTTAACGCTCTCAACGCGAGAATCTATTCCAACTAGACCTCTAAAATCTGCTGAAGCAAAAATAAAATTCAATTTCTTCAAAACATCTTTGACAATTTCATCTACAAGTCTGGATTCAGGCCTACCAAATGCAAATAACAACAAACAATCTATTGTGAGTTAAATTGAATCACACCCCAATAAAAATATCATAATACAAACAAACACATACCATCCTGAAAAGCAAGCTAACAAGTGAAATAGAACAGAGTTGATATACCTAGTTACAGAGGAATCAAATCCAGATAGATTGGATGCTTCAGTCAAAGCTGTTTTCCATGTCTGCAACTCTTCTCCAGAAACTTGTTTATTGTGCTTAGTAAAAGCATCATTAAAGCTTCCAGTCTGCTTACGTACATCGGATGGATTAACTTGGTAGAAAACAGGTATGACAATCTGCTTGTTCTTTTTCTTGTACTTGATAATCTCTGCTAGCTCACGCAAACACCCTTTTGAAGAAGCATAATCTTTGGAGAAAATGACAACCGAAATCTTTGATTCTTCAATTGCTTTCAAAAGGGCAGGTGAGGTTTCGTCTCCTCTGTTGAGTTTATCATCATCAACAAAGGTCTCAATGTGTTTTTGAGACAAAGCACCACAGAGGTGGCTTTTGAAACTGTCACTAGTACTGTTTTCACCTCTGAAACTGAGGAACACATCATACTTTCTGTCATAGTTGGTGATGGTGGAAGACGAACAAGTAGACGATGAAGCAACCATTGATCAGACCAAACACGAGACTTAATTTCTGCAGCAAAATTTCAGAACTGAAATAGAGTTTTTTTTTTTTTTTTTTTTGTCAACAGAACAGTAGAGACTGATCACTTAATGAATGATGATAGACTTCTTCCGGTTCCAGCAAAATTATATATATAAAATAAAACGCTAACCGAAATTGAACCTTTTATATAATCGTATGTCGCACAGATACTCCATATTAGGGAGGAAGCTCATGTCGAACTCGTATCCTGTTCGAATACATCCTCGATATATTAGGATATATAACTGATATACCATTTGGTGTATCTTTTGACTTTTTTTAAGTTTAACTGTGGGATACGGTTAGGATACGGCAGGGATGCGTAAGGATACGGTAAGGATACATCGAGGATACTTTTAGGACAAAAACTTAATTATTTAGTTTAAAACGGGGTCAAATTAAGATTTTACAAAGTTGAAGGGTCAAATTAAGATTTATAATATGTTAGGACTTATATATGTTGGATTATGCTTTCATTTTGAATGGATTATTAGATTATGCTTTCATTTGAAATGATTATGTTTTGAATGGATTATTGGATTATGTTTTCATTTTGAAAGAATTATTGGATTATGTGTATTGAGAATATGTTTTGAATGGATTATTGGATTATGTTTTTATTTTGAAATTTGAATGGAATGGATTATTGGATTATGTTTATATAGAATATGTTTTGAATGAATTATTGGATTATATTGTTTTTTAAATAAAAATATATATTATTTTAATTGATATATCCTGCCTTATAATTTTTAGAGATTTACAGTAGTTACGTATCGTACTGTATCTATATCGCATATCCTTATCCGTATTCGTATCCGTACAACCTAGATATAAACAGTCCAATCGGATGGATTTCGATTTAGTCTGTATACTATTTAGAGTAGGACAAGAATATAAAAATATATTATCTTATACAAGAGATGAACGATGATGTATCCAAATAAATTATAAAACAACAAAACAACAATAGCAGTAATTAAGGATTGGGACCGATAGTTGAATGATGATGTCCAAATAAAGTATTAAACAGCATGCATTAATTACTCCTGAATTTAAGGATTGTTGTTTACATTTTCACTAAGTGGTGGGACCCCTACATTTCCCTAAAATAATATGACAAACGAAAATATTGTTTCTTTTGTCTGCTTAACCAAAATTGGACCGCTTAAATAAACAGTTTAATTGAATGGATTTAGGTTTATTAATAAAAGGGATATTAAGATTTTAGTCCCTCTAGTTAGTGTTAATCTTGGTTTGGTCCACTAGTTTTTGGAATTACTAACTTTAGTCCACTGGTAACGGTTTTCATTAAATCTAACGGAAGTCAACGAAAATCAGAGAACCAGTGGACTAAAGTTAGTAATTCCAAAAACTAGTAGACTAAAGTTAGTAATTTCTAAAAACTAGTGGACTAAAATAAACGAAAATCTAACTTTGACCTAACGGAAGTCAACGCAAATCTAAAGGAATTGGACGGTAGGGACTGGAATAGGCATTATCAGAGAACAAGTGGACTAAAGTTAGTAATTCTAAAAACTAGTGGACCAAACTCAGATTAACGCTAACTAGAGGGACTAAAATCTTAATATCCATTTATAAAAATGTTGTTAGTCCGTATACTATTTAGAATGGGATAAGAATATAAAAATATATTATCTTATACAAGCAGAGCCGGTCTTGGGCCGGGGCTCCATGGGTGTCGACCTAGAACCCATCATTTTGAGAGCCTTTAGATACATGAAATGAATACATATGATGATCCGGCCCAGGACCTATCATTTTGAGAGCCTTTGGATACATGAAATGAATACATGTGATGATTTAAAAAGGGGCCTACAATGAGTTCAAACACATAAGATAATGCTCTAATATTAATAAAAATATAAAACCCATCATTCCAACGGATAAAAAAAAAACATCTCGTAAAATACATTATTCAACTGGAATAAAGAAAATGACATTTTACACTATTAAACAAAAAAACTAGTTTTATATTTTATTAATTTTGGTTAATCATTACTTTTCCTCTCTTTACTTTTAATCATCTTTATTTTCTCACATCACACATCTCTCTCTCTCATTCACTCACAATCTCACTTCTTCGTTTTTTTTTCTCTAATTCTCTCTTTTTACATTCTCTTGATCTCTCATCTCAATCTCACACTCTAAGCCTCTTACAAGAGAAAATCTTGGCTGCACCCGGTGCAACACTCATCACATTCAAAATGTTGCACCGGGGCCACTTAGAATTTGACACATGTATTAATACTGTTATTTAAACCAACAAGTCATCTAACTCAGCTTTTATTAATGAGTAGACAAAACATAATTGGTGGGACTATCTAACGCGTTCTTTTCTTCACTAGTATATATCACTAGTATATATCATAAAATAAACATAAATTTGAAAATAAAAACAGAAAAAGAAAAAATAGAATGTGAAAATTAATTTATAAATTGAATAATTGAATATTAAAATAAAAATTATAAAAAAAACGAAATTAGAAATTACCTGAAGACTAGAGCCAAAGGAGTGAGACAGTTACTCCGTGAGAGGAGAAAATCTTACTCGGTGTGCTGAATGTTGCACCGGGACCACTCAGAATTTGACACACATATTAACACTGTTATTTAAGTCAACACGTCATCTAACACGGTTTTTATTAATGAGCAGACAAAACATAATGGGTGGGACCACCATCTCGTCCCACCATTTCAGCTTTAAGTAAAACAAATCCCCTCCCACGCCTGATTACACTCTCTGGACAGACAAAACATTAATTTTTTCTTACAAAATTTTCCCTCTTCTCAATCCTCTCTGTTTCATCTCCAAAAAATATTTCCCTCTCAAGCGTCATTGCCTCTAAAACTTGTATTTCATGTGTTCCAAGGATTTTTGTTTAAAAAACCATAACATCAATTTATATGTTAATTCTCTGCTTCTCTATTACCATTATTTTTCAATCTCATATATATATATATATATATATATATTAGGAGCGGACTGATGTGGAGGCTAACCCTAGCCTTTTTTATAAAAAAAATTATGATTAATTTAATAATAGGGTAAAGAGTAGTTAGTTGTAACTCTAAAAGCCTAGCTATTATGTTTAGTTAGTTGTAAGCCTATTATTCTCTTTTTTGTCCTATACAAACAGTCACATCAATAATCAATTTAAATTTTATTATTTAAATCGTTTTTACCTGTAATTTGTCCCTATCCTCTCTCCCTCCTTCTCATCCATTCCATATTTCTATTTCTGTCTCTCTGTCTCTCATATTCCAATTCTCTCCCTCCATTTCTCTTTCTCCCTCTCCCTCTCTAGTGCCAATTCTGTCCCTTCCCCATATTTTTAAAGTTTTTTTATTTTTACTATCGATAGTATTCAAACCACTAATTTAGCTGAGATTCCTCATTAATAATTCTCTCATTCTCTTCTTGAAATTCTTAATTGCAAAATTGAATATTTCTTCGATTCACATTTTTTATCAGTTAAAATTTATTTTTTCTAATTAAAAAGTTAGGATTTTAAATTTATTATTCATAATTTTAAGTTAGTATTTTATTTTTTTATATTAATTTATTTTTTGACTGCAATTTATTATTTTAGTGTTATATTATAATTTATATAGTATCACTTTAATCAAATTGTTTAATAACTTTTTTAGTACCATTAAAGTTCACTTAATATTAATTTTTTATTATAAATATATATAATTTTGTTTTAGCTTACCCTAACAAAAATTCCTAGGTAAGCCCCTAATATATATATATATATATATATATATATAGTCTTGTTTTGCCACTGAATCAATATCTGAATAACAATGGAGAGAGTGAGGCTTGAGAAGATTTCAAGGTTTGCAACTCAAGAGTAATTTAAAGCAAAGCACACAACAATAATATTGAAACCAATACCTAGAAAAAATACTCAGAAAATAATGAAACCAATAATTGGTACCAATAATTCTTATCTTTTTGCAACTGAATAGTCTTGTTTTGTTCGATGTGTTCCGTTTTCTTGCTCTATGTTTTTGTGTTGTTGGCTTATTGCCTCTGTTCCTCACAATAAAGTCGAATTGTTCAAAAAAAAAATGGTACCACAATACCCATGATAACACACAATACCCAGGAAAAAATACACTCATATTTGACAATCAAATCAACAACCAATAATACTGCATATAGTCTAGATTATCCCCACCACAAATCAGTTACTAATAGCTTCTCCATCATCAAGCTCAAGAGTGCAAAATCTTTAAAGAGGAAAAAAGAAAAAAGAATTAAAAAAATTGGAGTTTATTTTAAATATGAATTATAAACAGTTCAAAAAAGAAAGAAAAAAAATAATAAATTCCTTTTAAATATATGAGTTTATTTTAAATATGTGTTATTTATAATTTAAAATAAACTCATATATTTAAAATGAATTTAAAAAAAATAATTACAGGTTTTAATTTTCTGGATTTTTTTTGTTTCCTTTTGTTTTCTTATTATTATTTTTTCATAAATCTGTTTTTGTATATTATTATTAAATATAAGTTTATTTTAAATTATATATATATATATATATATGAGTTTATTTTAAATTATATAAACAGATTTAAAATATTTTAAACAAATTATATAACTATATATATATACATATAAATCAACAAACCTCTAACAATGAGCTGGAGTAGCTCAGTTGGTTAGAGTGTGTGGTTTTAGCCACAAGGTCAAGGGTTCAATCTCTGATGGGGTTGTTTTAATTTTTCAATTAACGGTCAAAAGCTTTTTAATGGAAAACTTGACAAATGGGCAAAATGACTAAGGGGTCGTTTGTTTTTTCCACTTAAAACTTAATGGGTCTAAATCATAATTATTAAGTTGTTTTGTTTGTTTTTTTAAGTGGTCAAACAACTTTAAAATACCAAAAAACAACTTAAAATAAAAAGTAAAAAATCTGAACTTTTCACTTAATTGCAAATCACTGAATTGTATTAAATACAATCCAAAATCTTTTCTTCCGATACTATCTCTCATATATAACATATGTCTAATTTTATCATAATTATATATGGTACAAAAATCTTTATTTTAATATATTACTTATTTTAAATAGTTTTAAAAATAAAAAGAACCCTAATCACTTCTCATATTGGTTTTTAATATCAATATTTTATTATGATATTAAGGTGATGTATTTATATATTATTTTTTTGAGTGTTTTGTATGGGTTTTCTTGCTGCCACTTTTATTTTTTATTTTAAAAACTATCTTTTTTTTCTTAGTAAAAATGAAATTTATTTGTAATCGAAGAAGAAGATCATGATCATATGTGTTCATATATAATTATTATTTTTGGATTATTTTTATTTCATATAATATGTATAATTGTTTAACATAGGTATAAATGTAAAATTATTTAGTTTCATACAATTTTACTTTTAAAAAACAAATGTGTTGACAATACATTCAGATATGAGGAAAAAAAAACATGTCATTTAGGTTCAGATTTCAGTCCCTATTCAGTTTGCAGAAAAATTCAGGACTATTCAGTCTTCAGACAAAAAAAACAAACGACCCCTAATTGTTTAGGTTTCAGGGGTTTGTTGAAACTCGATGAACCAGTTTATCTAATATGGCAAACCTCAGGGGACAAAAATGATAATTTCCCTTTCCATAATGGCTCTATTATTAGCTGATTTGAACTATTAGCTGAATTAATTCCAGAAGCGCCTACACTATTGCGCATGTTAACGGTCTTGCTCGAGCATGTTGCTAAACGTATGAGCAAGATGAGCTGCTAAATGCGGTTCTCCAACAGAATTATCTTTTTTTAATTTGGATTTAAAAAAAAATAGTCGACACCAATCTTGCATATCACATTATCATAGCAAGAAAATTGATTTGAAGTGACAAAATATTTGTAACTATAAACGAATAAATTGTCATAATTTCAATACTGTGAGAGAAAAAACGTCAGTAAGAATTAATCACAGTTTGACCCATCACTAAAAGTATTTATGACAATTTTTTTTTTTGTAACTATCACAAATCATAACTTTTAGTGAGATATTATCACTCAAACATTAATTAGTGACAATAAAAATTGTGTCTCTATATAAATTTGTATCTAGTAACAATTAACTGTTTGAATGTTTTATCACTATACATATTTTTAGTGGCAATTTACCTTTTAGAATTGTATCACTATTCACAAACTTAGTGACAATCAAGGAACTGAATATCGAAAGATATGCCGAAATATCCATATTTTGGAGGGACCGATATCGAAATAGACAAATATCAAATATCCTGTAGAATATCCGACCGATTTCGAAATATCCATAAAAATTTTCCGATATTCTCTAAATATCTCGATATTCCCAAAATATTGTGAATTTCACCTCGAAAGTTCATGGATATTTTGCATATTATTAAAATAATTTTTTTAATCCTAAACAATTAAATTATTTTTAAAATAATTTAGAATGAAAATTATTTTAGAAGAAGCTTTAACAAATTTATAAAACATTTCAACATAATAATCAATAGTAGAATTATTGAAGACTTAAAGTAAAATTGAACAAATAACTAAAGAGTGAACATGCAAAATATGTTAAAAAAAAAAGGCAATCTGAAAAAAAAAATTGTGACTAATATATGTAAAACTCATTCCAAATAATATTAAATATGTACCAATCAATTTATAAATATGTAGAATTGTTTTTTTGTAACTTTGTGCCGATATTCCAAATAAAGGAATCTCAAAAAATTGTTTGCACAAAATATGTAAAACCCATAATTATTTCTTTTGTGTAAAGAATCCAAAGAACTCAATAATTTTTATCAGAAAATAAAAAATAAAATAAAAATTAATCTAAATTATTTGGTATTACATAGAATCACAATGATAGAATTTGAAAAAGAGAAGCACAATGATGATATGTTTGTTTCCATGTATTGTATAGTATTAGAGTTTTAAAATGTATTAGGTAATGCAATATTGTATAGTATTAGAGTTTTAAAATGTATTAGGTAATGTAATATAAGTGTTTGGATAGTTTCATTGTATTGCACTAATTAGTATGAATATTGATTCTAATACAACAAATATAGCACTATCTAATACATAGAAAAATGGTGGGTTTATGTTGTATTAGCAAGTGAGATTTTTTTTGTTTTTACAAATCAAGTTAGAAATATATTAATATAATTATAATAGAATAATAAAAATATTTATTATTTTAAAAATAATTATATATAATAATAAAAATTATGTAAAATATTTAATAATAATATAAAATATCAAAATTTAACTATAATATGATTTTGAAAATAATTTAATTAAATAAAAATATAATAATACATTGATCATTATGTCAACTTTATACATTCTAATACAATACAATATAATACCAAACACAAGATTGTACAAAGACAATTCAGTCTAATCTAATCCAATCAAATCATATACAGTACGTACAGTATGATGCACCAAACGCCTGTATGCCTTTGAAAAAATAAAAAAACCATCATGTATTATTTATTCTTTGTAGAGAATATAAATGAATGCAATGAAGAAAATCTCATTCAATTATTCATCTATTTGTTCACTGTTTTCACTTCATCTATAAAATCAACTTCACTCTTCTGTTTCAAGTTTTCATTCTACACGACTACACTTTACATAGCAAATTTTACATCACGAGTTTATTTCAAATTCTCTATATCTTCATCAAATAATCAGGTATGTAAATGTTTACTTTGATAATTGTTTTTATAAAAAATAATGATATTATAATTGTATGCAAATTTTATATGTTATGTGGTATTGTTTCTAAAAATAATTTGAATTTTCATATTTATAAATTGATTGGTACAAATTTTAATTTTGTTTTGATAGGGAATTATATTGCATAAGATGTCTAGTACTAAAAATGATCTTGAATGAGAGTATTGTCAACCAATACCGAATAGTAAAAATGGTACTATATGCACATTTTGCAGTCACACAATGCAAAGCGGAGGAATTACCCGATTTAAATTTCATTTAACAGGTAAAAAGTTGTATAGAAATGTTAAAGTATGCTTAAATGTGCCACCGAAAGTTAGATTGCAAATATCTCAATTGCAAAATGAAAATACAAGCTCTAGCGTGTGTCTAATAACCTATGGGGGGATAGGTAATTACCAATTTTTCGATTAGTAAATATTAATAATATAACCCATCATAAACAAACATACAAAATCAAGTATAAAGTGGGGAAATTAAAGAACACTGGATTTTTACGTGGGGAGGGGGGGATAGGTAATTATCAATTTTTCGATTAGTCAATATTAACAATATAACCCATCATAAACAAACATACAAAATCAAGTATAAAGTGGGGAAATTAAAGAACACTGGATTTTTACGTGGAAACCCCTCAACAAGGGAAAAACCACGGGCAATCCTTCTAGCCACACAGGATCACAGAAATCCACTATATGAGTAAAAAGTTACACCATCAAGTGATACTCGGACTCTCACTCTCGACAACCTCAGGCTATGGACACTACCACTTGCCACTCTTGGTTCAATCCCTAGTGATATCCCTTGATCCACTACTCTTGGCGTGAGCACCTCCTACTCTACCCCTCGGGCCAGTGGCACTTGACCAATGCTTGCCAACCCACCCTTGGTTGCAAGACTTGAATGCTTGTGCAACTTCACTCAGAAGCCACAAGACTTTGACTCAATGAAGAGAATTAAAAGTCTAAGTGTATATATGACAATATACTCAATTGCAATAATGTGCAAGACCAAACACAAAATGCTTAACTAGATGTTATAATGCAATTAAACAACCTAGTTATCAAGCAATGCCTACATACCCATAATTAAAGACTCAATTAGATGCAAAGGAATTCTAGCAACCTAATTGCCAAATAAAGTCCAACCAACACAAGTTGTTACAATATATATTACAAGGGCAATAAATCTACAATCAATAAATGCAATCAATGAGGCATATAAAATAATGTCTAAATGCAAAGAATAGAGACTTAGTTAGAAGGGCAATATGATCCTAACTTATAGCTATCACAAACAAACCCAATCATGTTATCAAGACTCATAAATATGTGCAATAAAGTACAGCCCTAACATTTAATCATCTAATAAATGCAATAAAAACACAATCTTGGAAAGTATGAACAATTAACAAATATGAGATATTGTTCAACTTACCAAGTCAACTAAAGATGAAGACCCATACTCAAATGATGATGAATGATGCAAGATGGAGATGGGTTTTGGGTTTAGAGAGTTAATGAAGCTTAAGGAAGCTTTCTCTCTCAGACTCTCTCTATCTTTCTCTAGAGTTTCTGTAAAATGCAGGAGAGTTTGGGAAGAAGAAGAGAAAGAGAGGATTTTATAGTGGGGAAAACGAGCTGATGGGAAAAGATAAAATTGCCCCAGAAACAGCGTCCTCTGCGGGACGTTCTGCTGGATGACCCACAGAGACTTATCTCGCGGAAACCACTGACGGTTTTTCCGTGGGATACTTCGCGGGATGACCCGCGGAGACTTATCTTGCAGAAACCACTAAGAGTTTTTTCGCATGATACTTTACCGGATGACCCGCAGAGACTTATCTCATGGAAACCGTTGAGGGTTTTTCCGCAGGATACTTCGCGGGACACCTGGACGGACTGTCCTGCGAAAAATGCAGAAAATGCATTCCAACTTGATTTTATCAATGGACAATGCAAGACCAAAACAAGAGAAGAATGTGACCTTCTCAAATGGTCACTCAACGCGCTAAGACAAGTACACCATCATGCAAGCGCGGACAACACAAGCACACACACAAAGCCACACTTAAATCTAGAACTGAAGTCCAAGTGTGATTGTGAAAAGGATGCACACAAATAAACAATTACAACACAAATGCAAGATGAACAAAGCATGCATGAAGTTTGTGTGTGCACATAACCTCTTCAAGAGACAAAGTCAAGTGAATATACATTTTGCTCTTGAAGTCGTAGAGATGCTTGGAAGCTTGCCAACAATAACATAAGCTACTCATTACATAATCATCCCAAATGTGGTGTGGTTTGTCATGAAATAAGCCAATCATAAAATAGAGGTCCTTACAATCTCCTCATTTGGCTATTTCATGACAAAACAACCACTCACAAATAATTCCTCACAAAACAAAAAAAAATCTAGCTATTGTCCATCATAGTCCATTCTACGTTATAAAAAGAGATACCTAATATTCTAGGTCTACAAGGTCTCCAATCTCTTCGTAGATCATCATACCTACTGCTGGGTTTTTACCCTAAAGCTTGCAATTTGTAAATGTGAATTGAACATAGATAAAAGAAGTAGTTTATTCATTCAAATTGTCTCATACATTTATATATATAACATGTGTATTTAACATTCAAGATTGTCGGATGTAATTTACAACTGATTATATGAATGTCATATACAGATGGATTTAGTTTGAAATGAGCAATCTAAAGAGTCCGTAGATAGCAAATAAAGCTGGGTACTTTATTTGTGGTAAATCTACAGCTGCAGTTCATTCCGTAATATACGGTGATCTTATCCTGGATCATTCATATGGTGATATGAGAATGAAGGCACCTTGTATGATGTGATCATATAGGACTGTGCCACGATCTATATGAATCTCTCAATAAGATCTGTTACGTGATGAGATTCATATATAACAACAAATGATGGCTATATATGGATGATCTTAATCCCGAGTGTCTTATCGACCCCTTCAAGTTAGATCGTAATTTTTGATATATCATGGGTGAGATCAGAGTTACATTTTCCGGTCTCATATATTAGAATCACGGTTTGGCTTGTGGCTGGGAAGGTTTGTACACAATAGTGGAATCCACTCCTTCTTGTGAGAAGTAGATAGTAGTTCCTTTAAAGGTTGATTCAGGACTTGAACAATATGAGCGCTCTCCAAACTCCATGAGGAATGTAGGATTTATTATTCATTAGAGAATCAATGGTACTTAATGGAAAATATGTAATTAAAGGGGTGAGGAGTGCTAGAATCACTCTCTCAACTCACTCTCCCAATCTACTTTCTCTTCTCCTTTTGACACTTGTCCATTATTTGCTTTTTTAAAATTAATTTTAGAACCATCATTAATGAATTTTTTTACATGTTATTTACAATTTAAACCATTATATCTTCCCGAATAGCCCCCCCTTTTTAACACCAAACTGTCATAGTCCTTTTTTTATATATTAATAATATTATATTTTATATACCTCTTTTTTATTTTCTAAAATATCATAACAAATACAACTTATACTTGAAAAATTATCGTTTTTGTCTATAATATCATAAGTTCATCATATTTTATAAAGTAATTATTTTTACACGATTTGAAAAATATAGTTAAAAAATTAAAATTTCATTAATAATATCAAAACTCAAATATACTAAAAAAGGCAAGATGTCAATGTTTATTGTATTTTAATAACTTTAATATTGTTAATAATATATTTGTTAATTTTCTTTTTAAAGTAAAATAAAATAAATTTAATAAATAATATATTTACCTTCGAAGATTTTTGCTCACATATTTGGAAATGACAATTTGGTGTAAAAAGGGGCAATTTGGGAATATGTGGATAGTTTGAATTTTAAATAACATGTAAAAGTAATTCATTAATGATGACTCTAAAATTTAATTTTAAAAAGTCAAAATAGGACAAGTGTCAAAAGGACAAGGGAGAGTGGATTGGGAGAGTGAGTTGAGAGAGTGTATCTAGCACTCCTTTTAGAGGGGTAAAACGGACATTATGACCCATCTCTAATTATGAACTACTTGTGGAGGATTATACCATATGTAATAGCTATATCGATGGACACCGAAAGTTATTGGTTTGTGTAAAAACATCTACAGTTGAGTGAATGCAGCTTCGGGTTTTTAGTGGATTAACACCGAAGTTAATAATCATGAAATATTAATTAAAGAGTTTAATTAATTGTTTCTAAGAATTATTGGAGCTCAAAATATTGTGGATCCATTGGGTCCCCTTGCTAGCCCGATTGATAAAGGTAACAAGGGTCACAGTTAATTGATTGGATCGTCCAATTAATTGAGTTACGAAAGTGACACGTGTCTGTTCGGGAATTAATTGAATAATGTGATTATTTAATTAATGAATATTAATGATTATGTTAATTAAATAATTAGATTATTTAATTATGCGATTAATCATTAGTTGGAGGGTGTTATCAAATATGAATTTAAAAGGTTTAAATTCAAAACCATTAATTATCCTTTATTAATTAAAGGATTAATTAATAAAGGTTTAATTAATAAAGGTTATCGGTTAAACAATAAATAGATATAAGATATTTATTATTTTGAAAACTGATACGCAAAAAAGAGGAGATATAAGTTGCCCCAATTCAATTGCATTGAATGAGTTTTTTACGTGAAACCAAAAAGAAGAAAAGAGAGAGGTATGCGGCTAGAGAGAGAGAGAGAAAAATATTTGTTTGATTGATGGTGGCCGTATTCCACACCTAGAAAACAAGAGTTGTTTTCGTTAGTTTCTTCTACCTCCACTTAAGTTCCTGAAACCCATGACGCGTCCACACGCTGTTGCCAATCGCGGGATATAGCCGAGAAGATCTTGTGGTTCAAATCAGGAAGCAGATCCAAAAAGAAAGAATGAGCCTTCAAATACTAGTATGAAATAGTTTCATCTCCTTCTTAATGTTTTCAATTATTACTGTACAAATAGGTTTACTTAATAATTGAATAAAAACTTTAAGACCCCATTCCGCTGCACAATCGAAAACTTAGAACCAACACCTACACATAATAGCAAGAAAGCACTTTCAAGAACATGTGCAAGTGAGGTGAACAAATATAAAAGGCAATTGCACTCAATAAAGCAATATAAGGAAATGCATGTGCAATGCTCCCCCTAAATGATTACTCTCTCTCTAGGATTATCCCCCAAAGCATAAACCATGCTCCCCCTATATCTCTTAGGACTTCTCCCCCTTTTTGTCATGAGATAGGCAAAGGAGCTCCCTCTATCAGGTTGCTTTAGCAAAGAGAGCTATTCGCACAAAAACATTGCATAATCATATACACAAACTTTATGCAACTTAAATAATTGTGAGAGATTCAAAGAGTTTTATTTAAAGAAAAATGTGTGAAATTGTTGCTTTGCATGCAAGACATATAGCATTCAAGTTCAAGCAATGATATTTGGCAAAGCAAACATCAATAGGGTTTCCAAAAGAATTCAAACCAATTTGTACCCTTTTATCATAAGCAAACAAGATATTGTTTTTCGGTGAAACCTGGAAATTGCACTAGGCAAGACCCAGGGTAAGCCGCAGAGAGAGCGGGCTACCCGCTTCTTGACTTGAAACGTATTCGTTCGTTGAAACTGCTCATGGAGGACAGAGGTAGGGTCTCCGATCTACTGATGAGAGAGTCAATCTTATGGGAATGCTACCTCGAGAAATGCTGCTTCAGGATAAACTAGATATGTTGCGAGATAAACTGGACATGTTAGTTCGTTCTCTAGCTTGGGAAACCTTAGACTTGATGCTACCATAACCATTGTTTGGAATTAAAGATCTTCAATTCAGCCTTGAGATGTTCCAGCTTGGTGCACAGCCTGAACATAGGAGTACCCTTCACTGGAGTACTCCAAACTTGATCAACTAAAGGGGCAAACTCTTCGTGGGAGGTCCAGAAATTATAGAATTAGAAAGGCTTCAAAAGAATTTCAATTTAAAGAGCAACTATATCAAACTTTATTATCGAAACAAGACATGAGCAACTTTTGCATCCCTTTTTGATTTTTCCGGGTAAGATATGCATATGATAGTAGCCTTGTTCAACTAATAAAGAGAGAGAGAGAGAGAGAAGACTAAATTTGGACGAGACATCTTTATTTATTGAATGGACACAAGGTCCTAATTGAGTTTTGTCTTCTCATTTGCTTTTTCACACATATTTTTGCATATAAGCAATTAAAAACATTTCATGCATATCATTTTAAGTATGTCATAAAAAAAACAAGTTCACATGTCATGGAGATAAATTATAGGTCATTCAAATGTACTATCCCAATTAATTCTCCTAGTCCAAAAATGCATTGTTGAACTAAAATATGACATGAATTACAAGCAAAACAATGTTGCACACTTATTAAGAAAATAACATATAAGCATATGTACAACCAATCATCTCAAACAATTATCAAAAGAGCATAAAATTAACCAACTTTTTGCACATAGCAAACCATGCAAGTTCACTGTCTTTGCTTGAGCTCCCCAAATGGGTTCAATTCCAACCAAGTCAATGGGAGGCATAAGCCCCTATAGACTTACCAAGTCCAATGGACCTAGTTGCATCTACAGGTGTCACATGGGTACTAAGGCAAGCGGGTTCATTCTTTCTAACCCACCTAGGTTCCACTTTAACATTTTTAGTGGTCATAGATATGCTTCTAAATTCCCTAGGTTTAAGTAAACTTGCCCTATTTTTCAACTGTTTCTCTTTTATGCTCTCTAACTTACACCTCTTAATGTATTTAAAGCAATTTGTCTTAAGTGACCAATCATACCACAATAATGACAAGTAGGTACAAATAAAAAATTTATACCATTACATTGAGGTCTCATCGAGGCATCTCCATGTTGATGAGATTGTCTTTGGTGGTGCATCAGTTGACTTTTCCTTGGAGCTTGACTCGATTGGTGGCACCTTTGTGGTCTAGCTTGTTGAGGTGGTTGAACCGGTTGATCTTGCCTTCTTGGTTGAGCATGTTTCTTATGATCACCTCCTTTCTTTATAGTTGACTTGTTGAAGCAGGTGGTCGGCTTCTCAAGGACTTGTCCTTTCTTCTTGGATTGCCTAGGCTTTGGTTGAGTTACCAAGGCTTGTATGGACTTTCCTTGAGTGGAAGTTTGCTTGGATGAAGCTTTTCTCTTGCCTTGAGCATGAGGTTGTTTGACCTTGGCCTTCTTTAGTTCTTCAAGGTACCTCATCTCTCTTTCTTTGACAATCTTCAAGGAGTTTTCTTTGTTGGCAAGCTCTTCTTTCATGGCCTTCATCCATTAGTGGCAATCTTCAATCTCCTTCTCATATTTGGACACATCAATTGTGTCCGTCTTCAAGGAGTTATCAATGGAAGTCTTCATCAGATGTTAAGATGGATGAGGCAACTTAGTAACACATTCCTTCAAAAAAGTTGTCTTGTCCGAGGATGGCGTGGACTCATCATCTACAAAGTCAAGCCATTTCTTGTCATTTGGCTTCTTTCCAATACTCAACATTTGATCAAGCTTTTCTGAACTTGAAGTTACCTTAGCAAGTGTATTTCTTGTCTCTTCAAGTTCTTTCTCCAACATCACTTCATTCACTTTAATTCTTAATTGGAGGTTATCATTTTCCAATCTAAGGATATCATTTTCTTTCTCATTCAAAGACTTTTGAAGAGAGTCAATGAACTCTTGGTTGTCCACCACATTGCCACAAGAGTTCCCGAAGCATGAACTTTCATAATCGAAGCATCTACCATTAGTAGATTTATGGCTCATATCATCATCATTTGCTTCTCTCAAGTTTGCTCCTCTTCGGTTTCCACAATCAAGTTCACCCATCTTGAAAACTTCAAGCGATAAATAATTGGTGATGGCTTGAGTTTCTTCATAGTAGGAAACCGGAAAGGCAGAGTAGTTGTTCTCACACTCAATCGAGCTTGTGGAATTTCCTTCAAATACTTTAACTTCGCTATCACTCAAAGTAGCGATCATAGCTTCTCCTCTCATCTTGTTCTTCAAGTTACCACATACAGAGGCTATGTGATTAAGTCTGCCACACTCGAAGAATTAGACATCTTTCCATGCTATCATAACATTTCCTCTCTTCTTGTACTTCAAGTTACTACACATGGGAGCTATGTGACCAAAACCTTCACATTCAAAGCATTGAATGGCATTTCTTGAAGGCTTGTTTTGACTAGCTTCACCTTTCTTGAGAGGTGCCTTCTTCTTTACCTCCTTTCTTTGGAGTTCATTCTCTTTTCCTCCTTCATATTAGAGGTCATACTCTTCTCACTTTCCCTCTCATCAAGTGAGTCAACTTCCTCATTAAGGCTTTTGTATTGGTCACTTGTTGTTGTGCCAACAACTTCCTTAAATGTAGATACATTAATCACATTTCTATCTACCATTTCATCTATCCCTTCTTCAATGACACAATTCAAGGCATTTTTGCCTTCTTTTTCTACTCCTTCATAGGAGGCTCCAAAGGCCGTGTAGTTAATTGTAAGTTTTTCATCATCCGAAGAATCTTCTACACTCTCACTGTCACTCGATGAGATGGCCGTCACCTTTCTTTTTCTCTTTTCCTTCAAGTTACTACACTCCTTGGAGATATGCCCAAATCCTTCACATTCAAAGCATTGAATCCCCTTTTCTGAAGGCTTATCATGACTTGACTCAACATTCTTGAAGTGGGTCTTCTTCTTCAAGTCATTCTTGTGAAGCTTCATGAACTTCTTGAATTTCTTCACCATTAGAGCCATGTCTTCATCTAAGTCATCATCCTCTTTCTCAATCTTAGGAGGTCATTAAAGCTAACCCATTTTACTTCTTAGAAGGTGTGGAAGTAAGACCCCATCTAGACTCATAGGCTAGGAGCCTTCCAATCACTTCACTCGGCTTCATGTTCTTGTAATTACTATTTTCTTCAAGAGCCGTCACCTTAGATTCGAATCTGGCGGGAAGTTACCTCATGATCTTTTGCTTGATCCTCTTATCCGAGTATGGGTCACCTAGTTAATGGCTTTGATTCACAATGTCCATCAACTTCACTTGAAAATCATTGAAGCACTCGTCCTCCTCCATCCTAATCGTCTCAAATTGTGTTTGGAGTACTTGGAGCTTGAAGTCTTTAACCACCTCGGTTCCCTCATACGCCGTCTCTAAAATCTTCCAAGCTTTATGTGCATTTTTGGTGGTTTGGATGAGTTTGTATTGACTCTCATCCACTGTACAAAACAAAGCATGCATCGCCTTGTGGTTCCATTTTCGAGGCTTCAAACTCTTGGGAACTCCATTGAGGCTTGGGCTTGAGCACACCACTTCCATTTTCGGCGGTCATGGTTGGTGGTGTGTATCCATCTTCAATCACCATCTAAACTCTATCATCAATCACCGATAGATAGAACTCTATCTTGCCTTTCCATGAGGCATAATTGTCCCCCTTGAGCAACGGTGGTCTTATGCTCGATGCTCCCTCTTTACTCACCCCAAATTCACTCATAGTGTTTGGGTCAATGAATGCAAATGAATGCAACAAGCCAAATGCACACAAATGCAAGACATACATAACAAGAGCAAGGATCACATAAGTATATCTAGGAACCCACTCTGATACCAATTGAAAATACAAGCTCTAGCTTGTGTTTAATAACCTAGAGGGAGGGGGGGTGAATAGGTTTTAATCAAGTTAATTGCCAATTTTTCGATTAGTCAATATTAACAATATAACCCATCATAAACAAACATACAAAATCAAGTATAAAGTGCAGAAATTAAAGAACACTTGATTTTATGTGGAAACCCTTCAACAAGGGAAAAACCACGGGCTATCCTTCTAGCCACACACGATCACAGAAATCCACTATATGAGTAAAAAGTTACACCATCAAGTGATACTCGGACTCTCACTCTCGACAACCTTAGGCTATAGACACTATCACTTGCCACTTTTGGTTCAATCCCTATTGATATCCCTTGATCCACTACTCTTGGCGTGAGCACCTCCTACTCTACTCCTCGGGCCTTTTACAGTAGCACTTGACCAATGCTTGCCAACCCACCCTTGGTTGCAAGACTTGAATGCTTGTGCAACTTCACTCAGAAGCCATAAGACTTTGACTCAATGAAGAGAATTAAAAGTCTAAGTGTATATATGACAATATACTCAATTGCAATACTGTGCAAGACCAAACACAAAATGCTTAACCAGATGTTATAATGCAATTAAACAACCTAGTTATCAAGCAATGCCTACATGCCCATAATTAAGGACTCAATTAGATGAAAAGGAATTCTAGCAACCTAATTGTCAAATAAAGTCCAACCAACACAAGTTGTTACAATATATATTACAAGGGCAATAAATCTGCAATCAACAAATGCAATCAATGAAGCATACCAAATAATATTTAAATGCAAAGCATAAAGACTTAGCTAGAAGGGCAATATGGTCCTAACTTCTAGTTATCACAAACAACCCCAATCATGTTATCACGAGTCATAAATATGTGCAATTAAGTAGAACCCTAGCATTTAATCATCTAATAAATGCAATTAAAACACAATCTTGGAAAGTATGAACAATTAACAAAGATGAGATATTGTTCAACTTACCAAGTCAACTAAAGATGAAGACCCATGCTCAAATGATGATGAATGATGCAAGATGGAGATGGGTTTTGGGTTTGTAGAGTTAATGAAGCTTAAGGAAGCTTTCTCTCTCAAGACTCCCTCTTTCTCTCTCTAAAGTTTCTGTAAAATGCAGGAGAGTTGGGGAAGAAGAAGAGAAAGAGAGGATTTTATAGTGGGGAAAACTAGCTGATGGGAAAAGATGAAATTACCCCATAAATAGTGTCTTCCGCGGGACGTTCCGCAGGATGACCCGTAGACATTTTTCTCACGGAAACCACTGAGGGTTTTTCCGTGGGATACTTCACCGGATGACCCGCAGAGACGTATCTCATGGAAACCATTGAGGGTTTTTCAGGGGGATACTTCGCTGGACACCTGGACGGATTGTCCCGTGGAAAATGCATTCCAACTTGATTTTATCAATGGACAATGCAAGACCAAAACAAAAGAAGAATGTGACCTTCTCAAATGGTCACTCAACGTGCTAAGACAAGCACACCATCTTGCAAGCGCGAACAACACAAGCACACACACAAAGCCACACTTAAATCTAGAACTGAAGTGGAAGTGTGATTGTGAAAATGATGCACACAAATAAACAATTAAAACACAAATGCAAGATGATCAAAGCATGCATGAAGTGTGTGTATGTGCACCTAACCTCTTCAAGAGACAAATTCAAGTGAGTATACCTTTTGCTCTTGAAGTCATGGAGATGCTTGGAAGCTTGCCAACGAGAACTTAAGCTACTCATTACATAAGCAACCCCAATGTGGTATTGTTTGTCATGAAATAAGTCAATCATAAAAGAGACGTCCTTACACAAACAAATAAAGAAACAAAAATAAAGTATGTAAGGGAGATTGAACAAATTCAACAAGAATTGAATAGAAATTTCTCTGATATAGAAGAGGAAGAAGATATCTATCATTATCCTGAAGGTATGCTTCCTGATAAGCAAGATGATTATCATTCTGCTATAGATGCATCCTAAGCATCTTAATGGCTGTTGACAGCGATTTTTGGGATTATGTAAACTTAACCTTATGTCACACAAAATATATCAAATTGATAACAATTTTATGAATCAAAAAGAAATAACCAAAATCATGCAAGTAAGAATTTACATGGAAAACACAAAAGGGAAAAAACCACGGTTGCCGGTGGCAGCGAGGAAAGAATTTACTAAGAAAAGAATAGTTACAATCTCAGTCTTTCTTGCTCTCCGGAATATCTAATCATTCGTGAACCCTTGTTGGGTGTTCTTAGGATCTATATATATATACATAGAACCCTAGTTCTTGGAGTACATGTAAAAGAATAAGATAACACTGATTCAATAAAACTCTGACTTGTCAGAGTCATTGTTGCCTTCTTTCCTGTTTCGTATCACTGATATTTCAAATATGTCAGATCTCTTGCCTATTCCGGATTCTTATATCTATAAGGAAATTTGTTTCCTTATAAGAATATGCTTCATATAACCTTGTTTGTGGAGGATTCTTTCTCTGTGTATTTGAATCGTGATTACAATGAATTTTATGATACTGTTGTGTCATGATTCTGAGCGTGTCTCTAAATTGCCCACGTGTCGCGCCAGCCGACCATCTGTCAAACACAACCAAATTTCTTTTGCCCCAGACCAGGGAACTAAATCCGATTGGGTAACCAAAACCCTGACCAATTTGGGTTCCCTCGATCATCTTCATTATTTTGATCACCACACACTACTTTGGCTAAGTATTTTCAACTTTGACCATCTGAGCAATTTTGGCTAAATATTATAGGAGCAGAACTATGGTTATTTTAAGTTGGTTTAACATCTATTGACGTGTCGTCACTTGATCGCAGAGTTTATGCTGACGTGTCATCTTTTTCAGATTTTACCAATAACAATACCCCTTAAACATTCAAACCGAGCACCTCGCTTAACAAAGGAAACTCACTCAGTGAGACATGTTTAACTCGAGAGTCTTTTGTAGTGTAGCTCATTAATGTTTATTAATGCTTGACAGCTTGTCTTTAAATTCTAACCGCAAACCTTTGATTTGCTTAGGTGACTTGACGCGCATGACGTAACTGACGACGACGATTCAAATTTCAAATGGCGCGTGATCTTCGGGATTCGCATACCAACCACTACTCTCGCATGACGTCATATTCGCCTATATATATTTTTGAACCCTTCATTTTCCCTCTCACACAATCTTTACATTCGTTTTCTCTGAAATTCCAATCTCAATTTCTTTCGAACTCTTTCGTCTTCTTCAAACCTTCAATTTCGTTAGACATCATCGTTCTCATCCCCTCTAGTTTAATCATCAGGTATAGATCCTATTACCCATCATCGATTCATTGAGTTATTGATGCTTGCTATTGAAACTGGTGATAAAGAAAATGCTGCTAGAATTGAATTTATTTTAGGGGGCGTTCTCAAAATTTCTCCCCTCCAGTTCAGCCCATAGCCCTCAACGTTGATTACTCAGTGGCTCATCATAAGTTTCAGCCTTCATTTTTTTTATTTGAATACCGCTAACCTGAATGTTACTTTTCCTGATACATGCCCAGATATGTCAAAAATAACTGGATCCGGTCGGGGTGGCAGACCTAGCTCAAGGGATTCTGCTGCGATAAACCTCAAATTCCCATCTCAACTATTAAAGATGGAAGATGTCCCTAGGAAGCATCGAGTCTACTTATTGAAGTTCTCAGCCGAAGAACCAAGCGCCTTCGACTCAGAGGTGAATGTGGTAGACATACAAGAGTTAGTGAAGTATAGCGAAAGATTTGATCTCCCTCGGTAGGCTGAACTTTTCCTGAGCAGCCAACGGGCAATCTGAAATCCCCATTGGGGTGCTGTGGCCGTTTAAGGAGTGATGCTCACGTCCGAGGTCACACTGCCCCTTCAAGTTTTCATTGCCCGATTCCTTGCCGAACTGGGATTGCTCCTGCTCAACTCACACCAAATTCTTATTGGGTTCTTATGAGCTTGTAGCATCTGTGGAAGAAAATCGGTACCAAGTACCCCCCGACCCCATAAGAAATTTGTAACTTCTACACTTTGGATAATTTGACAATGGGGGTACTTTTCATCTACAATCCAGCTTAATTAGCCACTAGATTCCCTAAGGGTATAACCAACGACCCACTCCCCCTTCTAACAAGGATCACATCGGCTTCATCTGGGGTTTCCCTACCTCCAATAAATATTGGAAGAATAGTTGGTTTTTCGTCCGAGGAGAATAAGGCTAAACTGTGGTTGTTGACCCTCGTTAAAAACTAGCTAGAAACACCGTTCCCAAGCACTTTTACAGTCATGAACTATGGAACAAGACTCCTGCAACGCTCAATGAAAATCAGGCCAATAACGTTATCAAGGCCGCTTGGACAACTTGGGAGGTCAGAGATCGATGGGTGTTGTTCGCCGAGAAGGAACTCCTAGAGCTGGGATTGTTCCCTCCTATCTCGAATCACCGTAAATGTTGTAAGTGTTATTTTTCTGTTAAGTTTTGTTCTAATTTAGCTGCATTTGCCTTGTCTGATATTCATTGATCCGATCGTGTAGTATATGAAGTGGATATCGTAGCCGGCGAGATGGCTGAGAAAGCTAAGAATGTTGATCAGGTTAGCTGAGCGGAAGCTGCTGCCCAATTGGCTTAGGGTATTACTCCTTCTTACCTATAAAGCCAATGCTAACACTACCTCAGGCACATCTGATCGGGAATGAGAGAGAAGATACTTCGATCAAGATAACATGAAGAAGAGTTCTTACAGGGGTTTCAAGATAAGGTTTACTAAGGAAATGGCTACCCGAAAGGTGGCTACATTATCTGAAAGATCTCCGGTCAGCAAGATGGCCAAGAAAACTAAAGGATCATCCGCCTCCGAAGCTGATCAAAATGGAGTTAAGCCAATTATTCCTGATGAGGAGGATGATAACCAAGAGACAGTGACACAATTGATCCTGAGGGAGCAAGCGATCGAAGAAGAGATCTGATCGCGTTTCAACTCCATCTGTCATCCCTCCACCTAACCTAACCAAATGGGATGTTCAGGCTCCTGTTAGGGCCCGTGAGAAAACTATCCCTCAGCAAATATAACCCCCATCTCTATCTAATTTGGCTCCTGTTGAAGCTGATCGGCCAATGGCTGAAGTCCCTACTGAGCCTCCTAGGCAGCATGCTGACAACACTCCAATGCAGTTTTCAGTCAAATGTTAGATAGCCTTTACTAACTCAGATTCTAACGAAGGGCAAGCTGAACATGAAGAAGCTTCCACTAACTCTCCTACTCCTCAAGCTGAAGATGATCTGGTTAATCAAGAAGCTAACCATACTGACAAGACGGCATCACAACTAGGTCATCCCCCAAGGGCCTCACCGAGCGCTGGTGCAAACCCTCTGCAGGTGTTATCGAAGCGGATCCTTCTAAGACCACTAATCAGGGGAAAACCGTTGCTATGCCTTTGGAAGTTACTCCTTGAAGCCATTCCTTCTGCTCCTGATGTATCCCTAATCAGTCATCAGCCTCATAATCGCGAAGCAATGGCCACACCTGCCATTGTTGGTTCTTCTGATCCTATGAAGGCGTCGATTGACCCCTTCGATGTGCTACATGCCATATCCTCTAGGACAGGTAATATTGGGGAAGGTTACTGAAAGGAGTTTCGGAACACCAGCAACCATGAGTGAATTCGCGCAATTTACAACAATGGTGAATATGTAAGTATTTCTTACTCCCTGATCGACCCCTTTTATTCTTAACTCATCATCACAAGCAGTCTTTTTCCTTTTCAGGCTGTGGATGAGCTGACCAGAGCCATGATAGCTCAGGAGAGACAAGCCACCGAGATCTCTCAGTTAAAGTAAAAGCTTCAAGGGAGGAAAAAGAAGATTGACTCTGCTTCGGCTAGTGAATCGAAATTGAAGACATCGTATGAAGAAAAGCTGAAGCAGCACGACTTGACATAAGCGGTTTTGAGGAAGGCTGTTTTTACCACTGAGACCGGACCTGACAATGCCACAATCAGCCTAACTGAGCTTGATTGAAGAGTACCCAACTTGAAGCGAATCTGGCTAAGGCTGAACAGCGGTGTACTGAATTGGAACAGAAACTCCTCATAGCTGATCAAGCTACCGTCAGCGCAGACTCAAATTTCTAAAGAAACTCTGGCCACCTCCCAACAATCCATGCTCGAAGCCCAACAAAGATCTGAGGAAGTCAAATCGCACTATGAAAAACTGACTGAAGATCTGAAGCAACAGAAGGTCGGCATGGAGGTGCTCTCTCAAGAGGCCAAGCTAGCCCTCAAAGTCCAGAGCGTTGATCGGTATAAGAGGTCTCCTGCATTCGAAGTAGTCATGCTGAGAGAGCTTGAACGAGGGCTAGTTACTGTTAGGATGTTCTTTGGAGCTAAAGAAAGGTCAACCTGTGAGGCTTAGTGCAAATGGGATCAGGCGATCTAGAAACACAAAGTCGAGCCTCTAGATGCGATAAAGAACTAAAGGATGAGATGGAAGGCTTATTGCAGATCTATGGGGAAAGACCCTCACATTATACATCTAGAGCTCCCCTCCAAATCTTCGCTGGTGACCTTCCATGCAAGTAAAGAGGACGGTATGTCGCCCAAGGGCATTGATGCTGGGCCCTTGCCCGGGGCTAATTATTCCGCTTTCATGGTCGATGACCCTGAGGATAACATTTGCTGGCCAGATTTTGGAGATCTAACCAAGGGTTATGAAGATGAAAACAACCCCCTAGCAACTCCAGCCCTGGTGGTCCCTCAAACACTCCTGGAGCCTGATCTTATTTTTATCATTCATTTTTTTATCAACCACATATCCTATAAATTTTTCTATACCATTGTATAAATGATTTCTTTATTTTTAATGGCATAGATCTTTATTTACTCATGTGGGTTTTAATCAAAGCTCTTCGTAAATCACTCGAACTAGATCTAACCAGTTTTGTATCTGACCGACCATTTTTGATTTATTCAGTTATCTTCTTAACTGCTAAATACTAACCCAATCAGTTATCTCATCAACTGAATGAACTTGGTCTAGTCGGTTTCGTTACTAGCTAGCCTTTAGCTAACCTGATCAATTTTCCATTCAACTGACCAAACTTGGTTTGTTGCGTGAATAATTTCGCATCTCGTTAGTTTGGGTCGCTTTGCAATAACTTTCTTAGAGGTATTGTCAAGTAGTGTTCATTTTCTGGACCGTTTGCATGGTTTCTAATTTATAGACACTTGTCTTTTATCTGTCGACTAAGTCATTGGGACGTCTCCCAATAGTCTATTTCTCAAGATTCGTTGCAATGAGGATAATCCTTACCCCATTAGCTTGACTTATCTTAACCTGGTACCTAACCAACCGGTGTTCAAGTATGAGAATGGGACTTTCCCGTCCAACTTTCTACCATATCCCATCAGGTATCTACCACCTGAAGGCGCTCTAACAATGTTTATATACACCTAGTTAGTTTCGGTGACTGTGTATTGTCTTTACGACACATGCTTTTGGTCCCATCACTGGGCCCTCCGAGCACCTATTTATCGTTAGGAGCTACTAGTTGCTTTTGTAAATGAAAGCAATATTTGGACATTTTTTCTTGAACTATTCTTCCTTTGAAAGGCTTTTATTGATAACTTCAATCAAAACTATAAAAAGCAACAACTGATCAAGAATAAAAAAAACTATAGTAATTCTAATAATAACAAAATATCTAAATAAACTGGAAGGAAATAGTAAAGGAAAAGAAAACCCCTCAAGGGTGGAATATTTTCAAATATTGAGCGTTGTAGGGCTGGGGCAACTCTCCTCCTTCTGGTCGGGTTAGGCGATATGCTTCATGTCCAGCTAGTCGGACTACCTGATAAGGTCCTTCCCACTTATCTGCTAAAGATCCAGCTGCCTTCTCCCTTGTGTTTGAGGATACCCTTCTGAGGACCAGATCTCCGAGCTGGAATTTTCTTATTCGGACATGCGAGTTGTAATATCTAGCAATCCGCTGTTGATGGGTTGTATTTCTCACTCTCGCCATGCCCCTTTTCTCTTCCAACTCGTCTAGGTTTTGTTCTAGAGTCCCTACATTTATATCGGGCTGGTATAGCTGGACTCTAGAGGAAACGTGGGTTATCTCGACCGGGATAACTGCCTCGGTCCAGAATGCCAGGGAATAAGGTGTTTCTCCTGTCGATGTTCTTTGAGTTGTCTGATACGCCCAGAGCACTTCGTACAACTTATCTGCCCAATTTCCTTTCTTGTCATCAAGCATGGCCTTTAAAGTGTGCTTGATGATCTTGTTAACAGCTTCAGTTTGTCCATTGGTCTGGGGATGGGCCGGCGTGGCATAGTAGTTCTTGATATGGTACTTTTGGCACATTTCTATGAAGTTATCACTATCGAATTAGGTCCCATTATTAGTGATGATTGTGTCTCGGATTCCAAATCGCTAAATGATATTCTTTTTCACGAAGCTGGTAGTATTAGCCTCGGTTATATGTACCAATGCTTCTGCTTCTGCCCACTTTGTAAAGTAGTCTACTTCTACTATGGCATGCTTCACGCCTCTTTTGGTTACCGTTGGCATTAGATCGATCACATCCAATCCCCACATCGTGAATGGACAGGGTGAGGTCACATTATTCAAGTGCTTAGGTGGCTGTTTGTTATCGTTTACAATTCTCTAACAAGTACATCACTTCTTAGCCACTGATTGCGCATCCTAGAACCGGGTTGGCCAATAAAAGCCTTGTCTAAGGGTTTTATGAGCCTAACTTTTTCCCCCTATATGGTTACCACATACACCTCTGTGTATACTTACCAGGATCTTATCTCTATCAGCCTGACTGACGCATCTCTTGAGGGCCTTTGAAAACCCCTTTCTATAGAGCTCTCCTTCCATAATTGAATACGAGGCCGCCTTGTACCTGATACGTTTTGCTTCTACCGTATCTTTAGGAAGTTTACCATCTTCCAGGTACTCTCTGATCGGGGTCATCCATATGATTTTTCCTTCCTGAACTATTTTGACTATTGTTTTATCCTTCTCTTTGATATTAGGTTTCTTAAGGTGAGCCATTGGGATCATTTTGGACAGGATACCAACGGTTGCTGATGCCAATCTTGACAAAGCGTCAGCTTTATCATGTTAGGGTTTTTTCCCTAAAGCTTGTAATTTGTAAATGTGAAATGAACATAAATAAAAGAAGTAGTTTATTCATTCAAATTGTTTCATACTTTTATATAACATGTGTATTTAACATCTAAGATTGCTGGATGTAATTCAAACTGAGTATCTGATTGTCATATACGGATGGATTCATTTTGAAACAAGCAATCTAAAGAGTCCGTAGATAGCAAATAAAGCTGGGTACTTTATTTGTGGTTAATCTACAGCTGCGATCCATTCTGTAATGTACGGTGATTTTATCCTGGATCATTCATATGGTTATATGAGAATGGAGGCACCTTATATGATGTGATCATATAGGACTGGGCCACGATCTATATGAATCTCTCAATAAGATCCGTTACATGATGAGATTCATATATATCGACAAATGATGGCTATAAATGGGTGATCTTAATTCTGAGTGTCTTATCGACTCCTTCAGGTTAGATCGTGATTTTTGATGTACCATGGGTGAGGTCAGAGTTGCATTCCGGATCAATATGCTCCGTATGTTGGGATCGCGGTTTGGCTTGTGGCTGGGAAGGTTTGTACACAATAGTGGAATCCACTCCTTCTTGCGAGAGGTAGATAGTAGTTCCCTTAAGGGTTGATTCGGGGTTTGAACAATATGAGCGCTCTCCTAATTCCGTGAAGAATGTAGGATTTATTGTTCATTAGAGAATCAATGGTACTTAATGGAAAAGATGTAATTAGAGGGGTATAACGGACATTATGACCCAGCTCTAATTATGAACTACTTGTGGAGGATTATACCATATGTAATAGCTATATCGATGGACACCGAAAGTTATTGGTTTGTGTAAAAACATCTACAGTTGAGAGAATGGAGCTTCGGGTTTTTAGTGGAATAACACCGAAGTTAATAATCATGAAATATTAATTAAAGAGTTTAATTAATTATTTCTAAGGATTATTGGAGCTCGAAATACTGTGGGTCCATTAGGTCCCCTTGCTAGCCCGATTGATTAAGGTAACAAGGCTCACGGTTTTTTAATTGGATTGTCCAATTAATTGAGTTACGAAAGTAACACGTGTTTATTCGGGAATTAATTGAATAATGAGATTATTTAATTAATGAATATTAATGATTATGTAATTAAATAATTAGATTATTTAATTATACGATTCGTTAGTTGGAGGGTGTTATACAAGTTGAATTTAAAAGGTTTAAATTCAAACCATTAATTATCTTTTATTAATTAAAGGATTAATTAATAAAGGTTATCAATTAAAAGAATAAATGAATATAAGATATATATTTGTTTTTGAAAACTGATACACGCATAGAATTGAATAGATCAATTCTCTCGATTCAATTGCATTGAATGAATTAATTGCTTGAAATTAATAGAAGAGAATAAAATCAATTCGTTTGATTCAATTGCTTTTGAGTTCTCTCAATTGTATTGAATACAATTGGTTGCGTGAAACAAAAAGAAGAAATCAGAGAGGTGTGCTGCTAGAGAAAGAAAAAAAAATTTCTTTGATTCATGGTGGCCGAATTCCACACCTAGAAAACAAGAGTTGTTTTCGTGAGTTTCTTCTACCTCCACTTAAGTTCCTGAAAGCCGTGACGTGCCCACACGCTGTTGCCAATCGCGGGACATAGCCGGGAAGATCTTGTGGTTCAAATCAGGAAGCAGATCGAAAAAGAAAGAAAGAGCCTTCAAACACTGGTATGAAATAGTTTCATCTCATTCTTGTTGTTTTTGATTATTACTGTACAAATAGGTTTACTTGATGATTGCATAAAAATTTTAAAACCCCATTCCGCTGCGCAATCCAAAACCTGGAACCAACAAATGGTATCAAAGCCGTTTTTGTACAGTATAATCGAATTCGATCGCTCCTGATCTCATGTATGAATGTGTAGGCACTGTCTTTATGATTGTATGAATGTTTATAATTAAATTGTTTAATATAAACATGGTTGATCGTAAATTTTTATGGTACATGGGTTTTAGGATTTTTGGATTTTAAATGTAATATTATTTCCGGGTTGTATTTGTTTATGCTATTATTTTATTTTTATTGATGTAAATCGATGAAGATGATGATCCGGTAGACATACCACGATAACACAATTGTAATAGATATGTTGCACAATAAATGGTGCGCATAACAATTTACACATGTCATGTTGCAGCTGTGCACAATTGTTGTGCATGTGTGTGTTGCGCACAATTGTTGTGTGTATGTGCAACATGCTGCAGCTATGCACAATTGTTGTGTATGTGTGTAGCAAGAGCGCGTGGAGTACAACAGTCAATCAAGTTTGGGCCAATTTTTTTTTTGGAAAATCTCGGGCCTCCGAAAAGTGTTGGAGTAACACTTGGGCTTTAGGGATTTAATCCATGTGATGGATCCAATGAAATAAATCAAGTGGGACTTGATTTTGGGCCTGGAAGACACAAAAGATATTACAAATGGGCTTGAAGATTTTTGGAATTACAAGAAGACCAAGGAATGCCTTGGACATTATTGTAATTAAAATTTTTTTAAGTTAGATAAACCCATCGTACTCGGTCAATTCATGTATGCTTTTATTATGTTATAATTAAAGCATTGCCATGCATATACATATCATTTAGATTAGGTGTGCCTACACATATATATGCTGATATGTCATACATGCATTATAGCCTTCTTTATTATGTGCTTAATTTTAATTTGATTAAAATGTGTAATTCACATAATTGGCTATAAGTTAATGAGATTAGTTTTTAAGAGTAAAAACTTGGTAATTCTCATTAATTACTAATCTATTTATTAAAGTGTTTAATTACTTAGATTAGTAGGATCCATTATAAATATTAGGTTTAATTCGATTAAGCACCTAATTATAATTGGACCCAATAATGTGTTTAGTTTTAATTGTTAAAACTTGGTAAATACACATTTAATAATTCTAGTCTTAGTAAATAGTTTACATAGATTAGAATTATAATTAATAAACTAAATTTTCAAGAGTTGAAAATCATATTAGTTTATTAGTTATTGGAATAGGATTCTAATAATTTGAGTTTAATGCACTAAACGTTTAGATTGAAATTAGCCGTTTAATCTTGTTTAATCTAGATGCATTAATAGAAAACCCTAATTATAAAATAGTGAGTGAGAGAGGGATATATGACATTATATCCCGCGGTCTCCATCATTAGTTCAACACCGTGAGATTCGAGTGGGGCCTCGTGACAGCTTTGCTTTCGTCCTCCCTAAGGAGGGTTTCCATAAGAATCAATACCAAGGTTGACTTCCTAAGGGATAGGATTTCTGAGGGGATTTTGGGATTGATCGACCCTAAGGCGGCAATTCTCGAGTTAAGCTCATGAGATCTGAAATGATGGGTTACGCTCACAAGGTTTTAATTAAATTGGTTAATTAAAAAACTGAATAAAAAAACGATGGTTGAATGATATTGGAATAAGAGTTATTTTGGTATATCATTTGATTGAGAAGGTCTTGATCCAACATGCAAGAATTTGACCGACCCTAAGGCGGCACTTGCTTGTGGTATGTTAGATTGTCGTGGCATAGAAACATTGTTTTCTTAAGGTTGTTCCTGTTCATTAAACATTTTCATACATCATGTTTAATTTTATGCCGAACATTCGCAGATGTTTTGAATGTATGATTGAATGAATTCTTAATTTATGTTTTTTCAGCCATGTCATCTGCACTATTACAAATCCTTGCTAATGACAAATTAACTGGTGATAACTACACTAAATGGAAACATAACATAAATGCAATCTTGGTCACTAAGGACCTAAAGTTTGTGCTTATGGAGGAATGTCCTTCAGAGCCTACTGCCGATGCCGCACGAACTGTTCGTGAAGCATATCAAAAATGGGTCTCATCAGATGAGAAAGCCCGAACATATCTGTTAGCTAGTATGACAGACGTGCTTGTCACTAAGCACGAAGCAATGGGTACTGCATTTGAAATAATGGAGTCATTGCAGGCTATGTTCGGGCAACCCTCTGAGCAAAAGCGGCACGAAGCTATTCGTTCCGCAATGCTTGCTTGAATGAAGGAAGGTGCATCTGTTCGGGAACATGTCCTAAACATGATGTCCTATTTCAATACGGCAGAGATCAATGGCGGGGCCATTGATGAACCCAGTCAGGTGAGCATCATACTGACGACTCTTCCGAAGAGTTTCGATCAGTTCAAGAGTAACTATGAGATGAACAAGCTAAAGTTCAGTCTCACTCAGTTGCTCAATAAGCTCACTACTTTTGAGTCATTGACTAAGGATAACAAAAGTAAGACCAGTGAGGCAAATGTTGCCGAACCATCTTTCTCTGGAAATAAAAAGAGGAAGAGGTTTGCTGGGAAGGCAAAGGGTAAGTCAAAGCCCAAGAAAGCCCAAGGCAAGAAAAAGGGCGCCTCCGCCAACCAAGGCAAAGGAAAATGTTTCCATTGCGACAAGGTTGGACACTAGAAGAGGAATTGTCCTCAGTATCTGGAGGAGGTTGCAAAGAAGAAGAAAATGAAAGGTAAATATGATTTACTTGTACTTGAGTCATGTTTAGTGGAAAATGATTCTTCACCCTGGATAGTTGATTCGGGGGCCACTAACCATGTATGTTCTTCTATGCAGTGGACTGATTCTTGGACACAGCTTGAGGAGGGAGCCTTCTCTATGCGTGTTGGGTCGGGGGATGTCGTGTCAGCAAGAGCAGTGGGTGTAGTTAGACTACATTTTGGAAATTGTTTTATTGTTTTGAACAATGTGTTTTTTATTCCTGGATTCACAAGAAATTTGATTTCTGTTTCAAAGTTGTTGGAACAATTATATTATGTTTCTTTTAATAATAAGTATGTTATTATTACAAAGAATGGTTTGAATATATGTTTAGGATTAAACGAAAACAATTTGTATGTTTTAAGGCCGTTAATACATACAACACTACTCAATGCTGAAATGTTTAAAGTTGAAAAACCAAAAATGAAACGATAAAAGATTTCTCCAGAAAATGAAACATATCTGTGGCATCTAAGACTTGGCCACATTAACCTTGACAGGATAGATATACTAGTTAAAATCGGACCTTTAAGTGAGTTAAAGGTTGGCACCTTACCTGTCTGTGAATCCTGTCTAGAAGGTAAAATGACTAAGAGACCTTTTACTGGATAAGGGCTTAGAGCTAAAGAACCACTAGAGCTTATACATTCAGACGTCTGTGGACCGATGAATGTTAAAGCAAGGGGTGGCTATGAGTATTATGTCACTTTTATAGATGACTACTCTAGATACGGATATGTCTACCTAATGCAACGGAAGTCGGAAACTTTTGAAAAGTTCAAAGAGTTCCGAGCTGAAGTTGAGAATTAGTTAGGAAAGACTATCAAGTCTCTACGATCGGATCGTGGAGGTGAGTACCTTGACCAAGAGTTGAAGACTTTATGGTCGAGCATGGGATAATGTCCCAACTCACAGCTCCTGGAACACCACAACAGAATAGTGTCGCGGAGAGGAGAAATAGAACCCTTATGGAAATGGTGAGATCTATGATTAGTTTCTCATCATTACCAAATTCCTTTTAGGGATATGCGTTACAAACTGCGGCTTACATTTTGAATGTAGTCCCATCCAAATCTGTTCCTAAGACCCCCTTAGAGTTGTGGAATGGTCGTAAAGCTAGTTTACGACATTTCCGCATATGGGGGTGTCCAGCACACGTGCTGAAGAACAGAAGTGGAAAGCTAGACCCCAAGTCTGTAGTCTGCTTGTTTGTGGGATATTCCAAGGAGACCAGAGGTGGATACTTCTATAGTCCTGAAGAGAACAAAGTATTTGTATCGACAAATGCAACATTTCTTGAGGATAACTATATTAGTGATCATAAACCTCGTAGCAAGATTATATTGAATGAAATGGAGCCTGGTACGGTTAGTGCTCAGTCAACAAGAGTTGTTGATCCATTGACATCTGATAGTCGGATGATTCCTAGTCAGAATATACTACCACCTAGACGCAGTGGGAGGGTTGTGAGACAACCTGAATGCTATTTGGGTATAGGTGAGGGACGAGATGTCATTTCTATAGGTAGTGTGGATGATCCATTGACATTTAAGAATGCAATGGAAGATCCTGACAAAAAGGAATGGCTTAAAGCAATGAATCTCGAGATGGAGTCCATGTACTCTAACTCAGTCTGGGAACTTGTAGACTTACCGGATGGGGTAAAACCCATAGGGTGTAGGTGGATCTACAAGAGAAAGAGATGAGTAGACGGAAAGGTAGAGACCTTCAAGGCAAGGCTGGTGGCCAAGGGTTATACCCAGAAAGAGGGGGTCGATTATGAAGAGACCTTCTCGCCAGTAACTATGTTTAAGTCTATTAGGATTCTCTTATCTGTTGCTGCCTATTTTGATTATGAAATTTGGCAAATGGACGTCAAGACTGCATTCTTGAATGGCAATCTTGATGAAAGCATCTACATGATGCAACCAGAGGGATTCGTGTCTCCAGATCAAGAGCAAAAGGTTTGCAAGTTGTAAAGGTCCATTTATGGACTAAAGCAAGCATCTAGATCTTGGAACACAATGTTTGATGATGTGATCAAAACCTGTGGCTTCGAGCAAAATGTTGATGAGCCTTGTGTCTACAAGCGCATCATTGACAAGAAAGTAGTTTTCTTAGTCCTATATGTAGATGATATCCTACTCATTGGGAATGATGTAGGGGTATTATCGAAAGTAAAGGACTGGCTAACTAGCCAATTCCAAATGAAAGATTTGGGAGAGGCGAGTTATGTTCTAGGGATACAACTCTTAAGGGATCTTAAGAACAAACTCCTAGCATTGTCTCAAGCATCGTATATCGACAAGATTCTTATGCGATTTTCGATGCAGAACTCTAAGAAAGGTAATTTACCTTCTAGGTATGAAGTTCACTTGTCTAAGGAACAGTGTCCTAAGACACCTCAAGAAGTTGAGGATATGAGACGTGTTCCCTATGCGTCTGCGGCAGGCAGTCTCATGTATGCTATGTTATGCATGAGACCTGATATCTGCTTCGCAGTGGGAGTAGCCAGCAGATACCAGTCCAACCCAGGATTGGATCATTGGATTGTTGTCAAGACTATTCTTAAGTATCTTCGGAGAACGAGAAACTATATGCTAGTGTATTCTGGATAGGATTTGGTCCCTTTAGGATACACGGATTTTGATTTTCAGTCAGACAGGGATTCTAGGAAATCTACGTCTGGATCAGTATTCACCCTTGGTAGTGGAGCCATTGTCTGGAGGAGTGTTAAGCAATCTTATATTGCTGACTCCACCATAGAAGCCGAATATGTAGCCGCTTGTGAAGCTGCTAAAGAGGCTGTTTGGCTCCGAAAATTCTTGAGTGATCTGGAAGTTGTTCCAGATCTAGATAAGTCTGTCATGCTTTATTGTGATAACAGTGGTGCTGTGGCTAACTCCAAAGAACCAAGAAGCCATAAGAGAGGGAAGCATATAGAGAGGAAATATCATCTCATCAGAGAGATAGTGCAGATAGAGATGTGATCGTGACCAAAAAAGCGTCACAGGACAATCATGCTGATCCATTTACGAAGACCTTACCGGCTAAAGTGTTTACGAGTCACCTAGATGGTCTAGGTTTACAAGACATGTCTCACATGCTTTAGTGCAAGTGGGAGATTGTTAGGGTTTTTGCCCTAAAGCTTGTAATTTGTAAATGTGAAATGACCATAAATAAAAGAAGTAGTTTATTCATTCAAATTATTTCATACTTTTATATAACATGTGTATTTAACATCCAAGATTGCCAGATGTAATTCAAACTGAGTATCTGATTGTCATATACGGATGAATTCATTTTGAAACAAGCAATCTAAAGAGTCCGTAGATAGCAAATAAAGCTGGGTACTTTATTTGTGGTTAATCTACAGCTGCGGTCCATTCCGTAATGTACGGTGATCTTATCCTGGATCATTCATACGGTGATATGAGAATGGAGGCACCTTATATGATGTGATCATATAGGACTGAGCCACGATCTATATGAATCTCTCAATAAGATCCGTTACATGATGAGATTCATATATATCGACAAATGATGGCTATAAATTGGTGATCTTAATCCTTAGTGTCTTATCAACTCCTTCAGGTTAGATCGTGTTTTTTGATGTACCATGGGTGAGGTCGGAGTTGCATTCCTGATCAATATGCTCCGTATGTTATGATCGCGGTTTGGCTTGTGGCTAGGAAGGTTTGCACACAATAGTGGAATCCACTCCTTCTTGCGAGAAGTAGATAGTAGTTCCCTTAATGGTTGATTCGGGGCTTGAACAATATGAGCGCTCTCCTAATTCCGTGAGGAATGTAGGATTTATTGTTCATTAGAGAATCAATGGTACTTAATGGAAAAGATGTAATTAGAGGGGTGTAACGGACATTATGACTCAGCTCTAATTATGAACTACTTGTGGAGGATTATACCATAGGTAATAGCTATATCGATGGACACCGAAAGTTATTGGTTTGTGTAAAAACATCTACAGTTGAGAGAATGCAGCTTCGGGTTTTTAGTGGAATAACACCGAAGTTAATAATCATGAAATATTAATTAAAGAGTTTAATTAATTATTTCTAAGGATTATTGGAGCTCGAAATACTGTGGGTCCATTAGGTCCCCTTGCTAGCCCGATTGATTAAGGTAACAAGGGTTACGGTTTTTTAATCGGATCGTCCAATTAATTGAGTTACGAAAGTAACACGTGTTTATTCGGGAATTAATTGAATAATGAGATTATTTAATTAATGAATATTAATGATTATGTAATTAAATAATTAGATTATTTAATTATACAATTCGTTAGTTGGAGGGTGTTATACAAGTTGAATTTAAAAGGTTTAAATTCAAACCATTAATTATCTTTTATTAATTAAAGGATTAATTAATAAAGGTTATCAGTTAAAAGAATAAATGAATATAAGATATATATTTGTTTTGGAAAACTGATACACGCATAGAATTGAATAGATCAATTCTCGTGATTCAATTGCATTGAATGAATTAATTGCTTGAAATTAATAGAAGAGAATAAAATCAATTCGTTTGATTCAATTGCTTTTAAGTTCTCTCAATTGTATTGAATACAATTGGTTGCGTGAAACAAAAAGAAGAAATCAGAGAGGTGTGCTGCTAGAGAAAGAGAAAAAAATAATAATAATTTTTTCTTTGATTCAGGGTGGCCGAATTCCACACCTAGAAAACAAGAGTTGTTTTCGTGAGTTTCTTCTACCTCCACTTAAGTTCCTGAAACTTGTGACGCGTCCACACGCTGTTGCCAATCGCGGGACATAGCCGGGAAGATCTTGTTGTTCAAATCAGGAAGCAGATCGGAAAAGAAAGAAGGAGCCTTCAAACGCTGGTATGAAATAGTTTCTTCTCCTTCTTATTGTTTTCGATTATTACTGTACAAATAGGTTTACTTGATGATTGCATAAAAAATTTTAAAATACCATTCCGCTGCGTAATCCAAAACCTGGAACCAACATATCGTTCTTCTCTCTCTGGATCTGGGTAACTCTGTAAGATTTGAACCTCCCGATGAGTGCCTTAGCTATCTCGAGGTAAGCCACCATGTTGTTGTCCTTTGCCTGGTACTCATCTAAAACTTGGTTGACCACGACTTGTGAATCGTTGAATATCTCTATTTCATCTGCTCCCAGTGCCGTGCAAACTTTGAGTCCTGCCAACAATGCTTCATATTCAGCCATGTTGTTGGTAGCTTTGAAGTCAAATCGCAGGGCACATTCTACTTGGTCAACTTCTAGGGTGGATACCACTATGCCTAGCCCGCTACTATGAGTATTTGACGACCCATCAATGCACTTAAAACCTTCTTCTCTTTATCTTTGAGTATTCTGATCACTTCACTGTTTGGCTCGGTGAACTCAGCGATCAGATCTGCCATTGCATGACCTTTTATTGAGGCCCTTGGTAGGTAAGTGATTTCAAATTCACTCAGCTCAACTGCCCACTTTGTCAACCTTCCTGACACTTCTGGTTTAGATAGGATCTGCTGTAGAGGACAGTCTGTGTACACCTCGATCTTATGGGCTTGAAAGTATGGTCTTAGTTTTCTTGCTGCTGTTACTAGTGCCAATGCCATTTGCTCGGCTACCGAGTACCTTGTTTCTGCTGGAAGCAGAGCCTTACTGGTGTAATACACAGATTTTTATACTCCTTCATCTAGCCTGACTAGTACTGATCCAGTGGCCATAGTTATGACTGACTGGTACAGATACAGTGTTTCTCCATCCAGAGGTTTCGACAAGATTGGAGCCTTGCCTAGATACTCTTTAATCTTCTAGAAGGCTTGTTCACACCCTTCGCTCCATTCCATTCCTTTGCCCTTCCTTATTGCTATGAAGAAAGGCAAGCACCTATCAGTTGATTTGATGATGAATCAATTTAACGAGGCTAGGCAGCCTGTTAATCTTTGAATATCTTTTACAGTAACTAGGAACCTCATCTTCTCCAAGACCCTTATATTCTCATGATTCACCTCGATTCCTCTTTGATGTACTTGAAATCCAAGGAACTTTCCTGATGGTACCCCAAAAACATATTTGTTAGGGTTGAGCTTCATCCCATATCTTCTCAGTACCTAAAATGTTTCTTCCAGATCGGTTGCATGTTTCTCTGCAGTGATGCTCTTTGTTAGCATATCATCTATATATACCTCCATGTTTCTGCTGATCTGTAAGGCAAACATCTTGTTTACCAACCTTTGGTAAGTTGCCCAGGCATTTTTGAGACCAAAAGGCATTACTTTATAACAGTAAAGCTCTTGATCTGTTGTGAAGGCAGTTTTTTCTTCATCCGGCCCGAACATCCTGATTTGATTATTGTAAGTTCCTCATATTTTGATTGGCTTATTTCGTTGACAAACCACATGGAGATTTGCTTGTAAGGATAAATTAGGTCTCATTGTTCGTGATCAAGCCTTGATGACATCCTCATGCTCAAGAGCACTTCAAAGGTATATCTCTTGCTTAACTCTCTTTGAAGAGACTAGCAGCACACACACACTAGCATGCATGCCTTACATATCTTGCATTTGTGTTTCAATATTTTGTTGTGTGTGTTCTTCATTACACTTCTCACACGTTCACCTTGGTGTTAGTTCTAAGTGTGGTTGTGGTCTTTGTAATTCGTTTCCTGATGTGTGTTCGGAAACTTCCGCGCCTGCATGATTGGTGTGATTTTTCTTGGCGTGATGAGTTATCCTCACTGGAGGTCTCTTTTGCATAGGTAGTGCATGGGTCTTACCCGTGCAGCTTCCTGTGCACTGAGGATGGGTATCCTCGGGACTCCATTCTGCATGGGTCTTACCCGTGTAGTTACCCATACACTAAGGTTGAGTGCTTCAGGTTTGTATGACTACACGGGTTATGCACGGGTCTCCTACCCATGCATTTACCCGTGCACTAAAGTAGGATGCTCTCTGGTTTGTCATTTGCACAGGTTGTGCATGGGTCTCTTACCCGTGCAGTTACCCATGCACTTAGCCCGTTTTTGTGCCTATTTTTTGCCAAAACAACATAGTTTCATTTAGGGCTTCTATTTATACATTCTTTTCTCTCCCAACTCGTTTTAAGAGCCTTCAAACCCATTTTTTTAGTGAGAGAAAGTGTTCCTTTGAGAGAGAAGCTCTAAGAAACCATTTTAGTCAATCAAACTCATACCCATATGCATCTTGCCTCATTCTTTCATTTATTCTTCATGGGTCTTCATGCTCATCTTGACTAGGTAATTAACTATGACTTAAAACTTCTTGTTTCATCTTTATGTTCTTGGTTTACCTAGGGTTAGCAATTATTTGTTGATTAATTGCATGTTTCCTTGGTTTAGCATGATTTGAGTATGTTTGTGGCCTTGTTTGTTGGTTGAGATTGCATGTCCATTTATAGCTAGCATATAAGACCCTTTTTCCGTCTAGCTAACTCTATTTGTTTTTGCATTTAGATATTGATATTTAGGATTTGTACTTAGTGTCATTATTTAATCCTAGATAAGCATTTAGTGTAGTCTAGCATTATTTGCATGATAGAATATTTTCATATATTCACATAGGTTGCAATATCTCTTCATTGATTGTTAAACTTTGTGATTAAGTGGATTAGTGCACAAGTTTGTTGGTCTAGGTTCACTATTAAAGGCCCATTGGGGAGAGTGAAATGGTTAGTGACCAAGTATAGTGTGACTTGAGGTCAACCTAGGTTGTAAACTTTCATTTAAATAGTGGATTTGAGGACCGTGTGTGGCTAGGAGGATAGCCCGTGAGTTTTTACCCTTTTGGGGTTTTCTCACATAAACAAATCCTTGTGTTTTTTAGTGTTTTTCGCAATTTTATTTTGGCTTGATTGATTGCTAATATGGGGTAGCTCTTTAAAATTGCTTAAGTCAAAAAGTTGGTAATAAATCAACTAAAACCTATTCACCCCCCTAGGTTATTAGATAACTTAGTATTATTTTCAGTTATACCCTGAATAAGCATCCATGAAACTTAGCAGCTCGTGCCCCGCAGTCGCATCCACAAACTGATCTATCCGAGGGAAAGAGAAGCTATCTTTTGGGCATGCTTTATTTAGGTCTGTGAAATCTACACATATTCTCCATTGCCTGTTTTTCTTCTTTACGAGTGCAATGTTAGCGACCCATTAGGGATATTGCAATTCCCTAATTGATCATGCCGCCCATAGTTTATGTACTTCTTCTTTGATTGCTTGGCTTCTTTCGGGATTGAACCTTCGCCTGTTCTGGATAACTGGCTTGCGCTCGGGGTCGACTGCCAAAGCATGTAAAATTATTTTGAGGTCAATTCCTGTCATATCTTTATGCTTCCAAGCGAACACATCTTTGTACTCTTGCAATAAGTTAACTAACTTGCTTCGTACCCGTTCCATTAATTGTGCTCGTAGCTTTACAATCTGTCCAGGGTTCTTGTCATCTATTATCACCTCATTAACTAGCTCACTTTCTTAGTTTTTCCCATCTTCTGAAGAAGTCTCCCTTGGGTCCAGGTCGAACCGAGTTGGCGTTTCTGCATTCTCTTCTTCCTCATCTTCCTTCAAGCACTTTATCTGCTCAGGGAAATCTATCTACATCACGATCGGCTCTGCTTTTTCTCTGTAGACCTTCAGATTGGCCTTCCTTGCTCATTCCCGTGAGCCTTTCATGACTCCAATCCTAGCTTCTGTTGGGAATTTGACTGTTATGGCATATGTGGCCGTGATTGCCTTAGTTTTGTTCAAGAATGGTCTCCCTAAAAGGGCATTGTATGGCCAATTCTCAGTGTCAATGACTACGAAGTTAAGTAACACCGTCTTCTAACATGAGAAGCTTCCTATTTCAGCTGACAGTTTGACCGTTCCTAATGACCTTACTTCCGTCCCACCAAACCATCTGAGCAGAACCATCAGTGGTTGTAGATCATTCATTTACGGTCCTAACTGATCGAATACCCCAACACTTAGAATGTCTACCGAGCATCCATTATCGATCAACACTCTTCTTACCTCCCGGTGACCGATACGGACTGACACCATGATTGCATCATTTGGTCTAACTTCAAGTCTATGAGAATCAGGTTCGGAGAAGACGATCGGGTCCCAACCTTGCTTGAGCTTCTCTTAGTCGGGACCTACTGCATTTGCTTCCAAATTCCTCAGGCCATCTATCGTTTCACGGACTTCAGTCATTCTCTCCCTGCTACTTTTCCATGTGCATGGCCCACCGAAGATGGTGTTGATAACTCTGACATCTGAGTTTTCCCTTGTACTGCCTTTTCTGTCTTTGTCATTCTTCCTAGGGATTATTCTGCCGATCGGTCACCTACTTTGAGGATCACATCTTTTAGGTGCCCTTCTCTGATCAGCTTTTCTATGTGATCTCTCAGTTGGTAACACTTGGAAGTCTCATGAGCATTTTCATCGATGAAACCGACAATATTTGGAAGTATCTCTTTTGGCAAAGTTTGATTGCTTTGGGGGCTTTTTATACAGATTTTTATTTTCTATTACATTCAGAATTTCTTCCTGCTTCTGAGCCAGAAGGGTGTAATTAGTATACTGCCTCTTGAAGGTCTTATTCCCCTTTTGATTATCATCCTTACAGCCACTTTTTCTAGGGTTTCTCTTCTGGTCTCCCTTAGTATTTCCTTTCCAACCACTGTCTTTGGGTTTTTAACCTTCCCCCTGTAGGCCACCATGTATAAGTTCTTCTCCATGAGCTATCTGCTCCTCTTCCACCATGGTGTATCCTCCCACATCATCCACCAGACTTGCATATGTAGTTGGCCTTTTCTACCTTAAATTGAGCGACAGTTGGCTATGCTGCAAGCTGTTGGCATATACAGCCAATACTGCATCGTCGTTAGGGTCATGTACTTCCGAAACTTCCTGCGAGAACCTGGTAAGGTAGTCTTTCAATTTTTCATCCTTTCTTTGTTTCAAAGTTGAAAGAACGGATATTGATTTCCTACGCTGAATATTCCCCATGAACTGCCTTGTGAAGGCCTGTATTAACTCCTCAAAGTTCCTGATTGATCCACTAGCAAGGCCACCGAACCATCTAGACCCCTGATCTCCTTACGTTTGATGGAACATTCTGCACAGAAGCGCATCATCATAGTTATACTGCATCATCACGCTTTGGTACCTTCTGACGTGCTCTTGAGGGTCAGTGTTGGCCTTGAACTGTTCCACGTGTAGCATCTTGAACTTTTTTGAGAAACGGACATGTCTTATGGAGGGGGCGAACTGACTACTAGAAATTGCCGATCAGTAAATTCTCGCGTCCTTGTCTCCGCTCCTATGCCTCTATCCTTTTTAACAGGACTTCTCGCTCTCATTCCGGTTCGCCACGCTCATCCAACTTCTGGCGAATGATGAGATCATAAGGGTCCTTCGAAGCTCGCCATGTGACCTGGGTGTCACGAATGTTATATCTGGGTGCTGGGGTTGCTTCCATGCGCCTCTTAGTGGGGGCCACTTCGTCAATTGAAGCTGATCGAGACCTTCTCCTGTGACCATCATACATGTCACCTCGGTCGAAACTCACTCCCCGTCCATGATCCCTTCCTGCATCATCATGCAGGCTAGGTTCCATTCTTTCTTGGTTGCCCTGATCCCCATTTTTTCTACGGTCCTGGTAATCTTGGCAATCATCTTTTTTTAGGACCGCTCCCACTTTTCACGACGATCCGCCTTTTCTCTACCAGTTTTCTGGGGCGCGTATGGGGTTGGAACCACTATTTAAGACTGTATCTTAGGATCTCGAGCCAGCACAGGTGTGGATAAATGGTATGGTGAGGTCAAGTTGGCAGTAGCAGTTATGTTGATTCCCTGTCTAGCGGCGTCTTCGAAAACTCTCCGCGGGGACTCCTGGACTTGTCGGAAAGCCTCCGGGGAGATACCGGGAATGGCATCATGTAGACGTGGTTATGTCTTGACCGATGGAAGGTGGAGTTCTAGAAGGCAAATCTCCTTCGGTGTTTACTACACCAGTATCGTCGATACCATGTGGGGTACCAGTAACATATGGGGATTGACTTCCGTCTATACTATTCGCCATACGACTGTTACCCAAGTCTCCTTAGATTTATTGTTCAATGACAATTACCCTCCCCCTCCTTCTAGCGCTAATTGTTGACAGTGATTTTTGGGATTATGTAAACTTGACCGCACGTCACACAAAATATACCGAATTGATAACAGTTTTATGAATCAAAAAGAAATAACCAAAATCATGCAAGCAAGAATTTACGTAGAAAACCCAAAAGGGAAAAAACTACGGTTGCCAGTGACAGAGAGGAAAGAATTCACTAAAAAATAATAGTTACAATCTCAGCCTTTCTTTCTCTCCGGAATATCTAATCAATCATGACCCCTTGTTGGGTGTTCTTAGGATCTATTTATACATACATAGAACCATAGTTCTTGGATTACAAGTAAAAGAATAAGGTGGCACTGATTCAATAAAACTCTGACTTGTTAGAGTCGCTGCCTTCTTTCCTGTTTCGTATAACTGATATTTCAAATATGTCAGATCTCTTGCCTATTCCGGATTCTGATATCTATAAGAAAATTTGTTTCCTTATAAGAATATGCTTCATGAAACCTTGTTTGTGGAGGATTCTTTCTCTGCGTATTTGAGTCGTGATTACAATGAATTTTGTGATACTGTCGTTGTTGGAACCACTTTCACTGGTAACGCAGCGGAAATAGGTTTTAAAAATTATATACATATCATAAATGATCTGGAACCAGTGAACTTAGGATCATAATTATTTTTCCGGAACTAATACATACAATATGTAAACACATGAAATTGTAATCAATATATTAAAAGAAAATTTAGAATCTTACCAACGTTTGGAGGCTCCTTCACTTTACGATATGCTTCTGGTCTGTACCACTGATATTTCTAGCTATTCCTGGAACTGGTAACTGCGTGTGGGCGTGTCACGTACTCAGGAACTTAGAAGGATGTAGAGAGAATGAAGAAGAAACAATTTCTTCCAAGAGAATACACAAACTAGAACAATTCTAGTTATTTAAAAGAAAAAAATATATATTAATTTTTTTTTCACAATAGTGCAACACACAGCACCAATTTTTTTTTTCTCTTTTCTTCTTTGTTTTTTTTTCTCACGCACACCTGTTGCGTTTTTTTTTTCTTTTTTCGTTCAAATCAAAAACTCATGCACAGCATCATTATAAGTTATAACGCACACCAAAAAATTCTTGTTTTTCACTCTTTCATAATATCACAAGCACTAAATATTTGTAGCCTATACAAAACCTAACATGTGTGCGTGCATATCTTTTTGTTTTTTGTTATCTAAATATATATCATATATATATATATATATATATATTACAGATTATAACTAAAAACTTTTTAATTGATTCACGCGTAGCACACACTTGTTTCTCTTTTTCTCTTTTGTGTGTTGTTCAAATCAAATTACTTATCATTCATGTGTGCTATGTTTTTGTTATCAATATATATCATATATATATTATTATTATTATAACTAAAACACTTTAATTGATATCTTTTCAATTTTAAAACTAAATCTTTTAAAATGATATCTCATATCTTTTATTTTAAAAGATAATTAAATATTTATTTTGAATTTAAACATTTTAAATTCAATTTCAAATATTTAATTTAATAAAATAATCATATTATCTTATTCCATTTAAAATCAAATATCAACTAACACCCTCCATTTAGTGATTAATAACATAATTAAATAATCTTATCATTTAATTTATTTAATCACCATTATTCATTAATTAAATAATCTCATTATTCATATAATTCCCGAATAAATACGTGTCACTTTCGTAACACAATTAATTGGATTGTCCAATTAATTATCCGTGACCCTTGTTACCTAAATCGATCGGGCTAGCAAGGGGACCTAATGGACTCACAGTATTTTGAGCTCCAATAATCATCGGAATCATTAATTAAACTCTTTAATTAATATTCCTTGATTATTAACTCCGGTGTTATTCCACTAAAAACCCGAAGCTGCACTCTCTCAACTACAGAGGGTTTTACACAGACCGATACAACCGATACAACTCAGTGTCCATCGATATAGCTATTACACATGGTGTGATCATCCACGGTAGTTCATAATTAGAGCTGGGTCATAATGTCTGTTACACCCCTCTAATTACATATATCCTTTAAGTACCGTTGATTCTCTAATGAACAATAAATCTTATTTCCTCACGGAATTAGGATAGCGCTCATATTGTCTAATCCCCGAATCAACCCTTAAGGGAACTACCATCTACTTCTCACAAGAAGGAGTTTATTACACTATTGTGTACAAACCTTCTCAGCCACAAGCCAAACTGCAATCCCAACATACGGAGCATATTGATCAGGAACTACATCTGATCTCACTCATGGTATATCAAAGACCACGATCTAACTTGAAGGAATCGATAAGACACTCAGGATTAAGATCACCCACATATAGCTATCATTAGTTGATATATATGAATCTCATCAGTAAACGGATAATAAACAACACAACAAGAATGAATTGAACTTTTCTTTTTATTTATTTCATAAATCCATTTACAAATTACATCTTTAGGGCATAAACCCCAATAATCTCCCACTTGCACTAAAGCATGTGAGGCATGTCTCGTAACCCTAGACCATCTAGGTGACCCGAAAACACTTTAGCAGGTAAGGTCTTCGTAAATTGATCAGCATGATTATCTTGTGAGGCTATCTTGGTGACAATCACATCTCCTCTCTGTACTATCTCTCTAATGAGATGATACTTTCTCTCTATATGCTTCCCTCTCTTGTGGCTTCTTGGTTCTTTGGAATTTGCCACAGCGCCACTGTTATCATAATAAAGTATGATGGGCTTATCTAGATTTCGAACAACTTCCAGATCACTCAAGAACTTACGGAGCCAAACAGCCTCTTTAGTAGCTTCACAAGCAGCTATATATGCCGCTGCTTCAGCACTTCTGTTCTTCAGCACGTGTGTTGGACACCCCCATACTCGAAAATGTCGCAAACTAGCTTTACGACCATTCCACAACTCTAGGGGAGTCTTAGGAACATTTTTGGATGGCACTACATTCAAAATGTATACCGCTGTTTGTAATGCATATCCTCAGAAGGAATTTGGTAATGATGAGAAACTAATCATAGATCTCACCATTTCCATCAGAGTTTTATTTCTCCTCTCTTCTACACCATTTTGCTGAGGTGTACCGGGAGCTGTGAGTTGGGAAACTATCCCATGATCGACCATGAAGTCTTCAAACTCTTAGTCAAGGTACTTACCTCCACGATCCAACCGTAGTAACTTGATAGTTCTACCTAATTGATTCTCAACTTCAGCTCGAAATTCTTTGAACTTTTCAAATGTTTTCAACTTTAATTGCATCAGGTAGACATATCTGTATCTTGAGTAGTCATCTATAAAGGTGACATAATACTCATAGCCGCCCCTAGCTCTAACATTCATTGGTCCGTAGACGTCTGTATGTATGAGTTCTAGTGGCTCTATAGCTCTAAGCCCTTTTCCAGTAAAAGGTCTCCTAGTCTTCTTAACTTCTATACAGGATTCGCAGACAGGCAAGGTGCCAACCTTTAACTCACTTAAAGGTCCGCTTTTTACTAGTTTGTCTATCCGGTCAAGGTTGATATGGCCAAGCCTTAGATGCCAGAGATGTGTGTCATTATCTGGAGAAATCTTATGTCGTTTAGTTTTTGGTTTTTCAACCTTAAACATTTCGGTGTTAAGCAGTGTAGTATGTATTAACGGTCTTAACACATACAAATTGTTTTCATTAATTCCTAAACAAATATTCAGACCATTCTTTCCAATAATAACAGACTTATTATTAAAAGAAACAGAATACGATTGTTCTAACAATTTAGAAACGGAAATCAAATTTCGAGTAAATCCAGGAATATAAAAAACATTGTTCAATAATAAAAAAATATTAATATTACAAAATTGCAATCTTATTGCTCCCACTGCTTTGGTCGACACGACATCCCCCGACCCCACACATATTGAGAAGGCTCCCTCCTCTAGCTGTGTGAAGAATCAATCAACTGCAAAGAAGAACAAACATGGTTAGTGGCCCCCGAATCAACTATCTAGGGTGAAGAATCATCTTCCATTAAACAAGATTCAAGAACAAGTAAATCATATTTACCTTTCTTCTTCTTCTTCTTGGCTACCTCCTCCAGGTACTGAGGACAGTTCCTCTTCCAGTGTCGGACCTTGTTGCAATGGAAACATTTTCTCTTGCCCTGGTCGGTGGAGGTGCCATTCTTTTTGCTCTGGGCTTTCTTGGGTTTGGGCTTACCCTGTGCCTTCACAGCAGACCTCTTCCTATTCTTATTATTGGAGGAAGATGGTTCGGCAACATTTGCCTCACCGGTCTTACTTTTGCTATCCTTAGTCAAGGACTCAAAAGTAGCGAGCTCATTAAGCAACTGTGTGAGACTGAACCTTAACTTGTTCATCCCGTAGTTGCTCTTAAACTGATCGAAACTAAACTGAAGAGTCGTCAGTATGATGCTCACTTGAATGGGTTCATCAATGGCCCCGCCATTGACTTCTACCATGTTGAAGTAGGACATCATGCTCAGTCAATGTTCCCGAACTGATGTACCTTCCTTCATGCGAGCGAGCATAGTGGAACGAACAGCTTCATGTCACTTTTGCTAGAAGAGTTGCCCGAACATAGCTTGCAATGACTCCATAATTTCGAATGATGCAGTCATTGCTTCGTGTTTTGTGACAAGCACGTCTGTCATAGAAGCCAACATATATGTTTGAGCCTTCTCATCAGATGAGACCCATCGCTGGTATGCCTCACGAACAAATCGTGTCGCATTGGCAGTAGGCACCGGAGGACATTCCTCGTAAGCACAAACTTGAGGTCTTTGGTGACCAATATTGCATTAATATTAAGTTTCCACTTAGTGTAGTTATCGCCAGTTAATTTTTCGTTTGCGAGAATTTGAAGTAATGCAGAAGACATAATTGCCGAAATAAATGAAACATTCATTCAGTCATTTATTAAAAAACAAGTGAGAGTGCTTTGGCATCAATTTAAACATGATGCATGAACATGTTTAACGAACTAGAAATACCCAAAAAACAATTACTATACCACGACAATCCAACATACCATAAAGAAGTGCCGCCTTAGGGTCGGTCAAGTCTTTGCATGTTGGACCGAGACATTCTCAATCAAATGATATTCTAGAACAACTCTTATTCCATATCATTCAACTATCGTTTATTCTGTCAGGTTTTTAATTAACAAAACTTAATCAAAACCTTCGTGAGTGTAACCCACCATTTCAGATCTCAAGAGCTTAACTCGAGAATTGCAGACTTAGGGTTGGTCAATCCCGAAATACCCTAAGAAATCCTATCTGTTAGGAAGTCAACCTTGGTATTGATCTTTGTGGAAACCCTCCTTAGGTAGGATGAAAGCAAAGTCGTCACGAGACCCCACTCGGATCTCACGGTGTTGAACTAATGATGGAGACTGTGGGGATATATATGTCATATATCCCTCTCCCACTAACTATTTAAAAATTAGGGTTTTCTATTTTCCGTTAATGCACCTAGACACTACAAGATCAAACGGCTAACTTTAATCAAGTTATCTAGCACATTAACAAATTCATTATTAGAAATAAATTCCAATTAACTAATAAATTATTAATGATTTTTAACTATTAAAAATCTAATCTATTAGTGAATAATCTAAGCTTTTGTAAACTATTTACTAAGCTCAGATTATTATGATAGTGTTTACCGAGTTTTAACTATTAAAACTCTAACACAACGCTTGGTTCATTTATTATTAGGTCATTAATCATATTAATACTAATTTTAATAAATGACTCTATTAATCTAACTTATTAAACACTTTAATAACCAGATTAATATTAATGAGAATTAACAAGTTTTCTAACTATTAAAAAACTAATCTCATTTTCATAGCCAATAATGTATTTACCTATTTTAATCATATTAAAAAAATATATAAAAAATTAGGCTATGATGCATGTATGACATATCAAATATATTTGTGTAGGCACATTTTATCTAAATGACATATGTATGCATAACAATGCTTTTATCATCACATAATATAAAGCATACATAAATTGATCGAGTACTGTGGATTATTTAACCTTAAAAAAATTAGAATCTAAATTTACAAAAATATCCCCAAGGCATTCCTTGGTCTTCTTATAATTTTCGAGTCTTCTAGTCTCTTCAGGTCACTTCGATTTATCTCATGAATCCGAAAAAGGAAATCCGCACGGAACGCACTAGGCAACACTTGCCAACGGAACCGTGCAAGACGATGTGAACAGTGCCCGACTGTCCGTGTGAATAGTACCCGTATGAACAGTGTTGTGAACAATGCGCATGAACAGTGTTCGTGAATAGTACCCCCGCGTATTTCCGATTTCGCCCTTCTGTCCTCGTGATATTTCCAGGTCTTCAATATAGGTTACATTTTTTTTTACAATATAATAACAAAAAAAATAATAAATAAATAAAAATTATAATACAACCCATGAACCCTAAATCCACAGTACCATATAATTAACGATCAATCATGTTTTTGTAAATAAACAAATTTAATATACATACAAAAACAACATACAGTCAATTTAAATAGTGCCTACACAATCATACATACATGAGCATCGAAAACAATTTCATGTTCCGGAAAAAAAAATTGGCTCTGATACCAATTGTTGGAACCTCGTTTACTGGTAACGCAGCGGAAATAGGTTTTAAAAATTATATACATATCATAAATGATCTGGAACCAGTGAACTTAGGATCATAATTATTTTTCCGGAACTAATACATACAATATGTAAACACATGAAATTGTAATCAATATATTAAAAGAAAATTTAGAATCTTACCAACGTTTGGAGGCTCCTTCACTTTACGATATGCTTCTGGTCTGTACCACTGATATTTCTAGCTATTCCTGGAACTGGTAACTGCGTGTGGGCGTGTCACGTACTCAGGAACTTAGGAGGATGTAGAGAGAATGAAGAAGAAACAATTTCTTCCAAGAGAATACACAAACTAGAACAATTCTAGTTATTTAAAAGAAAAAAATATATATTAATTTTTTTTTCACAATAGTGCAACACACAGCACCAATTTTTTTTTTTCTCTTTTCTTCTTTGTTTTTTTTTCTCACGCACACCTGTTGCGTTTTTTTTTTTCTTTTTTCGTTCAAATCAAAAACTCATGCACAGCATCATTATAAGTTATAACGCACACCAAAAAATTCTTGTTTTTCACTCTTTCATAATATCACAAGCACTAAATATTTGTAGCCTATACAAAACCTAACATGTGTGCGTGCATATCTTTTTGTTTTTTTGTTATCTAAATATATATCATATATATATATATATATATATATATATTACGGATTATAACTAAAAACTTTTTAATTGATTCACGCGTAGCACATACCTGTTTCTCTTTTTCTCTTTTGTGTGTTGTTCAAATCAAATTACTTATCATTCATGTGTGCTGTGTTTTTGTTATCAATATATATCATATATATATATATATATATATATATTATTATTATTATAACTAAAACACTTTAATTGATATCTTTTCAATTTTAAAACTAAATCTTTTAAAATGATATCTCATATCTTTTATTTTAAAAGATAATTAAATATTTATTTTGAATTTAAACATTTTAAATTCAATTTTCAAATATTTAATTTAATAAAATAATCATATTATCTTATTCCATTTAAAATCAAATATCAACTAACACCCTTAATTTAGTGATTAATAACATAATTAAATAATCTTATCATTTAATTTCTTTAATCACCTTTATTCATTAATTAAATAATCTCATTATTCAATTAATTCCCGAATAAATACGTATCACTTTCGTAACATAATTAATTGGACTGTCCAATTAATTATCCGTGACCCTTGTTACCTAAATTGATCGGGCTAGCAAGGGGACCTAATGGACCCATAGTATTTTGAGCTCCAATAATCATCAGAATCATTAATTAAACTCTTTAATTAATATTCCTTGATTATTAACTCCGATGTTATTCCACTATAAACCCGAAGCTGCACTCTCTCAACTGCAGACGCTTTTACACAGACCGATACAACTCGGTGTCCATCGATATAGCTATTACACATGGTGTGATCCTCCACGGTAGTTCATAATTAGAGCAGGGTCATAATGTCTTTTACACCCCTCTAATTACATATATCCTTTAAGTACCATTGACTCTCTAATGAACAATAAATCATATTTCCTCATGGAATTAGGAGAGCGTTCATATTGTTCAAGCCCCGAATTAACCCTTAAGGGAACTACCATCTACTTCTCACAAGAAGGAGTGGATTCCGCTATTGTGTACAAACCTTCTCAGCCACAAGCCAAACCGCAATCCCAACCTACAGAGCATATTGATCAGGAACTGCATCTGATCTCACCCATGGTATATCAAAGACCACGATCTAACCTGATGGAGTCGATAAGACACTCATGATTAAGATCACCCACATATAGCCATCATTAGTTGATATATATGAATCTCATCAGTAAACGGATCTTGGTGAGAGATTCATATAGATCATGGCCCAGTCCTATATGATCACATCATACAAGGTGCCTCCATTCCCATATCTCATATGAATGATTCAGGATAGAATCACCGTACATTATGGAATTAACCGCAGCTATAGATTAACCACAAATAAAGTACCCAGCTTTATTTGCTATCTATGGACTTTTTAGATTGCACGTCGCTTACTGTATCCATCCGTATATGACACTCATATACACAGTTCGAGATTACATCTGGCAATCCAGGATGTTAATAGATGCACAAGTTATAAAATAAACAACACAACAAGAATGAATTGAACTTTTCTTTTTATTTATTTCATAAATCCATTTACAAATTAAATCTTTAGGGCATAAACCCCAACAGTCGTGTCATGATTCTGAGCGTGTCTCTAAATTACCTATGTGTCGCACCAGCCGACCATCTGTCAAACCCGATCAAATTTCTTTCGCCCTCGATCAGGGAACTAAACCTGATCGGGTAACCAAAACCCCGACCAATTTGGGTTCCCCCAATCATCTTCTTTATGTTGATCACCACAAGTACTTTGGCTAAGTATTTTCAACTTTGACCATTTGAGCAATTTTGGCTAAATATTATGGGAGCAGAACTATGGTTATCTTAAGTTGGTTTAACGTCTATTGACGTGTGGTCACTTTATCGCGGCGTTTCTGCTGACGTGTCATCTTTTCAAAATTTTCCAATAATAATGGCAAAGAGAACAAGAAGCAAGAATCTTTAGTAGGAGGTCAAAGAGAGAAGAGGGTTTAAGAGCCAGTGGTAGTAGTCAACCACCACAACAAGTACGCCGCACTCAAAGTGGACGAGAGCCGCGTTATAAACCTTTAGTTGCACCTTCATTGTACAAATCATCAGATGCAAGACAAAAGAATATTAAAGATATATTAAAGGGGGTAGCATTAGATAGGGATCTTAGTATCAAAGTTTTTTATTTATGATAATGTGCCCCAACATAAAACCGACTGTCATCATTTTAAGAACATGATTATTGGTGCTCAAGAATCATGTATTATTTTTTCTTAAATAATAATGTTTTTGAAATTTTTGATTTGTTTTTAGGTACGGATATTGACACCTAAAAAACTTATTAGTACACCCATAAATATTACGATAAACACTCATCCTAATGTCAATAGTACCCTCATTGAAATAAATATATTCATTTTAATATATATTATTTATAAACACTCTTAAATTATTATCATAACCAATTTATAAAAAAATCATATTATTTTTGGAATCAAATCATCTTTTAATGAGGGTCCAATTTACTTTTGGAAATATCTCAAATGTATGAGCCTTATAAAAGGGAATATATGGAACCGTAAATGAGGTTAAGAGATTTTCAATCTGGAATTCTCTTATTTATACAGCTTTCCTATAAAAGAAACTTAATGATATCTACAGCTATCTTAAAAAGAAAACTTGTTGATATCTACAGGCTATCGTTTAAAAAAAATTGTTTATTGGTAGAGTTCATAACTATACATGAAAGAAAGACAAAAACAATATGATAATCATGTGATGATTAGAAAGTTTGATATTTGCAATAAAATTAGAGTTTAAATATGGTTTATCAAAAAAATTAGGGCTTATCAAAAGTTTTTTTTTAAAGGTAAGTTTTTTTAAATAAAGAAATATAATTGAAGATATATGTGTAATTAATGAATGTATACAGTATTTGGTTTATTTTTAATTAAAGTAATTTGTCCTTATTAGTAAATTTATATTGGGATATTTTTGTAATTAAGTTCTTTTAATAAAATATGGGTGTCAATATCGGCACCCTTTGTTTTTATTTTTTATTTCGTAATTAAATTTAACATGCATGTGAATATAGGTGTCAGAGTTCAACCACCATCAACACATGATATTAGGCATAAGAACTCAAACATTGAGTACAAGGAAATGAAAGAGTATGTTGATAACTTCAAAAATAAATGGGAGAAATATGGATGCACCTTGTGCAGCACATTGTATAGATTTGATTTTTAAGGATATTGGAAAGAAGGACATTGTTGCAAGTGTCATTCATGGTGCTAGGGTTGTGACAAACTTTATATATAATCATGAATGCATCTAGCCGAGACGTTAATCTAAGCGCTTGGTGAGAGGCAACTCATCCAGGTCTCGTTCATATGTGAAGGCGGAGTACAGGTCTATGGCATCCATCACATGTGAATTGGTTTGGTTAAAGTATGTGTTACATGATTTTCCTGTCAAACACTCTCAACCAGCAAGGCTATATTGTGACAATTAGGCAACCCTACATATTGCCTCAAACCCGGTATTCCATGAACGAACGAAGCAAATTGAATTAGATTGCCATACAGTTAGTGAACGAATACAAGCAGGGATGATCAATAGTTCACATGTAGCTTCAGCTCTCCAAGTAGCTGATATGTTTACAAAGCCACTTGGAAATGCACTTTTCCATTCTCATTTACGAAAATTGAATGCAATGGACATCCACGCTACAACTTAAGGAGGCATATTGAGAATCAAATTAGCATCTATTGATTTTACGACTTGATTCAAGGATTATATCAATTTGGTGTTGAAAAGTTGAACCAATGAACGCGGAAGCGACATACCTAATATTCGCACATAACTCATAGCAATTAACATCTATAGTAGAAAAAATAAAATGAGAGAAAATAAACAATCACACAACACAAGGTATACATGGAAAACCCTAAAGCAGGGAAAATACCAATGGCCGTCAGGACGACAGAGAAAGTTCCACTATATGATAAATTGTTACAACCATATACTTCAGTATTCTCTCCCACACCTCAATCCTAAACCACGAAGCCTTACCATGTCCCCAATCCCAAAACCGAGCTTTACATCATGACTCTCAACTTACAAATGCTCATAAGATCCTCACCAAGAACACCCCCTCTAATATCCCCCAGGTCTCCCCTGAATATCACCCACGGATCTCTAACTTAATCCACTGATATTCCCCGGATCCCTCCAAGGATATTCCATAGGGTCTCCCCCTGATCTCAGCACTCTTTGATGTTACAAGTGTTTCTTTGACTCCACACAAATAACATAATTACAATGTTCTATTTATACTAGTTAAAAGAAGCTTAGACCAAGGAAATCCATCTCCTATACATACAAAACTTACTTGTTCCACATAAATACTATTTTCTTTTATAACAAGTCTTCTTGTAAAGTGTAAGAACCTCACTTTTGTGATTGGCTTGTTTCATGACAAATCACACTGGGGATGTTTATGTAACGGGTAGCATAAGTTCTCGTAGACATGCTTCCGATCATCCCAAAGAGCTTCAAGAGAGGTAGTTCACTTGTCCTTAACTCTTGAAGAGATTTAGTTGCACACACTCACATTCTATACATTTGTATTGACATGCATGTATGGTTGAACACACACACACACTTCTTGCATTTTGGAGTTGATGGGCTGCACAGTGGGTTAGGCGACATGTAAGACCACTTGTACATGTCGCCTGACAAGTCGCCTTAGACTTAAATTTTTCCCACAGTGTGTTAGGCTACATGCAAGGCCACTTGTGCATGTCGCCTCCAATGTCGCCTTAGTCTTGTTATTTTTCTCCAGTGTGTAAGGCGACATCCTAGGCTACTTGTACATGTCGCCTTACATGTCGCCTTGAGCAACTTTATTTTTCTCCAGTGTGTAAGGCGACATACTAGGCGACTTGTGCATGTCGCCTCACATGTCGCCTCAAGCTGCTCGATTTTTGTCCAGAACAAAAGGCGACATTCAAGGCGACTTGTGCATGTCGCCTTAGATGTCGCCTAGCACCAAAACAGGGACATTTTCGTCTTTTCATGACTGCTCATTTTTTCTCCTATATATATGTCATCTTCTCCTCCATTTAACCTTAGAGCTTCAGAAATTGATTTTTAGAGAGAGGAAGTGGTTCCTTAGTGAGAGAAGCTCCAAGAGTTGTCTTTGACTCTTAAAACCCAAACACCCATCATCTATTCATGATTCAAGCATCATCTAGCTTCATCTAGGATGTTTCTAAGCATGGGTCTTCATCAACATATTTGACTTGGTAAGTAGAACACCATTCTCATACATTCTTGTGTTCTTACTTAACAAGAAATCTGTCTTATATCTTGTTTGCATCTAGATTTAGATTTTAATTACAAGTTAAGATATTTGTTGATGTTTGGGTTGTTGTATTGTGATAGCTAATATTTAGGACATATTTGCCCTCTAGCTAATTAGGACTCATTGATTGCATTCGTTAATTGCATTTATTATCCTTGCCATTTTATTTGACAACATGTGTTGATATGGCTTTGTGTTGATGACTAGATTTTAGACTTGCATATCTATATCTAGTTAGGTCTTTATGAGCATTCATATAGACATTGATATCTAGGATTTGTACTTAGTGTCATCTTAAATTCCTAGATAAGCATTTAGTGTTGCCTAGCATTATTTGCATTTTGAATATTCATATATTCACTTAGGTTGTTAATCTCTTCTTGAGAGTTAAGTCTTGTGACTACGAGGTGTAGTGCACAAGCAAGTGAAGTCTTGCAACCAAGGTGTGGTTGGCAAGCAAAGTGATCAAGGATTCACTATAAAGGCCCGTTGGGTAGTAGTGGTGGGTTAGTGACCGAGAATGGTGTGATTAAAGGTCAACCTAGGTTGTAAACATCATTACAATAGTGGATTTGAGGATCGTGTGTGACTAGAAGGATAGCCCTTGGTTTTTCCCTTGTTGAAGGGTTTCCACGTAAAAATCAAGTGTTATTTATTATTCCGTTCTTTACATTTGATTTTTGTATGTTTGTTTATAAGGTGAATTTTTAATATTGACTAATCAAGAAAAATTGGTAATTAACTTGATTAAAACCTATTCACCCATCTCTAGGTGTAGACACACGCTTAGAGTGTATTTTCTAAAAGAGAAATATTTTTCCTTCAAGCATAGAACTTCCAAAAACAAACTACTTCCTTTTCTGCTGAAGATCTCCCGTTCCACGTATGCTTATGATTGACTACGGTTCGGGGTCATGTGCTGGCCAGCTGCACCCTACACTATTACAAGTCACTTGGAATTGACCACTCAGAAAACCGTGATCCATGCGCTACGTCGTGAAACCGCTGTCCCACCGCTGTCAAACCCACAATGCTCTTTACAACATTATCCTCTGGAATTGGACCGATGTCCTTACAGCTGTGAAATTGCACAGCGCAAGACACAACGTTATACTGTTGTGAGAATCGCTTTCCCTTACATAGCGTTACCCACAACGGTTTGCTTCAATCTTCGGGTCTTTAGTTCTTCTTGGTTTTCAACCTCCCTGAAACACTAACTCCAACTTCCAAACGTATCCCACGTCTCCAAGAAGTTTCACATCAGTTGAGTCTTGTTTTGGTTCACATTAGGTTCAATCGAGAATACGAGTCAAAACCTAACATTTGGAGACTTGATTCTATGATCATATCATGTGTAATCAATGCAAACATTTGGCTTATTTTATTTGCTGTAATCAATCCTACACTTTTGGAACAAGTTTCTTATTTAGTTGTTGTAAATCTTCTATATATGTTTTTCGTGGTTGTATACATTAATACATAGAAATACATTGAGTATTTACATTCTCTCTATTACCTTTCTCTCCCATTTTATCAAATGGTTGGTGTAGTACTACTAATCTGTGTATGAGTAATGCATAAATCAGATAAGAGTATCTTACAAAATATGATATGCAGCTTTATTTTAAGGGTCTGAAGCTACTTAAGGCATCTTTGGAATGCAAGAATGGTATGACAAGTGTTTTTCATGGAAATAAGCAGGAATCGATGAGAATTGTATTTGACTTTCTATGGCTTTGTTTGGTTGTTGCATCTTGGCATAAACAAAAAAAATCATATATAAGTTATTTTATAAAATAGCTTATTATATATAACAATATAACAGCTTATCATATTTAACATAACTTATAATAAACGTATACAAAAATCATATCACATATTGCATATAAAATAACTCATAACAATCAATACTCCTGCAAATTACAATATCAAAATTAATAGAGTAAATAAAAAAAAATCAGCTCAACATATGGTAATTAACTAAAATTCCAATAACTCGTGATCAATAATGCGAAAGTATGATATGATTCCATTTGGAAAATACGCTCAAGTGGTAAAAAAGGGAGTTTGGTAATTAATTTAATTAATTGACCAGATAAAGATACCACAACCTGATAAGTTGAATTTTGAATTACGTAGATAATTCAATTGAATTTAAACTTATCAGTTAAAAGTTGGATATTATGGGATATAGATAAGAGAGATATTAAATTAAAATAATGATTTAAATTTAAAGTATCTCATCCAGATAGGAGTCTGGACCCTATAAATAGCAAAGCGTGCTATTCATTTATTCATCCCATTCTGAGTGTACTTTTACAGAGTGATAAAAACACAGAGAGTTTTTCATCTGTTTCTCCTTTTGCCGGTCTTCTCTGAATTACACCAAATAGCACGGTGAGTCGAGTATATTTTTCTTGTAATTATACACCGATCGTATGTAACAATCCCCGATATCCTTTCGGGTGCGATAATCTTTGATATCCAATATTTGTATCAGAGCAGTATTTTGAGATTGTTCATACGTTTAGCTTTATGTATATTATTTATTTTATGCATATTTAATATACATCGGTTGTCTGACTTCTGCTCTGCAATTGTTATTGGGTTCTTATATGGACTAATCTTCTAAAAGAATATTTCAAATATATATTTGGTCATCTGATCAAATTTCTTGTAATCTGGGTTTTAATGGCAAAACAACAATTTTTTTTTGGGCTGACTTTTTTGTCAAAGAAATTAAATTGTGTTGTTTTATCGATTGTCATCGCTGTGCTTGATAAATTTCTTAAAGAAGGAATTTTTTTTTGGAATATGCTCAGTGATCAATGGATATGCACAACGCAGATAATATTGTTCATAAAAAATTAGAATTGTGCAAAAACGAATTTTGGTATCTGTGTGCAAGTGTGCAACATATATATATATATACATATATTTATATATATTATTCTTTTATTTATTTAATAATAAAAAAATATGCTTCAATGGTTTACTTTTCGGTAAACGTGTACAAGAATTGTGCATGATTTTTTTTTAAACATGTGCAATAAAATGATATGTGCAGAAAAGATTTTGGGAAATATACCCTGTAAATTTATTATAAATAAATAAATAAAGTCATGAGAGAAGAATTGTTTTTTAAAAGAGAGGTGCACAATTATTTTTGACAATATCAGTTTTGCACGGAAATTTTTTGGAAAGCACAGAAATGTTTTTGGAAAACGTGTAAAAAAAATTTCCATAAAAAGGAACTATGCGCTAAAGAGATTGGATACAACAACAGTTCTAAAGAAAAATATTTTGCAGACTCATTTTAGTGAAGCGTGTACAAGACACGTGCTCGTATTAAGAAATATATATATATATATATATATATGTTATTGATATAATTTGGAGAGATAACGCATCAACATAAACATCGTGTTATACGGGGACGACTAGTGACGTGTCAACAAATGTCAATTAAATTGAACCAACTGAAAATGATCGAAGAATAACCCTGTAATACTGATCAGAGTTACGTAGATGTTCGGGTTGGAAATCCGATCAAGGTGGTTAGATTGATCAGGTTATCAAAACAACGATCAGGGGAAACCTAAGTGATCGGGTTTAACTACTTGATCAGGTGAAGATCCTTAGTCGAGGGTAAAAGAGATCTGATCGGGTTTACAAGACGGTTGGCTAAGCGACACGTGGACAATGTCTAGATACGTTCAGATGCTTAGCATGTTGACAACATTATTACGACTCAAACACGTAAAGAAGAATCCTCCTCAAATAAGGCTGCAATAAACATACTCTGATAAGGAAACAGATATCCGTAAGAGTTATCGGAACCCAAAATAGGCAAAGTCCTGATGCAATTAAAACGACTCCAACAAGTTAGAGTTTTATTGATTTGCTACTACTTTTTTACTTGTACTCCAAGAATTAGGTTCTATACATTTATAAATAGAACTTAAAAATGCCCAACAGGGGTTGACGAATTATCTAATACAAGGGAGAGCGAGTGAGTTTGAGTGTGTAATATTCGTTCTTGAGAGTGGATTTCATTCTAGTCGTCACCGGCAACCGTGGATGTTTCCACGCCTTGAGATTTTACCACGTAAAATCTTGCTTGCACAACTTCTTTTATTTCTCTCGATTCATTACACAACTGCAAACTTTACATGTTTTGTGTGATGCGTGATTGACTTTACGTAATCCAAAAATCACCGTCAACAATATATATTTGGTACACACAAAGTACACGAAAATGACATAGCCAGAATGCCAGATTACAATAAAACATATATATATATATATACATATTTTTGGTCCAAGTAATATTTTTTTTCTACAAAATTATTCTGAAACTCTATATATATAAATATATATATTTGTGTAGATGGAAAATGATTAGATTTATTTCGCTCAAGAAGATCAAGAGAAAACTGATTTTTAGAGAAATTAGGATAGTTTAAAATGGATTCTCAAATTTCTCTTCATGAAAATAATATGTGTTTTTTTATGAAAAGAGCAGATAAATTATGGTCATTTTGAAATCTTACTTCCTTTCAGTATTGGATCCCAATTGCGAAGATATTGCTGAGAGCTCTTCCACAAGAGCTGCAATCCATAGAGCTCATTATTCTTGAAAACATTAACAAAGGAAATATTGATTTGCTTAATGATGTTATTCATGGAATAGAAATAGCAGAGGAACGCCGTGTTATGATGAACATGAGGCGTACTGCAGCTTTGAGCATGTTACCGAACCTTCGTAGAGCAAAACACATGGGTCATTGCGCACGCGAAAAGGTTCCATGGTTTGGAAAAGTGGCAGCTGTATGGGTTAAGAAGTCAGAGAAATTATGCATTCGGTGTGATAAATGTTACTACAATAGGCATGATAGAACTAAGTTCAAAGTTCCTTACTTCAAAAATAGTTATTAGATTTACATTATGAACTCTTTTGGTTTATTTATGTTTATTTAATCTTTTCCCTTAAACTTATTAAATCATGCTTGATTGTTATTGTTTAATAATAATTTATTTGCTTAGTGGGAGTTCTATGAATTGTTAGAACTGTTATAATTGCGCAGAATACACTAATATTATATACTAGTTTTTAATATTGGAATTAGATGATGATTAGAAGCTTTGACTGATTTTTGAATCTATTCCTACATATTATTCTACTATATTTCTTAGTGTAAATGTTTGATGCAATAATAAGTGTGAATTTGAAGTATGCTAGCGCTAAAATGAAAATACATCTTTTTGTCTAAATTACAGAAAATATCTTCTGCTACAAAAAACATCGTGGCCGAATTGAACAAAGGAGAGAAAATGAACGGTGAAAGGTATAATATTTAGCACCGCAAGGTTCAGTACATCCTTACAGAGCAAGAGGCTCTTGAAACAATAACCAACACCATGGTTGAACCTGCAGCAGGATCTACTGCTCAATACATAAGGGATATGAAGGCTTACCAAACCTGGAAAAAGAAAAATAGCATAGCTCGCATAACGTTGCTGAGCAGTATGGCTGATAACCTCATGTGTGAGTTTGAGGAGTACGAAACTGCTCAAGCAATGTGGATTGCTCTGAAGGACAAGTTTGGTGGTACTTCAACCACTAAACTTAGAAGGCTCACTATCAAGTTCGACACGTATAGGAAACGCCAAAATCATACGATGAGGCAGCTTCTAAGAGAGATTTCAAACATGATGCATGAATTAAAAAACGCTGAGCATGTCCTGACTGATGAGCAACATGTTCAAGCTGTTATCCGATCTCTCCCTGATAGCTGGGAGCACATAAAGATCAATATGGCGCACAATGATAACATTAAAACTTTTGATGATATCTCGCGCCATCTGGAACTAGAAGTTGAGCGCCTAGAGGCTGCTAAGGCTTTTGGCCAGCTTTATATGGCAACACTAGACTCGTGTAAGGCTTTGGGCCCAAATCGCAATGGAGAAAATAAACCTTTCCAAAAGGGAAAAAGTCCCGGTGTCAACAATAAGAAAGCTGGGATCGGAAAATAGAAGAGAGGCACGCGTGCTGGAATTAAGAAGTATAAGGCTAAGACAACTTGCTACAACTCTGGCAAACTAGGTCACTTCACTCGTGAATGCATTGAGCCAAAAATGGTAAAACTCAATTCCAAAAACAAATATGCTTATGTATTTATCACTGTTTTACTAACTGAATCTCATCCTCTGTGGACTGTAAACTAAACAGCAACAGACCATGTAGCTAGAGACCGAGGAGCATTTGTGGAATATCATCGGATCCCACAGGGAACAAAGTGGATATACGTGGGAAACAACTCAAGAGTGGAAGTCAATGGTATAGGCACATGCAAACTAGAGTTTCACAAGGGCAAAACCCTTTATCTCCATGATGTATTGTATGCACCAGAGATCCGACGAAACTTAGACTCTGTTACTATTCTTCTTAGCCTAGATTATGCTTTAAATTTCCATAGGAATAATCAGAACATTTATTTGAATTCTATTCAAATTGGTACTGGTTATTTGTTAAATGGTTTTATGATTTCAGATACTGGTTTTAACAGTAATGATAGTAGTTTTTCCTTAATATCTGTTTCGGATAATATTAATGTGTATACTTGGCATGCTAGATTAGGCCATATTTAGCAAGATAGAATGGGCAGATTGGCCAAAGAAGGTCTATTGGGCTCACTCACTAGAATAGAGATGTCTATTTGTGAGAATTGTCTAGCAGGAAAAACTACAAGAAAACCATTTGGTAAAGGAACTCGAGCTGAAATCCCATTGCAATTGGTTCATTCAGACATCTGTGGTCCAATGAATGTAAGAGCGAGGCAAAGAGCTTCCTACTTCACTACATTCATAGATTATTTCACACATTTTGGTCATATCTATTTGATTTCTCATAAATTCGAAACATTAGATTTCTTCAAAATATTTATGAATTTAGTTGAAAATCAATTAGACAAGAAAATAAAAGTTTTGAGAACTGACCGAGGACGTGGATATCTTTCCAATCAATTTAAGAAATTGTGTAATAAGAAAGGTATAGAAAGGCAATTGACTATTCCTTACACTAAGCAACAAAATGGTGTAGTAGAAAGAAGGAATAAAACATTATAAGAAATGGTTAGGTCTATGATGGTGCAATCAAATCTATCAGTATCATACTGGGGAGATGTCTTAGTGATTGCGGCCTATATACTTAACCGCATGCCTTCAAAATTAGTCACTTTCACCCTATATGAGTTATGGACATGTAGAAAACCTGTTTTAACAAACCTGAGACCCTGAGGGTGTGCGGTTTGTGCTCATGATCTAACCAGTAAATATGGAAAATTGGGTACGAGAGGAAAAAATGTATCTTTATTAGATACTCTGGGCATTCCAAAGGATATGTACTGATAGGTGAGAATTCCGATGGAAGTGTGACTGAATTAGAATCACGAGATGTCAATTTCTTGGAAAATGAATTTCCAAATAGAGGTGAAGTTGATAAAGATGTTCGATTCTTTGAATTGGATGATCTTAATAATGATGTAAATCTAAACACTCCAATTGAGGTAGATACAAATTTACCTGGGACTTCTGTCCCTGGTGGGATTAATACAGCTGTTGAACCAGCTTCTATAGATTTACAAACTCGAAAGAGTAACTGTAGAGCTATCACACGTCGTCGTTTTGAGATTGAGTGGGAAACATTTATGGTTGCTTCATATGACAGTGATGAACCCAAAACTGCAAATGAAGCTCTCAATTCACCTACTAAAAAATTATGGATGAAAACCATGGAAGAAGAGATGGAGTCAATGAAAAATAACCATGTCTGTGACTTGGTAGATTTACCCCCTAATCGACGAGCCCTTAGAAACAAATAGGTTCTTCGCATCAAACGAAAGACGGATGGTACAATTGAGAGATACAAGGTGCGTCTAGTCGCAAAAGGATATACTCAACAAGAGGGTATAAACTATGAAGAAACCTTTTCTCATGTATTAAGGTTTGCTTCGATACGCCTTATTCTGGCAGTTGTCACACATATGGACCTAGAATTACATCCAATGGATGAAAAGACAGCATTTCTCAATGGAGAATTGGAGGAAGAAATTTACATGGTACAGCCTAAAAATTTCGTTTCAAAAGGTCAAGAGCACAAAGTTTGCAAGCTCAAACGATTTATATATGGTTTGAAACAATCCCCCAGATATTGGTATCTTCGGTTCCATCAGGCAGTAATTTTTTATGGATTTACAATGACCGAAGAAGACCATTGTGTCTATATAAAAAGGTCTGAAGGCAATTTTGTGATATTGTCATTATATATGGACGACATTTTATTAGCTGGAAATGATAAGAGTTTTGTCATGGCCATTAAAGAATGTCTTCAAATTTTTGAGATGAAAGATATGGGTGAAGCTTCCTATATTTTTGGTGTAAAGATTACAAGAGATCGTTCAAAGAAACTTCTAGCCTATAACAAGAGCCTTACATTAGAAAGATTCTAGAACGATTCAATATGGCTAATTGTAATACTATGGATCTCCTATCTCAAAATGACAAAATCTTTGTCTCGAAACGTGCCCTAAGACTCTGGGACTCCGGAAGAACGAGATAAAATGAGTAGAGTTCCTTACTCCAATGCCATTGGGAGTCTCATGTACGCAATGATGTGTACAAGGCCTGATATATGTTTTGCAGTTGGGTTTGTGAGCAGATTTCAATCCAACCCTGGGTAGAAACATTGGCAGGCGGTCAAGAGGATTTTAGCATACCTCAAGGGAACTGCAGACTATTCTCTTTGCTACCAAGGAGGAGATTCACGCTTAGTCGGATATACAGATGCCGACTGGGGAGGTGATATAGATTAGTGAAAATCAACATCAGGGTATGTATTTTTGCTCAGTCGAGGTACTATCTCATGGTGTAGCAAGAAACAAACATGTATTGCATTGTCTACAATGGAAGCTGAATTTGTGGCATGTTCAGCAGCAATACAAGAGGGTGTTTGGCTCAAACGATTCATTGAGAATCTATAGATTGTTACCGGTGCTTCAAGACCGGTAACTATTTACTGTGATAATCAAGCAGCAATTGCTTACACAAAAGATTCGAAATATCACAGAAAATCCAAACATATAGAGACAAAATATAATTTTGTCAGAGATGTTATAGGAAAAAAGGAAGTGATTATTCAATACATATCTATGCATGAAATGGTAGCTGATCCATTTACGAAAGTAGTGACTAGAGATGTTTATTCAGTACATGTTAAGTCTTTAGGGCTTCGTAAATTGTAATCATGATGATTTGTTTGAATTTCACTATTTTATATGAATAAATCATTTTTCCTTTGCTAGCATATATTTCACACAAATGTTATTTAAATATGTCGTCATGTTGAGATTGACATTCCTGCACAGGCGGTCGCCTCGGATACTAAGATAATATGCTGAGATGAGACATATATATAAAAGAGATTAAAATAGGGGATTTATTCTCATGGAGCTTATATATATATATGAATATGTTGCCTTGACTATGTCAAGATAAGGTTCTTGTATTATTTTAAACCGATCATAATACAGCCCCACAATCATGAAACCTGATTAAGCCAGATGTGAGAACATAATTGGCGCCTAAGTAAGAAATGGAGAGCTTTATGAACTCAGGTTAGGCGCTGTAGATAGCGACTGAACTCAGATCTGTACAGTGAATAGTTTAGACATATACAATCTTCTTGAGAATGAAATTCACTGTAGCACGTGATTCATACCATGTGTGCTATATGATCAAAAGGAAAATGAGAGAATGAATCTCTGCTTCCTCATTGTGTAAGTTCCTTGAGGTTTGATTAAACCTCAAATTGTGTCCTTATGACCATTAACTTTGATTCAATGTGACAAAACAATGTTAGCTTCTTTAGCGTATTTTTCTATGGCTATGGTACTATTCGGTCTATGAAACAAGACTAGGATAGCAGTTGTCTTTGAAACTGAGATACAAGTTTTCGATGGGAAGATATAATGTTTCTTCATTAATTTTTGGTATTCTTGTTGACCAATTGTATTGTCTATAATAAACAAGAATACAATTGTGAATATGCAAAAATTTGATATAGTCAAGCATGACTTTATATATAGAGGGGTTAAGTATGCTTGGACTAATGAATGTAAATTAAATCTGTAACACACATGAACAATGAATTTGATATATGATATATCAAATTGCATGCTCCAATACATTTGTAGAATATTGTTCATCGATCATACTGTGTGTTTGCTTGTATGAATGATCTATGATTGAACCCAAAAGTTTGAAAAACGTAACTCTGTAAAGTTTGTATTATTCCACTTGTGCGAGTGGGAGATGTTGGAAAATACGCTTAAGTTGTAAAAAGGGGAGTCTGGTAATTAATTTAATTAATTGACCAGATAAAGATACCACAACCTAATAAGTTGAATTTTGAATTATAGAGATAATTCAGTTGAATTCAAACTCATCGGTTAAAAGCTGAATATTATGGGATATAGATAAGAGAGATATTAAATTTAAATAATGATTTAAATTTAAAGTATCTCATCCAGATAGGAGTCTGGACCCTATAAATAGCAAAGCGTGTTATTCATTTATTCATCCCATTCTGAGCGTATTTTTACAGAGCAACAAAAACACAGAGAGTTTTTCATCGATTTCTCCTTTTGTCGGTCTTCTCCGAGTTACAGCAAATAACACGGTGAGTCGAGTGTATTTTTCTTGTAATTATACACCGATTGTATGTAACAATTCCAGTATCCTTTCCGCTACGATGATCTTTGATACCCAATAATTCCAGTAAGAACTCAAATAATAGATCTAATAATGGAGCTTCAACGTAGCTAATTTAGGTTTTCTAGGTTATAGGCTATTTTATTTGTTAGTCTTTAAAGAAATAGATGGATTATATATTCTGACATTAGTGAATTTGAATTTGGTTTAATATCTTATTATAAAAAATCAATTTTATTTATATTTTTTCAAAATTTATTCCATAACATATTTCAAATAATTGTTTTTAACATGCACGAGCTACACACTAGCGAATAAGAATACGGATTGCACGCATGAGATGCAAACTATAAATGTTGTTGGGACTTGGGACCATATATACTATTATCTATATCTATATAATATATAAAAGCTGATCCTCATAGCTAGTAACGGATCCAGAAATTTTAACCAGGTAGGCACTTGAATATATATAAAAAACAAATAATGAAAAATTAAATCATAATAAAATGAGAATTTTTAGATAAAATAAAATAAATAGAACACTTACACAGATGAATTAAATAATCTTATATTCAAAAAGAAATAAAAACAAGAACATTTGTTAAAATTAAATAATAACAAGAAAAACAACATATATAATGGAAAAAAAATAAAAGAATAAATTACAATCTAATTTTATAATATGATTTTTTTTTCATTTATAATGAATTCAATTTAAATTTAAATAAAAATAATTTATTAATAAATATTACTTTACATGTTTTTAATTTTTTTATTCTTTAAATTATTGGTAAATTATTGATTTATTGATTCTAAATAAATTAAAACTATAAAATAAAGAAAAATAATAAGGATAAAAGAAAATGAATCATAATAATAGATTAACTATTTTAATCAAATAAAGTAAAATTTGAGATTTTATGGTTTATTAATTGGACGTGTTGGGTATGTCAAGTTTAAACTATTAGAAATAATAAAAATCCAAAATAATAATAAATAATTTAATATAAAATAAGAAATTGAATTGTTTTGTTTTAGAAGAAATGAAAATTTGAGAAATGAATTGGAAAAAAATTGTTAAATAAAAACGATGTAAAAAATTACAAGATAATTGAATTAAAAAAAGTACATTGGCTTTAGATAGGACTTGAACTCAGTTCACAAGGGCAAAATAAAAATCTACTACCAGCTGTACTAAAGGTAATATTATGATATTGTTGTTAATGAATATGTATATATAAAGTATATACAGAATCAAATTTTTTAAAAAAAATTGAGGTATGGCACGGGCCCCACCTGGTCTATATGTGGATCCGCCCCTGCTCACAGCGCTATGTGTCATCGTGAGGGACCTTTGGATATTAAAATATTAATACACAAGTTAAATAGGCACTCATGATTATAATTAATAAATACAATAAATCAATTATTTAAAGCGTTGGTATATCCTCTCTTTCTGTCTCTAAATCATTTATGTCCTCTCATATCCCTCAATTTTCTCTATAAAAACCACCCAAAATCTCATGTTTTTCCCATCTCATTCCATTGACTTTGTCGGCTAACTCAAAACAAGCGGTGGAGAATTTGATGCCGTTGGATAGTGAGAGGAATTTCTACAGATTTGTTTTAAAATATTTTGTTGAATAATTTTAATCTCTTAGTTTTTGTTTTTGTTTTTGTTTTTTTTAATCTCACGTTTTTTCCATCTCATCCAATTGACTCTCCTTCACTAGCAAACTCAAAACAAGCGATGGGATGGCTTTGGGTGGTGAGAGTAATTTCTACAGATTTTGTTTTAATATTTGGTTCAATAGTTTTAATCTTTTTTTTTGAAACACTTTAGTTGTTAAAAATGTAATTTTGGATTGATTATGGAATTTTAACTTTGACGGTTTTGGATCTTCAATTAGATGTCCACTAAGGTGTTCGCTATGGAACCATCCGATAAGGTTAGCATCTTGCTCATCGCCGCCACTGCAGAAAATCAATGAACCGGTTGAGACTTATGATGTGCTTTGTTCTTATGAACGATGGATTTGATAGACAAACTATTACTATAGAAAAATATTAAGGTTATAGTTTTTATTCTAAGTGTAACACGGTTTTGTCTCTTAAAAAATGTATCTACTCTGGTTTTTAGATATCCAATACCCGATTTTCCCTAGATTTTTTTTAGGGAATTTATACATATTTTTTTGGCAGTTTATTTCTTTACATTTTTTAACCTTTTCGTTCTCTCTTCTTTTTGGATTTTAGAATGTATTAATTATAATATATTAATGATATTATGATAACATAACAAAGAATTAAAATAATAGTTTTTGATCAATTATTAATGATAACCTATTATAACTATTAATTATTGAATTTAATTCAATATATTCATTTTTAAAATATATGAAATTCACTCATAACATATATATATATATATATATATATATATTAATAATTATATTGAACTTGGTACACTGGTAACATTAGGAAAATTATTCATTTTCCCATTAATTATGGGATTGACTCTTGATTTGCTATTGATTATAGAGATATATTCTATATATTATATTATTTTATAGATTTTAATTTATATGAATTTAATGACAAAGCTCCTCACGACACGACAAGTGTTAAAGTGAGGCTCCATTACAGGAGATTAATAAGAATTTAATAAAATAATTAATTGTATAGAAAAATCAAGGGTCGGTCCCATAATCAATGAGATCATGAATAAAAGTCTAGAGTCAAAATAAGAAATTAATAAAATAATTAATAATATAGAAAATCCAAGAGCCAATCCCATAATTAGAGTCAAAAAAATATCATAATTAATGGGATAAATAATAAAAATCTAGAGCCAATTGGCTTCACTATCAATGAGTTTTTTAAAAACAATTATATTCAACCCTTCAGTTTTATAATTAACTTTCAATTGACAGTTGATTTTCTAAATTTAATGAAAATTGTTACTATCATTAAATCCTATATTTTTCCTTTAATGCTTGATAAATAATATATTATCATAGAGCATCAACATACCACGTGTCAACATGAGAATGTTTGACCATTAATTAATATTTTTAAAATTATATTTAACCCTTTAGTATTATATTCAACCCTTCATTTTTCAATTCACAATTAATTTTCTACATTTAATAAAAATTGTTACTATTATTAAATCATATATTTTTCTTTTAATGCTTGATGAATAATCTATTATCATATCTATGTTTATAAAATATAGTATAATGGAGTCTCAATAAGCAATAAAGCTTTTGCTATTAAGTAGTTATTAATAACTGTAATAAATTCTAATAATCTAATTTTTTTTTTCATAAATCACATATCAATAGTTAATCAAGAGGCAATCCCGTAATTAATGGAACAATGAATAATATCTCTAAACCAATATCATATTTGATTTTTAATTATTAAGTATTATTATTATTATTTTGAAGTATTACATTATTTGATAAGTTTAAGAGACAAGACATAAATTCCATTTTTTTTTACCAAATCTATTAAGTAGTTATTAAGTTTAATAACTTTTAATAATATAATCTTTTTTCATAAATCACATATCTATAGGTAATCAAAAGGTAATCTCATAATTTATAGAAAGGTGAATAAATTGATTTTTAAATATTAAGTATTTTTTTTAAAGTATTCTATTATTTGATAAGATTAAAATACAAGTCATAATATTTTTTCCAACAAACCATAAATTTGTATTAATTAATTTTTTTAAAGTATTGTTAATTATTTAAGTATAGTATATATATATAATATAATATTTGATAAGTTATTTTATTTTATTTTTGGTTCATTAATAAAATTTATTAATTATCTCATTAGTTATGGGATTGACTTTTCATTATATTTATTATCCCATTAATTATGAGATTGACTCTTGATTTTCCTATATTATTAATTATTTTATCTTATTTTGAAGCCTTAACATGCCACGTGTCGGTATGACAAGGTTTGACCATTAATTAGTTTTTTTAATTATATTCAACTATTCGGTTTTATATTCCTCAACTCTTAATTTTGTTTTTTAATTAACGGTTAATTTTCCAGATTTAATGAGAATTATTACTATTAATAAATCATATATTTTTCATTTAATGTTTGATGAATAATATATTATCATTGAGTTTCAATATACCACAATTGGTTAATTTTATATTGGAGATGTCAAAGAAATAAATCTAGAGAAATACCCAATGATTATTTTTCATCAACGATACATCTAATATCTTAAACTAATAAATTAAATTATTAAATTATTGTTGCGTTACATTTTATAATTCTCGCACGTTGTTTGGGATGCAATTTATAGTAATATAGTGAGACTGAGCCTCAAGATGCTAGGTGTCGTCTTGAGAAAGCAGTAGCCTTAAATTCTAAGGTTTAATTGTTTAATTATTCGTTAATTAAACAATCCTTCGGTTTTTTCAACTAAACAAACCCTTCGTTTTTTTGAGACAATTCTCAGCAAACAAGGCAAGGCAAGTGCAGGTCTCTTGAGCTCAAACGTTTTGATTCCCTCACTAGAAAACCCTCTGTTTCCTCATGTTCAAACTGAAGATATAAAGCTCCCCAACTCTTCACCAATCAAATCCCTTTGGTTTTCAATCTTTTATTTTTTGCCGTTGTTCTTTGTGTTATATTGTTTAATGTAGTTTTTCCATCAATTTTTCCAACTCGGTTATTACTTCTAGGTTGGAAGAATTGCAACAGTCACATGATATGATTCAAACATGGGAGAGTTTGTCATCAACACTCCTTGTGATTCAGCTCCGAAGTATTGGCTTGGAAGGGCAACTAATGTAACAATATTTTTTTTATAAACACTTGCCATTGAATTTTTAATTTTATTTTGTACTAATTACTTTGGTATTTGCATCACTGTATTGACATAGTTTTTTTTTTTTTGCTGTTTAGAATGCAACACATACAATCTTCTTTTCTCGGTTCGAAATCCGTGGGAAAAATTAAAGAGTTCATGCTTTTATTTATAAGATTTGAGATGCAGATGACAACATTATCCAAATATCAGGATAGCTGATTGTAGTAAAAGAAATTGGATTGATTGGTGTTTATAATGGTCGAATCTGGTGATAATTCAACTTTTTGTTGTTGTTAACACTTTTTTTTAATATAGGTTTGAATACTTTCATAACAATGTTAAGGCATAATATATACTTAATTTGTGAAGATTGTTGACCCGAAAACTGGTGAAGAGAAACCTGTATTAACATGGATACGACCAAAATATCAGAGCAGGGAAAGTTGAAGACAGTGTTTAAGAAAGACGGGAGTACAGGACCACCACTGCTGTTATGAGATTTTGTTCACTTTGAAGAGTGTGTTCATTACTTACATTTTATTTTATTTTTCTTTTTTAACTGTGTGGCACTTCTTCTGTAGGTAATTCTAGCCAAGTGAGTGATGGTACTGGGCCTCTTCTGCTAATGAAGAGAAGTCTGGCCAGTGATCACCGCCCATCCTCGGAGTATTCAGGCATGTATTTCTTAGAACCAGCCATATATGCTTCGACGATTGTGTTGAATCGACGTGTTTTCGTTAAATAGGTGAATCCCGAAACAAAACTAAACTTTCATGTGGTAATGTTAAGATAAATTCTTTGTATTTCGAAATCATATTTGTTATTATTATTTGTCTTAAATGAATCAAAACTGAAATTTTCGTTAACGTGATTGTGATTTTATTATTATTATTATTTTTTTTTTTTGCAGAAGTGGAGGTGGAGAACTTCGAGCAGTCGGCGAAAGTGCTTGAACGTGCTTCACATCTTGAAATCATGGATACGGTGCTTCAATATTTTGGAAATGATTTAGCTATCGCTTTAATGTAATTGTTGTTTTTACTTATTTGTGGAATTTGATTGATTGTGCTGCGAATTAGTACTAGCTGCAGGTTAAATTTTCAATTTTGTTACGTTATGATATAGAAAACATATAAGTAGCACAATATGATTCCAAAATTAGACATTATTAATTGGTATCCTTTCAAAGACCTTTTGCTGTAGATTTTGAAATTTGTTTATTGATTGACAATTTGTTCTGAATCACTTAATTAATTACGGATTGGTGTCAATTTTGTTGCATGTTTAGTATTTTAATTCATGAGTGTGGTTGTAGTATTACAATTGAATTGATTATTAAAGTAAGATAATTCCTGAAGATTGTTTTTTGAAAATGTGTTTGCAAAAGACTTAAGTACATTTAGACGATCATTGCAGTACAAGTTTGCTGTTTCCATGAATGAAAAATGATAGGATTGTATCTAGATCATTCTTGGGTTACATATTAAGATCTAATCACCGATAGCCCACCCGGGTGTGGATTTTTAGAATTTTAATGAGTTAAATGTTGCATAGATGTTACACCAAAGAGTCACTAGTATAATCTGACCGTTTTTTTTTGTTGCTGTTCAGCATGCAACACATACCTTTTCTTTTCTCAGTTCAAAACCCGTGGGAAAAATTAAAGGTTTCATGCTTTAATTTGCCAGATTAGAAATGTGGATGGAAACGTCTATCAGGATAGCTGGTCGAAGAAATCAAAAACTTAAAGCATAAATCATCAAGTACTTGTATTGATATATATATATATACCAACTATATACAGTTACTAAACAAGTTTCACTATATACAAAAAAATCAAGTGACCCTTGCAAATCTAGCATTTTTTAATGTTAAGCTTCTAGGAAATAACTCATTGGTGAAAAAATTGAAAATCTAGTATTTCCTAATGTTTAGTTTCTAGGAAATAGCCTTTGTAAGACAATAATACCCTCTACAACTTAACCCTGCTAAATATCGAAATTACCCTCTTACAAAGTGTAAGGATGAAACTACCCTTGTCTTCTTCTCCTTCAGTTGACTGAAGAAAACCAAAACATTCAGACTTGGGTTAACCTTCTCCATTGTTTCCGTGCAACAAATTCATCCAATTGGTCACTCATTCTTTCCATTTCAAACCCCATCGTCCTCACTCTCGATCGGAATCAACTGTTGTTCAAATCCCATTGACCTCTCCTCTGGAAACCTGCTCCTGAACTGAATCTTACCGGCCACAGGAATCTTGACAGTGCCGCCACCTTCTTCAATCGAGCTTGACAGTGCCGCCACCTCCTTCATTCGAGCTTACACTGTCAAGTTTGAAATCGAGCATACACAGTCAATGTAAGTCTTGAAATGACACTGAAGTTCGAAATGTCATCGTCCTCTCGGTCTTTAATGTTGTTTAAGTTTGAAATGTTTTGGATAGAATAAGGGATTGAGAGTTTTGGATTTGTTGACCATGAATTGAGGTTTGTGTATGTATTATTGTTGGGTGTAGTTAATGTGTTTGATGAAATGCCTGTTACACCAAGCTTTTCTCTATTTTAGACATAACTTCCCCTAAAGTTAAGCATTGTTCCGTCAATCTTTAAACTATCACATGAATAACTAGAAATGGAACTAAAGCAGAGGTTAAGAGGCAACAATAGATTGAAATGACAAATTTACATAGGAAACACATTACTAGTGACCATAGAACTCAAATGTGTAGTAGAGAAAACTTAAATAATTTGCTAGTGCCTAACTAGGAAATATGTTTATGAAGAAACAGAATGCCGCAATGCCTTAAACTATAGTAAATATGTTACTAGCTGCTATTATTGATTTTGAAAACAGAAGATGAACCAAGCCCGGGAGGAATGTTCTAGGCCTGGGAATTGGGACATTAAGCCTAGGAATAACGCCTAGGAATAACGCCTAATTTCATGTAAGGAAGGAAAACTCAATGACCGGGGAACCATACATATGCCTAACATAATTGTACCTAGGCCTAACACAATTGTACTATATACACAAACCCCATTTACAGTTAATTATTGTTTGATACTGTAATTGTTATATGGAACCCATGTCTTGAGCTCGGGTAAGAACTTCGTGAGCCCTGGAAATATGATGAACTGAGCCCAGCATAAATGTTTCAAGCCCAGGTTTAATACCGTTATTGATTGTTTTTAATATTTTTTTTCAGAGTTTAAAGATACCATGACTTGGCTGTTAGTTCAGTGCGGTGAGCATTGGAAGGGTAACCGGTTTACTGGGCCTATATCGTTTTCAGTACGCCTAACAAAAAAAGACAACGGAGCCTACGATGAATAAGTGGAAACGATATGTCAGCGGACAAGAGTTAGTAGAGACAAAGCTGAGTTGAAGCTAACTTCGCATGTGAAAACGGAGGATGATACGGTTACATTGTCTTTTATGAGTGACGACGATGTAGAGTTTATGATTATTCATAAGGAAAAAGTTTGGGCCACAATTGATGTTGAATTTGTCTACAAACATGAATTTCAACCTCCAGCAAATCCAATCCAATCGGCATGTTCGGTCTCTCCTGTTAAACCGATCGAGAATCCACGGTCTCCGACGGGTACTCCAAACTATAAATCAGTTAGTGGCAGTAATAATCTGTTTGCATCCCATGCTTCACCCGGCTTTACATCAGCAGCCAATGATCAGGCTACTCCAGTATCTACTACTAAGCATGCAGGTTGTGGATGACAATGATAGTTCTGAAAGCAGTGATACAGAAGATGAGAGTGGTGATGATGATGGTGGGCAAGGGGAAACAAAAGATGTAACAGAAGAACAAGGGGTGAGTGGAACACCCAATAGTTCTTCACCTTCCATGAACACACGGTGGACATTATCAGGGTCAGAGCTTTACTTAATTAAAGCCGTTCGATTAGTGGATGTGTTTGAAAAACCAGCCGACCAAGGTCCATTATACAAAGGACAGATGTTCAAGGACAAGCCAACATTGAAGCGAGCTGTAGGGTCGTATGCATTTGCAGAGAGGTTTGAGTACATGGTTTCACGATTTTCTAATACACGATTCACTGCAGAATGTACACAGAGATGTTGTGGATGGGTTCTTCAGGCATGGAAGTCGAATAAGGGGACTTACTGGCATTTGAATTCGTTCGTTAATGAGCACACATGTGACAGAAATGACAACTACAACATTGAATTTAAACGTGTAAGCGCATGTGTGATATGGGATTTGTTTGCAAGTAAATTCTGTGATCCTGGACGCATCATCCATCCTAAAGATATAGTTTCTGAGATGAGGGAGTAGCACGGCATACACCTCTCGTACAATAAAGCCTACAGGTCGAATGAGCACGCTTTGAATCAGGTATTTGAAAATCCGTGGGAATCCTTTCAGAGGCTGCCTGCTTATTTTTATGTTTTGGAACAATCTAACTCCGGGACAGTGACAAAAATCAAGACCGACTCGAAAACCCGGTTTAAATATGGATTCATGGCAATTGGAGCCTCTATAGAAGGGTTCAATTATGTTATTAGGCCGGTTATCTACATTGATGCTACCCACTTGAAGGCTAGGATCAGAGGTGTTTTGTTAGTTGCAGTGTGTAACGAGATGATATACCCATTGGCATTTGGGTTTGCAAACTCTGAATGCACAGAGTCATGGACTTGGTTTTTGAAGAAACTCCATAAAGTGATCCAATATCCCGACCGTGTGATGTTAGTTTTGGATCGGCACAATGGTATATTTAATGCAATGGAAGCCATATTCCCAGATGCAGCACATGGGATTTGTGCATACCACTTGGCACAAAATCTTAAAAGATTTTACAAGCAGAGGGATGATGTGATTTAGCTATACTACTGTGCTACGTATGCATACCGTATCGAGGAGTTTGACCGTGTAATGAGTGAGTTGAAAGAAACCTACTGTAAGGTTTACAATGAGCTCTTGGCCACTGGGGTAAAGAAGATTTCACGTGTACATAGCCCCAGAAAGAGGTATTTTTTAATGACCACCAACATTGCTGAGTCAATGAATTCTTGTCTACTTGCGATCCGAAAATTACCTATAACAGCAATGGCAGAATTTATCAGAGATTTGTTGCAAAGGTGGTTCTACAATCGTCGGACAAATGCACGTGAAATGTCTACATACTTGACAACGTTTGCAGACGAACACATCAAAGATAGGACAGAAACCGCCCATCGGTGTGAGATTCACTCTATTCACTTCAATACATTTAAGGTAGTTGACAAATGGAAGGAAACAACAGTCGACCTTGACGAACGTTCTTTCTCATACCGTCAATGGGATTTAGATGAGTTGTCGTGTTCGCATGCAATGGCGGTCGCTAGGTATGCTTCCTAGTCTTTCAACTCTTTACATTTATCTGTTGTGGTTGATTTTACAAACTTTAATTTCTGCTTGGTGTCTTATGGCCTAGGTTCAAAGGTGTGTCAATCAACACACTGGCTTCTGGCCTTTACACAACAAGATTTCTTAAACATGCTTATGACATGGGTGTCAACCCTGTTCCGGATCCCGAATTTTGGGACATTCCTGATGCTATTCGAAATCATATTGTATTTCCATGGAAGAAAAAGAATTTGCCAGGAAGACCAAAGAAGTTGAGGATACCATTTGCTGGGGAGAAAAGAAAGTTATAATCGTGTTCAAAGTGTGGAAAAAAAGGACACAATAAAATAACTTGCCTAGAACCATTATATAGAACATGCAAACCAGCCAAAAAAGCCCGAACATGTAGCATTTATAAGAAAGAATGACACAATAGACTGAAGTACCCAGACAAGCCAACTGAACCTACCTTGATTGACACGGACGGAGAGAATGCCGCTGGAGAACCTATGCTCAACTCTGGTGAATAGTGTTGCATGCTGTGTTTGCAGTTTGGACATTTATGTGTTTTTATTGAGTGTTAAACACTGATTATTCTTAACAAGTTTATGTACCATTTTTGTTCACCGGAAAAGTTATTTTATATGTGTTTTGTTGTGATGGTTTATGGTGTATGTATATTTGGTTGTGTTGATGGCTGCTGAACTAAAACAAGTCTAGGTGTATGGTGGGTGTTGAGCTGGTTGTATTTTGATTTCCAAAACATGTGTTTGTTGTTTGAGGAGCTGTTACCAGATGCTGTGATTTCATCTAAAACAGAAGATGATCTAAGCCTGGGAACCATACCTAGGCCTAACCAAACTGTACATAGGCCTGTACATTATTTCCTAGGCTCATGGGCTTTTGCTATATTCGCTCACCACGTCATCAATTGTGATGGATTACAGGAAGATGAAGGAAGCTTGGGAAGTTGTAGGCCTGGGAAATAGTATATTATGCCTAGGAATACTAGTTAGGCCATAGGTTGATTAAATCTCGAATTAAATATGTTTTTATAATTTTTTTTTTGGACTGCACGGGATGTTTCTAAAAAGCGTTGTGCACTCATCGGAGTATAATTTGGGACCGTATAGATAATACGGGAGACCGAGTCAAGCAACCCCAGCAAGTTACAAGTTGATGAAACAACCCTTAGGTATGAAGTGGTTTATTAATTTAAGGGTATGATTGCTATCTCTAGTGCAATTGGTAGTGACATACATGTCAGACCGTTCGATGATCTCAAAACTTTACGTACAGATTGCCAATGGTACCCCTTCATCGCGGGACGGTGCCGATCAGTTATATTTTGGCGGGGCCCCATAATTTCATCTAAAACAGAAGATGATCTAAGCTTGAGAACCATACCTAGGCCTAACCGAACTATACCTAGGCCTGTACATTATTTCCTGGGCTCAGGGGCTTTTGCTATATTCGCTCGCCACATCATCAATTGTGATGGATTACAGGAAGATGAAGTAAGCTTGGGAAGTTGTAGGCCTGGGAAACAGTACATTAAGCCTAGGAATACTAGTTAGGCCCTAGGTTGATTAAATCTAGAATTAAATATATGTTTTTATAATATTTTTTTGGACTGCACGGGATGTTTCCAAAAAGCATTGTGCACCCATCGGAGTATAATTCGGGACCGTATAGATAATACTGGAGACCGAGTCAAGCAACCCCAGCAAGTTACAAGTTGATGAAACAACACTTAGGTATGAAGTGGTTTATTGATTTAAGGGTATGGTTGCTATCTCTAGTGCAATTGGTAGTGACATACATGTTAGACTGTTCGATGATCTCAAAACTTTACGTACAGATTGCCAATGGTCCCCTTCATCACGGGACGGTGCCGATCAGTTATATTTTTACGGGGCCCCCATAATTTCATCTAAAATAAAAGATGATCTAAGCCTGAGAACCATACCTAGGCCTAACCGAACTGTACCTAGGCATGTACATTATTTCCTAGGCTCATGGGCTTTTGCTATATTCGCTTGCCACGTCATCAATTGTGATGGATTACAGATTGATCCAACTGAAGGGAAATCTTCTACTTTCATTATTGCCTGATCCCACTAAATCTTCATCTCCTTCCTTAGTCAAACACTCAAACGTTTCACTTTTATTTCAATTTTCTTCTTCACGTGTTCCCAAACAGAGAACCAAAAAAATTGTGAATCTTTTTCACTTTGTATACCCCAACTTTTCCTGTCGTCCACATCTGCAGGTAAACAATCTCCTTCCCACTTCCCACTGTTTTGCTTTGTATAAAGGTTCTCAGATCTGACTACGCTTGTAGTTAGATAGATAATAGGGTCGGAACCCGACAACAAGTCATTTACCATCTGAGTACTTTAAGAATTTGTATACTCGTTCTAACATCTGACATCTCCTGCTCCAATTTAGTCTTCATAATTTTTGTTTGTTTCAATGATTGACCGGATTTGTCAGGTTAGTTTGCAATATAAGCCTCGTATACTATAACATTCATTACTAAATTGAATTTTTTCTATTTACAGATATCTGTAAAGTGTTTTGTATGAAATGGGAAAGAAATATGTTTATGTTGTTTTCCAAGGAAGGAGAACCGGTGTGTTTAATTTTTTGCCTAAGTGTCATGAACATGTAGATGGTTTTCCAGGAGCATCTTACCAAAATTTAACTCAACTGATGAAGCATATAAAACGATAAGTAGCCGTTCCGGACATTCCAGACATTCAAGCCATTCCTGGCTTGAATCTTCGGTGAATGTTGAAGAGAAGGAATCTTCCGTGAATGTTGAAGAGAAAGTATCTGAGAAGAGTCAAAGCACTGGTGTGATGTTGTTTTCATTTCTATTTGTTTTTATTTTTGGAGTTATAGTAGGCGAGATTTTTTGAAAGATTTGTTGTTTATGTTTAATTTGTGGTGTTGTTGAATATGAAACAAGAACGTATAAGAAACTAGTTCTGTTATGTTATGTTGGTAAACACTTATAGTTGTACGTCTATCTTGTTATTCTTGTTCTGGTCTGATTGAAGAATACTGAAGAAATATATTAATAGCAGCATGTGAAACGTGTACAACATGTGAAAACAAAACCAATTACTTCATTTTTATTAAGAAGTTAGACGGTACAGCATGTTCATAAAAGACATAACATAACATAACATATAATTCTGTGGAAGGCAGATTGGGTGTGTTTTTCTTCAGGTTGATGCTGGAATATTGAAGTCCATTAACTTCTTCTGCATTTATTCAACAAGTTGGTAGAGTCCATTGAGTTCGTTGTCCCTTGCTTCGATCTGAACATATAAATTGATAATTTCAGCTTCAAGATTCTGATATTTCCCCATCAAAACAGTATAATCAACACTCAAGCGTTTTGCATTTTCACGCTCCTTGATGACGGTCTCCTCAGCCTTTGCAATCTATTCATGCCAACATTCGAAAATGGCATTTAACCTGCTACTACTACCGTTTGCTTCCATTTTCACTTGTAAAAAGTGAGGAAAATATGTAACAGAAATGGGGTATTTATAGTGGAACAAGATGACCCATATCGGTGAACCATTGTAACCTTTAGATTTGAAATGAACCATTGTAGCCTTTGGATTTGAAATCAACAATTGTAACCTTTGGATTTGAAATGAACCATTGTAATTTATGAACATTCATTTTCATTGTGCACTGGACAGTGGGTACACTAACCTGGTATAAGTTCATTTAAAGTATAATTCCCAGGCCTCACTGAAATGAATCCTAGGCGTACGAGAATTGTACCCATGCCTAGCAGAATTATTCATATGCCTAACTTAATTAATTCTCAGGCCTACGTGAAGTGATTCCCAGGCCTAACTGAATTGTTCCCAGGCCTACGTGAAGTGATTCCCAGGCCTAACTGAATTGATTTCCAGGCCTAAGTGGCCTAAGTGAAGTGATTCCCAGGCCTAAGAGAATTCTTCCCAGACCTACGTGAAGTGATTCCCAAGCCTAACTGAATTGATTCCCATGCCTAAGTGAAGTGATTCTCAGGCCTACATGAAGTGATTCTCAGACCTAAGAGAATTGTTCCCAGGCCTAAGTGAAATGATTTGCAGGCCTATTTTCACTGTTGTTTTATTTTCACAACGAATTTCATAACCTTAAAATTTTTAAGAATTTTAGTTAACTAATCTATAGTTGGTACAGTTAAATCTGTCACAAAAAATTCCCATGCTGAACATGACAAAATACCTCATAAACATTCCAAGCCTAAGAGTACTATACCAAATATTCCCAACGTAAATATTGATTCCGAAGCTGTACACATTCCCAAGCAGAAACCAAAAACCTAAAACATAATATTCTACGGGGAATTGCAGGGTTGACCATTGGTGTAAATGTCAATTGCAATTGCCTTACGAATGTATTTGATAACCTTTTGTCTAAAAACTGAATTCCATGGAGTTTTTACTCCAGCAAGAATCAACTCAGCATACTTCATCAAGAAAACACCACAATTGTATCTGTAAAATGGTGCTGATAAGTCAAACATAAGTTTCTGTATGAAAGTAAACAAAGTAAATAAATATGTCTCGCATACCCATCATCTTGTTGAGGAATCAATTCAGAGCCCATGCTTTGAACTGTGAATGGGCTGGCATGAGGATTCATCTTCATTTCTTTGTAGTAACCAGCATGCTTCAGTAAAGATGGCAATAGGTAAAGTAGGGCACGAACGTCCTTTAGCCGATGACTAGTTCCGTCCTGTTCATTCAAAGAGTCAAATAACAACACTTTTCCTTCCTTCAAAAGTACATGACATAAAACCCAATGGCCGGGTAGGTGGCACGGGATGAGCACCTGCATATACAATATAAATTTTGTAACCAATTAGATAAAAATATATTAACAAAATAGATAATGACAACGCAACGTCATTTCCAAAAACTTACCGAATCCATTTCCCACCAAGGTTGAGGGTACAGAAGGTCATGGCCGGTAACATGTCTGAGGATGTCTGGACTTGGCTTGTAATTTAAAGGAACGAATTCTGGGTAGTCTTCCTAAACATTTATAGCATGAAGAGAAGGATCGCTAATTTTCTTGCTCTTTTTTTTCCGATCTTTTTTTTGTTGAGGAGAAGAAGGAGAACCAGTTTTTGTCTGCTGACGTCTTTCCTTCTCAGCATGCTCAAATTTTTCTATCTTCCTCATGGCTTCCAATGTATCCATTTCAATTGCCCACTTAATGTTCAGGTTAGTCTGCATATACAACCATTAATTTCCAACTGATAATTCCATTACCAGGCTTATATAAATCAAAAGCATAAATACAAAAATTCCCAGCTGATATCTCATAGGCTCATGGCATCCATTCCTAGGCTCATGGCATCCAATTCCCAGGCATATATCAATCCATTCATAGGCTCAAAAGCATACATGCATTAAAACACATTTCATTTTCATAAACATGCATATAATAAACGGATTTTCATATACCACCTCATATAACTAGGGAGATACTTACGAAGAAATATGTGTTAACCAATCCAATATTTTACAAGTAGTTAAGCTCACTGCTCGATTGTCTCCTCCATAAGATATCAAAGTAACTGTGAATACGCTGTGTAAATGTAGTGATGTACATTAAGGAATAAGTAACGTAAAGCCTTAAAACAACAAACATAGAGAAATGAAATAGATAGTTAATTATGTTACCAAATCTGATATCCATTTTTCGATGTTGACCAGGTCTACAAAATCTTGACGCCTCATGGGAAGGATTTGACTGGTATAAAAACTATTCAAGTCAAGTGTTACATTACATTAAAAACCGTAAAAATGAATACATTATAATACTGCCAAAATAACAGATAATCGAAATGGAATATTACCTAAGTTAGTTTTTGTTCTTCAGGAAAGACGTGAACTCAACTAAGTTTATTTCTTCCTCGTTTGACTTTGGTATCCTTTTCTTCTTAGGCATGGGATATGTCTATGGGCTTTCGAGCCACTTGGACCGCTTTAGGCCCCTCTGTTTGTCGATGTCTCTGTATTCAACATCAGGGTCGGCCCCATCAAGCGCTACCACACTACTGGGATTGTTCTGGGCAATAAAGCACACAGAGGGGGATGGATATTCATCCAGGTCAATGATAGATTGTTTCCCCAACTCCTACAAAAATTAGATATTCAGTCTAGCAGAAACCATTGAATAATTCCTAGACAAAAACAGTATTATATAATGTACCTTGACCATATCACCCTCAAATATATCATCCCTAACAACCACACTGTCACTGCCAACACCTTGATCACAACCCGTTCCAATTTCACCAACAGCAGCATCCTCTTGATCATCACCCTTACCACCCTCGAATGCAACATCCGCAACAACCACACAATCACTGCCAAAACCTTCCTTAGAACCCTTACCAATTTCACCAACATCATCCTCTTGCTCATCACCCTTACCACCCTCAAATGCTGCATCCCCAACAACTAAACCATCACTGCCAACTCCTTGCTCAGAACCCTTACCATTTTCACCAACACCATCCTCTTGCTCATCACCCTTACAACCCTCAAATGCAGCATTCCCATCACCAACATCATCATCTTTCTCTTCACCCTTACCACCTTGAAATGCAGCATCCACATCACCAAAAGCATCATCTTCCTCACCACCCTTCCCAACGTCAACAGCAGCATCTTGCTGGACATCCTTACCAAGTTCACCAACTTCACCAACTGAATTTAGTTCTTCAACATCCTTAACAATAGTAACATTATTTCCAGCACCCTTATCATCAACAACATCATCAGCTTGCTCAGCACCATTATAAACATCAAAATCAATAAATTAGTGGAAATTATGAAGGACTAAACTATTATATATAACTATAAATAATAATATAAATTTCAACAACTTTATATCCAACCTTCATCTCCTTTCTAATCTTCGAAAATTCTTCTCTACAGTATGCAATGATACGTTGCTCACTTTCAAGTATAGCATCATATAGTTCTAGGATAATGGAAAGCACCTGAATTTTACAATAACTAATACAATGCTTACAACAATAGCAAACTAAAACCAATCAGTATAGATGCAATCATACCTTAGGATTTCTATCGGAGAATAGTCGCTTCTTAGAAGGGGGGAATATTCGTTAGAAAATGTGCTTCTAGTTCTCCCGACAGAACCTCCTAGCTTCTCCTTCTGAACAGAACAGTCAATCCCATCATTGTCATTGTCCTGTCTGATTATCATCCCCTTCATGGTCGGAACCAAGATCTTCTTCCTCTTCACTTCGAGGTAGAGCCAACTTCTCCATCTTCTTATCAATTAGTGGGCCACACACATATTCAAGGTTGAGGGATTTGAAGTAATCTGTACCCTTTTCAAAAGTTTCAACCTCCCATTCAAATAAAGCCGTCTGCATATCGGGAACAAACAATTGTTAGGGAATTTCTACAAATAATTATCCCTATATAAGTAAAAAGAAAGGGTAATTAAGTACACACCAATGTATTGAATTTGGATTCAATATTTGTAACATTTGCACTGAATTCCCATCTACTGAACCGTGGATACCCTGTGGCAACTCTTTTACCAACGAGATTTTCTAAAGAAATTACTCTCTCCACGGCCCATACCTATACAACGAAGATGTGAAATGGAAGAAATATTTTTAGAAAATGGATAGGGAATTTGCTGTTAAAAATTTCTGGACATCACCAACCCCTTACCAAAATTTCTGGATGCTAACACAGGGAATTCAATACAAATGGCACATATGCAAACGTCTATAGAATCTCTCGCCAACCAGGTTAGGAAAATCAGTAAAGTGAAATGCCTGGGAGGTGAACAACAATTGTATGATATGAAAGTTTGTCAAATATGAGGTCTTGGACCTAGTGACCTAGAAGAAGCACAAGCCATGAAAAACTTCAATCCAGGTTGGAGAGATCCTCTAAACTTCTCTTGGACCAATAATCAGGGCAATACGAACCAATGGGGAAACAACAACAATTATATTCATAGACAGTATACTGCCGGTGCCCAATAGAATCATGTGTACCAACCCAGGAAGCCATCATTGGAAGAGCCAATGAAGGAATTCATCCAAACAAGTCAACAAACATTGAAGAAATTCATGCAAACCATGGATTAAAGAATGCTTCAGCAAGACATCAAGTTTCAAAACATTGATGCTTCAATGAGGAAAATGGACATTCAAATTGGGCAATTGGCTGAAGCTGCTCAAAAGATTGAACCAGGAAAATTTTCGAGTCATACTGAGCAAGCAAAGGTGATACCAGTTCTCTGGGATGGTAAGGTTTTAAATGATGATAAACCTACTGAACTTTTTAATACTTCTATCAATGTTTCAGGTTATTAAAAAAAATTAGTGCACCAGTAAAAGATGAAGAGTTCAAGGTGGAGAAGTCTAAGGATATATCTTAGCTATATTAGTCTCCAAGTCCTTATGTGCGCCCGATTCCTTTTCCGGGAAGACTTCAGAGGAGCAAGCTCTACCAATCATTCAAGGAAATCTATAACATCTTGTCAAAGAACACTGTCAGTTTGCAGACCGTAGAAGTGATCCATAAGATGTTAGTCTATGCAAAGTACTTCAAGGAGCTCAATTCGAGAAGTAGAAATATTGATTTTCATGAGATGGTGCTAGTTCCAGATGAAGTAATTGTGGTACTCCAAAAGAGATTGCCCCCAAAACTCAAAGATCTTGGGAGTTTCAATATCAAGGAATAAAATATCGGTGTTGGTATCAATATCGGGCTTCTAAATTTATGGATATATAGGGGATATTATGGTTATCGGTGAATATTCGGTAAAAAATTAAAAAAATGATAGATATTTACATCTAAAGTTAGAATTTTTTTTTGTGAAACTTTAGGACAAGCTTAAACAAGTAATTATGCATCAAATGAATTATATTTCAACGATAAATTAACATAGTTATAAGTTTATTATAAATTATAATATAGATAGAGTCTGTATATAATTTTTAAAATTGAGTATTTAATAGAATAATATTTTGTTTCACTGTTACAATATTATATACAATATAAAGAGATTAAATATTTAATAAACAAAATTACTATTAAAAAATATATATAGTTCCATACTTCCAAGATTCTATCATAAATCATAATTCATACATAATAATACATTGCATGTCTGAAGTTTAAAACCAAAATGAATTCCTTACTGGTTCAAATACATAAGATACATTTCTATCTTGATTCAAACAATAGTTTTCGCAGGAAAATGTGCTAGCATAGTTTTCAAGGTAGTTATTATTATGTCACACGTATGTTGATTGATCTCTTCCAACCGACCCATGAATTGGGTAGTTTGGATTTACCCAACTTGGTGGATATTGTTGATCTGCATGCATAGGTATTGCATATGGCATTTGTGGAGAAGGATAAGCAAATATACTGCAGCCACCATAACTACCATAATATGGTACATGAGAAATTGACCTTGTCTGGGAATCACACAAAGAACTATGTTCTGTGTCCATACTCATTGAGAAGAGAGTCATATTCAAAGAATCTTTATCAATTTGATTTGTTCCTCTATGTTGTCTACCACGATTTTGATCAAAATTATCTGCATGAGCATCCCAACCTGCCGCACTAGCATTCCAACCTGTTGCACCGGCATCCCAACCTTCGACACGAACATCCCAACTTGTTGCACCAACATCCCAACCTCTTGCACTAGAATCCCAACCTCATCCCTCATCTCCATCATCTCTATCATATTTTCCTCCACTATTTCCATCAGAGGTATGTTGATCATCAGAAGAGCTGCTAACAGTAACTCCACGATCTACACCAACTTCTTTTCTAATCACTTATTCAACATTTATTCCCATGTCTCGAGCATAGGAAGCAATTTGTGGATCAGAATTTCCCTCATCATCATCCAAATATGCAGGTCTAACCCAGTCAAAAAAAAGGATTCTCATTATCATCCCCTGCTTCGGCACCTACTTGAAGTAGATCCATAAAATCAGTTTCATCTACTTTATATTTTTCAGCTGTCATATCCCTAAGTTTCAACTTCATATTATAATAACAATAAACAAATTATTCACGCTTAGAATAGGCAAGACGATTTCTTTGTTCTGTGTGGATTAAAGCAAATGTGGACCAATTTCTTTCGCAGGCAGAATATGATGTTGTTGTTGACAGTATGCGAACTGCTATTGCACGCAATGATGGAGCATAATTTCCATACATTATCCACCAATCAACTGCAATAAAAATTATTAAGTATTATAAGTATGAATAGCATTTCATGGATATTATTATTTATTATTATTACATAGATTTTTGTAATAAAACTTATATACCCGGTTGAATTCTGCTTCTAGTTGCCATGACTGCTCGTTCACCAAAAATTTTCTTTCCATCCTTAAAGTATATGAGCTACATTCATGACTCATGAGATCAGTATGTAAATAATATATATAAATATGAGTATATGACACAACACTCCCATGCAAAGAAGTTATAATATTGGAATTATAAAATAGATTGTAAGTTGTTACATTTTACCTCATTTCCAAAATTAGCAATCCCTGCAGCTTCAGGGTCTAATTGCGTATAGACAATATGTACGGCTTTCAAAAGATTTGAATTATCCTCAATATTGTCTCTATATTGGTACTTTGGGTTCAAATAGAAGTTAGAAGAATAAAAAATAATAATTTTAGTATAAATAATTAAATACTATAGTAAATATTAATTATGAATGACAAACAATCCGAAATAAAATTTTCCTGCAGCATGTAATTGGTGATTAATAATTTAAGTGTTTAAGATTAATTTTTTTTAAGAAAAACAATTTGCAAAATATCCCTAGATTTCGGGATGAAATTCACAATATTTCGGGAATATCGGAATATTTGGGGAATATCGGGAGATTTTTATGGATATTTTGAAATCGACCGGATATTTGCTAGACATTGGATATTACCCATGTTTCTATATCGGTCCCTTAAAAATTTGGATATATCGGTGGATATATAGATTTTAAGTTCCTTATTCCATATCATTATCACGGTGGGAGAAACACGAAAGGAGAGAGCCACACTGGACCTAGAAGCAAGCATTAATTTGATGCCATATGCCGTGTACAAGTAGATGGGGTTGAGTGACCTTAAACCGATCAACATGGAACTTTTATTTGCTGATCAATCAATTAGGTATCCTCGTGGAATTATGGAAGATGTTCTAGTCCAGGTTGGCAAGCTCATCATACCTGCAGATTTTATCGTGTTGGACATGGAAGAAGAAGGTATTAGTGCGAATGACTTACCTATTCTGCTCTGAAGACCATTCATGTCAACCGCAAAGGCTATTATAGATGTACATAATGGCAATGTATTTGTGACGGTGCTTGACGAAACAGTTAATGTTGATGTTTTTAAATCCATGAAGCATCTAGTGAGGGCTCTTGATTGTTTAAATGTACAAGTAGTAGATCTAGGAGTCTGTCCAGAATCAACTCCCGCTCTCACATAAATTCAAGATAGCAAAAGAAGCAAGGTCTTACCTCTCCAACATGATCATTCAAGTTATGAAAACATGATCGAGCAACTGAAAGAAGATAAGCAAATGGTTGTTGCTCTCAATTCTGACTTGACAACCAAGATCAATGAGCTATTGGAAGAAAAAGAATCTTCTTCAAGGAAGTTTGCTCAACGGATTAGGCAAATGAAGGCTGAGATCGAACAAATGGATAAAGCATTAAAGATCATGAAGAATAAGGTGTAAGTCCTAGAGTCACGCAGCGGAAGGAAATTTTAAAACTTTTAAAAAATAATTTAAGGGACTCAAATTAACCATGTATGATATAAAAATAAATAGGGTAAGATTCATAATCATACCTACAAGCTAACTCCTTCGTTCTTTCTCTTGTTGATATCGCTTTCTGATTTGTACCACTGAATCTTCCTCGCTATCTCCGGTGTTCCGGAAACTGCGTGTGGGCACATCACGTGCTTCAAGAGGTTGAATGGAGGTTGAAGAAGACACACAAAACAACACTTACCTTGTGTAGGAGAGGTTCGGCCACCCTATATCAAAGACAAGTAGTAAAATCTTTTTATTCTTTTTTCTTTTTTATCTTCTCTTGGCCACACTACCTCTCTTTGTTTCTTCGTATGCTTTTGTATCTACTACCAATTACCTTAATTGAGTTGTAAAGACACTAAAACTATTGATATAGTTTTTGTTTTTTAAAATATCAAATATTTAAAAAGCCAAATATCTTTTATCTTCTTTTTTAAAAACAAATATTAAAAACAAAATCTCCTGATATTTATATCTGTATATCAATATCATGATAGGGTTACAAGAGTCCTAGATTAAATAGGATTCTAAATCCTATTTAATTTAATGTTGTCACTGTGACTCAAACCCTTGACCTGCTAAAGATAAAACAATCAATATTATTTTATATCTTTGCTTTGGTCTTGGCTCAAACCCTTGATCTCAATAAAATAATTAATTCTATTAATAATTCATAATTATTAATATAATTAAATAATCACATTATTTAATTTAATTAATTATTAATCCATTAATTAAATAATCACATCATTTAATTAATTGTCTGAATTAAATCCTTGTTACTTTTGTAACAAAATTAATTGGACCATCCAATTAATTATCCGTGACCATCAACGTTCCGAACTAGCAAGGGGACCTAATGAACCCACAGTCTTGAGCTCCAATAATATTTAGAAAAATTAATTAAACTCTTTAATTAATATTTCATGATTATTAACCTCAGAGTTACTCCACTAAAAATCTAAGGCTGCACTCTCGTAACTGTAGATGTTTTTTCACGAACCAAAATTCAGTGTCCATCGATATAGCTATTACATATCGTATGATCCTCCACAAGTAGTTCATAATTAGAGTTGGGTCATAAAGTCCGTTATACCCCTCTAATTATATCTTTTCCATTAAGTACCATTGATTCTCTAATGAACAATTATATCATTCATTCCTTTACAGAAGAAGGAGAGCGCTCTTAATTTTTTAAGCCCCAAATCAACCCTTAAGGAAACTACTTCTCTACTTCTTGTAAGAATGAGTAGATTCCACTATTGTGTACAGAACTTCTCAACCACAAGCCAAACCGCGATTCCAAGATATGGAGATATTGTTTGGGAATGCTACTCTGATCTCACCCATGTAAATCAAAAACCACAATCTAACCTAAAAGAGTTAGTAAGAAACTCAAGATTAAGGTCACCCATATACAGCCATCATTTGTCGATATATATCTCCCCATGTAACGGATATTATTGAGAGATTCATATAGATCGTAGCTCAGTCCTTATGATCACATCTTATAAGGTGCCTCCATTCTCATATCATCATATGAGTGGTTCAGGATAGGACCACCGTACATTACGAAATGGACCGCAGATGTAGATTAACCACAAATAAAGTACCTAACTTTATTTGCTCTCTTCGGACTCTTTAAATTACACGTCTCAAACTGAATTCTTCTGTATATGACACTCATATACTCAGTTCGAGATTACATTTGGCAATCTTAGATGTTTAGCACATATGATATAAATAATGTAAAAACCTCAATTTTTATGATTGGCTTATTTCATGACAAACCACATTGGGGATGATTGAGTAATGGATAGCTTAGGTCTTCTTAATGATTATCAAGACAAGCTTCCAAGCAGCTCCATGACTTCAAGATCAAGAGCTTTAAAAGGTATATCACTTGACTTTGATTCTTGAAGAGATTAGGTGCACACACACACTTACATGCATTCTCGTATTACTTTGCATTTGTACTTCCATGATTGTGTGCATTTATGTCTCAATTCACACGAGCACTTCTTTGTTTGTCTTTACGTGTGGTTGTTTTATTTTATGTTTTCCATTGTGTTCGGAAACATCCACACTCGCATAATGGTGTGCTTGTGCTGTGTCCGCGCTTGCACGATGATGTGTTTTTGGTCTTTGCATGTTGTTTGACCGCTCTAGAAGTTGTCCCTTCCAGGTGTTGATCGGCGGTCAGTTCGGCAGTAAGGGTGACAGCCGACTGAGGCACCGTTTGGAACCATACCTACTGGTCTGTGTTCGGCGGTTTGATCGGCGGCCAATGTGACCGCCAAATGGGGCACCGTTTGAAACCAGACATTTCTAGTCTTCGATCAGCGGTTGGGTCGGCGGTCATCCTGACCGCCGAATGGCCCGCCAAATTGCACCGGATGGGTAAACTTGTCTTTTCACGTCAATTCATTTTGGGCCTCTATGAATACCCCATTATCTCTTCTTCTTCCCTAACTCTCCTGCATTTACATAAACCCTAGAGAGAGAGAAAGAGAGAGTCTTAAGAGAGAAAGCTTCATTAACTCTCCAAACCCAAAACCTATCTTCATCTTGTATCATTCAACATTATTTGAGCATGGGTCTTCTTGGTTTCATGACTAAGTAAGTAAGAACTTCATTGAATATCATTTATTGTTCTTCTTACTCTAGATTAGGTATTTATTGCTTGATTAAATACCTAGACTCTAGTTATTGCATATATTTATGAGTCTTTATTGCATGATTGGGTTTGTTTGTTGATAGCTAGCATTTAGGACATTATTGCCCTCTAGCTAAGTCTCTATGCTTTGCATTTAGACATTATTATGTATTCCTCATTCATTGCATTTCTTGATTGCATATTTATTGCCCTTGATTATATGTTGTGACAACTTGTGTTGGTTGGACTTTATTTAACAATTAGGTTGTTAGATTTTATCTACATCCAATTGAGTCCTTGTATATGAACATGTAAGCATTGTTTGATAACTAGGTTGTTTAATTGCATTATAACATCTAGTTAAGCATTTTGTGTTTGGTCTTGCACATTATTGCATTGAGTATATTGTCATATATACACTTAGACTTTTAATTCTCTTCATAGAGTTAAAGTCTTGTGGCTTATAGGTGAAGTTGCACAAGCAAGAGAAGTCTTGCAACCAAGGGTGGGTTGGCAAGCATTGGTCAAGTGCCACTGTAAAAGGCCCGATGCGTAGAGTAGGAGGTGCTCACGCCAAGAGTATGGATCATGGGATATCACTAGGAATTGAACCAAAAGTAACGAGTGGTAGTGTCCATAGCCTGAGGTTGTCGAGAGTGAGAGTCCCAGTATCACTTGAGGGTGTAACTTTTTACTCATATAGTAGATTTTTATGATCGTGTGTGGCTAGAAGGATAGCCCGTAGTTTTTCCCTTAGTTTCCACATAAAAGTCAAATGTTCTTTATATTTCCGCACTTTACTTGATTTTACATGATTCTTTGTTGAGTTAATTGTTATTAAGATTGACTAATCAAAAAATTGGTGATAATCGATTAACAACCCATTCACCCCCCCTCTTCTTGGTTGTATTAGACACACGTTTTAGAGTGTATTTTCAATTGGTATCAGAGAGTGGGTTCCTAGACATACTTATGTGATTCTTGCTCTTGATTGTGTGTCTTGCATTTGTGAACATCTTGTCTGATGCATTCATCTGCATTCATCTCATTTATTAAATACTATGAGTGGCTTTGAGATGTTAGAGGTACGTTGATCTCTGAGGTGCCTTGAAGAATTAAAGAATGCCAAGGTCTAACAACCTTAAGCTCAAGGCAAGGGCAAAGCTTTATCCAAGCAACCTGCCACTCAAGGAAAGTCCATATAAGCCTTTGTAACTCAACCAAAGCCTAGGCAATCCAAGAAGAAAAGACAAGTCCTTGAGAAGTCAATCACCTCCTCCAACAAGCCAACTATGAAGAAAGAAGATGATCACAAGAAACAAGTCCAACCAAGAAGGCAAGATCAAATAGCTTAACCACCTCAACAAGCTAGACCACAAAGGTGTCACCAATCGGCTCAAGCTCCAAGGAGAAGCAAACCGAAGCACAATCAAAAACAACCTCACCAACATGGTGATGCCTCGATGAGATCTCAATGCAATGGTATAAACTCTTCTTTTATACCTACTTGTCATTTTTATGGTATGATTGGTCACTTAAGACCAAATTGCTTTAATTACATCAAGAGGTGTAGGTTAGAGAGCTTGAAAGAAAAATGGTTGAAAAAGATGCAAGTATGTATGAACCTAGGGAATTTAGTTCAATGACCACTAGAAATGTTAAGGTAGGACCTAGGTGGGTTAGAAAAAATGAACCCGCTTGCCTGAGTGTCCATGTGACTCCCGTAGATGCAATTAGGTCCATTAAGGTGGGACCTAGGTGGGTTAGAAAGAATGAACCCGTTTGCCTGAGTGTCCACGTGACTCCCGTAGATGCAATTAGGTCCATTGGACTTGGTAGGTCTATAGGGGCTCATGCCTCACATTGACATGGTTGGAATTGACCCCATTTGGGGAGCTCAAGCAAAGAGAGCGAACTTACATGATTTATTACGTGCAAAAAAGTTGATTTATTTTATGCTCTTTTGATAATTGCTTGAGATTCTTGGTTGCACATATATGCTTATATGGTATAATTTTTTTTAATAAGTGTGCATCATTGCTTTGTTTAATGAGTAAAAAGCTTTGTTTAATGAGTAATAAGTGTGCACCATTGCTTTGTTTAATGAGTAAAATTGGTAATAATCTATTAACACCCCCCCCCCCCCCCCACACACACACACACACACTCCTCCCGCCCCTCCCTCTCTAGGTTGTATTAGACACACGATTTAGAGTGTATTTTCCAATAATATGAGACATATAAATTGAATAAAAAACAACTTCTTTTATTTATAATTTATCTTCATTTATAAAATACAAGATTTAAGGCAAAAACTCCAACAATCTTCCACTTGCACTAAAACAGGTGAGACATATCTCGTAATCCTAGACCCTCTAGGTGACCTTCAAACACTTTAACCGTTAAGATCTTCGTAAATGGATCAGTTTGATTGTCCTGTGATGTTATCTTGATCATAGAGACATCTCCTCTCTGCATTATCTCCCTAATAAGATGATACTTCATCTCTATATGCTTCCCTCTTTTGTGGCTTTTTGGTTCTATGGAATTAGCCACAGCACCAATATTATCACAATAAAGTGTGATGGGTTTATCCAGATCTGGAACAACTTCCAGATCACTCAAAAACTTACGGAGCCATACTGCCTCCTTAGCTGCTTCACAAGAGGCTATATATTTAGCTTCCATGGTGGAATCAGCAATACATGATTGCTTGACACTCCTCCACACAATGGCTCCACAACTAAGGGTGAATACTGACCCAGACGAGGATTTTCTAGAATCCATGTATGACTGAAAGTTAGAATCTGTATATCCTAACGAGATCATATCCTGTCATGAATATACTAGCATATAGTTTCTCATTCTCCAAAGATACTTGAAAATGGTCTTTATGGCAACCCAATGATCTAATACCGGGTTGGATTGAAACCTGCTGGCTACTCCCACTACGAAGTAGATATCCGATCTCGTGCATAACATAGCATACATGAGACTACCTACTGCTGATGCATAAGGTATTTGTCTCATATCCTCATTTGATTTGAGGTGTCTTAGGAGATTGTTCCTTAGACAGATGAACTCCATGCATGGAAGGTAAATAACCTTTCTTGGAGTTCTGTATTGAGAATCGCACAAGAATCTTATCGATATACGATGCTTGAGATAATGCCAAGAGTTTGTTCTTATGATCCCTTATTAATTGGATCCCTGGAACATAACTCACATATCCCAAATCTTTCATTTGGAATTGGCTTGCCAACCAGCCGGTTTACTTTCGATAACATCCCTACATCATTCCCAATGAGTAGGATATCATCTACGTATAGGACTAAGAAAACTATCTTCTTGTCAATGATCCGCTTGTAAACACAAGGCTCATCGATGTTTTGCTCAAAGCCATAGGTTTGATAGCATTATCAAACCTAATGTTCCAAGATCTAGATGTTTGCTTCAGTCCATAAATGGACATTTGTAGCTTGCAAATCTTTTGCTCTTGATCATGGGATACGAATCCCTCTGGTTGCATCATATAGATGCTTTCATCAAGATTGTCATTCAAAATTGCAGTCTTGACGTCCATTTGCATATTTTCATAATTGAAATAGGCAGCAATGGATAAGAGAATCCGAATAGACTTAAACATAGCTATTGGTGAGAATGTCTCTTTATAATCGACCCCCTCCTTTTAGGTATAACCATTTTCCATTAGCCTTACTTTAAAGGTCTCTACCTTCCCATCTACTCCTCTATTTCTCTTGTATATCCACTTACATCCTACGGGTTTTATCTCATCTAGTAAGTCTATAAGTTCCCAGACTGAGTTGGAGTACATGGACTCCATCTTGAGATTCATGGCTTTAAGCCATTCCTTTTTGTTAGAATCTTCCATTGCATGTTTAAATGAAAATGGATCATCCACACAATCATTAGAGACAACAACTTGTGCCTCTCCAATACCTAAATAGCAATCAGGTTGTCGTACAACCCTACCACTACACTTAGGTGGTGGTGTGGTCTGACTAGGAACTGTCTAACTCTTATACGTATGTGGAACAACAACTGTTGTTGATTGAGCACTGGTCGTACCAGGATCTAAGTCATTTAACACAATCTCACTTCGAGGTTTATGATCACTCATATAGTTCTCCTCAAGAAACGTCGCATTTGTCGATACAAACACTTTGTTGTCTTCAGGACTATAGAAGTATCCACCTTTAGTCTCTTTGGAATATCATACAAATAAGTAGACAATAGATTTAAGGTCTAGCTTTCTAGTTCTTTTCTTCAGTACATGTACTGGACACCCCCATATACAAAAATGTCGCAAACTAACTTTACGACCATTCTACAACTCTAGGGGAGTCTTAAGAACAGATTTGGATGGCACTACATTCAGAATGTAAGCCGCTATTTTTAGAGTATATCCCCAAAAAGAGTTTGGTAATGATGAGAAACTAATCATAGATCCCACCATTTCCATTAGGGTTCTGTTTCTCCTCTCCGCAACACCATTCTGTTGTGGTGTACCTGGAGCTATGAGTTAAGATATAATCTCATGCTCAACTAAGTAGTCTTCAAACTCTTAGTCAAGGTACTCACCTCCATGATCTGATTGTAGAACCTTGATTGTATTGCCCAATTGGTTCTCAATTCAGCTCGAAATTCTTTAAACTTTTCAAAAGTTTCCGACTTCTATTACATTAGGTAGACATATTTGTATTTTGAGTAGTCATCTATAAAGGTGACATGATACTCATAACCATCCTTTATTTTAACATTCGTTGGTCCGCAGACGTCTGAATGTATAAGCTCTAGTGGTTCTTTAGCTCTAAGCCATTTTCTAATAAAAGGTCTCTTGGTCGTTTTACCTTCCAAACAGGATTCGTAGACAAGTAAGGTGTTGACCCTTAACTAATTTAAGGGTCCACTTTTTACTAGTCTATATATCCTGTCAATGTTGATATGGTCAAGTCTTAGATGTCATCGATACGTTTCATAACCTGGAGAAACTTTTTGTTGTTTGGTTTTAGATTTTTCAACTTTAAACAATTCAGCATTGAGCAGTGTTATATGAATTAACAGTCTTAATTCATACAAGTTGTTTTCATTTAAACCCGAACATATATTCAATCCATTCCTAGAAATAATAACAGTCTTATTATTAAAAGAAACTGAATAAAATTGTTCCAACAACTTGGATACAGAAATCAAATTTCTTGTAAATCCAAGAATTAAATCAACATTGTTCAAAACTAAAAAAACAAATATTAAATTGGAGTCTAACTACTCCCACTGCTTTAGATGAAACGACGTCCCCTGACCCAACGTGCATTGAGAAGGCTCTATCCTCTAGCTCCGTCCAAGAATCAATCCACTGCAAAGAAGAACAAACATGGTTAGTGGCCCCAATAACAAGTAAATCACATTTACCTTTTGCTTTTTTCTTCTTCGCGACCTCTTCTAGATACTGAGGATAATTCCTTTTCAAGTGATCGACCTTGTCGCAACGGAAACACTTTCCTTTGCCTTTGCGGGTTGAGGTGCTCTTCCTTTTACTTTGGGCTTTCTTGTTCTTGGGCTTGGGCTTAGCCTTAGCCTTGCTAGGCAGACCTCTTCCTCTTCTTGGATCCAGAAGAAGATAGTTCGGCAACATTTGCCTCACTGGTCTTACCTTTGTGGTCCTTAGTCATGGACTCAAAGGTAGTGAGCTCATTCAGCAACTAAGTTAGGATGAACTTTAACTTGTTCATCTCGTAGTTGCTCTTGAACTAATCAAAACTCTTTGGAAGAGTTGTCATTATGATGCTCACCTGGCTTGCCTCATTAATGGCCCCGCCATTGACCTCAATTGTGTTGAAGTGGGACATCATGCCCAGGACATGTTCCCGGACCGATGACCCCTCCTTCATCCTAGCAAGCATTGTGGAATGAACAGCTTCGTGCCGATTTTGCTCGAATGGCTGCCCGAACATAACTTGCAATAACTCCATGATTTCAAATGATGTAGTCATTGTCTTGTGCTTGGTGACAAGCACATCTGTCATACTGGCTAAAAGATATATCTAGGTCTTCTCATCAACTGAGACCCATTTCTGGTGTTCCTTACAAACATTTTGTGTGGCATAAGCAGCAGGCACTAGAGGACATTCATCTATAAGCACGAACTTAAGGTCTTTGGTTACTAGGATTGCGTTAATATGATTTTTCCATTTTGTATAGTTTTCACCAGTTAATTTCTCATTAGCGAGGATTTGTAAAAGTGCAGACGACATTGCTGAAAAAATAGATAAAAGATTTCATTCATCACATGTAAAATTTTGGCATAAAATCAAACATGATGCATGAACAAGTTCAATGAACAAGAAATAAACCCTACAAATTGTTACTACGCCTCGACAATCCAACATACCACAAGGAAGTGCCGTTTTAGGGTAGGTCAAGTACTTGCATGTTGGACCGAGACATTCTCAGTCAAATGATATACCAGAATAACTCTTATTCTTAAATCATTCAACCATCGTTTGTTTTAGTCAGCATCTTAATAAACCTATTTACTAAATCCTTTGTAAATGTTACCCATCATTTCAAATCTCATGAACTTAACTTGAGAATTACTACCTTAGGGTCAGTCAATCCCAAAATACATTTTGAAATCTTATCCATTAGAAAGTCAACCTTGATATTGACTCTCATGGAAACATTCCTTAGGGAGGACGAAAAGAAAGCCGTCTCGAGGCCCCACTTGAATCTCACGGTATTGAACTAACGATGGAGATTGAAGGACATATTGTAATATATCCCTCTCGCATTCACTATTTTCCAATTAGGGTTTTCATTTATTAATGCACCTAGATTATACTAAGATTTAACAGCTAATGTAACTCTAAATGTCTAGGACATTTTAGTAAATTAGTAGAATCTCATTCTACAAACTAATTATTAAACTATCCAATTTTTTAACAATTTAAAAATCTAGTTTATTAATCTAATTCTAATCTACGTAGACCAATTTACTAAGACTAGAATTAATACTGTGATTTGCCAAGTTTTAACTATTAAAATTAAAACACATTTTTCAGTCCAATTATTATTAGGGCATTAATCAAATTAATCCTAACAATAATAAAAGGACCTATTTAATTAATAGATTAGTTATTAATGAGAATTACCAAGTTTTTTATACCTAAAAAACTAAACTCATTATTAATAGCCAATTATGTGATATGCCAAATTTTAATCACATTAAAAAAATAATAAAACACATAATGTGAATGGCTATTGTGCATGTATGACATTTAATAAAATGCATGTGTGCACTACTAATCTATATGGCATGTGTATACATGGCAATGCTTTAATTATCACATAATAAAAACATACATGAATTGACCGAGTACAATGGGTTTATCTAACTTTAATAAAAAACTAATTACAAAGAATTAATCCAAGGCATTACTTGGTCTTATTGTAATCCATCTTTTCTTCAAGTCCATCTGTAATATTTTCTACGTCTTTTGGGCCTAAAATAAAGTCCAACTTGATTTATTTTAATGGATCCATCTCATGGATTAAATTCCTTAAAGCCCAAGTGTTACTCTAACACTTTTCGAAGACCCGAGATTTCCCAAAAAACAGCCCAAACACACTCGCGTATACGCAGCCCTAATGCTTACGAATGTGCAATCCTAGCGCATTACTCGTGTGGCCGCATTTGCATGCATAGCTAGCGCAAAAAAACAAGCGCAATAGCTGTTGCGCATGCATGAGAAACACTCGGACTGCATATTGAAGCATTGCACGTAGGCGTGCGTTAATGCTACACAAATACACAATAATTGCATGTTGGATGTTGCGCAACACTTGCACATGTGTGTGTGTTAACAGGTGCACAAATACAATAGTATGCATGTTGCATGATGCGCAGCACTTGCGCATGTGTGTGTTGACAGCTGCACAAATACAACAATTGTATGTCTGTTGCTTTTGTGTGACAATTGCACACATGTAGCTGCGCCATCGCACAAACAGGTTCGTGCGGCTACTGTGATACGCGTTCCGGATCATTGTTCTTCGCCGTATTATATTAATAAAAAAAATTAACAACAGAACAACAAAATAAAAAATAAATATTTACCATCTAGTATTAATATTACAACCGAAAAAAATATTACATTTAATATCCAAAACCTTAAAACCTACCGTACCATACAATTAACGATCAATCATGCTTTAAAAAAATCTAACACATCATACATTCATTATATTGTGCCTACACAAATATACATGCAATAAATCAAGAAAAAAAACCGATTTATTCTAATATATCGTACTAGGCCTCTGATACCAATTGTAAACCCTAGAGTCGCGCAGCGGAAGGAAATTTTAAAACTTTTTAAAAATAATTTAAGCGACTCAAATTAACCTATACGATATATAAGAATAAATAGGGTAAGATTCATAATCATACCTACAGGCTAACTCCTTCGTTCTTTCTTTTGTTGATATCGCTTTCCGATTTGTACCACCGGATCTTCCTCACTATCTCCCGCATTCCGGCAACTACGTGTGGACACGTCACGTGCTTTAGGAGGTTGAATGGAGGTAGAAGAAGACACACAACACAACACTTGCCTTGTGTAGGAGAAGTTCGGCCACCCTATATCAAAGACAGGTAGTAAAAAAAAATTCCTTTTTTTTTATCTTTTCTCTTGGTCGCACCCCCTCTGTTTTTTTCTTCGTATGTTTTTGTATCTGCTACCAATGACCTTAATTAAGTTGTAAAGACACTAATTATTGATATATCAAATAGGTTTTTGTTTTTTAAAATATCAAATATTTAAAAAACCAAATATCTTTTATCTTCTTTTTAAAAACAAAATCTCCTGATATGTATATCTATATATCAATATCACGATAGGGTTACAAGTGACCTAGATTAAATAGGATACTAAATCCTATTTAATTCAATGTTGTCACTGTGACTCGAATCCTTGACCTATTAAAGATAAAATAATCGATATTATTTTATATCTTTGCTTTGGTCTTGGCTCAAACCCTTGACCTCCATAAAATAATTAATTCTATTAATAATTCATAATTATTAATATAATCAAATAATCACATTATTTAATTTAATTAATTATTAATCCATTAATTAAATAATCACATCATTTAATTAATTGCCTAAATTAAATCCTTGTTACTTTTGTAACAAAATTAATTCGACCATCCAATTAATTATCTGTGACCCTTATTACCATTAACATTCCGGGATAGCAAGGGGACCTAATGGACCCACGGTCTTGAGCTCCAATAACCCTTAAAAAGGTTAATTAAACTCTTTAATTAATATTTCATGATTATTAATCACAGAGTTACTCCACTAAAAATCTGAGGCTGCACTCTAGTAACTGTAGATGTTTTTTTACAAACCAAAATTCAGTGTTCATCGATATAGCTATTACATATTGTATGATCCTCCACAAGTAGTTCATAATCAGATTTGGATCATAAAGTCTGTTATACCCCTCTAATTATATCTTTTCAATTAAGTATCATTGATTCTCTAATGAACAATTATATCCTTCATTCCATTACGGAAGAAGGAGAGCGCTCTTAATTGTTCAAGCCCTGAATCAACCTTTAAGGAAACTACTTCTCTAATTCTCACAAGAAGGAGTAGATTCCACTATTGTGTACAGACCTTCCCAGCTACAAGTCAAACCGTGATTCCAAGATACAGAGATATTGATTGGGAATGCTACTTCGATCTCACCCATGGTAAAGCAAAAGCCACGATCTAACCTGAAGGAATCAGTAAGACATTCAGGATTAAGATCACCCATTGATCGGACGATAAATGTACGTAATTGAGGTCCCCATTTCCTAGCTTTTGTTCTCATTTTCGAGCATATTTTTCTATATAAGTGTTTGTTGAGCTTTGTATAGGCACATATTCCCTACAATAAGGTTTGCGCTTAAAGATTAGTTTGGGAGCCAAAATTTGAGCTTAAAAGTGAAGAAATGGAAACTATACAGAGTTGTCATGGCCTCGCCATTGACCAAAACCGCGGCATGATTCGTGGTTAACCATGGCAAGTTTTCATGGTGGATCTATTGTCGAACCAGAATGCGACATAGAGACCGCGGCACAGGTCAACTCTATTTTCCAATGGTTAATGGGCTGAAATTGTAAAGTGCCCATACAGAACACATGCATTTCGGGGTTCATATCTCCCTCCTCATAATGAACAGGGTTTCGTACCACCTATTTGTAGAAAGACCCAGAAGTCTAATTTTTAGTGGTTTTTACGGATCAAAATTATGGGTTTTCTAAAGGGAGTTATGATCATTTACGTAACGGTGCGCGAGGTTGGAAACCAGACCGCGACAGAGAGCTTTGCGCAGAACACTCAACTTTCGGGGGGCATATCTCCCTCCTCAGATCGAACCATAATGAGTTATATATATGATTGGAAAGCCTCATAAGTTTACTTTCCAACAGTTATAAGGATCGCAATTCCGAGTTTTCTAAAGGGAGATATACGCGTTTTCGTAAAGGTACGCGAAGCTAAAATTCCATACCAGTGTGCGAGGCCACTTACGAGGCGAACAACCCACACTCTCCTCACCACTCGCCTCAACCTCTACCCAAACATCACAGAAGGCGAGGTGACTTGTGAGGCGACCATTCCACTCGCCTTGAATCCTGGAAAGGCTAAAATGGTCATTTCGCACCCTAATTCGTCCCCAAACCATCTGTAACTATAAATACACCTTTTCTTCTCCTCTCTTCAAAAAAAAGAATAGCAGTAGCCCTTCATTTTCTTCATCTTCTTCACCAATCAAGAGAGAGGGAGAGGAGCTTTCAAGAGCATCCATGAAGGTTTTCCTTCGTGGATGTCTCTCCACGACCATTTCTACACATCCTCCACCACTTTTAAGAGTCGATTGTAATGAGATCGGAGTGGTCTAAGACCAATTTTGAGCTAGGGATTCATGGAGCACGTGGAGGGATTTCTTCAAGGGTTGTCTCCTTTAAACTCATTCTCTTTGTATTTCATGTTTTCTTGATTATGTAATCCCCACTTAAAATTATTTGTAAACCTATTTGTGCTCAATATATGTGATGTTTGTTATTAATTTCATTTGGGTTAAGATTCATTCTTGTTATTATTGATAATCTTTTATCTTGATATGCATGTGTGTGGGGATTGGAAATTGATATGTATTCATGGATGGGATTAGGAGTAGATTAACTTAATTGTAGGAGTAGTTGTAATCAAATATCCCATTTGTGTGTGTATATCTTTGGAAGGTCGAAATGCCTTGTTTTGATAGGTTTGAGTGTATGTGGGTTTCGGTTGTACCTCCATGGATGACCAATCCGGGTATAACGTTGACCACTTAGCCCTTAAGAATGGATGAAACTTGTTTTATGCACAATCTTGCTAGAATAGGTTTTGGCTATATGTTCATATGCTTAATGGTAGGGACTAAAGGCACACTTTGGGGAGTGAGAAATGTCTCGAATCCCTTAGTTAAGACAAGAGGTGCAATTTCTCAATCCATGACCTTTGGGGAGTGATTTGTGTCTCGAGTCTCTTAATTGAGAGAATAAGCCTTTAACTTGAATTAGAAGTGCTTAATGTCTTAGGTTGGCTCTATGTTCTGGTGTTTAATGTGTCTTTGATCTTAAGACATCATTTCTCTATCCATGACCTTTGGGGAGTGATGATTTGATTTTGGTATTCCTTAATCAACGACTGATTCGTAATAATAAATGATTTGGTCTCAGAATCTCTTAATCTTGAGAACGAGCTGCTAACTAATAGGATGTCCTTAATGCCTAACAATCACTATTTGTGCACTTATGTATGGTTAACTTATGTACCTTGTGTAACCATAATCCTACATCACTCCAAGCCACCCTTTTAGTATTTGTTACTTTAAACACCATTCTCTCCCTTCCATATTCTTTTGTTTTTATTTGCACTCATTTACATTTCCTTCACACTCACACACATCATTCTCACCACATCCGCATTCTATTTACATTGCTTTCAATAAACACTAAAACATGAGACGGTTGACGGATAACTCCTCCCCGCAGAACGATACCATTATTTGCTGCTATACTAGTTATTAGTCACTAGAACCCGTAAGGTTGAACTTATAAATATCTTTTGACGAGAGTACAACGACGCTCTCATCACCCATATACAACCATTATTTGTCGACATAAATGAATCTCCCCATGTAACTAATATTGTTGAGAGAATCATATAGATCGTTGCACAGTCCTATATGATCACATCATATAAGATGCCTTCATTCTCATATCACCATATGAGTGGTCTAAGATAAGACCACCGTATATTATGGAATGGACCACAGCTATAGATTAACCACAAATAAAGTACCCAAATTTATTTGCACTCTACGGACTCTTTAGATTGCACGTCTCAAACTGAATTCCTCTGTATATGACACTTATATACTCAGTTCGAGATTACATCTGTCAATCTTGGTTGTTTAGCACATATGATATAAATATTATGAGACATATAAATTGAATGAAAAAAACTACTTCTTTTATTTATAATTTATCATCATTTACAAAATACAAGCTTTATGGAAAAAACCCTAACATAAGGAACTTGAAAGCATTGCCAAGCTTATAAAGGCCGAGCAAGAGATCAAGTCATTGACAGCCGACATGATACAACAAATGGCAGAAGTTATGATCACTAAGGAGAGTAAGGACGAGTTGAGTGATTCTATCGCCCAAAAAGTCAATCCGATTCTGAAAGGAGAAGAAGAAACATAAGGAAGAGAGCCTTACCATTGAATCACAGCCACCAAGAAGGTAACTTTTATAGATTTGTTCTCGTTTGTCATTTTTGCAATGTAAAAGGTCATATTCGACCAATGTGCCATGAGTATCTCAAACAATGCAAACATGGGAGAATGAATCAAAAGAATGTGAAAGAGGTGTGGATGAGAAAGGACGAGCTCAAAGAAGTTGAGCATGGTGGAACTATTAGATTAAAGAAGATTGGTAACGAATATGCCATTATAATTTCACCATCAACAGAGAAGAGCTCGAGGATAGTAAAATCGATCATGCTCAAAAAGTCGTAGAGCTCTCATGCGTCTTGCCTAGACGTTAAATACAGCGTTTGGTGGGAGGTAACCCACCCAGGTACAATTTTCTTTTCTTTTGTTTGATTTTTCATTTTTGATTTTGAGTCTTCAAATTGTGTGAGTCTGGAACACCCTTTAGCTAGAATTGAGCATTGCTTTATTTTGGTTTCAAACTTTAGTGAGAGACAAAGTTGAATTTGGGTTTAGGGGTGTCCTGAAGTTTTAGTTTGATGTTTAGAACATATGTTTTTGATGTGTGCATGTCTGAGTTAGGCAGAACAGGTCTGTAGCTGCAATTTTGTGCTTTCGTGGCATGTACCGCGCACTAGACACACAAGTATAGACCGCGGCCTCCATAGCGTGGAACCTCTGACAAGTTTTGTAGGGTGTACCACCCTTCAGGTCCTTTTATCTGCAAGGCGATTTCCACTGCAGGCATCCTATGGAGAGTTTCACGCCCCATACTGGCCCTTATGCAATTCAGTCTGCACTGTGGCTTCTACTGTAACGATCTTCTAGTAATTACCGCGGCGTCAGGTTCTCCTACCCGCATTGCGGGTCGTGCAGCGAGGCAATTCTGGAGACTACTGCGGGAAGCACAGCCCATCAGACTCATGACCCAATCACAGCTTATACAGTGGTCATGCCCTATATAGTCCTCATCGGTTCATTCAATTACACAAATCAAGTTTTCTCTAAACTTTCAACTTTTCTTCTTTCTTGACTCTTTTCTCTCAACATCTCAAATCTCAATAAAAAAAAGTTATGATCCTATTTCTATTTCTCAATTACATTTTTATGTTTTGTGTTGCATTGCCGAATCTTTTCCCTATTTGTCTTGCACTTCAATTTCAACATTGAGGACAATGTTGGGTTTAGGTTTGGGGGGTGTGAATTCATGTTCATTTTTATTTTTATTTTTATTTTTTGATTCTTCGTCAACTCTGCGAGAAAAATAAAAGTGTCATGTTTTGAAATTTTTTGAGGAAAAAGTTTCGTTAAAACTGTATTCATTGGTGAAGAAATAAATTTTTCTGTTCTAGTTGCGTTCTTCGTTTTTTTATATGGATTCAACGATATAAAGAACGTAAAATTCTGGGTGATGGCTTAAAAGTTAAGATTATTTCTTCATCTGAAGGTCAAGGGTGATGCCATGTTTTTGAAATTCTGCACATACACAGTTTTCGACGTCTGTTTTCTCACTTTTCCAATTCGAATTTTAAGATGTTTTCTAAGTGTGAATTTGCATGTCTTTTTCTTTTGTTAAAATGTTGTTAACTTTCGTTGAGACATTTGAGAGATATGCATTAAAGAATAGACATAGGTTGATTTCAAAAGTCAACAGTTTTTGAAATTTTTGTCCTCCATTTTGAAAGGCTTCTTTTGTGTGCTTTAAGAGCCATAATGTATGCTTTATTCACTAAGTTTAGACTAACATCTTGCCACTTATAGTAGTGCATTCCATTTTTCAAAATTTTATGACATGCTCTTGATGTGATTTTGGATAGAATGCTTAATTGGATTGTCATGATTATTAATGGAGACTACCCTTGTGAGTTCAATAATCCAAAAGGCATACATAAATGATATTATATGAGAGATATTTTGTTTCTACTCTTAAACACTCTTTAGGTTCTTAGCATTATATCCGATCTCTACAGGTTGTACATTGAGCATTATTTCGTCATTAAAAGATTTCACATGTTTATTTTGATCTTGAGTAAGACAAACCAGTGGAAGTACTGATTAGACTATGTGAGCTTGAACTACTTAAAAGACCTTAAATATTTCCTACCTTTTTTGTGTGCTCCATAGCCCTGTTTGAAGCCAAACACTGAATAAGCTTTTTTCTTTCTTCACCGCATTAACTGTAACCCATGTTAGCCTATATTATAGCCATACCTTATAGCTTGGGATCATGCTTTGAGAAGGTGAAGAATATGTGATAGTTCTGCACGTGATTTTGTGCATATTTCAATCAGAGGCCAATGAAGGAAAAGTTGCATTCAATCCAAAAGTGTAAGTCTGAAAGTTATCAATTTTTAAGTAATTCTGTGATTATCAAGTATGACATAATTTTTATTAATAAAAAAAAGGAAAAAAAATTTGCCACCAAAATAAATTGTGTGTTGAGAATCAGAGAATAGATTGTTAGTGAGTGCAATTCAGTCAAATAAATTGCAAAGTTAGTATCTACTCAAAAGGAGTTGACAAGAAAGAGGATGGAGAATTTTGAAGAATTGGACAATGTGAGTGGCATTATTCCACTTACAATGAAAACTAAGAGATGTGTGCAAAGCCGTAAAAGTAATTGAAGACTCTTATGGTATGGTCCTAGGTTTTTGAATTCCTAATTTCCCATTCTTTCTTAGTCTTCACCCAGTGGCCCCATTACAACCTTAATAAAGTCTAACTGGTCTGCTGGTTATTCTTTCTATGAAAGTAGAAGTGAATCATGTGTTTATCTTGTTCATAATGCTTGATTCTTTTCATGAGATCTTTTGCATACAAATCAAGAGTTCTTTCAATGATATATTCATATGCGATAAAACTTGAAAATATCTTGTGCATAACTTTTTTCGCATATGCTTGATGAATGTATTTGCCTAGGTTCTGTGTGAATTAATGAGTGATATCCTGTGAGAATTAGAGTCGATGCGAATTACATCTATGGTATTTAGCGAATGTGACTTTGAAACTAGAATGTCTTGAGCTTGGGCTTTTCATTAAAATTGAGCAATGCATTCAGTTTTGTGACTTAACTTTAGTCTTTATTCAATGGCTCTAGCATGCATTGACTTTGAATGGTACATGCAAGTGTGCATCTCGATTATCTGGTTCTTCGCAAAAATATGTTTGTGGGTAGCATAGCTGTAAAACCTTAGGAGACAAAACTCCTACTACTACGGACACCTAGAGGTTTGAAGGCTTGTAGCATACGCTCAATGCTATCATATTCCCTATGAAAGTGGCTTAGTTAGGATTTTTGGTTTTACTTTAGTTTTTAACTTTTTTGTTTACTTAGTTTTGCTCGAGCACTAGTAAAAGATAGGTTTGAGGGCATTTGATCGGTACATTTCTATACATGTTTTAGGCCCCTAGTACCTATTATTTGTGATTTGTTCTCGAGTGAAATTAGAAATTTTATGTGTTTGTTGAGCATGTGTAGGTCACATTCCATAGAAGAGGTGTTGGATGTTATTTTGGAGAAAATAAGTCAAAATATGTAGCAAAAATGTGATTTTTTTACAGTCCATACCGCAATCCAGGCAAGGATTCAAAACCGCGGCATCAACCGCAGTCATTTCTAGAAGTTCAATGCTACATAGACCGCGATTCAAAAGCATCTGTCTGTGCCGTGGCACATACCGTGGAAAGTTGATTTTCAGCTAGTACATAATAGCCAGATTACGGGGACCATATCTTTTTGCTACGATTGGATTGTGTATCCTAACACCTATGGATTGAAAGCCCCGTAAGTCTAGTTTCCAACGCACTTTTCAGATTACAATTTCGATATTCCTAAAAGAAGTTATGCCCATTTTAGAACCCAATGGTCAGATCAGTCATGATTCCGTGAATAATTTAGGGATTTATTTTGCAAGTTGTAGATCCCTACTCACCGGTGAAAGAACCCCTTCTTTGGAATGGGAAATATTGCCTTTTTGGACATGTGTAAGAGTCTTGGGCAACAAGTAGACACCTAATCCTTTTCCTACATGAATAAGAATCAATTTAGATGGATTAGGAAAGAAATAGAAACCCAAAAAGGTAGAGTTCCAAAAGGGAATTGATTTCCTTGTTGTTTAAGGACTAGGTTTATCATCTAAAGCTTATTTAAACCCCTTTGAACCCTAATCTCAAAATATACCAGCCAGGGGAGATTTGACTAGACCACACACCTCACCAGACCACACAATTCTTTTCCATTCATCTTTACACATAGAAGATTCGAAGATGAAGAAGATTTCATCATTGAAGACTTGAAGAATTCATTGGAGACCTCAATGGATCTATTATTTCTCTTCTCTTGTTATGTTTGCTATGTGTTAAGAATTCATTGGAGACCTCAATGGATCTATTATTTCTCTTCTCTTGTTATGTTTGCTATGTGTCACTAAATCATACTAGGGAATCAATGTGAACCTATGTGATGCTCTTGTTATGATTCAAACTTCCATAATTTATTTATCAAATCGAATTCAGATTTATTCAATTCATTATATGTCTTGATTCTTGACTTATGTTAACCTATAGAATGTAATTGATACTTGTCTAGGGTTTTGATAATTTATTAATTGAGATTGCGCTGTAAGACTCTAGGTAGTCTTGATTACTTTTCAATTGAATAAGTATAATTGTTCTCGGCATAGGAATATGCGAGACAATTTTGGTTCACAAATTCTTGCACGTAATAGGTTTTTGGTTATTGCTCGCACATTCTATGAGGGTGAGTAGTGATTGAGAGCACGTGGTTAAACTCGAGTAGGAATAACGGTAATATCGTAAGTAAGATGAGAATGAACCCGGAATTTGGATTAAATCTTGTTAATGGAATTAATTGATGAACATTGAGTATTACATATGGGGAGCATCGGTTACCTAGTTTTTCATCTCTTGATCACAATCACCAATTTCTTGTTATCTACTTTCTTAGTTCAAAATAATTTAGTTTAGTTTAAATCAATCTCAAACCAATCTTTTGGTTACTTTAATTTAACTTTTATTAAAATTAGTTTTAATCAATAGATCACTTTTTCTCGTTGGAACGATCTCTACTTGCCGATGTACTTATCTTCACTATTCGTGCACTTGCGAGTATAGTTTTATAACAAGATTTCAAACATCAAAACCTCCGAAGAGGAAACACCCACGGGTTAATTCCACAACCACCGGCAAACTAGCTTTCACTGTGATGAATAAAAGTATACCCTCAAAAGTGACTACTTCATATGATATACCCTCTATTGGATATCCCTTTATATTCTACCCTCAGGCCTAGTGTAAATTTTACTTATTCTCTATCCAAGACACTTCACATGTCTCTAGAGAGCAACTTTCTATCTGAGACACTTCACATGCCTCTAGAATGATTTTCTTGCTCAACTATCCGGGTCTTTTCAATCCTAGCCAAGACTTCTTTCTTAACTATGCGGAACTTCACAATCCTAGTTAAAACTTTGTTGCTCAAATTGAAGCTTCACACTCCAAATGAGACTTCATTGCTCAAGTTGAAGCTTCACAACCAACAAGAGACTTCCTTGCTCAAGTTGAAGCTTCACACCCTAACACCTTTTGCAAGGCAAACGATCTACATGTAATGCAAATGATGCAAACACATGCAACATAGAATAAGTGATCAATATATCATATGGAAACTAGAAGTGAACAATGAGCACACAATGTATATTTTTCTAATTTATGATCCTATCAACAATGCAATCATACAAATGATGCATGTACATATGAAATGTATGGATTAATCACATTCCATAAAGATCTAGACATAATCATCAAAATTCACAAAACAATGTAGCCTAGTTCTTTAAACATGAACAAAAACCTAGAGCATGTTCAAACACCAAAACACACCTTAAGCCTAAGTTTTATTCATGTTACTAAAGCTTGAAATAAAACATGTTCATTAAGCACATATTTATTACTTTAGAACTAAAACTAAAAAGGCTAGAATCACAAGATATGTTCAACAAAAATCAGCTAGCAATCATTTAGAGCACATAATCACAAAATATTCAATTAAATCCTAATAGGCTCTAAATATACAATCAATTGTGTTATTCCTAAATATGTTCAACTAAAGTGTCCTAGCACATGTAAAAGCTATCAATCATTATAATACAATTAATTGAAGCACAAATAGCCCTAGATAAAAAGCTAGTCACAATACAACACATAAGCATGTGAAAACATAGATGTGTAAAAACCTAACTCACATACATGTCTCTAATCAAGCTCAACTAGCTTAAAATCTAAGCTCTATCTCTCAATAGCTAATTTTCAAGTAACATACACATAAAAAAGAAGAAGACCCAAGGTAATTGAAGACTTTGAAGAGCAAAACACAAAAAATGAACAAACACCTTGTAAAACAGGTGCAGTCACGAATTTAGGTGTAGAACCACCACAAAACTTAAACAAAAGACTTCAACATGAAGATGATAGAAGATTTCAATACGAAGATTCTCCAACTTGAATCACTCAAATCGGATAAGAAATGAGTGAGATATGGTGTTTGGAAGTTGAGAGAATTTTTTGGGAAAATTTTCTACACAGTCTTTTTAGAATTCAAATGAGAGGGAAAGGGATTTTGAAAGAAAGAGAGGGAAGTGATGTGGCATGACATGGAGCTCGGGTGGCAAGTTACACCTCTCCATGTCAGCTCCCCGTGGAGGCGCGTGAGCCTCACGGGGGAGGGGGCCAGCAGGCCATCCTTTCTGTGAGGCTCACACCCCTCCACGGGAATGGAGTGCAAATGGCCTTTGGCAATTTTCGTCTTCCTTTGCGCTTCTCCCACGTTCTTCGACCGTTCACCGGCTTTCGAACTCTGATTTCAAATCCATTTTCGTTTTACGAATCGGGACTCTTTTACCGATATGGACATCAATGAAACTTTCTCAAAAAGTATGGAAATCGATTTGATATGCAAAGACGAAAACCATGTACGATAAAGACACTGAAAGTTTCGTAACTTCCAACTCGGAACTTGAAAACTAATGAATGAATAACCGAAATGACTGGAACTCAATAAGGAATAATATGAGAATATATTCAAGTCCGATATCACAAAACACAAACAAATAAACACATGAACACACAAGAATTTCATTTCCTAGATATAGTCCTAGAACATGTATTTTAAAAAATTTGTCAATTTAAATCTAATGCATGAGCATACAATAATATGTGTGTGTATGTGTCATACCGATTAAGCACAACAATATAGAGACACATATGAATATAATGTGTGTGTGCCTTAAAGCCTTGGAAGAGGGATGAGGTCTAAATATGCCTTTAATATGCAATAAAGCTTGTTCCTCTTAAAGACTTCACTTTGCTTGATAAGCTGTCATTCTTCCTTGAAGCTTGAATCATGATAAGCCTAGACAAGTAAACAATACAAAGGAAATGTCGTTTTGATATGAAATTATACAAAAACATGACTCAAAATCTAACACAACTTCCATGTCCAGGACGACGGCCCCAAAATGTGCTTGCCAGGCGTTGTTTTTGACATAGACAAGAACCTTTGGAGAAGTTAGAAAACTTTTTTCCTTCATATTTTACCATTTTTACAAATTATAATAGATGGTCTTCCCAATATGGTGATCAATCAATTTCTTCATTCCATTTTTACGTGATTATTCATGCTTATATTTTCAGATGATAAATTGTTAATCAACCTAGATAATTAACTATATATGTTTAGTTTTAATTATTTGTGAAAGAGTCTATACATAGTCAATATACACTATAAATTATAAGTTATAAATTATTTGATCCGTTAAGAATTTTTTTTTTCTTCTCTATGTTCTATTTATCGAGATTCATGAAGCAACTTTCAATTACAATGATATGGAATCATTTACAAAGGATTACTTCGTTACAATTCGCAGGTGCCATAAAGTTACTAAACCCATATTGTTTTCGAGGCACCTCTATATTTTAAGAAGAGGCAGTAAAATGGTTTCACTGATATATAGATATATATATATATATATATATATATATATATATATATATATATTCACTGTATATTTATACGATATGTATGAGTCGAATATTGACACGTGTTGTTTGGTGTGTTTATAAGCAGTGACGGACCTAGAAATTTTAATGAGATATGACACTTGAACAAAATAACAATTATATAAAAAAATACTTAAAATTTAAGATCATAATAAAATGAGTTTATTATATAAAAAGAAAAATTGACAGTATAATGAAGTTTAGATAAAATCAAACAAATGGAATACTTTTACTCAAGATGAACTAAACAATCTAACATTTAAAAGAAATAAAAATAAGAAATATAATATTAAAAAATAAATAATAACAAGAGAAACAACATAAACAATGGAAAATTATAATATTTATCCATAAAAATATAAATAACAATATAATTTTGTAATAATAATTTATTTTTGTATTTATAGTGAATTCACTTTAAATTTATATAAAAATAATTAATTAATAAATATTACTAGATATGTTTTTGAACTTTTTATTCTTCTAATTATTGATTTATTGATTCTAAATAAATTAAAATTATAAAATAAAGAAAATATTTAGGATAAAATAAAATGAATCATAATAATAGATTTAGTATTTTAATACAAAAAATAAAATTTGAGATTTTAGAGTTTATTGATTGGATGTTTTAGCTATATCAAACTAAAATTATTAGAAATAAGATAAATTCAATAAAAATAATAGATAATTTGCTATAAAATAAAATTGAATCAGGTAATCACAAATAATGGGCAGTTAAGTAGTTGACAATGACAGGAAAAAGAAAGTGAATTGTTTTGTTGTTGAAGAATAAGATAATTTGAGATGGAATTGGAAAAGAGTATAAAATATAAAAGACATTAAAAAATGTGAGTTGTTTTGTTGTTGAAGCATAAGATAATTTGATATGGAGTTGGAAAAGAGTGTAAAATATAAAAGAGATTAAAAAAAATATTGTTTTGCTTGAAAAATACTAGTACTAGGAATTGAACACTAAACATGAGATTGAAATTGAAGTGTAATATCAGCTGTGCTGGCAGACTTTGAGTTGTATAAAATGTTATTTGTATATATATATATATATATATATCTATATGAAAATACAAAATCAATTTTTTTTTTAAGAATTTGAGGTAGGGCACGGGCCCCACCTGGTCCAAAGATGGATCTGCCCCTGTTTGTAAGTGTCAAAACAAAATTTATAAACCGCAAAAATGCCTCAAAAGTGTTTACAAAACAAGTAAAATGGCAAGTCGGGTATTATCCACAAGGATCGATGGATAGCAAATGATCAAATTAAAAACTCTAGTACTAATTATGCAATTAAAGAAAAATGCAATAAAAGTAAAGTAATTTATTGGTTTGGAAAATATATTATCTAAAAGTTAAGCCCACAATTAAACTAATTTATCTAGGTTAAACTAAATGTAACTAAGTTAGCAAGAAATGGGTGTAAAAATATGATAGTGAGAACCAAGGAATTGACAGATCCAACAAGCAAATAATGGGCATGCAAATTACTCTCATGAATGTTCATAAATCTATTACAACCAACCTAGGGTGTATAGTGTTGGTTGTATATCCCTCATGAGTTACCAACCTAGGGTGTATAGTATTAGCCTCTCACTTGAGATTTTCCATGAATTCACATCTATCAAATATGGGTCTAATCTCTTTATAATGTAATCAACCTATGGTGTATAGTGTTAATTCTTAATTTCTCATAAATGACCAATCTAGGGTGTATAGTATTGGTCACTCAATTAAGATTAGATAAAGATTGAGATTAATAAGACCGGATTTCACATAAGGGGTGTACCCATATTCAATCTTTCCATTCAATTGAGTCTTTAGAAAACCAAGTTGGGTGTATACCAAGTTAATTACTCAAATAATTTCTTAATCAAATAGCAAAGAGAGTAGTGTACAATCAAAGACAAACCAATTTTGGAAAACATTAAACCATTGAATGAAACATATATGATAGATTAATAATGATAGAGTTCAATACATGCCCAACATTCACAAGTGTTTCACATCAAATATTAGGGATAGCAAAATAAGGGTCCAGACCCATAAAAAATTAAAGGTCCAGACCCGTAAAAAATAAAAGGGTCCAGACCCGACCCAGAACGGCAAAACAAACAGTTGGTTCGGGTCTAGACCCAACCCAGTATGAATCCGGATTTTACCCAACCCATTTTTTTTTATGCTTTTTAACCCGACTTTTTCGACCCGAAATTTTGACCTGGAATTTTTTGGGCCATAATATTTTTTAGAAGGTGGGAAATATTTTTTTGAGCCTAAATTTTTACTACCCAAATCTATTAATCACAAATCTAAGCTCATTAAAATTCTAATTTTTTACCATCCATATCTAATAAAAACAATAAACTCAAATATTACAATTTACATCAACAACAAATCTCTAATAAAAACAATCAAGTAAAAAAAATAAAAATAAAAACAATCATGCAGACACTAATGGCACTTCTTCATCTATTGTTTCGGTAGCATATATTTCTTCATGTGGAATGCCACCTAATAAAAACAATCAAGTAAAAAAAAAAATTATTAGCAACCAATATTATATATAAGTATAACTAAATTTGAAACTAATTCAATCCTAGATAAATGAATTGATCGTGACCTTATAGAGGAAATATATATCATATATATTCATTTGAGATTCTTTTGTTCCATTTGAATGATAAACTTCTGTCTACCGGTCTAAATTCACAGACTTTACATATCAAGTCTACAAAAGACACAATTTTTAGTGCATTCAAAGTATGCTCATTCTTACATCCTCATATATGCATATTAAATTGAAGTATCATACATAATCAAACAAAAAGACAAAATCTCCAATGCCGATAGATGAGCAAATAATGGACTAATGAAGATAATACGACTAGTCTCCTCATATAAAAACTTAACATATATCTAACAAAATAACACTGTTGGCTCTGAAAACTCAATTCTTGCCCAATTAATCCATATATCATCAATCATTCTATGACATATAAAGCTATAACAATCACACATACACACACACAAAAACAAAGTAAAGCAGGACACTATGCTTAAATTTTGAAAAACTTCTCCTAACAATAATTATCTTTCAATCGCAAACAATCAAAAACTATGAATTTTCTTCTCAAAAAAGAAGAACACCCAACAAAAACTCCCTCATCATCCATCAAAACAATCACAAGTCACAGCTAACAATGGAAGTATTCAAAACAATCCCATTGAAAGCAAAAATACCCAGAAACATTTTCACAAAAAACGAAACACCCACTAAACCCTTTATGGCTTTATCATTATCTATAAAAAAACAAGCATTAAAGCAAGCACCTTCCAAGAACAGTGGCGGGCGTGTTAATATAAGTGTCGATCATCTTCTCTCTAGTCGGAGTTGGGTCCTTAGGGAATTCCATCAAAATCAGCCAGTGATTGTAGTCCACAATCTAAACACTAAAATTAATGAACACCCACTTCTAAACTTAGGTTTTCTTGATGAAAACTCAAATACCCAAAATTAAATTTCCTCCATTTTCCCTCATTTTCTCAGCAACCAAACAGATCATTAACCAATAAAAACAACATAAAATTCAATACAGCAAAAAAAGAAAAGAAAATTAAAATCCCATTTAGCAGATTTATACAAACTTAAGAATGTTATATGATAGAGTTGTCAAAAGTAAACAGACCTGAAAAAGACTAGAGCAAAAAGAACATAAACCCATATCAACAATAGTTTTCAAAGGTTTCGAAGTTGTTCCTCCAGTAATAAAAGTTAATAGTGCTGAAATTTGAAAAGTATAGCATAATAAACACAAATAAAAGATAAGAACTAACCTCCTGGGTGTTGAATCTGAAATCAAAACAATGAGAGATGAGGAAGCTGAAATCAAGTCCTGGAGTGTGTAGTCGACGATGGAGTCAACGGCGGAGTCGACGATAGAGTCAACGATGGAGTCAGGAAAGGGTTAAGAACTGTTATGGAGCGACAGAGGTTATGGGTTTTGGTCAAAAGAGAGATGAGGCGGTGGAGAGAGACTGAAAGAGGAGAAAAGCTTGGGTGCAACCGATGCACCACGCTTGAGTCTGATGGTGGTGCATCGGTTCCACTGAATGATTGACACGTCGCATTTATTTAAAAAAAATTATTTTCTCTTTCCTTCTCTGTTGAAGTCAGATTTTTCTCTTTCTATCTTCTTCCTCACTTTTCTACCGTCGACTCCTCCCCACTTCTCACCGTCGACTTTCCGTGCCGTCTTCGTTCCGGTCTCGCCATATTCCGGTGACCGTAATATTAGTGCACTTGTCTTTCTCTACCAAGAGTTAAGAAAAACAATTGAGAAATTCTACCGAGGTCAAATTTTTCTTTCTCTGTTCTTCCCCACTTCTCACCGTCGACTTGCCGTGACCGTCGTCGTTTCGGTCTAGCCATATTCCTATGACTGTTATATTATTGCAGGTGTCTTTCTCTCCCCAGAGTCAAGAAAAAACAATAACGTGAATTGACGCCAATTCAATCTGAGGACAACAGGGTGGATCAAGTGTTCTATTGAATTGGGATTGGTTACTGGTTAGATTTTAGTTTCAAGAGCAGAAGAACAAAAGGATTGTTTGGGATTGTTGTGGTTGCTCTGCTTGGTTCCAGTATCTGAGCCGGTGGCTTTGCCAACCAGCTCAATTATTCACACAATAAGCTGCCGGAAAAGTTGGATTTCAAGAACTCTAGGTTCTTGTTTCAGGAGTCCATTCGTTTGTGCTTCATCTATGGATTGATGGATGCTATGTTTCAAAGCATGGTACTAATGAAATGGTTGTGTTTGATGTGAAATTCAGATCTGTCTTTGAGGAAAGATTATCCCAAATTTCTCAATTGTTTTTCTTAACTCTTGGTAAAGAAAGACACGTGCACTAATATTACGGTCACCGGAATATGGCGAGACCGGAACGACGACGGCATGGAAAGTCGACGGGTGAGAAGTAGGGAAGAGTCGACGGTGAGAAGTGAGGAAGAAGATAGAAAGAGAAAAATCTGACTTCAGCAGAGAAGGAAAGAGAAATTAATTTTTTTTAAATAAATACGACGTGTCAATCATTCAGTGGAACCGATGCACCACCATCAGATTCAACTGTGGTGCATCGGTTGCACCCAAGTTTTTCTCCTGAATGAGATATAACAGATACGGGTTTTTTTTTTTAAAGTCACGTTCTTTCTGGAACCCTATTTAGAACCGGTTTTTTACAGGTCTAATATGGACCCGCATCTTTACCCTTAACCTACCCGTAGATAATATGGATCTAGAAATTAGGATAAAATACGGGTTTAGAGAATTGCGGTTCAGTTCTATACCCAAACCGTATTGGTGCGGGTAAGGGTTGGGTCCAGTGGACCTGGGCCATTTTGCCATTCCTAACATCAATTCCTTAGTGGGATATTTAGCTACTTATGTCTATTACAAGAATAAAACTAAGAGAAGAGAATAGAAGATAAATCATAAGAGAACCTCCTTCTTCAAGCGTCAATCTAAGCTCCTTGTTGTTTTGTTGAGTAGAAATCAAGAAATGGGTATGTGGGTTTGGATATGGTGGGAGAGTTAGTTTCTATATCTAGATGAGGTAAGAATATCAAAAGTGTGTTGTGTGGGTGTGTGGGTTTTTTTATATTCTGAAAAGAAAATATATATACAGGGTTCCCTAAAATAGGTCTGAAATGTTGATGTAAGCAAATCTGGGCCCGATATGTGCTGGTAGTGCATGCTAGGGACCGGCGCAGCGACCCATGCACATCCCAGTTTGGCTCTGCTCTGTTCCCGGTTCATAGTGGTTTGAACGGGTAGTGCGTGGGTAGGGACCCACGCAGTACCCATATTCTGGGCACTTTTTTTGGAATTTAAAGACCCTCAGATGCGCAGTTGGTGCACTGGTCTGCACCAGCTAAGTCTTGGAAATGCGTGGGTATGCTGACCCGCGCAGTACCTACGCACTGGGCTGCATTTCCTTGAACTTATGGTTGTTTAGCACCCGAAACTCCCGCATTCCATCTACAAAATATGAATTATACACTGAATGACTGTAATCACTAGAAAATAGCATATTTGACACACAAATACGCAAGAAAATGAGACAAAGGACATGGATATGATGGTCAAAATATACTAAAATTTTGGCACAATCAAATATCTGGAAAGACCGAATTATTTTTTCTATCTAATGGGACCAAAGTCTTACATTTTTTTTCTTTTTCTAGAAGCGTACTAAATATTCTTTAATAAAGTAGTACTAATCTGAAAAACATTTTATATATATTGTGGAAATTGTTGTAAATCAACTAAGAATAAACTAAAATAAACTGAGAGAGAGAGAGAGAGAGATATAGACGAGAGAGACGAGAGATTTTTATTGATTTATCAGAGACCATCAACTTTTACAATTTGAATTCACAAACATATATATAGGCAATAAGACCAAGGGGTGTCTATGGTAATTTCTTATCTAAATTGCCACCTATAATTACTTAAGGATGAAGTAACGTGAAGCAAGCTTCCACATGTGGAATTCCACTAATATATGCAAGTTGTGGAACAAATTGGAAAGGTGTATAGGCGGTGGGAATCCACTATTATTACAACACTCCCCCTTGGACTTCCACCACTTGTGTTTTAATTTGCTAGGTAAAACCCAACGGAAAAAAACCTCGGCAAATAATATATAAAATTATCTTCTGGATCTTGTGATGTTGGATGTTCTCAAAACTATCTCGTTTAAAAACCTTGTCAGAAAACCCAGTGGGAAAAAACCTGATCGAAGGGAAAAAGAGTATAGTGTACATATTTCCAGATTTATTGTTTTCTTTAAAACATTTCTCACATTTATACTTTGCTAGGGAAAACCCAATGGGATAAAAACCTGAGCAAAGACATTCATTGATCTGTCGGATCAAAGTAATATTTATGATGATTTTCTGGATCAAAGTAACATATATACGATGATTAGCAAGATCAAAGTAATATTTACAATGATCTTTTTGATCAAGTTAACATAAATATGATGATCAACTGGATAAATGTAATATTTATGGATCAAATACTTTTGGGTGTGCTTATAGAATTGCCTCATTAAAACCTTGTCAGGAAAACCAGTGGGATAAAAACCTGATTGGAAGGAAAAAGAGTACAATGCACATATGCCCAAAATGATTAATATACTTTATCTGATATGCTCCCCCTGATGGGACGCTCCCCCTGATAAAAGTTCTTTTGAAGCAATCTTCGAGATTGCTGAACTTACGCATATAGATGTTTATCTCATGAAATGCAAATAACATCATAAATGATTGGGGGGAGTACAAGCAAATACTTGCTTTATAGAGTAATATCCATATGGAATCTTTAACATACTCTGATTGACGGACAAACATTCCATTTGATCTATGCTCGACCTTCAGGTTGAGACAATGTTTTCTTTCTCACTTCTTTATGAAGACACATGAGTATATAATATGATTATTATATCCTTATCTTTATCGGATATTAACTAAGACGGTTAAACCACATCCGTTCATATTGTTTTTAATCCATATAAGGATTTTCGTATGTTCATCAAATACAGATTACGAGATCTCGATTTACATGCTTCTAGCATTTTAGAATCCTTCAGAATTTATAAATATCTGCATTGAGTGAATCATATAGATAAATGATTACTATGTCTAAGAGACGTATTTCAAGCCTTTTAAAGGCAGCCAAATTTATCAACAACGTAATTGTATTCATCAATTGTGAATACTAAGTTTCTGTAAGAAACCTCGCACTACGAGTTGTGTCTCGCACTATGAGTTGTGCCTCACATCTCACGATCTCGTTTTTCTCACTACGTTTCCGTATAAGTGCAAATCCTAGATATCAATATCTAAATGCAAATGCATGAAGATTTAGCTAGAAGGGTAAAATCGTCCTAAATGCTAGCTATCAATGAACAAAGCTCTCAATCAACAAACAACAACTCAAACATGTTATAAATGTCATTAAACATAAAGATATGCAATAAATTTATATAAAAGAGCTAACCCTAGGCAAACAAGCACATAAATAAATACAAAGAGATTTGGGACATGTTCAAGTTACCTAGTCAATGAAAGCAAGAAGAATCCATGATGAGATGATGCTTGTAAGATGTTAGATGCACATGGATTTGTGTTTGGTTGAGTAAAGATGAGTTCTTGGGAGTTTCTCTCTCTAAAGGAAGCTTGGCCTCTCTAAAGGAAGCTTGGCCTCTCAAAAATGACTTCTTGAACTCACTAAAACGAGCAAGGAAGAAGAGAGAATATATATATATATATATATAGGAGCCCTAGTCAAAACTGCGTCGTTTTGAACTTAGAGCACAAAAAACCCGTCAATACCGCTTGATGGACCGCGTCGCAGGTAAGTGTCCAGACCGTGGTACACACAGCAGTGCACCGTCTGGACAACAAGGCGGTGTAGGGCGCTGTTGTTAGGGTTTTTGCCCTAAAGCTTGTAATTTGTAAATGTGAAATGAACATAAATAAAAGAAGTAGTTTATTCATTCAAATTGTTTCATACTTTTATATAACATGTGTATTTAACATCCAAGATTGCCAGATGTAATTCAAATTGAGTATCTGATTGTCATATATGGATGGATTCATTTTGAAACAAGCAATCTAAAGAGTCCGTAGATAGCAAATAAAGCTGGGTACTTTATTTGTGGTTAATCTACAGCTGCGGTCCATTCCGTAATGTACGGTGATCTTATCCTGGATCATTCATACGGTGATATGAGAATGGAGGCACCTTATATGATGTGATCATATAGGACTGAGCCACGATCTATATGAATCTCTCAATAAGATCTGTTACATGATGAGATTCATATATATCGACAAATGATGGCTATAAATTGGTGATCTTAATCCTTAGTGTCTTATCAACTCCTTCAGGTTAGATCGTGTTTTTTGATGTACCATGGGTGAGGTCGGAGTTGCATTCCTGATCAATATGCTCCGTATGTTAGGATCACGGTTTGGCTTGTGGCTGGGAAGGTTTGTACACAATAGTGGAATCCACTCCTTCTTGCGAGAAGTAGATAGTAGTTCCCTTAATGGTTGATTCGGGGCTTGAACAATATGAGCGCTCTCCTAATTCCGTGAGGAATGTAGGATTTATTGTTCATTAGAGAATCAATGGTACTTAATGGAAAAGATGTAATTAGAGGGGTATAACGGACATTATGACTCAGCTCTAATTATGAACTACTTGTGGAGGATTATACCATATGTAATAGCTATATCGATGGACACCGAAAGTTATTGGTTTGTGTAAAAACATCTACAGTTGAGAGAATGCAGCTTTGGGTTTTTAGTGGAATAACACCGAAGTTAATAAAAAAAAAATTAATTAAAGAGTTTAATTAATTATTTCTAAGGATTATTGAAGCTCGAAATACTGTGGGTCCATTAGGTCCCCTTGCTAGCCCGATTGATTAAGGTAACAAGGGTCACGGTTTTTTAATCGGATCGTCCAATTAATTGAGTTACGAAAGTAACACGTGTTTATTCGGGAATTAATTGAATAATGAGATTATTTAATTAATGAATATTAATGATTATGTAATTAAATAATTAGATTATTTAATTATACAATTCGTTAGTTGGAGGGTGTTATACAAGTTGAATTTAAAAGGTTTAAATTCAAACCATTAATTATCTTTTATTAATTAAAGGATTAATTAATAAAGGTTATCAGTTAAAAGAATAAATGAATATAAGATATATATTTGTTTTTGAAAACTGATACACGCATAGAATTGAATAGATCAATTCTCTCGATTCAATTGCATTGAATGAATTAATTGCTTGAAATTAATAGAAGAGAATAAAATCAATTCGTTTGATTCAATTGCTTTTAAGTTCTCTCAATTGTATTGAATACAATTGGTTGCGTGAAACAAAAAGAAGAAATCAGAGAGGTGTGCTGCTAGAGAAAGAGAAAAAAATAATAATAATTTTTTCTTTGATTCATGGTGGCCGAATTCCACACCTAGAAAACAAGAGTTGTTTTCGTGAGTTTCTTCTACCTCCACTTAAGTTCCTGAAACTTGTGACGCGTCCAAACGCTGTTGCCAATCGCGGGACATAGCCGGGAAGATCTTGTGGTTCAAATCAGGAAGCAGATCGGAAAAGAAAGAAGGAGCCTTCAAACGCTGGTATGAAATAGTTTCTTCTCCTTTTTATTGTTTTCGATTATTACTGTACAAATAGGTTTACTTGATGATTGCATAAAAAATTTTAAAATACCATTCCGCTGCGTAATCCAAAACCTGTAACCAACAGCTGTGCATGCAAGTGCACAGGCCGCGGTATGGGCAACAGTGGCCTACTGGACAACACCGCGACTTGGATCGCTATGCGTGCAAGTGTACAGGAAGCGGTACATGAAGCATGACCCTACTGAGGTATATCGCTCTATATGCCGCGGTGCAAGCATGTCTTGCCAAGCGGTCTAGGCCGCGGTAAGAGAAGAAATTATCTTTTCGGGGCAAACTCAACACACTAAGTGATGTGCAAAAAGTGCAAGTGTGGAGTGTGAAAAGTGGCATACAATGCATCATTCAATTATATGAAAATAAGAACAAATGCATGCAAGTGAGTGTGTGCAACTAGATCTCCTCAAAGAGAGTTAAACAAGCGAGATACCTTTGAAGTGCTCTTGAGAGAGATGATGTCCTTGAAGCTTGATCACACCCAATGAAGCCTAATTTACCCTTATAAAAATTAATCCCCAATGTGGTTTGTCAATGAAATAAGCCAATCAAAATATAAGGAATTTACAATCTCCCCATTTGGCTATTTCGTGACAAAACCACCTCTCACAAATCATCCTCACAAAAGAATAAAAACTAGAGGTCAACAAAAGAAATTATACATTACAAATAGATACCTAGATGCTAGGTCTTCAAATGTTCAAGCTCTTGTAGAATAGCCAACCCTACAAAACAATGAGACTACACTTTCCAAGAAAAGTGTATGTGAGGTGATCAAGAGAGATAATAAATAAAAGCAAATTGCATAAAAAAAGAAAACTACAATGTGCAACATGCAAATGCTCCCCCTAAATAGATTAACTCCCCCTCAATGGGATAATCTCTCCAAATATGCAACCCCCTTAAATAAACCACACTACTCCCCCTTTTTGTCATGAGATAGGCAAAGGAGTATTCCTCAAACGGGTAATGTAAGCAAAGAGAGTTATTTGCAAGATAAGTGCATAATCATATACAACAACTTTATGCAACTTAATTAATTGAGAGAGAATCATTGGGATTTTATTTGTTTAAGAAGAAAATGTGTGACTTAGTTGCTTTGAATGTAAGACATGTAACATCATAGTTCAAGCAAATGGTATTTGGCAAGGAGAACGTTAAAAAGGTTCCAAAGGAATTCAAACCAATTTGCACCCTTTTGCCATAATTGAACAAGATATAGCTTTAAAAAATTTAGCACACACAAGCAACCATGTCAATCCTTAATGGTCAATCAAGACATGGATATAAAATCCTTATTAATTGAATGGATATAAAATCCTTATTGGTTGTTGTCTTGTTCAACCATTAAGAAAAGACCTAAAGCTAAATTGGATGAGACATCCTTATTTATTGCATGGACACAAGGTCCTTATGGAGTTTAGCTTTGTCAAGGTGCTTCCACACACATTTGCACACACAATTCATGCATAATATTTTAGCATGTCAAAATCAAGTCACATGTCATGGAGATAAATTTTAGGTCATTCAAATGTACTTCCCAATCAATTCTCCTAATCCAAAAATGCATGTTTGAACATAGAGGTGACATGGATTACAAACCAAGCAAGGCACACTTATTGAATAAAAAGCCATATGAGAATATATATAAACACAACCAAAAATACTCAAGCAATTAATAAAGAAGCATAAAGTTGATCAAGTTTTTGCTTATTTCAACATGCAAGGTTGCTCTCTTTGCTTGAGCTCCCCATAAGGGGTCAATCACCAAAACTCATCAAGGCATATGACAAATTCCAATAGACCTACTAAGTGACTTGAACCTAGTTGAGTCTAAAGGCTTTGTAAATAAATCCGCTAGTTGGTCATTAGTGCCCACATGCTCAAGTGCAATGCATTTGTTTTCAACTAGTTCTCTAATGAAATGATGTCTAATGTCTATATGCTTTGTCCTAGAGTGCTGAACCGGATTCTTTGAAATGTTAATTGCACTCATGTTATCACAATAAAGGGTTAGAATACCTTGATCGAAGCCATAATCCACAAGCATTTGCTTCATCCAAAGGAGTTGTGTGCAAGCACTCCCGGCAGCTATGTATTCCGCTTCAGCTGTGGATAGAGAAATGGAATTTTGCTTCTTGCAAAACCATAAGACCAAGTTGTTGCCTAGGAAGAAGCAACCGCCCGATGTACTCTTCCTATCATCACAATTTCCTGCCCAATCTGCATCACTAAAGCCAACTAAGCTAACATTAGTGTCAAAAGAGTACCATATCCCATAGTTGGATGTCCCATTCACATATCGAATTATTCTCTTCACGGAGGAGAGATGGGATTCCTGGGGATCCGCTTGGTACCTAGCACACACACCCACACTAAAGGCTGTATCGGGCCTACTTGCGGTCAAGTAAAGCAAGCTACCAATCATGCCACGATATAGACTTTGTTCCACACTCTTGCCACTAGCATCCTTGCTTAGTTTCAAGGTGGTACTCATTGGTGTGTCACAATATTTGGCATTCTCAAGGCCAAACTTCTTCACTAGGTTCTTAGCATACTTAGCTTGGGATATGAAAATCTCATCATGCAATTGCTTGATTTGCAAACCTAGGAAGTAATTGAGCTCCCCAACAAGACTCATCTCAAACTCATGAGACATGACATCAACAAATTGTTGGACTTTGGATTTGTTGGTGGAGCCAAAAACAATATCATCAACATAAATTTGAGCTATGAAAAGCGCATCTTTGTTTCTCTTGATGAATAGAGTTTTGTCAACACTACCCCTAGTATAGTCATTGTCAACAAAAAATTGAGTGAGGCGCTCATACCAAGCCCTTAGTGCTTGTTTCAACCCATATAAAGCCTTCTTGAGGCGATAGACATGATTGGGGTGGTGTGGATCCACAAACCCCTTGGGTTGTTCAACAAACACTTCCTCATGCAAGAAACCATTGAGGAAGGCACCCTTAACATCCATTTGATGCAATTTGAACTTGTGCACACATGATATGGATAAAATAAGTCTTATAGACTTAAGACGGGCAACCGGAGGAAAAGTATCCTCAAAGTCAATACCCTCAATTTGAGAGTATCCTTGTGCTACAAGTCTAGCCTTGTTGCACACAATGTTGCCATTCTCATCCGACTTGTTCCTATATACCCATTTGGTGCCTATGATATTAGTATCCTTGGGTCTCGGAACAAGAGTCCAAACCTCATTTCTTTCAAATTGGTTTAGCTCTTCTTGCATGGCAAGAACCCAAAACTCATCATTCAAGGCTTCATCAACCTTTTTGGGTTCAATTTGAGAGGTGTAACAAGTATAGCTAACTTGATTAGCTATTTGACGCCTAGTCCTAACACCCTCATTCATATCTCCAAGAATGTCATTCTTGTTGTGGAGATGTCTAACCCATGGAGCGGGTTCTTTAGAGTCCAATGACGAATCTCTATCAAGAGGTTGAATGGCCTCTTCATCAAAACTTGACTTCACATCAATTGAAGTCTCACCATTCTTCTCCAAGGAAGAATCATCAAGCACAATGACCTCCTCATCATGGTCTCTAGTCTTAGGCCTACAATCATCTATGACAACATTAGACGATTCCATGACACTTCGAGTTTTTAAATTGAAAACTCTATAGGCCTTACTATTAAGGGCATAGCCAATGAAAATCCCTTCATCACTCTTGGCATCTAACTTGCCAAGTTGATCTCGGTCATTCAGAATGTAGCATTTGCTTCCAAATGAATGGAAGTAGCTAACATTTGGCTTCCTACCTTTCCATAATTCATAGGAGGTTTGCCTAGTACCGGGCTTTAGGAAGACTCTATTTCCTATGTAGCAAGCCGTATTGACGGCCTCGACCCAAAGGCTCCTAGGGACATTGTTGCCAAGCAACATCACATGGGCCATCTCTTGAAGAACCCTATTCTTCCTCTCAACAACCCCATTTTGTTGAGGAGTTCTAGGAGCAGAAAACTCATGGGAAATGCCTAAGCTATTGCAATAGCTTTCAAAACAAGCATTTTCAAATTCCCTCTCATGGTCACTCGTAATCCTTTTAATGCTTTTAATCTGTGAGTTCTTTTCATTTTGAATTTTATTGCAAAGCATTTTAAAATTTTCAAATGTTTCAGATTTTTCTCTAAGAAAATATGTCCATGTAAATATAGAGAAATCATCAACATAAACAAAATTGTATCTCTTGCCACCGAGACTCTCGGTTTGCATGGGACCCATAAGGTCCATATGTAGAAGCTCTAATGGCTCCTTGGTGGCGAGATACTTGCCTTTCTTGTGCATACTTTTGGTTTGTTTCCCTTGTTGACAAGGTCCACAAACACCATCGACTTTCTTCCCAAGCTTAGGGAGGCCAAGCACAACCTTGAACTTATCTAAGATCCTCAAATCTCGATAGTTCATGTGGCCAAGTCTTTGATGCCATAACTCAACTTCCTCACACTTGGACATATTGCAAGAGATAGCACTAGCTTCAAGACAATAGCAATTTTCACTAGATCTCTTTCCTTTTAGCAAGGTTTGTCCATTGGGCATTAAAATAGAGCAATCATTTTTGTTAAACAAGACGGAGAGTCCATTCTCATTAAGATGAGAAATGCTTATAAGATTGGTTTGCAAGCCATCAACAAGTAAAGCATTGGACAAGGAGGGTAAATCGGGAATGGAAATGGTTCCTTTCCCTATGACTTTCTTTCTAGATCCATCACCAAAGGTGACAAATCCTCCATCCTCCAAGACAAGGGATTTAAAGAAACTCTTGTTCCCCGTCATATGCCTAGAACACCCACTATCCAAATACCAAGTGTTAGAGGCATTTGCCTTTAAGGCAATTTGAGCCACATAGCAAAAATAGTCATCTCTTCTAATCCACCTAGGTGAAATGTTCTCATTCATAGTGGTATTAGTCACATTGGCTCTAGATTTCCTAGGATCATGCAAATTGGCTCTAGATCTCCTAGGAACATGCATTTTGGCTCTAGCTCTATTTCTTTCAATCATGCTCTTGATTCTGCACATTTCAATGTATTTGAAGCAATTAGGTCTAATGTGACCATCAACACCACAAAAATGACAAGTGGGAATGAAATAAGAAGATATACCATGCCCTTGTGAATATAAAGGGGCTTTCCCATGCATTTGAGCTTGCCTTTGGTGTTGGATTGGTTCTCTCCTTCTTTGTTGTTGAGTTGGAATAGATTACTTCCTTGGTTGAGATTGCATGAATTGCTTCTTGGCTTGGTGATATTTGGGTTGAGGAAAGCTTGCTTGTTGAACCCTTGTTGGTTTAGCTTGAGCTTGTTTCCCTTGTGCCACCTTGACTTGGGAATCCTTAGAGCACTCTCCTAGTTCAATCTTCTTCCTAGGATGTTGTAGAGGTGAAGGATTTTTGTTATCCAAGCTCTTGACAAACACAGTCTTGCTTGAGGATGAGGTCTCTTTGTCATCTTCATAGCCAAGACCTTTCTTATCACTTGGCCTCTTGCCAACTCCCAACATGTGGTCAAGTTTCTTCGTGCTTGAAGTCATCTTAGCAATGATCTCTCTTGCTTCTTCAAGCTCTTTTCCCATCAATTCCTCATTCATTTTGGCTATCTTCACTTCTTTATTTAAGTGAGTAGCTTCGGTAGATAGCTTGAGATTCTCTCCTTTTAGCCTTTGAATCTCTTTCTTCATCTTCAATCTTGAGCTTTGAAAATGCTCAATGAAGCCTTCAAGATCCATTCCTCCTACATCCATATTTATTGAATGGGATGAAGAGTCACCATCACTAGAGTTATCTTCACTTTGTTTCTCTACCTCTTCATCATCTATTGCTTCCTTACTCTTGAGAGAAGATGTGAAGGCAATAAAGTTTGCCACATCATCCTCATCATCCAAGGATTCTCCTTCTTCTTCCAAGTCATCACCATCGCTCCACGTGGCGGCCATGGCCTTTCCTTTCTTCTTGTTCTTTAAATTTCCACAATCCGTGGAGATGTGTCCAAAACCTCCACATTCAAAGCATTGAATCCCTTTTCTTATGGGCTTGTCTTCACTTGACTCAAACTTCTTGAAAGGAGTCTTCTTCTTCATTTCCTTTCCTTTGGATCCAAATCCCCTTTTCTCAAAATTGATGAACTTCTTGAATCTTTTCACCATGAGGGCCATCTCCTCATCTGAGTCATCTTCCTCTTTCTCTACTTTAGAAGTTTTCAGAGCAATACTCTTTTACTTCTTTGGAGGTGTAAGTGTAGGAGTCCACCTAGACTCATATGCTAGAAGTCTTCCTATAACTTCACTTGGCTTCATGCTTTTGTAATCACTATTCTCCTTAAGAGCCGTCACTTTTGACTCAAATCTTGCTGGAAGCGACCTCATAATTTTTTGCTTGATTCTCCTATCCGAATAGGGGTCACCAAGTTGATGGCTTTGATTGACTATGTCCATCAACTTCACCTGAAAGTCGTTGAAGCACTCATCCTCCTCCATTCTAATTTGCTCGAATTGTGTTTGGAGGACTTGAAGGTTGGAATCCTTGACTACCTCGGTTCCCTCATGGGCCGTCTCTAGAATCTCCCATGCCTCTTTGCAATTCTTGTTGTTTGGATCAATTTGTACTGATTGTCATCCATTGCACAAAGAATGGCATGCATAGCTTTGTTGTTCCACTTGGATGCTTCAAACTCTTGAGTTGACCATTCTGACTTTGGCTTGGGAACTACACTTTCGTCTGCAAGATTCTTTTCCGGAGGAGTGTAGCCATCTTCAATTGCCATCTATGCTCAGTCATTTATTTGGAAAATGTAAGACTTCATCTTGCCTTTCCAAAAGGCATAGTTTACTCCGGTGAGCAAAGGGGGTCTTGTGCTAGAGGCTCCCTCATTACCACTTCCGTTCCCACTCATAGTGTTTGGGTATGAATGAGATGAATGTTAATGATGCAACAAACACAAACAAAATGCAAGACACACAAAGAGCAAGGATCACCTAAGTGTATCTAGGAACCCGCTCTGATACCAATTGAAAAAACACAAAGTGTGTCTAATACAACCTAGATGGGGGGTGAATAGGTTTTAGTTGATTTATTACCAACTTTTCGACTTAATCAATTTTAATAGTCCTACCCCATATTAGCAATCAACCAATCCAATATAAATATGCGGAAAACAATAAAAACACAAGGATTGATTTACGTGAGAAACCCTCCAACTGGGCAAAACTCACGGGCTATCCTTCTAGCCACATACGGTCCTCAAATCCACTATTTGAATGAAAGTTTACAACCTAGGTTGACCTCAAGTCACACCTACTTGGTCACTAACCCTTTCACTCTACCCAACGGGCCTTTAATAGTGATTCTAGACCACAAGCTTGTGCACTAACCCACTTAGTCACAAAGCTTAACAATCAATGAAGAGATTAAGCAACCTATGTGAGTATATATAAAAACTCTAATATGAAATTAATGCTAGGCTACAATAAATGCTTATCTAAGGATTTAATGTCAATGAGTGCAAATCCTAGATATCAATATCTAAATGCAAATGCATGAAGATTTAGCTAGAAGGGTAAAATCGTTCTAAATGCTAGCTATCAATGAACAAAGCTCTCAACCAACAAACAACAACTTAAACATGTTATAAATGTCATTAAACATAAAGATATGCAATAAATTCATATCAAAGAGCTAACCCTAGGCAAACAAGAACATAAATAAATACATAGAGATATGGGGCATGTTCAAGTTACCTAGTCAATGAAAGCAAGAAGAATCCATGATGAGATGATGCTTGTAAGATGTTAGATGCATATGGATTTGTGTTTGGTTGAGTAAAGATGAGTTCTTGGGAGTTTCTCTCTCTAAAGGAAGCTTTGCCTCTCAAAAATGGCTTCTTGAACTCACTAAAACGAGCAAGGAAGAAGAGAGAATATATATATATGGGAGCCCTAGTCAAAACTGCGTTGTTTTGAACTTAGAGCACAAAAAACCTGTCAATACCTCTTGATGGACCGCGTTGCAGGCAAGTGTCCGGACAGCAGTACACACAGCAGTGCACCGTCTGGACAACAACGCGGTGTAGGGCGCTGTGCATGCAAGTGCACATGCCGCGGTATGGGCAACAGTGGCCTGCTGGACAACACCGCGACTTGGATCGCTATGCGTGCAAGTGTACAGGAAGCGGTACATGAAGCATGACCCTACTGAGGTATACCGCTCTGTATGCCGCGGTGCAAGCATGTCTTGCCAAGCGGTCTAGGCCGCGGTAAGAGAAGAAATTCTCTTTTCGGGGCAAACTCAACACACTAAGTGATGTGCAAAAAGTGCAAGTGTGGAGTGTGAAAAGTGGCATACAATGCATCATTCAATTATATGAAAATAAGAACAAATGCATGCAAGTGAGTGTGTGCAACTAGATCTCCTCAAAGAGAGTTAAACAAGCGAGATACCTTTGAAGTGCTCTTGAGAGAGATGATGTCCTTGAAGCTTGATCACACCCAATGAAGCCTAATTTACCCTTACAAAAATTAATCTCCAATGTGGTTTGTCAACGAAATAAGCCAATCAAAATATGAGGAACTTACAAGACCCATTAGTATCCAACTAGTTTGGCATCTCTAGGTGTCTGGAGTACTATTGGTCTAAATACTTTATGTCTGGCTTATGATGTCAATTCTTCTTGAATTGCTTCTTCCATCTAGGCCAATCATGCCTTTTATATACAATCATTGATATTATGAATATCATAATTATCATTTATAATTTCAGTAGCGCGATTGTGTATAAAAATACATTATTAATGATTGTTTCCTTATGATTCCACATTTCTCTCATATGACTTATAGAAATTTTCTCAATTTCTATATTTCTATATTCTTGTATCTCTCTTGAGATTACTTCCATTTCAATGAATTTAGTCAATTCATAAACTCCGTATAATTTATAGAATTTCTCTCAATTTCTATATTCTTGTCTGTTGAGATTTCAATGAATTTAGTCATTTCATAGATTCCGTATGATTTATAGAATTTCTCTCAATTTCTATATTTTTGTATCTCTTTAGATATATCAGACTTTTATAGAGTTGATTTAGAGAAAGTGGATTTATTTATAACTCGAGTTTAGTTTACTCTTGGGATCCCAATAACAATACATTTCAAAGGTTTATAAACTTATGATATGTATCAGATGATTTATTTATTGCTTTTTTCTCTGATCGTTCTTCAAGAACAATCACCCGGCCAAGGTTTATGAGATGACAACTTATAAAATCATGTTACCTTTAATATATCAGGTACATATTAATAATTATCTGATGATAAATTATCTTTCGTATTTGAGAGATACGAAGATTGAAATGAGACACGTATATAGAGAGAAAACCGAACTGGTATCTCTATTTGTATATAAGTAACTTTTCATTTACTTTTCTCTTCTAGAAAAACTTTCCCAATTGGGAATTAATCAATATAATAATATGCAGATTGTGCATATAAATATAAACTATCAGAAGTTTAAATGATCTAATAGAAGATTACTCAAAATCAATATTAATCTCAGATTAATATAAAAGTCTTATCTTAAATCATGTCAGATATGCAATACAATCAAATATCTTAAAAGTGAGTAAGTCCCTATATGGAATTTAGTAATTGTACCGAAATAATGAGGTTCTCGCAATTACCTGGAGACGTTTGATAAGTGATCCCCTAATCCATCTTGATTATGATTATATCTGAAAACTGGATGTTGAACATCAATCTCAGCTGCTTTGTCGTATTGAGATGTTTGATAATGAACAAACGTGTGATCGTCCCATAGATGCATCAATTAGAATTATATAATAATGAAAAGGGTCATTTGGTGGATGAATATATCCACATATATCCCCTTGAATTCTTTATAAGAATGATGAGAATTCAAAATCAACTTTTAGAATAAGATGGTTTTACTGCTAGTTTCCCATGTGAACATGCAGTACATCAGTTCTCATTGGATAAAGAATCTTCTGGTTTTTTAATGGATATACATGAGAATTTTCAATGATTATATGTTTCATTATAGATCCTGGGTGACCTATACGGTCATGTCAAAGTACAAACTTTTGGATCTGGGAACTTTTGATTCATAATTGCATAAATGTCTGCACTCTTTATAATAGTGTAATATAATCCAGATGATAAAGCACATAAATTTTCTATAATGAGTTTCTGGCCTGAATTATGAGAAGTAATGCATATATATATATATATATATATATATATATATATATATTAAACATTCACATTACTCATAATTTCAATATGATATTCATTCCTCCGTATATCTTTGAAACTAAGCAGGTTCATTTATATTCTGTTTGAATAATATAAAGTATCATCGATACACAATTTAATACCATCTGCTAATAAGATTGTGGCTCTTCTAGAGCCTTTGATCAGATCCGCTGGATCTGATCTGACATTAACTTTATATGTTATTGAACTGAGCATATTCTTTTATATTCTGCTTGAATAATATCAAGTATCACTGATACATGATTTAATATTGTTTGATAACAATATCATAGCTCTTCCAGAGCTTTCTATCAGCTCCATTGGACCTGATACAATATTAATATTTACTCAGATCAAAACCAAATTCATAAAATATATCTGACTTCGCAGAATTGTATGAGTCGTTGGCACTTAAGGCAAGACATATATTTTCCTTTTGGAAATTTTATGGATATTATGTGTAATGCCATTTTATATATTATCTGCAATGATAATAATCTTTTCAATAGGTTTATTCTAAAAACATTTTCTCTTGTCATTCACAAACATCCACTTCTGGGTATGTTTTGATATCTCATGAATATAAATATATCCAAATTTTACTCTCTTGATATTGCTCATTTAGGAGCAAGTATAAAATGGATAAATTATCTTTTACAATCTCATGATACGTGATATTAAGATCTTAAATCCTTTTAAGATACTCACAATATCCTACTGGATGTGTAGACACTTTTTTTCAATTGAATGATACGTTATGATCTTAAATCTCTTTTATGATAATCACAGCATCCTGCTGGATGTGTATGAAATGGATAAAATATTATTTCCAATTTCATTATTCGTTAGGATCTTAAATCTCTTATATATGATACTCACAACATCCTACTGGATGTGTAGATCTTATTTCTCAAATGAATGATACGTTAGGATCTTAAATCCCTTTTATGATACTCACAGCATTCTGTCGGATGTGTAGATCATTCTTTCAAATACGTGACATATAAACGTATCACTTCATATATATATATATATATAAGATCACTTCATATTCTGAATGTGTTTGAAACCTCAAGTTCCAAATAATGAAGTACGACATTCATGTAATAACACTGGATCCAAAACTCCATGTTCTCATTGGTTTTCAAAACCGTACCAACTTAAATATCATAATTCCAGGAACTTTAAGTTCTGATTAGTCGGTCTAGCCGATCTCATATATTACGTATAAATAATACGAATATTTAAACAATTTATTTGGAGACACAGCATAAGCCAGTCCCGAGACACTGCATAAGCCAGTCCCGAGACACGGCATAAGCCAGTCTCATATATTGCATAAAAATAAATGCTGAATACTTAAACAATTTATTTGGAGACACAGCATAAGCCAGTCCCGAGACACAGCATAAGCCAGTCCCGAGACACAGCATAAGCCAGTCTCATATGTCAGAGTTAGAGTCAGAGTCAGAGTCAGAGTCAGTATATATATAGGTTCCGTTGACGGCATAGCCATCTTGTACATTAGGATCTTAAATATTTTTTATGATATTCAGAGCATCCTGTTGGATGTGTATGAAATGGATAAAATATTATTCCAATTTCATTATACGCTATGATCTTAGATTATTTTTATGATGCTTATGACATCCGACTAGATGTGTATATTTCTCTGAATATTGCATCAAACATGTATATAATCCTAGATCCAGATCTCCAGATGCTGGATATTCCATCATGCTCGAAAACAGAGTTAATAAAACTTAAATAAATCAAAACAATACTTACAAGCTGAATTAGCTTAAACGGATGGCATGGTTGCGACCGGAACGGTCGAAATAGCTGGAATCAAGTCCAGTCCGGTCGAAAACGGGCCAAAATTGCACCGAAACGGATAAAAAACATTTTGGCTGATGTGGCGCGCCTGCTGACATGGCATTGATGTGGCAGACCTCCTTAGCTAACATAGCAACCCACTGCTGGCGTGGCGCACCTGGATGCTGACATGGCGCTGATGTGGCAGATGAACAACGCTGACGTGGCACATCGGGATGCTGACGTGGCACTGACAGGGCGCTGACGCGGTGCTGATGTGGCACTACAGTGTCGTCTTCAACCTTGGAAAGTTGCAAGAAAAACCTGGAAAAAATTTCAGAGTTGACCGTACTTTGACCGAGTCTAGGGAGTTCGTTAGAGCTCCGTTTGAGACGTGGTCAGCGGCCACGGAATCGTATTTTCGAGAGAAACACAACGGTATCCTTCGAAAAATGATTCGAGTACTTTTAATTTTCTAGGTTCAATAAAAATTCAAAATCAAAACTAAAAAACCACTCAAAAACTCTCTGGAAATCCTAATCAATATTCGTGCTGATAACGTGTTGTATATCAACTAAGAATAAACTGAAATAAAATGAGAGAGAGAGATATAGACGAGAGAGACGAGAGATTTTTATTGATTTATCAGAGACCATCAGTTCTTACATTTTGGATTCACAAACATATATATAGGCAATAAGACCAAGGGGTGTCTATGGTAATTTCTTATCTAAATTGCCACCTATAATTACTTAAGGATGAAGTAACGTGAAGCAAGCTTCCACGTGTAGAATTCCACTAATATATGCAAGCTGTGGAACAAATTGGAAAGGTGTATAGGCGGTGGGAATCCACTATTATTAGTTATTACAACAGAAATGATAATTTCAACTATGATAACAAATTTCAGGTCCATGTTTTTGAGTAAGCTTAGACATCCAAACGTACTCTAATTTGAGTGTGCTCGGAAGTGTATGGTCAATGGTCTTATTTATGAATATCTTCCCAATGGAAGCCTTAAATCGACTTAGTTGTAAGGACAACACTCCTTAGTTGTCTTATTTATGAATATCTTCCCAATGGAAGCCTTAAATCGACTTAGTTGTAAGGACAACACTTCTTTGTTATAAGGGCACTTTCATGGCAAACTCAAAAATGCATAGTTACATAGGTATGCTCTACGATACGCTTTTGTAATAAAGGCCTTAATTCAGAAATACTTTAGTCGTTATTTTACATGTTTGTATTTATTGTTTAATTATTATTATTTTTGCACTCTTTTCAATTGTTTTAATGAATACAAATTATACTATTTTACTTACATTCTTTTACTTTGCTGCCTTGCTACAAGCTTACAACTATAGGTATCATATTTGTCATTTGCATTATCCATGTATAGTTTTATTTATAGTGATTTTTTTTTTGTTTGGTTATCGATGAAATGATAGAATATTTAACTACAAACACATTATTTCAAGCATTTCATGATTATTTCAATTTATATTTTACGATGTCCGCACATTGCACGGGCTGTAAACTAGTTAATAATAATACCTCTCTTTTAAAATGTATAATTAAAGTACCATTGCAACTCATATGATATAAATGGAAAACAAGTTAAAGTTGATGAATTTTTTATAAACATATGACGTGCTTTCTAGTTTTAAAATTGATATTTTATTGATGCGATTTTGTACCTCATCAAACAACGAAAAACATTAGTTTAAAAAAACGACGACGAAGAGACTTTGCAGCATATTACATATAGAAATGAAAAAATAACTTTAAAGATTGTATATTCACTATATAAATATAAAAATATAACAACATGCGAAACATATAACATTTTTACGGGTTTTTTTTTCTACTTCTGCTTTCTTCTTTTTATAGAATTCAGAAGAAGACTTGCATATAGGCTTAAAAGAGGTTTTGCCTTTTAAAATATTATTTAATGACTTGATGTGAATATCATTGTGGATATGAAATATGATTATCATATCAAATAGATCGCACTTTTACTTAAATTACAAATAAATGCCCTTAACCTAATGGTTGAATGGTTCACTAGTTAAATTTTATAAAATATCCAAATTACCACTAAGCATCTTATTTTATCAACTATTATAATAATTTAAATTTTTTTTATCAATTTTAAATGTCTATAATGCTCCTAGATTAGTCACATATATATATATAATAACTGATTAATTCATTATTGTTTTAATATATAAGACATTTGTTGATTTATACTTTGAAAGAATTGTTTTATTATTAGACTGATCTTATTCTTTGGAATGTACTTTACTGATTGCATGCCGGTTATATTATTCTTATGTAAAAAAATCAAGGGTATTATCATTTTAGTCCCTAAGTTTTGGTGAAAGATCAACTTTTTAAACGCGTTTGCTTGTTTAGGACTTTTGGCCCCTCACTTTTAAAAAATACATCAAATTGGTCCTTCTGATTATTTTTTTTACGGTCAAACGTTACGAAAGAGGTATAATGTCCGTTATGCCCCTGTATATTGTTTGAATGACGGAAAGACTGTTTTACCCTTTAATATTTTTGGGAATGGCAATTTTTTCTAAGTTTGTTAAGACTAAAATACCCTTACTAGTGATGAATTTTACAACTATACCCTCATAAAGTAATAATAAATAAAATTGATAAAATTACAATTAAAAAACCTGTTTATTTTTTGTACTTTAAAGAAACCCAAAATTATTGTTTTACCCTTTTGTTTGCTTTTGAAAAAAAGCTTTGTTGAAGAATTTTCTTACCGTTGAACAACGGTCAAGAAAATGGCTATTTAATGGTGGAGCAATAATTCCACTTTTTCTCAACTATCTCTTCTCCAACCTCCATTTCTTTCAAAAAAGAATTGTGTTAAAAGGTTGCAATTTTTACAGTGTTATTGCACTGACTAATTCTAACCAAATTTTTTTTTTCAAAAATCTTCAATAATTGATGGCATCATCCAACTTTACAAGTTCAAATGCTGGCTAGGGTCAAGGTGAAGAATAGATTTTGTAACTGCTTGAATGGTAGGAAAGCATCATTACGCAAATCTAAGACGAGTAAGAACCCAAAAAGGCTAATTTTCAGTTGCGAAGCATGCAAATACTTTAAGTGGTGGCTCCTGATAGTGAGGAATGGGAAAGTATACAAGAAATTGCATCAGGCGGTGTTCCTAAAACATGTGCAAAGTCAACATGCGAAGAATCATCTAAAACATATGAAAACACAGTTTCTTATGGTCATTGCCAAGTATGAGAAGGTCCAAGCAACTTTAGTTTGGTTGAAAGTTATTGTTCTAGTTCACACAGTGCTATTAGGCATATGCATTGGTATGACATTGACATGTAAGAAATGAGTTTCATGTAACTAATATGTTGTTGACAATAAAGTAATAGGATAAGGCAACAAATCTGTCTTTTTTGATAGCAAATTTTACATATATTAAACATCCAATAAACTAATGGTAGCCACAAAATAACAGCATTAACTGTCATATTATAATACATATATTAAACATCCAATAAACTAATGGCAGACACAAAAACAACCCAATGAAACTGTCAACTGCCATTGCAACTGGTCCAACTAACAACTATTATAAACTGCCACTAAACTGTTGTTAAACTAATAACACCAAATAAAATTTAAACAACACAAAAACTGTTCTATAAGTTTTTTGTGTTTACCAAATCTGATACAAAAAAAATTACCAGACATAAAAAGATGTTAAACTAATAACACCAAATCAGTTTTAAACAACACAAAAACTGTTGTAAAAGTTTTTTGTGATTACCAAATCTGATACAAAAAAAATTACCAGACATTTTTCAAGGTTGGGAAAGTGAACCTATTTGCTAGCCAACATTAGGTACATGTCTTGTTGGTGCCATATGTTGTTGAGATGTAGTGCTTGGTGGAGCCATGAAGTGTTCATATGTAGTGTTTGTGCTGCCTTCATGGGTTGGAGCACTGCAATAATAAATGTATTACTCATACGTAATTGTAATTATATTTTGAAGTAAAAAAATAATAAAAGAAAAAATATGTATATTACCCAATTGTAGCTGAATAATGTATATTACCCAATTGTAGCTGAATAATGTAGAGATGCGGTGTTTGGTGGAGCCATGAAATGTTGAAATGTGGTGTTATTACTGCCTTCATGGGTTGGAGCACTGTAATAAAAAAATGTATTAGTCGTATATGTAATTGTAATTATATTTTGTAATAAAAAATAATACTAAATGAAGAAATATGTATATTACCCGATTGTAGCTGAAAAATGCTAAGATGCATTACTTGGTGGAGCCATGAAGTGTTGATATATGGTGTCTGTGCTGCCTCCATTACCGGTTTGATTCAGTCCTTGTGTCCTAAGATTGATAATAGGAAAATAAATCATTACATAAGTATACATTTAACTCAGCAGCAACACTTGCAATTCTATTTATAAAAAACACACTTGTAGTTCTATTAATAAATGTTATATGAATTTTTCGGTAGCATGACATGTCAGCAAAGATAGCAGATAATCTGGAATATATGGCAGAACACGTCATCAGAGAAGAAAAATAGTCTCTAGTGATTGGCTAGCGGTCGGATGAACCGATCGGGTAAAATAAGCACGGTTCGGGTAAAGTCAACTAGTCAACATTCGTCCAAGTCACAGTTGATGTTACTAGACGGGGCGGTCAAACTGAACCGATCGGCCAAGATAGGTCTAAACCCGATCCGGTAGCAAAACCGATCGGGAAAAAAGGGCCCGGTCAGGTTAGGAAATGGTCAGCCAAGAGATGCTCAGTCAAGACAGTAACGCGAGTTCAACTACGACTCAATTACGAAGAGGAAGAATCTTACTCAAGCAAGGAATCTAGAACCATATTCCGATAAGGAAATATAATTATTTCCTCCTACATATCTGAATGTCCAAATCAAGCAATAACTCTGCCCTTTTAGAAGATTGCACACCAATCAGGAAATAAGTCTTAAACGGACTACTCTACTAGAAGTCATACGAAGATTCCAATTCAATGCGCAAGATCTCCGAAACAGGAAAGAAGTTAAATACGACTTCAACAAGTAACAAGTTCTAATTAAATACTACCACATTCCCTTACTTGTGCAACAGGGATTAGAGTTGTACGCACATATAAATAAACCCATAATCTTATTGTGTACAAAGGGGTTTTTTTTAATCTCATCCACCTATGGAGAGATCTAGATATCGAGGGATTTAAGGATCAATCGACCGATCAATCAATCTATCTATGTATATGAAAAAAGCATAACAACAGCAAGAGATAATGAGAGATTGAGTGTGTAATCATTCTATTCATAGTGGATTTCTTCTCATCGTCACCGGCAACCGTGGATGTTTCCCCGCCTTAGGGTTTTACCACGTAAAACATGTGTTATGCTTGATTTATCTTTATTTCCTACTTTTCTATATTATCATTTACAAATACAAACCAATCGTATAGCATCCACGTGGAGAAAAAGACTTTGATTATTCAACCCTAGACTGGTTAAAGCTTCGATATGCCTACATGTTAATTTTTGGCGGTTGACTTTTCAACGATCCAAAAATCACCGTCAACAATAAATAAGAAAAAAATGAATACCTGGAAGCGGTGTTTGTGCTACCTCCAGTACCTGTTTGATGCAATCCTCCAGTACCTGTTTGATGCAGTCCTTATGTCCTAAAGTTGATAATAGGAAAATAAATCATTACATAAGTATACATTTAACTCAGCAACAACACTTGCAATTCTATTTTTTTTTTTAAACACTTGTAGTTCTATTAATAATTAAGAAAAAAATGAATACCTGGAAGTTGATGCAGCAACACTTGTAGTAGTCTTTTTAGATGTCTTTTTCCTTTTTGAGGTTGAACCAACTCCTTTTCCCTACAATTATACAATGGAACATTAAAGGAAAACTTGGAAGGAGACAGAAAAAATAAATAAAGTTGATATGAAATACCTTATCTGGACAAGTGCGACTGTTATGTCCAATAGATTTACACGTTTGACATCGATTGGAGAACATTTTCGACGGTGCTCGTGGCTCACCAGGTGCCATTTTCTATTCTTCTTAGGCCTGCCCACTTTTGAACATTTCACATGTGGATCAATTTGTTGAGAAGGGTATTCAGGCCACCTAGATTATCGGGTTGATAGCACCACTGTATGTCAACTTTAAAGCTTCCTTAGTATAATACCAATGGACATAATCATGTGGAAACACTCTATTATACATGAAGACAGCAACAACATGCTTACAAGGCAGCCCACTGATCTTCCACATCCCATAATCACATGTAACTTCATCAATGTTCACAAGCATTTTTATACCTCTTTTGTTTACAGTCTCATACCAGTCTCATCTGCCATGAATTACATGCAACTTTCTTCCATTCATCTCATTTTTAGTCAACCTTTGCCTTGCATATGGAGTGATGGAATCCTTGAGCTTCTCCACTTCATCCCATTTGTCTGAAAACCTCACTATAATTTTCCTCCTCAAGTGCTTCAACAATGTCAAAATTGGTTTGCCCATTTCATCTTTGATCCAGTTGTTGAAACACTCTAACATGTTGTTAGTGATATGATCTAACTTAGTATCACATTCAAACGCATGTCTTGCCCATTTATCACATGGCTCCTTCATCAACCATAACACAGCTTCCATTGAATCTTCTCCAAGTGATTTCATACGTTCAGTGAATATAGCCTTACTACCAGCTCTTGCTATACTCCATAACTTCCCATTCATCATATTGTCCTTAAATGTTGACTTGAAGTTTGCCAACATATGCCTAAAGCAATACCTTTTCCCTGCAACTGGCCACTCATTATCCAAGGTTGATAACTCGTTTTTCTATCTATCACTCATAAAACAACTGGCCTTTCTATCATCCCAACTTAAACACCCCTGCAGCAACCTAAGAAACCAAGTCCAACTTTCTAATATCTCAGACTCACATACACAAAATGCTATTGGAAAGATTCCACTATCCTCATCCAAAGCATATGCCGGCAACATAACACCCCCCAAATTGTCCAGTCAAATGGCAGCCATCAATACCTATTGGAGGCCTACAACCCTTCTTGAAACATGTCTGTATGGCTTGAAAACTGATAAAAAATCATTGGAACCTTGGGTTGGTCCCAAATACTTCAGTCAAAGCTACTTTAACACACGTACCTGGATTCATTGCAATAATTGCGTTTCCATACTTCTTCATCTTTCCATATGATGTTATATGGTCAGTCTTCAAGTTACTAAGCACGATCTTCTTAGCCCTATAAATAGTTAGGCTGTCACAACTCACTGCAAATTTTTCCAGCAATTGTTTCTTTAAGGATTTTATTGAAAGGTTTGGGTCTGCAAGAATGGTGAATTGAAAAACTAAAGCAACCCATTGATGCTGTCTCAATATTTTACCATCTTGATAAAACCATTTTCTTCGTCGGAGGACTCTAGTAGCCAAGTGTCGTCACCATCTGGATCACATTGGTCATGGATGTCATCATCTACTTCTCTACATTCATCAACTAAACTAACATCTGAATCGGCATCATCATTAAACTCTTCATTAACCTCATAATCATTGTCTATATCACTGACATAACCTTCAACACTTGCTGCAGGTGGCCCACTGTCTTGGATATTAGGCTCTAAATCACTTGCTTCAGATGGGATCTCAGGCTGCAAAACACTTGCTGCAGATGGTCCAGTACTTTCCATCATTGGTAACAACTCAACATCATCCTAAGGGTATTCAACAGCAAGAGGGAATAGATTAAGATCAAACTCAATGCTTAGCTTGTCATGAAGATCATACTCTTCAAAGATAAGCATCAACTCTTCATCTGATTTCAACATATACCATTGCTCATTCCATGGAAATGTTATGGACAACCCTCATTATTCCTTCTTTTTAACATGATGCTCAGTAATCTCCTTCTTAACATCATTTATGATGCTAATAACACTGCAGTCCCCAGGTTCTAAGATTTATAGGTCATAAACCTTGTTGGCGTACTTCACATAAACTTGAAACCGCAACATAATACAATAACCTGATGAATAAACATAACAACACCCATGTTAGAATAAACCTTTCCATTTCAAAAAATTTAAGCTAAATAAACACAATATAAAATAACAACAAAATCACCAAAAAAAAATTTTTTTCGAAAACCAACTATAGAACCATGCAAGAACACCCATGCAAAACCCACTATTTAAACATACTGATTTAACTATAAAAATCACAAACACAAATAAAAAAAATTATTACAAATAACAACCATCAAAGACAACAAATATACATAAAAATATTAAGCAAAAAATCCCAAACTAAAAAATCCAAACAAAAAGTAAACAAAGTTTACTAAAACAACAATCTCAGTGTACAAACAAGTACGAAAAAGTAACATAGCATGAAAAAATTTAATTTTTTTTTCAAAGAAACCCTAAATCAGTAAGACACAGCAACAAAAACAACACAAATCGATCATTTCTTCTCAGAAAATCAAACTTTTCTTACTAATTCATACATATCATGAAAAAGCCCTAAAAATAATTCCCCAAAATCGAAATATATATCATTCAGAAAACAATTTCATTCCCAAAGAGAGTACAACACTTACAGAACTGGTTCTTTTCGTTCTTAGTCGTGGGTGAGTGAAAAGGTTATCTTTTTGGTGCAAGAATAGTGGCGCGAACACTTCCAGACTTCCAACTGGTGCAAGAATGGTGAGTATTGTTGGTGGGGACCAGATGAAAGCTTTTCTTTCTAGGGATTTAAGGGTTAGTGCTGAACTTTCCCATATATACAGATAAGATCACTTTGACTTTTTTATTTTATTTCTTTATTTATTAAATATGATAGATACAAGTGTTTAATCACCATATATAACAAATGAAATGACAAAAATAACCTCCATGCTGTTAACTTAGACTAACTTTTGACTGACAGAAGGACCAATTTGATGTATTTTTTTAAAAGTGAGGGACCAAGGGTCCTAAAAAAGCAAACATGCTTAAAAAGTTGATCTTTCACCAAAACTTAAGGATGAAAATCATAATACCCCAAAATATCGCAAACATATACATTAAAATTTAAAAGTTCAACCAAAGTGCTTCTATAATTATTTTATTTTTTTAAGCAAGCTTATGTTTAATATTAAAGTCCCATAATAATTATAAAAATATACATTAAAATTGTCCGTTACTCATAATTTCATGTTATGACCGTTTGATGATTCTCACCCTATAAAATCAATTGAAAATAATATCAAATACTTAACTTATGATGCCCACTTGTTACGCAAGAAATGGATTGGACTATTTCCGAGTTCATTGAAAATTTGGAAATATGGGACTGATGGTGGGACATGGTTTTTGGGCTTGAGATTTGATTTTCTATTTAATTTTACTTGTTCTATTATATATTACAAGTAACACCGGATATCCCAACTTATATTCCAATTTGTGAGTTGTTAATTTAATTCATATGGTTTATGTTAAGTAAAATAAATCATCATGAATCAATGAGACAAGGGCCAAGCCAGAAAATTTTGTTTGAGAACACAAATTTTATTTTATTTTATTTCTTTTTTTAGAGTCAGGGGTTTGCCGATAAATACAGCACTACATGTGTAGTATAGATATCTACTTCCACAACCGGGAGACATCTACTATCATAATATCAGAAGAAAACTCTTCACACGTGCTTTTAAAATGCGTATATTGAGTATCTAATCCTCCCCTATAACTAACATAAGAGGGGATGTGCATAACATGTGAGCTTAGAGTGAATGTGAAAATTAATTTATTTTAGTAAAAGCTAATTTAATCTAAATCTCATTCAATCTAATCATTTTGCACCAAACAAGAGACAATAGAATTTTAATTCAATTGCAATATCAAATCAACCAACTTATAATTTATTTTTGGGGTCAAATAGTCCCCCCCACATACTCATTTACTCACCACACTCACCATACAAAATTTGAAATTTAATAATATACTATTTACAATATTTAAAATATCAAAATTAACCTTAAACATTAATAAACATTTTATTTAAATTTTTCTCTTTAGACCAATACAAAATAAAATTTGAGTGAAGAATCCTAAATAATAATTAAAAAAAAGTTTTTCCTAGCAAAATTGTTAGGTTTAGATTTTGTATTGGTTTTATTCCTTATCAAAACGCTTTGTGCTTGTAATGATTAGTTGCCTAGGTGGTTCGAAATGATTTGAGCTTCAAAGGTGGAAGGAATCTTATCTTGCAAACAAGTCTTCAAGAGGTGGTGCTTCATCGTCAAGTTAAGGTAATAAGACATTAACCTCTTGCAAGGCTTAAAATGCGCACATACACACAATTCATGCACAGATCATAAATTGCTTTAAATTCCTAGTTGAACATATTCTAGGAATTAGTTTTAAGAAATGTCATACTTGAATGTATTTGTGCATTTTTATACTGAGTTTTATGTTTGTTGATTTTCATGTTTATGTTTATCTTTATTTATCGGTTGGTAATATCATAATGAAAATTATATTTCTGAGACTTTTCATTCATTACAGGTCCAACCATATTTGGATTTGTCTCTAGATTAGTTCCAATTGATTCCGACACTTATCTAAGTGTTTTCAAGTGTTTCCAAGACTTTTCGAGTTAGTTTGAGATTCCAGGGTATTTTGGAAAATATGATTGTGTTTCTGAGCATCATCTCATCATGGATTCTTCTTGCATCTATTGATTAGGTATTTTGAACAAGCCCTAAATCTCCATAGCATTTTTTGTGTTCTTATGTGCCTAGGTTTAGCTTTAAATATTGATTTAATGCATGTCTTCATGTTTAATGGTATTTATAACATGCTTGAGTTATTGTTTGTTGGTTGAGAATATATGTTCATTGATAGCTATCTTTTAGGACCATTTTGCCCTTTAGCTAAATCTTCATGCATTTACATTTAGATATTGATATCTAGGATTTGCACTTATTGACATCTTTAAATCCCTAGATAATCATTTAGTGTAGCCTAGCATTAATTGCATGATAGAATATTTTTACATATTCACATAGGTTGTTTTATCTCTTCATGGATTGTTAAGTTTTGTGACTAAGTGAATTAGTGCACAAGCTTGTTGGTCTAAGATCACTATTAAAGGCCCGTTGGGTAGAGTGAAAAGGTTAGTGACCAAGTATGGTGTGACTTGAGGTCAACCTAGGTTGTAAACTTTCATTCAAATAGTGGATTTAAGGACCGTGTGTGGCTAGAAGGATAGCCGGTGAGCTTTGCCCAGTTGGAGGATTTCTTAAGTAAATCAATCATTATGTTTTTATTGTTTTCCACATTGTTTGATTGCTTATATGAGGTAGCTTCATTAAAATTGACTAAGTCGAAAAGTTGGTAATAAATCAACTAAAACCTATTAATCCTCCCCACCCCCCCCCCCCCCCCCCCCCCCCCCCTTAGATTATTAGACACATGCTTAGTATTATTTTCAACCGGATTTAGTTTCTAGTTGGTCGGGTTAAAATTAGTCATGGCGTAGGCAATTGGCCTCCGGGAGGGTACACTTTCCCCGTGTAAGTGCCTCATTTTATGATTCTCTCTCATTCCTTTTAGAGCTCAAGAGTGTCTTGGAAGAAAATTTAACAAGATACCATTTTTATTAATCAAAACCCAATTACCCACCATCCATTCATGATTCAAGCAACATCTGGCTTCATCTAGGATGTTTCTAAGCATGGGTTTTCATCAACATGGTTGACTTGGTAAGTAGAACATCATTCTCATCCATCTTTGTGTTCTTTATTAACAAGAAATCTCTTTTATACTTGTTTGCATTTAGATTAAAATTTTATAATAAATAGAGATGTTTGTTGATGTTTAGGTTGTTGTATTGTGATAGCTATTGCATCTAGGAATGCTTTGATTTCATATAGCTAAAGTATGAGCATGTCATATAGCAACATGATATCTAGGAATGTTCTACATGTCATCATTAGTTCCTAGATAAGCATTAAACCTAGCATTTGTGCATTTAGAATATTTCTCATATTCACTTTCGGTTGCATATCTGTCTATTGAGAGTTGAGTCTTGTATGTGCCGTTGGTAGTGTACAAGCAAGAGCCTAAAGTCACTATTAAAGGTCCGCGATTAGCAAAGACGAATTAGTAGCCGATTAGGTGTGATGTGGTCAATCTAGGTTGTAATCGTACTTGCAAATAGTGGATTTGAGGCTTCGGATGGCTTTTAAGACCGTGAGTTTTTACCCTATTGGGGTTTTCTCACGTAAAACAAATCATTGTGGTTTTATCTTAATTTACGCATCTTGTTACAATCATTGTTTGTTAGGTTTTTGTTGTGATTAATTTTGACTAACCAAAAGATGGAAATTAATTTAGTTAAAACATATTCCCCCCCTCCCCCTCTAGGTTAGTTTTATCATTCTTAGAGTATTTTCACCCCGGAAGTGCCTTGCTGCCCATGTAAATGTCGCTAAAATGGCATGGCTGCCCGCATAGGCGGAAGGCCTTTGTGAAGGCATGCCATTGCCAAGTAAAGCCTTCAGTTAGTGTAGAGGCAAGCCAGGCACGTTGGCCTCTCTACGCGCATGGTTATGGACGTAGGCAAATGGCCTTGGCGTAAGGCTGCCAAAGGCTTCCGCGTTTGAGCCCCTTCACTGATGTCTTCTGATTTCTCCCATATATACCATCTTGCGAACCATTTTTCAAATAACGATTTCTCACATGTTTTAGACCCGATTTGAGTGATTCAAAATGTGAGAGGTTTGTATTTGAGAGTATAATCAAGCCCAATCATTTTTAAAGCTTAAATTTTAGGTCCTAGAGTGATTTTTCTCTCGTTTGTAGAGGTCTCTTCACTTTGTCAAGGTATTCTTTGAACCATCACTTGCTTTGATATTATTTGTTTGAATCCTTGATATGTTGCTTTGATTTTTATTATATTTGACCAGAAAAACATTGATTGGTGATTATGCTTTCATATTAAACTAGATTATCATTTGATTTGTGCTTCATTATATTTAGTTTCCATAGGATTTGTTAATCTTACATTCTATATTATGTGTTTGTCATTAAACATATTAGATCATGCCTTGCATAGGTTAAAATCTCAATAAGGTCTTGATAAGATCTAGGTTGAGTGTCTACAAGCATCTAATAATCAAAGGCTTGCGGGTAGGATAGTTGGTTATACGTGCCAATAGAAATATATCATGGAGATTGATCATTTGAGGGTGTATTCTCTAATCAACTAGTGGATTGTGTTGTAGTGACTGTGGATTCGGTCCGTGGATGTTTCCTCCAAAATGAGGTTTTACCACTTAAATCCTTGTGTTCAATATCTCTAACTCAAACTCTTTAATTTTGTATATTGTTGTACTTAATTAAATATATTGAGAGTTGTAAACAAGATCTATATTTGAGCTTAGTTGAATATTTTTGTAAATTGAATACAACTTGTAAATACGAACTTAGTTGAATATCTTGTATTTTGAGACATTATGAGTTTTGAATAATAAGATAAATGACACACTCTAAAAGATCATTACATGTATCATTTACTTGTTAGTTTGATATACCTGTACAATTGTACTTGTAAATTCTAGTTTGTAGAATATTAATTGTTAAATTTGTTTGTATGTGTAAACTCACATTTGTAGAATAGACTAAGGGTGGTTTTAGTACTTATGTCTATGTGCTTTCATGTATGTTAAGCAAACTAAAGGGACAAACATTTAAGAATTGAATATTTGATCAAAGGGAGCAATTGTAGGTCATAAACTTATTGAGCAAATGTAGTTCATAAACTTATTCAACCCCTCCCCCAGATTACCTCCTAGGCATTTAACGGTGTATTAGGATTTTTCAAAAACAATATATACATTTGAAGTTTAAAATTGAAGCAGTATCATTAATTCGACAAGCTAGAAGGGTGAAAAATATAAGAAACTCTTATGTGAAGCCATGCTCAAGGTCATTCCAATTTAATCATAAGAAACAATAAAAGTTGGATGTGCAAAAATCAAGCTAACCAGTACATCATTTCGTTTGAGACTTAATCAGAGAAAGTTTCATACATCAAAAAGTTTAGGATCCGTCCTGTAAACGTTTTTCGTTCGCTATTTTTTGAAAATAAAAATGAAAATGAAAACAGTATTTTTGGTTTCAGTTTCGAAATCTAAAAACACGTCTAGTAGCACATACTGAAAAATGTATTCTAAAATTAAAAACAGAAAAAACATGTCTGGTAGGTTAATTGAAAAATATAAAAAATTATTAATTTTCCAATTATTTTTTCTATTGTAATTTTTTAATTTGAATAAAAAGTGAGTCAATAATTCATCTAATTATCAACTATTCCATCCAAAAAAGTTCTTTATACACCCATTTTAAAATTTTACAAATAAATTATTAACCACTTTATTCCCATCGTTTTTCATCTAAACTCATTTCATTACTTTTGATACATAATTAAACCTCAAATTAACAAACAAATGTCTTGATTTTGACCCCTCTCCCATAGATTACTCAACTATAAAGTATTACTATAAAGTTGGTCTAGTCTTCATCACTCAAATGTGCTAGTTTTCGGGTCCCGTTTCAATTTTTTTTATAAAAGCAACACAGATAGAATTTCAATTTTTTTTTTGATAAAAGCAACAAAGAAACAGAAAACGGAGTAGAAGAAAGAAAGCTCATCAGGAGGTGAGATCGGTGGCACAAAAGCCGGAGGAGATGAGATCCTCCTCCGGCGACGCCAATCTAGCAGCAGATCTAAGAAGAAGAAGAAAAAGAAGAGAGAAGCAAAGGAAGAAGAAGAGCAGATCGGCGGCGAGCGGAAGCTATCATTGAAGGAAAAAAGAAGATGAAGAAGAAGATGAGGATGAGAAGAGAAGACTACTGATGAAGATCTCACATTGAAGAGAAAAAAGAAAAAGAAAATTAATTTTTTGAAAAATAAAAACAAAGAAACAAGTATTTTGTGTTTTTTAAATATTTCACTGTTAACACTGATTTTGTTTTTCATTTTATTTTTTGTTTTTTAAAAATAAAATGAAAAACTATTAACGAACGTGAATTCGAAATCATTTTTGGAAAATAAAAACGAAAAACGGACTGAAAGACGGCTGCACGACGGGGCCTTAATATTTAGGGACTAGGGTTACCTTTTTTTTTTTTGAAGAACGGACTAGGGTTTTTTTTTATTTAGAATTTTTCAACCAAATTTGATTTTGTAAGAAATATGGTCCTAATAATTGAACTTTAAATGTTAAAAGTAACTAATGCTAGATAAATGTGATAAGTTATTAAATTAACTCTTAAGTTATTATTTAACTCTTAAATGAATGTGGGTTAATTATCCAAATTATGCACATGCCTATTGGTTAAGAGAAATTGTTTCTCAACGTAACATTAATTTATGGGAATTAATTGTTGCGTTAAACTAAATGTGAGAAACACTCGTGCTCTCTCCGACCTTTATATAAATCAGAATTCTCATTAGTTCTGATATACGAAATAACACATAAAAGTTTAAAATATAAAGATTAAGAAGGAGAGAAACGATTGTTGTCAAAATGTCTTCTTCCATGGATCAAGGTACGTAAGTTATTATCTTATAAAATTAACGTGATTATTTTATATGTGAAACAATATGTGATTCTAGATCTTTCATTTAACATTAAGTTAACATGTATAATAGTTTACATGTATTAACTTTAAGATGTATAATTGCTTACATGTGGTATTAGAGCTTCGGATTGAATCACGTATTGTTTCCATCATTGTCTGTTTGGTATTAAGTAAACATAAAATAAAATTACGAATAGTTTTGTTTACTGCAATTAATCAATAGACGTATTAATTGTTTTGTTAATTACAATTAATAGTTAGCCATATTAAAGTATGAAGTTAGTAATTTGATATTCATAATTTAAACAGTTAAGTTCTTAATGATCTTTTATTGATGTTTGATATTTATGATCTTAATGATGTTTTATTAAATTTAATAGATATATGTTATGATATTTAAAGTTTAAAGTTTATAGTTTTATTTATATAAAAAAAATGCTATTTATATTTATGCTTATACATTTAAAATTGATGTTTTGGCAACTTAATTTATTGTTTAATGTTTAATGAATCGAAGATATGATTAATTTGGACTCTATTTATAATTATGATGGTATGTATATAAATGTATATTAAATGAGAGCCCTATTATTGAAATACATGTCGTTGTATGATTATTTTTAATAATTATACATAAAGTTTTTATAAATCCACTACATATTTAATCAATAATGTCAAAATTGTTGATATTTATAATTTTTTTTTTTATAAAGATATTGGTAAGCTACCAAAGTAGCCCAAACCAAGATAGAAAATTTATAAATATCAATGTATTAATGAAATTGATATTATATTGCAATTTCTTTATAAAGTAAATAATAGTTAGCCCAAAGGTTAATTATTACCAAAGTTTAAGAAATTGAAATAGGATAATTTAATGTATATTGTGAATTAGAATGAGGAATGGATACCCAAAGGTAGCATACCTGTCTAATATTACGCTGCATAATTAATAAATCATATTACTAATGAACTTTAAATTGTGAGTGAACACTTTTGTAAATTGTGATATCAACCCAATGGTTATATCATAATGATACTAGGTAGTTCATCATATACAATGATTTAATATGTGTTAAATTTCAAAGCATTAAATAACGTAGTGAGCATTTATTTTATTGCACTATCTATTCATGTTGCATTGCACTCTTATGCTTCGTCTGTACCTGTCCTTAATGGGTCAAACTTTTCAGATTGGAGTGAACATGTCTGATTTCACTTAGGTGTTTTGGATGTTGATTATGCACTCGATTCTGAAAAGCCTGATAAGCCCACTAATGAAACTAATGATTAGGACATGGCCTTTTATGATGCTTGGAAAAGGTCAAACAAACTTTTCCTTGGGTTTATGCGAATGACTATCGCAGGAAACATTAAGACATCGCTTCCTAAAAGTGATAACGAGAAAGAATTCCTTAAAGCTGTGGAAGAGCGTTTCAAAACTGCTGACAAATCCCTTGCTGAGGCATTGATGGCCCAACTGGCCATAATAAAATATGATGGGGTTCGTGGGATGCAAAATCACATCCTAGAAATGACGAACCTAGCTGCAAAGCTAAAGACCTTAGGAATGAGCGTTGGTGAATATTTTCTTGTTCAGTTTATTCTGAATTCCATTCCTACTCAGTATGGTCCATTCCAGATCCATTATAACACCATTAAGGATAAATGGAATGTGAATGAACTAACCAATATGGTTATTCAAGAAGAGGCAAGGCTTAAGCAACAAGGAATGCAAACTATCCACCTTGCGACTCAAGGCTTAGGATCTGGACATAAAGGAAGAAAGCCTGGAAAAGGCAAGAAAAGAGTGTTTTCCAAGAATGAACCTGCTCATGCTTCTTAGGTTCAAAAGAAGGACTTTAGCATGAAATGTCATTTCTGTAAAAAGGAAGGATATTTCAAGAAAGATTGTCAGAAACGAAAGGAATGGTTTGAAAAGAAAGGTATGAATATTTATGTAATTTTTAAATCAAACATTACTGAAGTTCCTTCTAATACTTGGTGGATTGACTCTGGTGCTATTGTCCATGTTTCCAATACGATACAGGGATTCCTTACAACCCGAACCATACTCCTAAATGAGCAATACATTATGATGGGGAATCGGGCCAAGGTTCCTGTTAAAGCTGTTGGAACCTTCAGACTTGTCTTAGATAGTGGTTTTAATTTAGACTTATTTCATACTTTATATGTACCGTCTATTTCCAAAAACCTTATTTCATTAAGTAGACTTGATATTGATGGACACACATTTTCAATTGGAAATAAATGTTTTAGTTTATTTAATAATTTATCCATTGTTGGTTCTGGAACATTATGTGATGGTTTATATAAGTTAGAACTTAACAACCACTTTGCTGAGACTTTGATGATTTTGCATCATAAAGTTGGAACTAAAAGTAGCCTCATGACTGAAATGTCCTCCTTCTTGTGGCATACAAGTTTGGGGCATATCTCCAAAGAAAGAATTCAGAATTAGTAAAAGATGAAATTCTTGAAAATCTAGATTTTATTGATCTCGGAGTGTGTGTGGATTGTATTAAAAGAAAAAAAAATCAAACATACAAAGAAATGTGCTACAAGAAGTACAAATCTTCTTGAGATTATTCACAGTAACATTTGTGGACCTTTCACCACTTCATGTTTTGGTGGTGAAAAATACTTTATCACTTTTATTGATGATTTTTCACGTTATGGATATATCTATTTGTTGAATGAAAAATCTCTGTCAGTGGATGACCTAAAGGTATACATAACTGAGGTTGAAAGACAATTAGATAGAAAAGTGAAAATTGTAAGATCTGATAGAGGTGATGAGTTTTATGGTCGCTATGATGAGTCAGGGCAACACTCTGGTCCTTTTGCTAAATTTCTGGAAAAACGCAGCATATGTGCTCAATATACAATGCTAGGAGCGCCTTAGTAGAATGGTGTTGCTGAGAGACATAATCATACTCTTATGGATATGGTTAGAAGTATATTAAGCAACTCTACCTTACCCATATCGTTGTGGAGTGAAGCTCTAAAGACCGCTATGTACATTTTGAATAGGGTTCCTAGTAAGTCAGTTCCAAAAACTCCTTTTAAGTTATGGGCTGGAAGGAAACCAAGTTTAAGACACCTTCATTTTTGGGGATGTCCAGCGGAAGTTAGACTTTTTAACCCATAGGAAAAGAAATTGGATTTCAGGACAGTAAATGGTTACTTTATTGGTTACCAAGAGAGATCCAAATGGTTCAGGTTTTATTTGCCTAACCATAGTATGAGAATAATGGAAACCAGTAATGCCAGATTTTTTGAGGATGGTGACATTAGTGGAAGTGATTTACCACCCCTTGTGTCCGTTGAAGAAACTACGACACAATTACGAAATATGATAAGTGAAGAAGCAAGGGTACAAAAGTCCATTTACCTTTACCTTCTAAAAATATTGTTGATCCAAATGTTATTAACCAAAATAACGATCAACAAATGAATGATGAACCACTTCATAATGAAATTGTCACTATTGAACCAACAGTAAAAGAATCACAAGAAATTGCATTAGGGAGATCTCAAAGAGAAATGAGATTGGCAATATCAAATGTTTACATGGTTTATCTACACGAATCTGATTATGATATTGAGATGGTTAATGATCCGGTTTCGTACCAACAAGACATAAAAAGTATGGATTCTTCTAAATGGATTAACGCCATGAAAGAAGAGATGAATTCAATGGAACATAATGAAGTTTGAGATCTTATCAAGTTGCCTAATGGATGCAAGAAATTTGGTTGTAAATGGATTTTCAAAACCAAGCGTGACAGTAAAGGCAATATCGAAAGACATAAAGCCAGACTCGTTGCCAAAGGTTTCACTCAAAAAGAAGGCATTGATTACATAGAGACCTTTTCACCTGTATCTAAGAATGACTCATTTAGAATCATCATGGCTCTGGTGGCTCATTTCGATTTAGAGCTGCACCAAAAGGATGTAAAGACTGCTTTTCTAAACGGAAATTTAGATGAAGAAGTTTACATGGATCAAACCTAAGGGCTTTGAATTAAAAGGAAATGAAAATCTAGTTTGCAAGCTTAAGAGATCAATATATGGACTTAAACAAGCTTCCAGGCAATGTTATATTAAGTTTCATAATACCATTACCTTCTTCGGTTTTAAGGAAAACACTGTTGATAAGTGTATCTACTTGAAGGTTAGTAGGAGTAAATTTATAATTTTGATCTTGTATGTTGATGATATCTTGCTTGTCAGTAGTTATCTTGGTTTATTACACGAAACCAAGAGGTTTCTCACCAAGAACTTTGAGATGAAAGATATGTGTGAGACATCTTATGTGATTGGAATTGAAATATTTCGAGACCGATCACAACGATTGTTAGAGCTGTCTCAGAAAGCATATATTAACAAAGTTCTAGAGAGATTTCAAATGGAAAATTGTTCAGCTGGGGAGTCTCAAATTCAAAAAGGGGATATATTCAACCTTATGCAATGTCAAAATAATGAATTGGAACGCAAGCAAATGGAAGCAATTCCTTATGCTTCAGCAGTAGGAAGCTTGATGTATGCCCAGACTTGCACTATACCAGACATTAGCTTTGTTGTTGGTGTTCTTGGTAGATACCAGAGTAATCCAGGAATGGAGCATTGGAAGCTTGCAAAGAAAGTGATGCGATACTTGAAGGGTACAAAAGATCACATGCTCACATTTAGGAGAACCAATAATCTTGAGGTGATTGGTTACTCAGACTCAGATTTTGCTGGATGTCCTGATAGCCAAAAATCCAAATTTGGTTATGTGTTTATGTTAATTGAGGGGCTATTTCATGGAAAAGTGCAAAGCAATCTATCATTGCTGCATCCACTATGGAGGCTGAGTTTGTGGCTTGCTTTGAGGCCACAATTCGTGGTTTATGGCGGCGGAACTTTATCTCAGGACTTAGAGTTGTCGACTCTATTTCTAGATCCCTGAGAATTTATTGTGATAATGCCGCAGCAGTCTTCTTCTCTAAGAATGACAAATATTCTAAGGGTGCTAAGCATATGGAGTTGAAGTTTCTTTCTGTTAAGGAAGAAGTTCAAAAACAAAGAGTGTTTATTGAACATATTAGCACAAAACTTATGATTGCTGATCCATTAACAAAAGGGTTTCCACCAAAGACATTCAAAAAGCACACTATTAGTATGGGTCTTGGATGTAACCCTTGATGTTGTTATTTGGATCTATTATGTTATTTTATTAGGATAGACATTCTTTTGAGATCTCATTTAATGTGTTTCTGCTATTTCCTGTTTTATCATATACGTACTGAAAATACACAAAGTGTGTCTAATACAACCTAGTGGGGGGGGGTGTGGGGGGGGGGGTGAATAGGTTTTAGTTGATTTATTACCAACTTTTCGACTTAATCAATTTTAATAATCCTACCTCATATTAGCAATCAATCAATCAATCCAATATAAATATGCGGAAAACAATAAAATCGCAATGATTGATTTACGTGAGAAACCCTCCAACTGGGCAAAACTCACAAACTATCATTCTAGCCACATACGGTCCTCAAATCCACTATTTGAATAAAAGTTTACAACCTAGGTTGACCTCAAGTCACACCTACTTGGTCACTAACCCTTTCACTCTACCCAACGGACCTTTAATAGTGATTCTTGACCACAAGCTTGTGCACTTAACCCACTTAGTCACAAAGCTTAACAATCAATGAAGAGGTTAAACAACCTATGTGAATATGTAAAAGATATTCAAGCATGCAATTAATGCTAGGCAACACTAAATGCTTATCTAAGGATTTAAGGATGTCAATAAATGCAAATCCTAGATATCAATATCTAAATGCAAATGCATGAAGATTTAGCTAGAAGGGTAAAATCGTCCTAAATGCTAGCTATTAATGAACAAAACTCTCAACCAATAAACATCAACTCAAGCATGTTATAAATGCCAATAAACATAAAGATATGCAATAAAATCATATAAAAGAGCTAACCCTAGGCAAACAAGAACATAAATAAATACAAAGAGATTTAGGGCATGTTCAAGTTACCTAGTCAATGAAAGCAAGAAGAATCCATGATGAGATGATGCTTGAAGATGTTAGATGCACATAGATTTGTGTTTGGTTGAGTAAAGATGAGTTCTTGGGAGTTTCTCTCTCTAAGGGAAGCTTGGCCTATCAAAAATGGCTTCTTGAACTCATAAAAAACGAGCAAGGAAGAAGATAGAGTATATATAAGGGAGCCCTAGTTAAAACAGCGTCGTTTTGAACTTATGGCACAAAATCCCGTCAAAACCGCTAGATGGACCGCATCGCAGGCAAGTGTCCAGACCGCGGTACACACAGCAGTGCACCGTCTGGACTACAACGCGGTGCAGGGCGCTGTGCATGCAGGTGCACAGGCCGCGGTATGGGCAACAGAGGCCTACTGGACAACACCGCGACTTGGGTCGCTATACGTGCAAGTGTACAGGAAGCGGTACAGGAAGCATGACCCTGCTGAGGTATACCGCTCTGTATGCCGCGGTGCAAGCATGTCTTGCCAAGCGGTCTAGGCCGCGGTAAGAGAAGAAATTCTCTTTTCTGGGCAAACTCAACACACTAAGTGATGTGCAAAATGTGCAAGTGTGGAGTGTGAAAAGTGGCATACAATACATCATTCAATAACATGAAGACAAGAACATAATGCATGCAAGTGAGTGTGTGCAACTAGATCTCTTCAAAGAAAGTTAAACTAGTGAGATACCTTTAAAGTGCTCTTAAGAGGGATGATGTCCTTGAAGCTTGATCACACCCAATGAGGCCCAATTACCCTTACAAAGAATAATCTCCAATGTGGTTTGTCAACGAAATAAGCCAATCAAAATATGAGGAACTTACAAGTACATTTATGATAATGAAAGAGTTTTAAACAGGATATTATGTTGGACTAATTTTAGGCATTATTGCTAGCCTATATTTCTCGTTTACAGTTCATGACAATCAAGCTATTAGTGTTGTAGTACATGGAAGGGACTGTGTTGTTTCATTAACACACAACAGCCATGACTCACACAAATATATTGTTTGATCATGATATTATGATAACCAAATTATGTAAGGCATGTATTGGATGTATAATTTTTCAAAAAAAAAAAGATTGCATATATATATATATATATATATTTATATATAAACACACACATATATGTATTTTTCTAGTAATCCAACATGAGTCATTTTATAAAATATTTTTATTTTATTTATTTATTTATTATTATGTTATATGGACCAAGTGGGAGATTGTAAGAAATATGGTCCTAATAACTGAACTTTAAATGTTAAAAGTAACTAAAGCTAGATAAATGTGATAAGTTATTAAATTAACTCTTAAGTTATTAATTAACTCTTAAATGAATGTGGGTTAATTATCCAAATTATGCACATGCCTATTGGTTAAGAGAAATTGTTTCTCAACGTAACATTAATTATATGGGAATTAATTGTTGCGTTAAACTAAATGTGAGAAACACTCATGCTCTCTCCGACCTTTATATAAATTAGAATTCTCATTAGTTCTGATATACGAAATAACACATAAAAGTTTAAAGTATAAAGGTTAAAGAGGAGAGAAACGATTGTTGTTAAAATGTCTTATTTCATGGATCAAGGTACGTAAGTTATTATCTTGTAAAATTAACGTGATTATTTTATATTTAAAACAATATGTGATTCTAGATCTTTCATTTAACATTAAGTTAACATGTATAATAGTTTACATGGATTAACTTTAAGATGTATAACTTTAAGATGTATAATTGCTTACAGATTTGTCTGTGAGTTTGAAGAGAGGTAATTTAAATAAAATGAATATTAATATTTATGATTAATCTTGACATTTTAGAGACAGTAAAGAGTAAACTATTAAACTTCAAAATTTTAGAGACAGTAAAGAGTAAAATATTGTTGAATATTAATATTTAAGATTAATCTTGACATTTGATTTGATTTCTCTCTCTGTTTTATTTTTGCATTGGTAGAATTTCAGTAATACCATGAATCCATGAATATTGTTGAATTTTGGATGATTTCTGTATTTCTTTTTCACAATGACACAACAAAATATGCATACACTGATTGAAATGTACAACCTGCAAAATTTTGCTAGTTATAAGACAGTTTGATGTGTGTTAGTGTGTCTGTGTACTTGTGCAGTTGTGCACATGTTGTCAAAGCTAGAAAGCTAGACAGTTATGGAGGTTCTCTCCAACCTTCTCACTCGGGTCAGCAAGGATGATTTTGCCTACATTTGCATCTTTTCCTGGGCAATTTGGGAGAACCGTAACTCCACCCGCAATGGTGCCAAGCCAAGGGATCCTGAGGCCTTGGTTGCCTGGGCAAAGACTCTCCTGTCTGAATTCCAGGGCTCCCAAAAGGCCTTGAATCCTCACGGCACTTCTCACCTCAGTGTTCCCTCCCGTGACTGGATTGCTCCTCTCCCGGATCAGCTAAAAATTAACTCTGCTGCTGTGGTTCGTGATGGTGCATGGTTGGTGAGTGTGGGCGTTGCAATTAGAAATGACAGGGGAAAGGTGATTGCTGCATTATCAAAACCCATTCCTGGTAATTTCAGCCTTATGATTGGTGCTTTTCTTGCCCTTCGTGAGGGAATTCTGCTTGCCAAATTTCATAAGTTTCAAATTCAGATTGCAGAAGTTGGTCTCTCCATTGTCGCATCCTCCCTGAACTCGTCTAACGGCGTTCCAGGTGATGCTAGTGTCATCGTTAACGATATTATCTTTTCTAAGGTAGGTATATGTAAGTGCCAGGCTACTCCCAATTCGGACAATGCTTTGGCACATAATCTAGCATCTTCGGCCTCCTCCTCTGTTAAGGAAAGCCTATGGCCGGATCTCAGCCCTTCTCTGTAAGGTTTCCCTGTTTTCTTTCAAAAAAAAGACATAATTTTACCAAAATCTTACTATATTTATCACTTTAGTCCTTACTTTTTTTTAAAACTCATCACTTTAGTCCATTTGACCAAATATGTCAAAGTCAACTATTTTAAAACCTGTGAAAGTATACTTTTATCCTTATTACTATTTAATATAGTTAAAATGATTATATTAGCTTTAAATGAAAAAGAAAAATAATAAATTTCAAATAAATATATTACAAAAAAATCTTAAATAAATAATAATAATAATATCCATTTATTTTTATTTTTTTTATATTTTTGTCATAATGGATATTTATTTAGCTAAAATGATTATCTTAGCTTTAAATGATTTTTTTTCATAATTTTTTTGTAATCTATTTATTTAAGATTTTATTATTGAGAATTTTATTGTTTTTCATTTTAATTTAAAGCTAAGATAATCATTTAACTAAATAAAAATCTATTATGAAAAAAAATACAAAATAAGAAAAAATCAATGGATTTTTTAATTATTTATTTAAGTTTTTTTGTAATATATTTATTTAAGATTTTATTATTGAGAATTTTATTGTTTTTCATTTTAATTTAAAGTTAAGATAATCATTTTAGCTAAATTAAATAGTAATAAGGGTAAAAGTCTACTTTCTTATGTTTTAAAATAGTTGACTTTCAAATATTTGGTCAAATGAACTAAAATGATGAGTTTTGGAAAAAGCAAAGACTAAAGTGGTGAATATGGAAAGACATTTATAAAGGTAACAAATCATAAAAAAAAATAGGATATATATGAAATTCTGCCAAAAACAATTATGGTATATGTGTGAAGTTAATTAGCCTACGGAGAACTATTTTAGGAGGCAACATAGCCATGATTTAATTTGGCATATGGTAAATATAAAAATTCATTAAATAAAAAATAAGTATGGTATTTGTACTTATAAAAGCAGGTTGATAACAACTAACACTATAAACGGAGAATTAACAATAAATCAATAATAACTATTACCACTATGATCTATGGACTACGGTTGTGTACTCAAATAAAAAAAAACAAGAATAACTACCGAGTCGATAAGATCCAAATTAATATTTTTTATAAAAATTAATACAAATAATGACAGAATAGAAAAATGAATGGTTTTTGTAAGATTTAAAAATGTCATTTACAAGAAATAGAGGGATAAAATAGGAATTGCATATTTTGTCCCTTCCTAGTTGGGTAATACACAGTCATATATGTGTAGTGCTGCAAAAACGTACCACAACCAAAGGTGGCACTGCCAGCCAGACCCGGACGGACCATTTTCACTACCATCTCTTCGTTTTCTTTCAACCAAACAAACAAACAAACCCTAGATCGCTCGTCTTTTTCGCTTGTAAGTTTTATCTCTTCGAACTCGATCCATGTTTTTGTGTGCTTTACTTGTATTCTTCAGTTTGCTTCTAGCTTGCTACCAAAGCTTTGTAATTCCACTCATATCTGATATTCTTGTTTTTCAGTGTTGGTTTTTCTGATTTTTTTTTCCCTGTATACACATTGTTTATGTCATTATGTGTAGTTTTTCCTTTTTGCTCATCTTATTTGTTGGCTAAAAATCATTGATTGAACAAGAATAAGTCATGTCTTCTCTTAACTGAACATGACAACTTTTGTGATTGTTTGTTAGGGTCTCTTTAGTTACAGTTTTTTTAAGTTTTGAAACTTCATATTGCATCGATAGGCTACTTTTTAGTTAGAGAGGAAATAATCGGTCCAAGTTGATTTGGTTCCTTGTCAACTTTAATTCGTTTGATTATTTTTACTGCTATAATTAGTTTCAATTATGATTCATTTTCTCTGTCTCTGTTTTATTTTGCATTGGTAGATTTTCAGTAATACCATGAATCCATGAATATTGTTGAATTTTGGATGATTTCTGTATTTCTTTTTCACAATGACACAACAAAATATGCATACACTTATTGAAATGCACAACCTGCAAAATTTTGCTAGTTATAAGACAGTCTGTGTACTTGTGCAGTTGTGCACATGTTGTCAAAGCTAGAAAGCTCATGTTAAGTTATATGTTTTACCTTCTAATGAATGTATTCATCACCACTCTTATACATTCTTGGCTCGCTGCATCGATTTAATATTGTGATTTCAGCTAATATATGACTTTGAGAATTTGCTGCATCTTGCTAACAATTTGTACAATAAATCATGGCTGGTGTTAGATTTCTGATCAAATTACTTTCAATTAGATTAGGATCTGTCTGTTGCACATCAGACTCAATTTCTCTGCTTTTTAGAACTAAGCTTCAAATTTACATGCACATGATAATTGGTTTGGTTTATGGACAGTTCTCTCGCAGCTTCTTGTTCTTCTTTCTATCTGTCAGCAATTTCATTCATATTTATGACTATTATACAAGTTCTGCAAAAGCTAATATTGATGTCAGCAGACTTAGCTTTGTTTTGTGCAGAAAATCTCTGTCTATATGCTCTAAAGTGTCTATCCTTAATAATTACACATGCCATTTGTGTTTACTTGTAATCTAGTTCTGCCACTTAAAACATATCATTTTAAAGAATTCGTGATTCTTAGTTGTTGTTAATGGTACTAATGGAGTTCATTCTGTTTAACTGCTTCTGACTATATATCGTTTCAGATGTTTTTGCTTAGATATGGAAGGACAACATAACCTGGAGATGTCATTGAACTTTGGTGGGAATGCCAATGATGTCTCTTATCAACCTGAAGATGATCCAAATCAGCACTTTGTTGTGGCTGCTAGGAGTGGGAATCAGCTTAATGCTCTGTATTCACCTCAATGGACACACTTCCAGAAAGCACCTCGCAATTATGTTGAATTTCTCACTGAAAATTCCACATTTCTTGAAAACGCTTCTGGTGCAGAAATGTTAGAGAGCATCACTTCACCTGTTGGTGGCACTCAATCTGTAGATGGACTTTCCGAAATTCCAAGAGATTTTTTGTTCAACAAAGCAGAAAAGGCTTGTGGTTATAAACCTGCTGATTCTTCCCTTGACATGAAGGTAAAGCCATCTTACTTATATGCTCAACCATGTCGCTATCCTAAAGCTTCATTAAATGCTAGAACATGTGGTGCTATAATCCAATTTTAATAATAACTGGATAGACATGAAATGACCCCTTGGTAGTTGGTACATTTGGTCTGTTTCCAGAATTGTGTTTCCAGTAAGATGATTTACTTCAATCATGACTAACATATACAACATTTCTGATTAAAAGTTTCAGTAATTAGAATAAACATTGTAAGCTTTAATTGTGTGTTACGTCAGAGCCCACATAATGAAGTGCAACCAGCAAGCAGGTCTACAAACTTTCAGCAGCAGATCCTTTCTCAGGTTATTCCTGCATTTGTATCAATAACTACTAATCCTAGCTGAGTTATATCCTCGAACAATCACCAAGGCTAAAATTTGACTGAGAACTTTATTATTGATAAATTGATGCTAATGCCTTGCAACAGAATCACTCTCTATGGACACAAGAACCACATGAAGATAACTGCAACGTGTCTCAACTTTCTCCCAGAGTAACAGTTGTTCCGTCTTTTTTCCTGACCAAGCCACGTCACACTGTGTCAAAACAAAGAGCTGCTACAACTGATCGTGTAAGAGGAATTTTTTTCTCAACAACTGGAAAAACTAATGGTGCTACCCTAAAACTGAACAGGCCAACAAATATGGTTTTAATTATATACTCTCTTATTTTGAAATAACTACTTATTACTTACTCTGATAATCAGGACTTACTGGCTTTGCAATTGGTTTGGTTCACTACAAGTAGCTTGCTCTGGTATATTTTAGTTTTCCTGAATTTCTGCTTCTTAATTCAGCATCGCAGGATGAGAATAGCTGAAAGACTCGTATCCTTGCAAGAACTGCTTCCTCATTCTGCAGAGGTAAAAAAAATCTTTATACATTCACAATGATCTGTGCATGTATGCATGATATTTAAAATGACTTTACCAACAGAATGCACTGTTCAAGGTGGTCTCCATATCCTGAAAGTCATCACTCTTGCTTTTCCCTATAAAATATTATTTTATCCCAATCATTTATCTCTAATTCTTCTTTGATTAAGTATAGGATATAGAATCAGATAATACCTGATACTGAATACTGTAACTGGCTCTTCTCCAAAGAGAAGGGTCTTTTGAGTAGTCCACCTTGCTTTTATCCTCACTCCAATTGCCATGAACACTTCATACTTGAACATTTAGGCCAATCCTGATATTACCCAAAACATTACTAAGCTCATCAAATTTGCATATGAGCCATGTAAGCTTGAATGCATATATGCTTTTAGTCAGAACAGACAAATTATACGTATCAAATTTATATGCTGTCATGTTATATATCATCTAAATTGTATGATACAACAGAGGTGGGACTGCATATAAGGAAAATGGGAAGTAGTCTATTGTATATGCTTCCCCGGATTCCATTGTCTTATTATTATACAGTGTGGAGGTTCAATCTGATTTAGAGACCAATATTTTTCAAGGGAAGTGTCAAACTTGATCTATCTAATTAGTTATTTTCTGGTTGTGTAGGGTAGTCAAGCAGCTATACTGGATGATATAATTGACCATATCAAGTTTCTGCAGTTACAAATAAAGGTATGTCTTCCCCAAATCTTACAAAGGTGTACCCTCTTCCTATGTACAATTGTATGTATGTTTCTCTTTGTATAAATGAATTGTGACATTTCAATCGTATTGCCGTACAAGAATGGTGAAATTCTGTTTGCACAATCATCTTCTTAATGTGGAAACAATGTTGCTATTTTCTTGTATAAATTTATAAAACTTTAGGTCCTCTGTTAATTACAAAAATTCATACAGCTAATACTCTGAAATGAAAATCAAACTTCAAGCTGCCTAGTCTAGATGGCAACTGAATTTCTTTTATCATAATTATCAACTTAATAGTCCTTTGGCATAATTATTTAATTATAGCTACTGAGACATCTAATGCATACAAGCAAAAATGCTTGATTCAACACTTCTGATTCTCGGGGCACCTTTTTACCCTCTTTCACTCACATGGAAGAGCAGAGTACTTTGCGAAAAAACCTAATGCATAGGAAATATGCCACTGGTTGATGGGAGTACAAAATTTTAAGAAGCCAAAGCCTTCTTGAATTACATTTAACACATGATTTATGTTTTCCTTGAGCTTTTTTTCAGGCCTGGTTTTTGGCGCCACTTATCTAAGGAAAAAAAATAAATGCTTAACTTTCATGATAATCCACAGGCACTATATTATGGCAAACAAGTAAAATTAAAGCGTGTTAATCAGATTATTTTAATCTAATTATCTCTGTTAGACTTGTGCTATGATGGTACAAATGGGGAGATATTTGTGTTCTTGAAACCATATAAAGTTGAGGCAGTAATGAATTGAATGGGTAACTCAACCCTGCAGGAATTAAGTCAAAGCAGATTGGGAGGCCAACCATCTTCACAGCCTTTCATTTTCCTTGAGGTAGTAATTATCTTTGTCTAGATAGAAGTTAAGCAAGTTCATCACGCAGAAGTCAATTTGACAATCTAACCCTGTGCTGGTCATTGCAGGGATATGGCCACTATATTCTCAGTGAACAGATGACAAACGAACCTCTCGAAGAGATGATGGGAAAGTTACTAGAGACGAACCCAGCAGCAGCAACCAAGTTATTGGAGAGTAAGGGATTGTACATGAGGCCCATGTCTTTGGCTGAAGGACCAGGCAAACCCTCATAGATGCTTGTCAAGCCTATCTCATACTTTTATCTTAACTTGCATGGTTCCTATCATAATATAGAAACTATTCTGTAGATTCAGGATGGATTTTTAGTTTTTGCCGAGTAATGATGAATTACCGGTTAAGCAATCTTAGAGAAAGCATTTCATTCATTTTGTTTTCAGTTAGACAATACTCTACTTGAACTGTGGGAACTTGCATCTACTTGTCGTGTGAGAGAATCGAAGATCAAATATAAATACCTGTCTTTTGCAGGATTCATTCCTTTTTTGAGAGATGGACAATAGAAAGATCAGTATGTTGAATGATTTTCAGAGCATATTATTTCAGTGTTAAATCGGAAACTTTCTCTGTACAACAGAGAAAATGTGAAACAGGCTACAATATGAAAAAAGAAAAATGCAAGCATCATGTGATGAACATAAATGCTTGGAATTGGAACAAAAAAGAAACATAAGGTTCTCCTCCTTGCGTGATCTAAGCCAACCAATGAAGTAAAGAAGTGAGGAAAGAATGTACATTAAACAAGCAATTGGTTCTCATGATCTTCTCTAATTGAATCTATCTTTGTAATAAGAGGCTTGTGAAGATGCAAGGCAGATTCTACCACAATGGGCAGCATTGTTGGGGTTGGGACCAAGATGCCTCTGTCAGTGTTCTCAACCAAGGCTTTGTCCAACGAAGCGTTAGCAACTTTAGCTATGCACACAATCAAAACCACTACGTGCAGTCACCAAAACCAAAGGAAAAAAAAAGGTCAGTATGTATAGAAAAGCCTCAATTTTCTATATAAAGCCTTCATGGAGTTGGGAAAAAATAATTATAAATCAATAATCAATTCAATGGGAACTCACCGGATGTCGCAAAGCCGAGTGCCATAAATACCTGCATCCATGAGCAAATAAGCATATAAAAAAGAAAACTAATTGAGGATGATAGATAACATTTAATGGATGTGAATCCAATATGCTTGTATAACCATTAAAGGCTGCCAGGATTCTCATAGCTTAAATTATAAGCCTAATAAAAATAAACTATGGTTACCCAATGAGTCGTTGAAATCTCATCCCATCCATGTGTGACATCAGAGAGATCCTTCACAGTTGTTCCAACATACACCAGAGCAAATGTACTAGGCTGTCACAAGAACAAGAACAAGTGTTCGGTATACTTTAAAAACCAATTATAGAGATGTAGTCACTGACAAATTGACAAATAGAATCCAAAAGATAAAACGAGCCTTAAATGAAGTCAAGGTAGATGAACACTTGATATAATTTGCAGTCTCAATATAGCAGAGCAGACTATGGTGATAACTGATAACAGTAAAAAGTAGAATGGTACAAGTAGAAATACCATCATTCCCAACCAGGATGCCAGCATGTATTGTCCTACGCCGATGGGAGTGACAGACAGAAGATAATTTAACATGTTGAATGGGAGTAGAGGAACAAGCCGAAGCAGAAAAACTATCTGTTGGATAAATCAAAACAATTATGAATGAAAAAACAGCAGTTAAAAGTTGTGTTGAAAGATGTCTTCTTGCCTTAAAGCCAGATCTGTGGATTGCAATAGCAACAGCCTGAAACTTTGGATAATCACATAGCTTGGAGAGTACGTATGATCTTCCAATCTGCACTAGAATACAAGCTTAAGACATATAAGTGGATAAATTGACATGGAAAAATCAAATATCATGCCATTTAAAATAATTTAATTTTAGATCACAAGCATGAAAAATTACACTAGCACACACAATTCCTAATATCTCTAAGATCAAAAGCAACATAATTTGCCTTATTAGGCACAAATTATACTACCACACACATATACACATGTTGGGGAGACTCACTGTTCTACCAATAAGGAAGGCTGCCGTTGCACCTAATGTGGCACCAATAGAATCAGCAATGAATCCTACAGGCAATCCGAAAAGATAACCGCCTCCAAGCTGAAAATTATACAAAAACAAAATAAGAAATACCAACCACATGATGCTGCTCTGCTCTTTAGACAAACAAGGCTCGATATAAACATCGAATGCTATTGAAAGAAGTGAGAGGGTACCGTAAGAATTGATGCAGGAACGGCCAAGACTGAGAGAGGTATGTATGCAAAAGCTCTGCAAAATTTAGAGGGAAGAGAGCCAGAGTTAATTAGATGTATACAATGTATGTATTCCTGTGTAATACACGAGAAACTTACAAGACAAGCGGACCCCATGGTCCAAGATCCTGCTTGATCCATAACAAGAAGTCCTTCAAAATCTGTAAAAAGAGAAAAGCAATCAATTTGGATGAAGGTGTGTGTAAATGAAAAGAAAATGTAGTAAAACGATGGGGACTTGCGGTTTCGACGGGGAGGGAGATGCAGGCAAAGGAAATGGCTGGCGAAGAGGAGGAGAAGGAATCCGAGTCTGAAGGCGGAGGTCCAGACAGCAGCCATGTATGAGGCGGTGGTTTCCGCCATCCACCACCACGACCACCTCCTTCTTGGTTGGTTTGGTGAATCCCTCCTCCGCTCTTGTTTTGTCTCTTGCCAATTTTTAGCGCAAAACCCAACTAACTTAACTACATCACTATATTTAGGTGTTTTTTAAGGAGAAAATCTTCGGTGCACCGGTATCAGCCGAGTGGTGCACCCGGTCACTTATACAGTGACACATATGGAAGTGACAGCAAAAAAAAAAAGTCACCAATCATATGTTGGTGTGAGTGGTTTGTCACTCTCATCCCTTAAGTAAGGTCGTGGGTTCAACCCTCTTGTGAACGGAGCTGCACATATTGAGAGCACTTTACACCTTAGTGGGCCGATCCCGATGCGAGTCCGGATTAATCGGAGTGTGGACATGGCCGATTGCACCGTATGGTGGATCCGCCCCACTCGGAAACCGGATGGTGTAAACCAAAAAAAAAAAAGTCATATAAAAGAAAAAGAAAGCAATAAAATAAGAGTTCATTTTTACTCATATGCTCCTCCCAAAAGAGTGGTGTATTAGTACACCCTCTACTGAACTATTTATATCTCATTTTTTAAATTATTTGGTATTTTTTTTCCCTTTATCAAATTAGTTAAAAATACATACAATTTTTAATTAAAAAATCTTGTACAAAGTAAAACCGATAAAACCCAACTTTCTTTATTTCAAAACTCTTATGATATAGATTATTTAAAATCACTGAATGTTTACTATTTTTGTTTATATTTTCTTTCAAATCTCAATCTCATGTTTCTCATGTTTGGTATTTATTGATTTTTTTATTCATATGTTTGTTTTGTATTTTCTTTTCAAATTTCAGATCTATGTTTGCTATTTTTTTTTCTCTCTAGTTTATTTTCTTTCAAATCTTCCAGACATTTTATGATTTATATCAATTCTTTTGTAGATTTTATTTTGGATCTTCCAAAGTTAGTTTAATGTTATTTATAAAAAAAATAACATCGAAATCGCACCAAGAATCACAACCAAGAAAACCTAATCTCTGACGAAACGAAACCACACCAAAACCCTAACTAAATGGCTCAAAAAATTCATCAGACAACCAACATACTCACAATCTACCACAAACAATCCAATCGGCTACATAAAAAAATCGCATATAATAAGAATGGTTTCACCATGAAATAAAAAGAAAAAACAAGTCCCGTGACTGTATTAAAGATTAGAGATGAAGTGTATTTTTATTTTTACTTTTTGAAAAAGATATGAGTTATATTTAGTTTGAAAAATATGTAAAAGGGTAATCCTGGAAATAAATCAAAAAATTAAAAAAACCATTTAATTTTATTAAGTAAATCAAAATTTTAAAAAGTGGGGCATAAACATTTCAGTAGCGGGAGTACCAATAGCATCACTTCTCCCAAAAATATAACATGTGTCCATGAAGAGATAAAATTGTTTAAAATGATAATAGGGTTTGGATAAATTTACCCTTTCACAGACAAATGTTATATTTCGGGGATGAGATAATATATATTATAATATGTAATATATTATTTTTATTATTATTATATATTAATATATATTATAATATTATATAGTAATATATAAGGAGAGTATTTTGGTCATTTGAATCTCTTGTCTCGTTTTGTCCCAACCATACCAAATGAATAACAGTACAGTCCACAATTATGTCTCAGATATTTCAAATACAACAAGAAACAACTGTTCAGTCTAATCCAGTCCAATTTAGTCCCATCTCGTTCAATCTCATCTCCGTACCAAACACACACATACCGAGGATGAGTAAATAAAAAGCTACCACATACATATGTGTCAGCATATTAACGGCCCGTTACACCACTTAGCTGATTTTCTCTTTTTTCTTTTGTTTTTTTCTTTCTTTCTTTCTATGATGATCAGTTACCATGTGAGCCCCACAAATCAACTGCTTTTGTTTTGTGGAGCTGACGTGGTGGGTTATTTATTTAGTGTACGATCGAACGGCCTGGGTAGATTTTTAGGTTGTTTATAATTTAGTGGGTGTTGAATGGGCCCGCAATCAATACTTGGGTTTGGGTGTCAGCCCAAATCAAACTCGATAAGGCTCAGTCCCTACCGCTGCCTTCTCAAACAAACACAAAGTCAACCTTTGCTTCATTAATATTTAATACTTTTAAAATTTGGGGTAAGGGAAAGTATCATGTTATCCCCTACGTTTACCCTATTGTTAAGACGAGGACAGGGTTTGGCCATATTGGCCATTAATCCCCCTGAAATGGAAATAATGTAAAAAATACCCCTTATGTTAGCTTTTTTAACAGAAAAGCCAACTCTGACTATGTACAGTAAATAAAAATACGAAATTGCCCTTCTATTACTTTAAAATAGAAACTAAAAATAAAAACAATTTCAAAACAAGTTTGTTTATAAAATACAAAAATAAATTAAAAAAACATAATTTTAAAAAAAAAAAGATGGATCTCCACCGTCCATATTTTACATGGATGGTGGAGATATTTTTTTTATTTTTTATTTAATTTTAAAAACCTTAAAAATAAAAAGTAATTTTAAAACAAATTATTAGAACAAAAAATAATTTGTAGATCTGGTGCAGATCTCTTTGTAAAAAAACAAAAAAAAAATTGTGAATTTGGTAGAGGTGATCTCCAACAAATCTCTTTATACAAAAAAAACAAAAAAAAAATTTCTAACACGAACTCCAAAACATTAATCTTTGAAGACCCAGATTCCAGAGTCCAACATCATCAAACTCATCAACACCAAATCAAAATCAAAATCAAAAGAAAAAATCAAACATATCCAGAACATCAATCTCTCGAATCCCCGTATCTCTCTCTCTCGAATCTCTGTCTCTCGAATCTCTATCTCTCTTGTCTCTCACGCATTCAACAAGAACACCAGTCCAGAAACCCAGCACACACACCATCTAAAGTAATCAGTTCATCACCATCATCAGTTCCACACCACCATTGCCAAACACCCTGAAACCACAGCCAAACACAACCAAGAAACCACTGTTTTTAACCCCATATTCGAACCATCATCACTACCAAACCCAAAACCCAGATTCGGACCATCATCACGACCAAACCCAAAGCCCAGAACCGGACCACCACCACCACCACCAAACTATAATCACAACAGTTTCAGAAGAAAAAAAAAAGGAGAGAGATCGGCCGAAACCCGTTTTCCACCTAAACCTAAACTAAAATCCAACAACTTGGCCTCTTGTTGAGAGAAGATCACGACTTTGATATTCCGTTAGACTGAAGAAATCAGGGTGAAGAAGTTGATCTGTTGATTGTACTTTCATTATTATTATTTTTTTTTAAATCTCAAATAAAATTGATTTGAGTTCGTTTAGTTTGAATTTTTTTTGGGAAGAAGAAGATAAGAAGAAATCTGGAGAGAGGGAGATTTACAGGAAAGTGAGAGAGAGTTAATTTGATTTTATTTGGGACTAAGAAGAGAAGAAGAAATCTGGAAAGAGAGAGAGAGATTTACAGAAGAGAGAGATAGAGAGTTAATTTGCTTGTGACTAGGGTTTGATCAAATCAGAGAGTTAATTTTTAATTTGTTAAATTATAGTCATTTACCATTTTACCCTCTCATTTTTAACGGTCAACACAAATATTGACGGAAATACTAACAGAAGGGGTACTTTTTACATTATTTCCATTTCAGGGGGATTAACGGCCAATATGGCCAAACTCTGTCCTCGTCTTAACAATAAGGCAAACGTCAGGGGTAAAATGATACTTTCCCTTTGGGGTAAATACACTAGAAGGCTAGAAGCCCTTAAAGTTTGACATAAATGCAGATGGAGAGCAAGAACACATTTATCTACTCAAACATCCACTGCTCTTAAAAGTTAACAAATAAAAAGACCAAATTGCTTACGGTTATTAAAATTTTAAAATGAAGTAAAATTTCTATAAGAAAAAAATAATCAAAGTAAATTAATTTAGCATAATATTTTTAATGAAGTATAAATTTTAAAAATTAAAATAAAATAAAAACTGTTTTAGATTTTTAAAATTATTTTCATTTTTAAATCAATTTTTTTTATTTACAGTTTTTAAATTTAAATAAAAAATTGTTTCCAAATTTTAAATTATCAGTACTAGAGATTTTACCCCTTTTTTAAAGATAGTTTTTATTTTTAAATTTTAATAACTATGTAAATTTTGAAATTTTTTTTATCATTTCAACTTTAAGAATAAGAGATGTCGGGTAGATAAATATATATTTGTTCCCTGGTTTTAATTATGCAAAACTTTATGGGTCTCAATGTCTTTATCTCTTAAAATTAAATAACATGATTTAGAATTTTAAGATACAATCTCAGGTCTCCAAATGAAAATGACATTTTTTATTGTTTTCAAATTTTAGATTTAATCTCAAAGATTTATTTGTTAAATTTGAAACTAATTTATAAGATCCCAATTTTTGTATCTCGTTTACAATTGGATTCGTTTGACGTATGACAAGAGAGATGACCATACATCCATTTACCAACTGACAAATTATTAATTGGGATGTAACTGGTATACAAAAATGAGATGTGCAAACACTACACTGGCCATGCTTGATTTTTATCCCAAATTTTTGTTTATATGTTTACACTGTTCATTTAATTTTTGTTTTTATCATGGCGCTCAAAACCCTCCAAATTTTATAAAGTCACCCCTTGATATCTAGCGTTACACTTAAAGATTATTTACATATACATGTACATGCCCGTCTGGAAAAGCTTATCTAATGGCTAAAAGTGTTTTTTTAATTAAAAAAAACTCTTTTCAAAAAAATTCATGTCATTTGGTTGTGACTCGATAGAGCTTTGGGATGATTAAAAAAACTGTTTTACGTCTACTTAAAAAAGTTCAAATTTTATGCTTTTCGAAGTAGATCTTTTTTAGTTTTTTTAATAACACTAAAATGTCTAATATAACCATATCATTTAAAATAGTTTTTTGAATATTTTGGTAATCTTACCATTTAAAATAGTTTTTTCTAATTGACTACCAAACGATCAACATCTTCCCATTAAAAGCTCTACTTGTAGAGGGTCTACCTTAAAATATCTACTTCTATAAGATATACTTGAAAAAACTCTTCCAAACGGAGTACTCTTTGAAAACTATAGTAGAACCAACATTATTAAACATATTTTCTTTAGATTTTCTATATTTACGAATTACAATAAAATAGATTGTAATTTTTTTTTTGTAAAACGATTAAGGCTATGTTTGGGATTGCTTTGCTTATAAAATAATCCGCTTTTAGTTTAATTTAATGAATAATCAGCTTACCAGATAAGTTGATAAGTGTTTGGTAAATTGACTTTATAAATAATCAACTTTAGAAAAAAGTAAAGAAAAAGTATTTGGTAAACTTTAATTGATTATGGAAAATGACTAAAATAGACATTAAAATGTAATATGTTATTCAAATATTTTTCTACTATTTATTTTTTTGTTTAAATCAAAAATTCTCAAAAATATATATACAAAGCACAGAATTTTATATATATATATATACAATAATTTTCACATAAGTGCGCACTGATATAATTATATAAGAACATTGAATGTGAGCCACTCATTTTACATATTTTGACTTGGTATGTATGCACTTGTCAAAACTCTTTTATAAATGAGTGGCTCACATTCAATGTCTTTATATAATTCTATCAGTACGCACTGACAGGAAAAGGACTGTATATATATATATATATATATATATATATATATATACAGTCTTTCTACTGTCAGTTCGTCCTGACATAAAATATATCAGGATGAAGAATGTGGACCACAGATTATGGAGAAGTTTTGACAAGTGTATACACTTTGAGTCAAAGTATGTAAATCCAATGGTCCACATTCTTCGTCTTGATATATTTTATATCAGGACGAACTGACAATAGAAAAATTGTATATATATATATATATATATATATACAGTCTTTCTACTGTCAGTTCGTCCTGACATAAAATTTATCAGGACATTGAATGTGAGTCACTCATTTATGAAAGAGCTTTGACAAGTGCATACATACCAAGTCAAAGTATGTAAAATTAGTGGCTTACACGCAAGGAACTGATAAATCTTTTGTCAGTTCGAACTGACAATAGAAAAATTGTATATATATAATTATATATATATATATATTTGAATTGAGAACAACGAGTTGACTTAATAGAATATTAGATATTATATTGAGTCAACTCGCTATTCTTAATTCAAATATACTGAGTCAACTCGTTATTCTCAATACAAATATACTGGGTCAACTCGGCCTCTTCAATCAAATCTACTGAGTCAACTCGCTTTTCTAAGAAGAAAACCTACTGAGTCAACTCACTCACTCAATCTTCATCAATGGAATCTCTACAACTCAGGTTCCAAATCTACCACTGTCTGCTACTCCATCGGATTCTCCATCAATGGTGTCATCATCCTTCATCCTTCGCTGCCGACATCATCTCCCTCGCCGCAGACGTACAAGTTTTGAAATCGTGAGATTTCGTCCCAGATTCTTCATGAAAATGGAGGATACAATCGCGAAACGAAGGAGGCTTCAATTGCCGGAGAATCCCTCCTACAGCGTTGGAGGAGGCGAGAGGCGGGTCTCTTCAATGCCAAGAACGGAGGAGGCGAATTCGCAAGAACAGAGGAGGCTGTCTGAGGGGAAAATGATCTCCACCGACGCCGGAGCATTCCGACTGTCCTCCGACATCCATCACCGGTGGTGGCCACCACTACCACCATTGTCCATTTGTCACCAACAATCGGTGGCTACCAACACTGTCGTTTTTAATTTTTCAATTTTAAAACTGAGGGTATTATTGTATTTTCATTAAAATGTTAAAGGTATTATAGACATTCCAAAGGTAAAGGGCTAGCTTCTCCAATAAATCAGCTTTGAAAAGCAACCCCTGCCAACTTCTTAAAAGCTGATTATTGGATGAGCAAATTGTAAAATAAGTCGCTTATGGAAAATTTACCAAACACTTATTTATTTAAAATTTGAGAAATAAGTGATTATTTGGCAAGTAAAAACAATCTCAAACATAGATTAAGTTTTGAGTGAAGGTAACATAACTTAAGTTTTATTATCAAAAAAACACTTATGTTTCAACATCACCCTTTTTTTCAGAAAAAAATAACTCATGTGTTCAGGTTAGAATTAACAACTCCTTTTGTTTTCTATTCATTATAACTAATTCTCAACATTTTTTTTATTGGACACCCAATGGGTCAAAGGCTGCCGAGATCTTTCGATTGAGTTCAAATACTATATGTAGAGAAAACCTACACATATATGCTTGTGCATGTAGTGGAAAGACAAAAACTTGAGTGAAGGTAACATAACTTAAGTTTTGTTATCAAAAAACACTCATGTTTCAATATCGACCTTTTTTTCAGAAAAAAATAACTTATATGTTCAGGTTAGAATTAACAACTCTTTTTGTTTTCTATTCATTATAACTAATTCTCAACCTTTTTTTTTATTGGACACCCAATGGGTCAAGGGCTGCCAAGATCTTTCGATTAAGTATAAGTACTATATGTGCAGTCCGAACTCCGACGACATCATAGAGAAAACCGTGCACACATATATATATATATATATATATATATATGTATATATATGCTTGTGTATGTAGTGGAAAGACAAAAACTTGGTGCATTAGTTGTATGGAATGGAAGTTTCTTCACTGATTGATGAACATGAAAAGTACTTAAAATAAAGTTGGCATATGTAGGAGTGATGGACCACTAGCTAGCTAACAATGCAGTCGAACTTTAGGAATATTTGCAAAGATCGGGCTAAATTGCAAGTGAAAAGAGCAGTATCAGTACACATATTTTGGAGATTGAGTATCTAATAATGGTGCTACAAATATGCCAAGGTTGAAATATATACTTCCCAAAATGTGACAAATGATAGCAAATGATGGTCCTAAGACCTAAGCATCGCAGTCGAAGATTATAGAACAAGCAAGAACCGCACTTGTGCTTTCACCGACACAACATAATTACCAAATCATATTTATGTCGAGTTACTCGAGTACCAAAGGTAAGTGAGAACAACTTTTAAATAAATATCTAAGGCTCAGTTTGGCATTGCTGTGCTGTTGAAGGAATTGCTTTTGAATTTGCTGTGGGAAGAATCAGCTGAGTGTTTGGTAAACTGATTTGTAAAAGTGCTGTGAGAACCAAAAGCAATTTCAATGTGTTTGGTAAACCGTAGTAAAAAGTGTTGTAACCGTGTAAAATTACTGAAAAGGACATGAATGAATATCAATATTCTTGTGTCAATAAAACCAAATGCATTTAAATTTAATTTAATTTTATTGTTCATGTATTTGTAATAGTATTTATTTAAATTAATTAAATAACTATTTAAAAGCTTCATCCAAATTAAAAGAACAAATTATTTAATTTTTATTTGAACGAATATTTTATAAGTATAAATTAATGAATTTAAGAATATAAATTAATGAAATTTTCTGCATCAAAAATGACGACATCAACTTCATTGTTCTTCAATTTGACACCAGCAGTCAACAGCTCCGACGACACATGCGGAGCTGTTCTACAATTTGTTCTTCATATCAGCGGTCAGCCTTCTCCATGGCTTCAATCAGAGTCTTCTTTGTAGGAACTTGACGACATCGGCGATGACGATGACGACATCGGCGATGACGATGACGACGAGCCCTAACAACGATGACGTCTCCCTGTTCTAATCGACAACATCGACGATGACAACGGGTCCTGTTTATGGGCATTTCTGGATGTGATTCGCGAGTTCTCCATGGCTTCAGTCAGGTCTTCTTTGTAGGAACCTGACGACATCGGCGACGACGATGACGACGACGACGAGCCCTAACGACGATGACGTCTCCCTGTTCTGATTGACAACATCGACTATGACGACGAGTCCTGTTTATGGGCATTTCTGGATCTGATTCGCGAGTACTCCGTGCGTCGATAGATTAGAAGGTCGAATGGGTTGATGGTTTATTTGGGTAAATTTTATGAAAAGAAAAGGATAAAATAGGAAGGTTTATAAAAATTCATTAAACATATTACTGTAGCGCGTTTTGGAAATTGCTTTTCCAGGAAGCTGATTTCCAAAAGCTACAAATTGTAGCTTTTCAAAAACTCAATTAGGGGAAGCTAAAATTGGCCAAAAGCACTTTCCCACAATTTTACCAAACACCTTATTATTTGTCCGAAATCACTTTTGACCCCAAAAGCAGCTGGGGAAGCAATGCCAAACTGAGCCTAAGTAAATGATTGATATTGCCAAATAGATCAGAAATACTTCTATTGAGATGGTGTACCTAGGGGGTAATAGGGCTAAAGAAATTTTTTTTTTCAAAGATTTAAACTTAGGCATGTGATTTTATATAATATATTTTATATTTTATAAAGGTAATTCCCCCTTCCCTCCCCTTTAGGTTTTAGGTTTTAGGTTTTAGGTTTTAGGTTTTAGACTTTACGCTTTTGGTTTTGATTTTTTTTTTAATCATTATGATTTGTGAATCTTATTTTTAAAAGGTTGAACCTTGTTAAGTATGTATCCGTATATAAGTAGGTTAGTTTTAAATTAAAAATATTATTATTATTATTATAAATAAAGAAATGTCCAATTTTATCTTTAACTTAGAAGAGAATATATTCCTTATTTGATCTCCTATATATCGTGAACCGGTCGAATTTTTATATATATATATATATATACACTTTTTTTTCAAGTTTTTCATTTAAGTAATTTCATTCATACTACTGCAATTAAATTCTTCTTGTTCTTCCGTTCATCTATCTAAATAATTTTAAGTATGTGATTACTAATTAATAAATATTTTGGGATTTTTTTTCATTTTTTTATATTTGTTATTTTCTTAGGTTATTAATATAATTTCTTTAATGAATTCTTCTTTCAAAACAAAAAAAATATGATTTTGCTACATCTATTATACTAGTTTGTTATTTAAATATTTATTTATTTAAATTAGTTTGATTTTTTATTTGATCTTTATATGAGAAAGCCATCGACAATCGATAGATTTTTTAAAAGAATTAAAACCTCAGAAGCCGATTCATCTTCGTCAACATCTAAAATTAATATTCTAGCTTCTGAATATCAATCCATGGAATCTCCAACAAATAATATTAAACAAGATAATAAATCTTTGAAGCGTGACACATGATTACGTCGACAAATATGGAATTATCCTGTCATTGAACGTGATAAAATCCGTCGAGCTTATATTAAAGTTGCTCCATTCCAACCCATTATTGACCTTTATAAAAAATTTGCACTAGATTTAAAATAGTGATGAGTTTCATTTTGATTTATAAAACTGGTGCCTATTTTATTTATTAATTTATTTGATATACCATTACATATGAGACTAGACCCTATTACATTTGTTTTTTTTTTAAATAACTTAGTTTTTAAATATTAATATATTTGTCTATTGTTTATTTGGATAAACGATATGAGGTTGGTCCAATAGTAAACATCTCACACATGTATCACAAGGTTACGGGTTTGAATCATCTCCCTTCTTAAAAATTCCCCGAATTACATCGTAATACTTCAAAAAAAAAATTTGAATACATTTTTTGATCTCGGCCCTCCCAAAGTCAAAATCCTGACTTCACCCCTGGATGTACCGTATTTTCTGTAATCTCATCGTGTAACGTCCTAACAATAACATGAATATTTTATTTTTTTGTATGGCAAATTATACAAACATACCCTTTTTATATGTCTTATATATAATACTAAAACCAACGATATTATCATAAAAACATTGACTACCCAATGACCAGTCGACTAACCATTAGTCGTAAAGACAATTTTTGATCTTTTGCATTATTATTAAACAAATTCCGATCAAATCTTGTCACATCAGCGCTAAAATCTTTTTAATAATTGAATTTTAATTTTTAAATAAAATGAAGACACTGTTCATCTTCTCTACCCAAGTACCCAATTATCAGAACAAACTCATCAAAACTCTATCTCTTTCTCCTAATCTCACCGTCATCTTCTTGTTCTTGTTCTTTTTCTTCAAACTTGGCATCAAAGAGATTAGAATTAGATTTGTTAATATTGACATTTATTATTTTTTAATGAATAAGTTCAATGATTATTGATATAAATTTATTTAATATAATATTTCACATTTTCCAAATACAGTGCAAGGGAAAAACTGACATCGTTCGTTTTCCATGATCGACTATCGGTGGTCAACAGTTTGTAAAAGGGTAGTCCATATTATTACGATACTTTCATCAATTTTCGTATAATTATATATATAATCAAAGAAATTTTATGTAATTTACCCTTTTATATATGAGTCTAGGAGATATTCTCCTTACAATCTAATTTTAATTTTTCACACTCTTTTTCTAAAGATACATCATCCTAAAATATTAAAAAGACACTCAATTTTGTTCTGATTTTTTTTTTAATGTTTTGACATTCTTCTGAACATATTTCATCTTAAAAACTTATATTAAAAAAAATTAAAACACTTCATTTAGCTCCATTATTTTTTCATTAAAAAGTGAAATTGGCTCATGGTTGTTTGATTCCAGTTTAATTTATTAGTTTTAGTATTTGTTGTACCGGTTACATGGCTTATTGTCTTATTTGTTGTTCTAATCCATTAGAAAAGATTATTGAATTATGTATACGGCCACAATTCAATATAATATATAAACCACCGAGAGTTGTGTAAACATATATCATAAATTTGTAGTATATGCATAAATCAATAGATTTAAATCCGTCCGTGAAGTTATTAATAAATCACTAAATTATATATTGCAAATTTCAACACCGTATAAATTCAAAAAAAAAATCATTTTTAAAACTAACCGATAACCTGCATCACTTCTGAATAAAATAAACCTTTAATGATATTGAATATATATATATATATATATATATATATATATATTAGTGGTAAAAGAGATGAAACAACTTTGGAGTCGAAATATTGTTTAGAATTTGTTTTTTATCAAATAAACCTTTAATAATATTGAAAAAATATATTTTTTAGTCTGTGGAATGTAAAAGGGACGAAGAAACAACTTTGGAGATGAAGAAACAACTCTAACGAGTGAGGTCGGTCAAGTGGTAAAAACTCATCAAAACTACGTTATGAGGTTGTGGGTTTGAGTTCTCTCCCCAAAATACCAAAATTTAAAAAATAAAAAATAAAAGCTTTGGAGTCGAAATATTGGTTTAGAGTATGTTTAGAATTTTTTTTTTGTCCTTTTATTAATTTTAATTTGGATAACATATTCGTTAATAAAAAAATAGAGCAGAGAAAGAAATTTAGTGTGTTGGAAAGAGCATCACTCTTTTTGTATTTTAAAATTCACATTCATACATTAAATAAATAAGACGACAAATGACATAAATTTGTCTCATTTGCGTGGTCATTTTACATCAATAATCGATAAGAAAACAAAACAGAAAAAAAAAAAAAAGAAGAAGCTATGCAGGTCATTTCAACTCAATCTTTCTAATAATTGGATATCACATTTTTGTCCGAAATTTTGCATTTATCCCTAAAATCCCGTTCGCGTGATCTTACCTGTTCAAAAATGCATCTGACAGACAGTAGTTTGAGTTTGATGTTATTTGCAGGGTTGGCAACAATAGTTTTAGTTTTGTTTATTGAATCGTAAAATGTAATGAGATCTTTCTGAAAGTTACGTGTTCAGGACGGTACTTATGAATCGGATATAATGATTTCAATTTATTTCTTACAAAGCTATCTAGAAAAAAAACAAAAGGGGGACCATGGTGGTAGATATGGAAAACAGCTTCCATAGTGCCATAGTGGTGGTGTTAGAAGAATATATGGCAGGCCCAGTGGGCAGTGGCTGTTTGGCTGTAAGACCACGGCTGGCTGTGAGGTTGATTGAGAACTTGAACTGTAAACAACCAATTGGTTGATGCCAAAGCTAAGCCAACCAAACCAATCCAAAACATCATTTCCATGATCCCCCACACCACTTGTCTAAGGGAATCAGATGTTTCCATTTTTATTTTTTTTCAAAAGCTTATTTTTTACAGTTGAGTCCAGCCAGTGCAGTAAACATTCTCATGTCAATGTAAGAATCTCCAGTGGCCATCAGAGTCAACACCTAATCTCCAAGTATCAAAAATTATATAAAAATATATATATATATATAAAAAAATAAAATAAAAAAAGTACTGTCCTTACACTTTGATTATAACCCAGAATTTTGCTTTGATTTCCACAGTAACTGTCACTGCAAGGAAACAAGTACATGCGATCATATAATAAGACTTAATATAATGTTACTTTGGCTTCTTGCCTTCTTCTGACATGATCTGTTTAAAAAATGTTTCCAGAAGAATTCTTTATCATATCTTAAGCAACAGCATGCGTGGAAAGCCTGAAAATGCCAACAATTTGGTCACTAATGCCTCCACATTGAGAAAATAACACTATAATAACAAACAAAAGTTTGTTCCTCTACCCTCTGCCCTCTACCCTCTGCTTTGCCACTACCAGTTTTTGGGTTTGGCTTTACATGTCTTGGACGGTCAAGACTCAAGAGAGACTAGTCGAGGCATTATATTTATAAATGGTAACATGATCATCATTCATCAACCCAATTCTAAGTAATAGCTCCAATTAGGAAGATAAAGCCAACTGCATTAAGTAATATTGCTACTTTAAAGGGGAATATTTTTAAAAAACTATTTTTTTTCAATCCAACAGTTGACCTATGTTGGCTTTACATGGCTATAAATACTGAAACCCGGATGTCTATGACTTGCGAAGTCAGCTGAACTGTGATCTCTGAAGAGAAATAACTCCAATTTGTTCTCATTACAGAGAAGACCTTTTTCGACTTGTTTCAGACACCAAGAGGGTGAGTTTCTGCAAGAACAATAACAATTATATGCTTTTAAAGTTTCATTTGCTATGATGATTTCGTTATATTTATGCACTTATTATTTCTCTGTTATAGGTTCATCCATCATCATGAAAACTTCGATGCCAATGCCGAATCAAACAATGCCTTCACTGGACATTCCTACAGGTAGGCTGAAAATGGACCTTTTGCTTCCCAGGCGACAAAAGAAAGACAAGGTTTTGATTGTTATAGGACCAACCGGAACTGGCAAATCACGGCTCTCCATCGACCTAGCAACACAATTTCGTGCAGAGATCATAAATTCTGATAAAATGCAAGTGTACCAAGGACTTGACATAGTCACCAACAAGATCACAGAGGAAGAGAAGTGTGGAGTGCCTCACCATTTGTTGGGAGTACTAAATCCTAATACAGATATCACAGCATCCAATTTTCGTAGCATGGCTTCTTGTGTCATTGAATCTACTCGATCTCAAGGAAAGCTTCCAATCGTCGTTGGAGGCTCCAATTCCTTCATCGAGGCTTTAGTTGATGATGAGGACTTCATATTCCGATCAAAATATGAGTGTTGCTTCCTCTGGGTTGACGTATCAATGCACGTACTCCATCAATTTGTATCAGAGCGGGTTGATAGAATGGTAGAAAATGGGATGGTGGATGAAGTTAGGAAATTTTTTCATCCCAATGCAGACTATTCAAAAGGGATCAGGAAAGCAATAGGGGTACCGGAATTCGATCTCTATTTCAGAGCTGAGCCGTTCCTGGATGAAGCAAGTAGAGCTAAACTGTTAAGAGAGGCAATCCAGGAAATCAAAAAGAATACATGTAAATTGGCATGTCGGCAATTGGAGAAGATACATCGGCTGAGGAACATCAAAGGGTGGAATATACATCGTCTGGATGCAACGGAAGTGTTCCACAGGCGCGGCAAAGCTGCAGATGAGGCGTGGACAAAGCTTGTTGCTGGCCCAAGCACCGCACTGGTGACAAAATTCCTGATAGATTTTTCTAGGGAGCCCCAGCCGTGTGTTAGAGATCACCACACACAATGTCTAGTGTCATGATATCTTACACTTGAAATCAATTTTGATGTGTCAGATAAGCAATAATGTTATCATATCATAATTAATTATCAATCAATAATGATAGACATCCCACATTTTGTATTTGACTTGCTTCTCAATCTAACATTTGAGAATTGGTAAATGGATGATACACATGATCACATTATTTCACATGTCACATGTCATATGAATCCGGTTATCACATCCGGTTGGGATGTAAGTTGTTGAAGTCTAAATTTATACTCACACCAGAATATGATTCCTGCACTAATGTAAAAGGACACCGGCGTTGTTGCCATCATCAATTTTCCTTATATGTTTGAACCTGACATTCTCGGGATGATATCTATATTTTCAGGATGATTCGGTCTTCTATGATAAAACATTTTGACCATTTACTCAAATTAAATTGACTTGTTTAAACAAAATCCAGCATAAGTGGTTTTCAAATGTGGAATGTGAACATTACTCGTTATGAAAGCCCTCAAATTTGTTTTGCATTGCTAAGTTGTTTTAGTTGGGATTAAAAAAACATAATTAAAGCTAAATAATGGGATGTGGAGAGTCAAGATCACAATGATTGTGCAAAAGCATAGAAAATACAGAGTTTGGGTACAGAGTTTGGGTAAGTATCTGTGTGTTTAACCGGAAAACAAATTAAGGCCCAATTTGGCATTACTTGGTCAAAAGTGATTCTGGACTAGCGGTAAGGTATTTAGTAAAATTTCAGGGAAGTGTTTTTGGGTACTTTTAGCTTCTCTCATCTGAGTTTTTGAAAAAGCTACAATTTATAACTTTTAGAAATCAACTTCTAGAAATCAGTTTCCTAGGAAGCAATTTTGAAAAAACGTGCTACAGTGCAATTTTTACCAAACGTCCAATGTTATCCTTTGTCTTTCATGAAAACGCTCTACAGTGCAATTTTTAATGAATTTGCACACGGCATGAACATGAGTATGTTGATAAATTAATATTTCAAGTGGATTTATTTGCACGCTGCATTATATATATTATTAAATTTTAGTCAAAAGTACTGGTCAGTGGTTATATCATATATATGTATATGCATATAAGGATTATTTTAATATTGATATAAAACCATAAAATTATTTATTTTTATTATTATTATTATTATTATTATTATTATTATAAAATGTAATAATTTTATTATATTATTATTATATTTTACAGAAAAGGAGAAATAATAATAATATTATTATTATTATTTTAGTTCCAAATATTAACCTTCATTTTCAATTATTGAAATCCCGATAAAAAATTTCTCTTAGAAATTCATCAGAGAATTATAATAGACAAGTTTCATTACAACTGTGTCATTTTGGTAATTTTACATAACCACAGCATTTTTTACTTCCGGTTTACTAAACATATTGAAATTGATTTTGGTTCTCACAACACTTTTACAAATCAGTTTACCAAACAGTCAGCTGATTCTTCCCATAACAAATCCAAAAGCAATTCTCCCACGGCAAATCTAAAAATAATTCCTCCCACATCACAGTAATGCCAAACTAGGCCTAAGAAGATGGATGATGAACTTATTTAAGTGGCCGTACGGTTGAAAGCAACTGGCAATTGTTTTTGAGTGGTAGCGGCTACAATCCACCGCACCCAATCGCATGTTGCCGTACAGAGAATACGCATACGCTGACTTTCCGTAGTCAGTAGTCAGTAGTCACTAGTGGGTACGAACTTGTTATGTTCCTTCACTTCACGTTGGGTCCTACGACTACTGGTACTCATTAGTCATGATGCTAAAGCTAAACCCACCATGATCATCATTCATGGACTCCAGATTCCCATTTGCTCTGAAATGAAATAAAGATATTAGATATGCATCAAAGAATCAATAATTAAAAGGGAAATTTGGTTAATGAATGAATGAATGAAAGATTGATTAATTTGTGTTCCATCCAACATAAAAAGATTAGTCTTTTTCATGCAACTTGAGTCCCGCACAATATAGTATGATATCTCATACGCATCAGCTATAAATGAAATAAATACTCATGGTGATGGATGGACCCACCCCCACCAGAGAGTGGTATCTTGCTCTGAATTCTGATCCTTTTCAACTTTTAGCATTCTTATGATAAGGTTTTTTTCTCTTTTTTTTGCCTTTTTGATTGAATGAGCATCGATCCTTGTCTTCTTTTTTTCTTTTTTCCTGAACTTGAGACTGATAATACTTTTATATCTGCTTGAAACGGAAAAAAACGTAAAGTAAATAAAGTTGAAACTTGTTATTGTGATCTGGGGAATATCATTGAAGACCTGCATGTAAATGATTGGTAAATCACCAGGAAAATTGCCCATAACAGATAATACATTTGCTGCATTTTAAAAGAAAAAAAGTGTTCAAGGCTTTTGAAAAGATGGAATTTTTAAGGATAGGATAGGGAGGAGCTTTGGACCGCCCATAAAAGAGAATAGAGTGAGGTTCTTCTATATACCTACTAAGAATCACGTTGTTGTGTGGTCTACACACTACAGTCCAGTTAGTAAATGAATATAGAGAAAAACGAGTAGAGAGCAATTTGTAAGTCAATTATTCGTTTTGAAGATGTGAAGGTAAACTTTGAATAAACTTTTGACAATCAGTCACAATCTTTTAGTTTAATTTCCAGTTGGGGTCTTGTTTGACGACCTTTCAGTAAATATTCTCGCTTGGGATGGAAGAACATTACATGGGAGCCGAATCCACGAGCTATAATGGATGATAAAAGAGCCAGATTGATAATTCTGAGAGAAAAAGGGAGTGTTCTGTTACCAGGTATCTGGTAATTCAGATGATATATACTTTTTACTGTTTATCTGATTGAATGGCAGGATTCAAACTCGAGCTAGAGAATATGAAAATTAATCACTTTTTATTCATCTGAATTGTATTTAGATGGATAAGCATTTTCCCAAGCAGAAACTAGTTGTAATTCAGCTAAAACAGCACAAGTATTACAAATACTAGTAGACAGACATGGTAAAAGTAGATAATGAACCATAATTTAAAAACTTATAACAGAAAAACCGAACACAATTAACCAAACATTATGAGCATCATGATGATGATGTTATGGTGTCTCCATTGGTCTTAGTCGCCCTCCACATGTGAAAGTAACGTTGCAAGAGTCATCGACAATGACGCTGTATTGGTGTATAGGCCTGGAGAGGAAGGCAGGTAAGTGAACCAGCATGTCACACACACATTCATTGTCAACCTCCTTCAACCAACGGCAACAGTTTTCTTCTTGAGGTGTGGAGTGGTGCCCATCCCCATACCCGTGCCTGTGCCTATGCCTATGTCCATGACTGTGTCTGTGTCCGTGTCCGTGTCCATGTCCGTGTCTATGACTAGATTCGACATCATCATCGGGAGGGGAGGGAGGAGTAGGAGGCAAGGGAGGGGAAGGAGGAGACACAGGTGGTGCTGGGCTGTATGGCAGCATTGCACATGCGTAGTTCACTAGCGAGAACTGGGAGACGCATAGTGGGCGAGGAGGCACTGGTGGTACCATTGGTAATGGCAATGGCCTATGCCTCTGGCTCTGTGTCTCCGGAAGGATCGCCAAGACTACCAACAACAGAGCTAATGAATGAATCTTGATTCTGTCCATGGATCCTATCTTTAATTGGGGTGTTTAGTATCTCAGAATGGTTGTTGATTGATTCTATTTATAACTGGGCATTCATATAATTCTTGCTTCATTTAAGTTAAATGTTTTTTTGCGGAGATGGAGAATTAAAAATAGGAATGATCAAAGGGAATGAAACCGGTTTCTTTGTTGATGTTACAAAAGAGTTGAGTTTCTAATTGGTTTGTGTAGGTCTCATTCATTTTGTGTGGAGACTTTGTTAGGTGACGTACTGCATCTTTCTAAAGGGTGTTGCAGTCCAACAACATTCTTCCTACCAAATCTGTTCGAAACAAAACAAAACAAACCATACAATGTATGTTAAATATGTGCACCGCTTATCACTATGGAATTCATGCAACTTGGGGTGCTTTTTTTTTTTTTTTTTTTTTTAATGACAGGACTGAAATGGAAAAAAGAGAACCAAATGCCCAAGGATAAATTCTGTCATCAATATCAATTGCAATCAGTCCTGTCAAGAGTGGTTTATAGAATTCTGCTTTCAGTGATAATCTTTGATCAGATGTGATTTAAACATAACTACATCAAGCAAACAATGAGTTCGTACCAGACTTGAAGAAGTTGAAAACCATAAGAAGCTGTTGATCAATACAGGAGCTGAACCGCCCTACCCATTGAAAATTAAAGACTAAAAACAAATTGGCTTAGGATAGGAGTGAGACTCGGAATTATTGTCATGTAAGTTAACGCAAATCCTTAAATCTCTCTTTGGTTACTGTTCTCGGAAAGACAACAGTTCATTGCAGATCTTAAAATCATTTGACATGCCAAATTATTTTCTCTACAACCTTGAACAAAGTATGTTTCAAAAATGATCTGCCTTCAGTCCTCACAGCTACTGCAAAAAAAATCAGATTACAAGTGGTTTTTTTTAGGCAGTGAACAGGTTTTGGCATAATCTACTAGCTAGTAACAAGCGAGGCAAATTAAAGCGTGAATAATAGCATGAACAGGAGATCCACTTCCTAAAGATTTCTTTATACAATCAAACCTTCAGCAGCAACCCATAACTCTCAACTCATATGCAGCTATAATGGTTTACATCTCCCAATCAACTGCACAAGATCAAAAACCTGAAAGAGGCGGCAAGAAGATGTGTTTATGGGATTGAAAATGATTCTAATCATACATTCATGAGTCAAAACAAGCCATAAAATGATAAGCAATTAAAAAATTAAACATTAAAAAAGCTGGCAGATTATTACTATGAAGCTAATAAGGCAGCATTAGAGTACCACAATGTCATATATTTTATACATTCATTTCCCACGTGTTTAATTCTTCGTCAATCCAAAGTCTACTTCATAGAGAGCAATCAAACAAAAATTCAGGACTTATTAAAAATTCCCATTAGGCTGCTTACTACAGGCCCTAAACACAAGCAATGCACCAAGGCCTCAACAGTTCCTATAGATGAAAAGGCATAAACATGCAACAGTTCAAAGCTCACATGATTTTGCAATAGTGTTGTGAACGATTTGTTATGCCATACTTGCAACTAAATACAACAACTTAAACTTGTATATCTTTGAAAGAGGGTCGTGAACAATTTGATACACAGTATGATTGATAACTAAATGAAGAAAAGTACAAACTCATGCTTAATTTATAGTCTACACAAACCATACAACTAATACAGGAAGGAGACAAATCATAGAAAGTCCACATCCTATCTATTGTTCATATTATCATATGAACCTATGTCGAGACACAGCTCAAGAATCATTCCTTTTCATACCCTTTAACAGCCAAAAGTAGGAAAGTGAAAAACTGAGGGGTAAATAGAAGTTAATTTTAACCGTTTCTCAACATCATCTTAGCCATAGTTATTAAAGGTGCAAGGCGAGGCACAATTTTTTACAAAAAAAGTGCATAATAGCTTTTTATGAATTTCCCAATGAGAATAATTCATAAAAATTGTATTGGTCTAAATTATCTTAAGGCACCAAGATGGCACCTAGGCGTGCCTTTAATAACTATGATCTTAACCAAACTGATAATGCAATCTGTGGGTTTGCATAACCAGTGACAATCAATATAAGATATTTGCATTTGTCAAGTGCATAAGGAAGCAAAGGTAGATGGAATCGGGAACATCTTTTAGTGTAACATAATTTAAGGAGCACAATAATTAAATTTCACTGATAGCTATCATGTCCTAAGCAACTGTACTGCAGAAAAATATAAAGGGTCATACTTGTAAATAAGAAAGCAATTTCACCTTCTCAATAAAAAAAATAACATGACTTCAAATTCTAATTATATGTTAAACAAAAAACTCAGGCTGCTTGACAGTAGATAAAAATGCACAATTCTAACAGAAGAGGCCACAAAAAATTGTACAAGTTTTTCAAGGAAAAAGTATCCAACTCATATCAACAATCATCTGAACTCTAAATCAATCTGTCAATACCTGTGATTAAGGCTTTATCTGTCATAGTTTCCCACTGTATTCCTTGTAATCTTCCAGATTCACATCTGTTCATCACACCCAAGCGTATCAAACTCATCCTCCTCTTCCTCACTTCTCAAGGCCATCATCTCTATGTCCTTCTTAACCTCCTCCTTCTGCACCCTCAATTGCTCCACTCTCTCTGACTTTCCCTTGTCCAGCAACTCAACAAACCTATCTTTAATCTCAAGCAATGGATCCCTATCAATCAACTCACTATCTTTGTATGCTTCCCTCAGCATTGCGGTCTTAATCCCTCCTTTCAGTGACAAATAAAAGATTCCTGAATGCCGCGTGAACACAGTTGAAAAGGCATTTGAAAACCTGTACTCATCACTGAACTTCCCCAATATAGGCACTGCAACCCTCTTATTTATCGATAGAGATAACAACTCGTGAAAAACCCCAGTTGTTCTTTTCTCCATTTCTGGCGAAGATTGATCTAAACTTGATACATCCTCATACGGAGATATGTAGTCTAGCTCTAACCAATCTCTAACCCATTCCCTCATTTCTTTCCTCAAGAAAAACCCTGAAGGTAGCTTCACATCAAAATTAGGCCTAACACTAATCCCTGTTAGTTTCGCTTCCTCTTCTGCTCTCAACTGAATAACAGATTTTGCGAACTCGGGGTTCCAAGAATTCAATTCTAAGAACGACTTCCCCTCTCCAGGATACCCAACTATTTTAAAGTAATTAGAATACTTAGGCACTAAATCAACCAAAAAATTGTTTGGAAATCCAAATTCTCTCTTAACGTGAGCCAATTTATCGACACTAAGCACTTTGTCCTTAGACATCATCAACAATTTACACAATTTAGCCACAATCAACTCCTCATTATAAGCATAAATGTTGTTTTCCTCTTCAAGAAAATCTCTAAGCCCATCAGTGGGACGCAAGAACAAAACGGGGTTGGTTTTGGGTTTGATTCGATCATAGTATTTCTCAAGGAGACCCGGGTAGCGATTTAGAAAAGTTGTGATTTTGATGTTGAGGCGTAACCTTTCGCGGCGTTTTTCTAGGTATCGGAGCGGGATGACTTGACCCGGCTCGTTTAGGACTTCTTTGACGACCCGTGCACAGAGCTTGTATGGTTTGTCATTCTCTATGGCTTGGTCTAGTTTCTGGTCTTTTCGCCACACCACTTTGAGGTTTGAAATGTGTTTTATCTGGTGGGAGAAATTAGGGTTTATGTGGGATTTACATGTCGTTTGCAGGTTCTGCAAGTAAAAATATAGGGTTTTGGTTTTGAAAGCCATACCTGCTTGCTTTGTAGATATACCACCTCACGAGCGACGGAGAGAGAAGAAACTGGTTAAACCCTAATTCTCACAGAGAAGTGGCTGTGGCCACCTGCAATTTGCAATTTGCAATTTGGAAACTGTAAGAAAACGACGTAGTTTTACTCGGGTTATTCATGGGCAAATTGCACAAACCTCGCACGCATTTAAGCAATTTTGTACTCAGCGGAAACTTTTACCATAATTGCACAAACACCTCTAATTAACTAAGGTTCTGTTTGATTTTTCCACTTAATACTTAATGGCACTTAATGTGTTCCATTAAGTTTTTTTTTTTTAAGTGGTTTTTACTTAAAATACCCTTAAAATCATTTGTTTATAAAAGTGAAAAATTTTCACTTTTCACTTAATAAAAAAACACCGGAATTTAAAACAAATTTTTACTTCCAAAATTATCATCGTTAATCTAACTTATTTTCAATTTTGTCTACTATCAAAATCCTAACCCTAATAATACTTTTTTTTTTGTTCTCCTCTCTCTCTCTCTCTCTCTCTCTCTCTCTCTCTCTCTCTCTCTCTCTCTCTCTCTCTCTCTCTCTCTATATATATATATATATACACATGTTAATCACTAAAGTTATCTTTATCATGAATTCCCGAATTTCATCGGTTCCATCTTCTAGAGATTTTTTTTTGGTTTTTTCTTGTACATGTTAATGTAAAACCAAAGTGCTGATAACTGTTACACCCATTTTATTTTTCTATCTGATCTCTCTTCTCTTTTCTTCTCCTCCATTTCTTTTGATTTTGTTTTAAACAACTAATTAATTAAATGAAAAACAAAAAGGGATCAATGTGATGTGATTTTGTTTAAATTATTTGATTTTTTAATTTTTTATATAAATTTGAAATATTTTTAGTAACTATATAATTTTTTTTTTAAATTATTAAATAATTGGTTATAGTAGTTCTTAATATATTAAAATATAAATATATAACAAATAATAGTTATAAGGGTATTTATGTAAAAGTATTTATTTTCAGATAATTGTAACTTAAAAAAATAAACAATTTACCACTTATATTCAATTTTCAATGAAAAAAAAACAAACATATTTTTCAGTTTTCAGTTTTCAGTCACTATTTAATCTTCAGTAAACATTTAGCACTGTTCAGTCTTCAGACAGAAAATCAAACGGGGCATAACTAATTCAAGGGCAAAAAATGTCTTTTGCATATTACTAGAGTGATGTCATTGATATTCCATTAATTATCTTTCTACACTCTATTTTAAACAATTTTATCAAATAATAAATTTATCCTAATTAAAATTACTAAAAGGGATAAAAAAAAATTCTAAAACACACAAATTAAACCAATTTTCCTAAACTCCAACCTTATTTATTTATCTTTTTTTTTTATGTTTTTGTTACACAAACCCTAAAACATATTTTTTTAATATTATTAATGTTTTATATATAAATGTTAGCAAGATGGCTTTTCTTTGTCTTTCTCTCCTCGCTCTTGTTGATCTTTCTTTTTTTAGGGTTTCTGATTTTCCTTCATAGCTTGGTAAGCTACAATACAGTTATTTGTTTTTCTACTTAATGAAGTTTTTTTTAAATTATTTAAAAAAAACCTGAATTAATGAAAGCCACTAAGAGGTCTAGACTTGTTCATGTAACATGTGAATTTGTACTATTATTGTTGCATCTTGAATTACAAACTTATGATCGATTCTATTCGCTAAATAAATTTTTTTTAAGAGAGTTTATTTTTTTTTTAAAGCATTGATTTGGGTAGTTTTTTTTTGTTTGCATAAAAAAAATAAGAAAAATCCTTTTTGCAGATATTTTTTAAGTGTTAACTTTTAAATTTTTTGAAAAAAAGTCCAGTTATATATATATATATATATATTAAAAAAATAGATTTTTAGGACGTAAAAAAGTATAAGGATAATTTTGGAACAAAACGGAATGTCTTTAGAAAAGGAATGTAAAACGATAAAATTAGATTGTAAGGAGAAAATCTCATTAATTAATTATTAAAAATTTAAGAAACCATAAACTAGCCCAACATTTCTAAAATTGCCAAAACCCAAAATATTGAAATCAAAATTATAAAAGAAACTCAAAACTATCCTTATTAAAATATTATAATAATTCAATGTTTGGAGAGGAGGAGTGACTCTAATCTAACACCTCGTGATGTAGGTGTTATAGGGATACCACTTGGCCAATATTATCTTGACAAAAAGACAAAACTAATGAAAAGTGAAAATAATTATTTAGAAAATATAAAACAATTAAAGAATTCCAGCATAGAGGATTTTAAATATTCTCAATACACTTGCTATTTATATATATATATAATTAACAATACACTTGCTATATTAATAGTTAAACTTTTATTAAATTTTCAATTGAATCTTTTAAAATTGTTGTTGGGGATGGGTTGGTTTGGTTTGGTTTTGTCTAACCAAACCAAATTGTTAATTAATTGGTTTGTTAATTTATGAATTAAACCAAAACAACCCAAACCAATAAAAATTGATTTTATTTGGTTTGGGTTTTATGGTTTACTAGTTTAAAATTAAGCTCGAATATTTTAATTTTGGAATTATTTTATATACTTTAAATTTTTTTCTAGTTGTTCATAAATTAATGTAACACAATTAGAGCATCTCCAATACTATTATGCATTTGGAGAAAATGGAGTGCCACATAGGATAGATATTCAAGAAGTTAAAAAAATTCTCTACAATACAATTATCTAAGTTGAATATGGAGATGATGTGGCAAAAAAAAAAGTTAGAGAATATGGAGTTGGGTTTCTAATTCTAGAAACTCTCATAGAAATGCTGACTAGGATTTATAACTATTTCCACCAATAATATTAAAGCTCATTTAATTGTAAAATAAAAGAGGAGAGAGAATGTAATAATTGTTTTATCATGATTGGTCAAAAAATAGATACATATTTGATTTTAGATAATTGCATTGGAGATGTGAATATGCATTTCTCTATAAAATTTTTAAAAGTGGGCTCATTTTGAATAGAAATGCTGATGTGGTACTATTTAGAAACTCAAAAATGCATAATAGCATTGGAGATGCTCTTACATCAATTTTTATTTAAGAAAATCAGGGTCATCTCTAGACATTTTAGGGCCCAAGTCATTTAATGATATTAACAAAAATCGGACTCTCATATAAAAATTAGAACAATGCTTGGGTAGTGACCAGTTAGTATCCAAAATACTGACCCCACAAATGGAAGTGTAGTACGTGGCTTTTTTTTTCTTTTACTTTTTACATTTATCTCACAAATTGGGCCACAAACTACACTCTCATTGATATGATCAGTATTTTAAATAGTGACTGATCAGTACCCGAGTATTGTTCTAAAAATTATTATCATTAAAGAAAGTTTAGCAAATAAAGTGGCTCTGATGGAGTCACGGAGAGAATGAGTGGCGATTTTGACTAGATAAGCAAAGAAATGTTAACAATTTAATTGGACTCCCTTTCAAAAAAAAAATTCAATTGGACTCTCAAATGATGTAAAACTAAGAGCTTGTTTGGTTGAGCTTTTGAAAAACCTCTACTGATAAAATATCTATTTGTAGTAGATCTATTAGAAATAGAGTTTTTTTTTTAAAAAAAAAAATTATAGTTGTTTAGTTGGTAGACTTTTTTTATAAAAAAATGTCTATTTGAAGAAGTACCTCCCCATGAATTGTTGCCTAGTAGGGATTTAGAGCTTGTTTGGTTGAGCTTTTAAAAAACCTCTATTGGTAAAAGATCGACTTGTAGTAGATCTATTAGAAATAGAGTTTTTGAAAAAAAAAATTATAATTGTTTGGTTAGTAGACATTTAAAAAAAAATGTCTATTTGAAGAAGCACCTCCCCATGAGCTTTTGTCTAGTAGATGTTTAAACTCTACTAGCCTCTACGCAATTTAAAATAGACATTCTTAAAAGCCAAACCAAACAACTTTAAAAAACTTAAATAGACGTTTGTAGACCTTTTGATGCCGTAGAAAGTTCAACCAAACGAGTACTTAAACTATTCTAGTCTCTACTCAATTTAAAATAGACAATCTCAAAAGCCAAACTAAACAACTCTAAAAAACACTCAAATAGACGTTTGTAGACCTTTTGAGGCCGTAGAAAGTTCAACCAAACGAGTACTTAAACTATACTAGTCTCTACTCAATTTAAAATAGACAATCTCAAAAGCTAAACCAAACAACTCTAAAAAAAACTCAAATAGACGTTTGTAGACTTTTTGAGGCAGTAGAAAGCTCAACCAAACGAGCACTAAGTCTGATTTGTTAGAATCAATTGGGCTTTGATGTTTATTTCTATTAAATTGAGCCTTATTAAAAAAAACAATGTTTGAAATTGAACTCTTCTTATACTAAAATAAATTGGATCTGAGGCCTCAAAAGAAGAAGAAGCAGATTGGACCATTTGGGGCCCCCAGCAAAATGCTAGGTTTGCTGTCCCCATGGGCCGGCCCGGAAGAAAATATAATAATATTTATATAAATAACTAAACTCATTATTATAAACTCTTTATAAAAAACTCATTATTATAAACTTTAATTTGAACGCATGGAAAATGAGAAATTGAGAAGTAAGATAATTGAAGAGAGAAGGATTAAAAGTTGAAAACTTTGAAGCATCAACATGAGGAACAGTGATATAATATAGAATTAGGTTAGATTTATTTTTTTAATTGGTTGATTAATTAGTAACATTGTTTTTTTAAGATATATAACAGTTTGGGTTGGATTATCGAATCAAATCAATTGCTTTTGAGTAACACAATGAGTTTAATTGGGTTTGAAAAAGCAAATAATCCAATTAAATCAATTTGGTTTAGATAAGTTATATCATGAAAGTATAGGTTATATTTTTTATTTAATTTTTTTGAAGCCCCTCACATCACATCTTCTACACAACTATTTTATTTTTTTCTTCAAAAAATATATAAAAAAAATAGAAAAAAAAGAAAAAAAAGGAAAACGGAAGATATATGATAATATGGAAGATGACAAATGTGGTATTGAATAATTTTGGAATTTAGTACATGAATATTATTTGAATAGACTATGAAATCTGACGAGACGTCCATAACGCCTCCTTATTTACTATGTCTCTTTCTCTCCAACACCTCTAAACGACAAAACAAACCCGAATACGATCACTTCTCACCTCACCAACTGCGACCACCAGCCACCAGGATGCTGCTCGTAAATGCCCTCACCCTAGCTCGGACGACGATGTCGGCAAACGGCATCGTATTCCAAGCTGATGACATCGAGTTCGGGACTCTCTGGTGGTTCGTCTACGCTGGTGTGTCTTGCCTTCTCGTGCTCTTCGCTGGAATCATGTCGGGTCTCACATTGGGCTTGATGTCTTTGGGCCTCGTCGAGCTCGAAATTCTCCAGAGAAGCGGCTCCTCCGCTGAAAAGAAACAAGCTGGTACTGCTCTATACTCTATACATCCTAATTCTATCAATTTTTTTTTTCTTTAATAGAAACAATTAATTAGCTTTGGCTAATTAAACTTTTGTTAATTATCATGACTTAAGTTTTGATTTCGTGTTTCGTTGGTTTCTTTATGCACGCAGCTGCTATCCTACCAGTTGTTCAAAAGCAGCACCAGCTATTAGTGACTTTGCTTCTATGTAATGCTTGTGCTATGGAGGTCGGTAAATGTTAATAATGAATATTGGAATTACAAGCAGGATTGGAAAATTTTCATATTGTTTCTCTGACTGTGACTTGTGTTCGGTTCTTTATTTTTTTTGCTCTTGCAGGCCCTGCCTATATACCTTGATAAGATTTTCCATCCCTTTGTCGCTGTTTTGCTTTCTGTTACTTTCGTTCTAACATTTGGAGAGGTTTGATGTGTTTCCAATTCTTGATACTTGATTTGCTAGTATTATAGCTTTCAAAAGGAACTAAATTTTGTGTGTCTCATTTTGAGTCAGATTATTCCACAAGCCATATGCTCGAGGTATGGACTCGCCGTTGGTGCAAATTTTGTGTTGCTTGTGCGTATTCTGATGATCATCTGTTATCCAATTGCTTACCCTATTGGAAAGGTATCCTCACGATGAGAAGCTGAATTTTGATTTCTCTTGGATACATTTATCGCCTGAACTAGGTCCTTTTTGGTTAGTAAAGTAACAAAGGTAAAACGGACACTAGATTTGCCTTACTAAAACAAGAATAATAAGGTGCTTTTGAAGCCTCGTCTTAAGGTGATAATATAAAGTTATTGTGGAAGTCCACAGGCATGTTAAGTTATGGATGGGAGAGTTCTTGGGTATATGCATGTCTACTTTTCTTCCTCAAAAGTCACAAAGATTGATCATTCTAAATCTGTATAAACTATGTTTTATGAATAAATTATCACCTACCATAAGCCAAGAATGATATAATATATAGAAAGTTTGATCTGTTAACCATTAAAGAATCCCATTTTAACTTGTTTATTGGTCTCATTTTGGAGGATTTTCTTGTGACATGACAGACATGAATATATAATTTGAAGGGATTTATTTTATAGTGGCTTAATGAAACATGAAAAATATCTAGTGAGAATGCACTAAAAAGCTAAGATTTATATGATCATATGTTAGCAACTATTCTCATCCTAGTGGCCAGACCAATGCACTAGTTATATCTTATTCATTGCACCATGGTCCCTGAACAATTATGGTGGTAAGTACTGATATCATGTGAATAAGTCTACCCCCAAGTGCACACACATAAAACACCTTTTTATCTGTGATGAAAATGTGTCTGCCCGGTTAAGCTAAATGTTGTAATTTCGATGCATTATGATCCTAGCAGGAAAAAGAAAAGCACTTACGCAACTAGGAAGTGCTTGATTTGCATGGGAGATCTCCCTATTAGTTAATTGCACAATTCATTGTTTTACATATTGTAATCACACACCATTCATCGTCTAAGAGAAAAATATATAAATCACCGCATTTTTTGATAATGTGTAATTTAAATTGCTGCCAGCTTCTGGATGCTGTTCTTGGACACCATGACGCCTTGTTCAGGAGGGCACAGTTGAAAGCCCTTGTCTCTATCCATAGCCAAGAGGTAACCTGTTTGATCAGTAGCCTGTCTGACATGATTTTTGCCCTAGTTTTTTCTGAAATTTGTGATTAGTAATTGTTGCTGCTATTGTTGTTTAACAGATTATTACATAACAAGAACAAGTGGCTAGACAATGATGACTTTGTTATTTATGAACTAACCTGCTTCTATTAACTTGCTGTTTCTTTCAAATTTAGGCTGGTAAAGGGGGTGAACTTACTCATGACGAGACAACAATTATCAGTGGAGCGCTAGATTTAACTGAAAAGGTATTTTTTGATATGAGCAATTTGCATCTTATTTTTCAATGAAAATTCTGACATATTAGGCTTCTTATTTTCAAGGAGATGAATATAGTTTATAGAATTTGAGGAAACTATAAAAGATTTCTGTTTTCTGCTCCTACTTTTACCAAATGGTGAACTCCTTGAACTTTGGTATCTGAAGTAGCCATTTACCAAGTGAACTCTTAACAGACAACTTTTATTTTGTGATATATAGAAAGCAACTAAAATGGATAGCCATTATAAATCTTGGAGGCTGTATTTCCAAATGATATGTCTGTTATGTAATGTTTTTCTGTTAGGGAGGTTTTTAAGGTACACTAACTGCACTGATTCAAATCACAAGCTAAATGCATGGCATTCATGTGCATGTCCCTAGCTTTATTAGCAGCTAGGTAGTTCCTTTCTTGATCACTTTGTCCTCATAGTGCTACCTGCTGGTTTGGTGTTTTTGCTTCAGATCATCCCAGTGCCTTTAGTGTTCCATAATTCATAGTTCATAGGCTGATGTCTGTAATTTTGAATTTTTTGGTAACTTTAATTTGTACTTCTACTTGTTGCATTGTCTTTGTTCCATAAAATGTGCTAAGATTCTGAAGTTTCTTGTTTATTGTGACATGCAGACCGCCGAGGAGGCCATGACACCCATTGAATCAACATTTTCCTTGGATGTCAATTCAAGATTGGACTGGTGAGTTTCACTTGAAAATGGTTTTCATTTTCATTTTCTTTCTTTTGCTAAGAAGTGTGGTCTTCCTTTTTCGTCATTGCCTTTTCTCCTCCACACATTTTGCTGTGAACTGTTGTTGTAGAAGCTAGTTTTATATCTTTCTTTAAATCAGGTAGCAAGCAATCACTGTGATCTTTTGACTGTAATTTAGGAATTTTGGATAAAAGAATTCATAATTGTCAGTTTAGATATGAGCATATTGAGTAGTTGGGTTTTGTGCTCAAGTCTCAGGTGCTTTGGCTTCCTGAATAAATTAGCATCTTTTGTAGAAAAGAAAATTTTATGATGAGAAGACAAGGAAGGATGCAAAACAAAGATCATGCAGGAGTTTAGGATATTATTCACGATTGAAAGTGCCATAAGCTGTAGTGCATTTTCCAGATGTTCATTGTTTGTAATGTCCACTACTTGTATGAGGAAAATATTATAGATGACAAGATTACTTGTAAGGACAATCTCTAGGAAGACTAAAGCCTGGCATGGACCTCATATTTCCCTCTCTTTTCCCATAATAGGGGGACAGGTTATCCTCTTTGGTGCTTCATTTTGTACTTTATGTATCAGAAGTTCTCTCATCAGATTTTATAAGGAATTTATTGTTTCTGTTAAATAATAATAATAATAATAATAATAAACTCCCATAAGATTCTGTCTTCTATTGCAGGGAAGCAATTGGAAAAATTCTTGCACGAGGTCATAGTCGTGTACCTGTCTATTCTGGAAATCCAAAAAACATTATTGGACTCTTACTGGTGGGTGTAAAGATGTACGGCCAATCTCAAGTTTTCTATGATGAATATTTTGTTGTTATTAGTTGCCTTCTGGTTTTGAATTGGTTACCCTTTATATAACTTTTTTTATATTTCTGAGATCTAGGTGAAAAGCCTTCTGACAGTACGAGCAGAAACAGAGACTCCAGTCAGTGCTGTTTCCATTCGGAGAATTCCTAGGTGTGCCCTTTTCTGCCCGTTAATATTATTTTATATTGTATGCAATAGTTTAAGGCCTAATGCTTGAATATCCCAGGGTTCCAGCAGATATGCCCTTGTATGATATCCTCAACGAGTTTCAAAAGGGAAGCAGTCATATGGCTGCTGTGGTTAAGGTCAAAGGAAAGAACAAAATTTCTCAGCCTATCAGCAATGGAGAGAAAATTGAGGAAAGCAGAGTAGCTAGTTTGAATTCTCAATTAACCACTCCCTTGCTAACCAAGCATGATGATACATCACAGAGTGTTGTCGTTGACATTGAGAAAACCGCTAAGCTTATCACAAACAAGCAAACTATTCCAGCACAAAATGGTGCTTCTGCAAAAAACTTGTCTCGTGTGTCAGAGGATATTGAAGATGGAGAAGTCATTGGCATCATCACCCTAGAGGATGTTTTTGAAGAACTTCTGCAAGTAAGTTCTGCTTCCACCTCTTAGATATGGAATTATCATCTCTTGGCTTAGTTGCACTGAAGTTATGCCAGCTGAAATTGTATTTTACACATGATTTATAAATGATATCAGGAGGAAATTGTCGATGAGACTGACGTATATATAGATGTCCATAAAAGGTATTGTTAAATCTGACTTTCATGGCCTTTTTTCTTTCTTTTTGACCCTCTCCCTCTTTTCTTTTCTTTTTTAAAACGTATGTTAAATATGGAGTGTTCAATACTTTTTCAGGATACGTGTGGTTGCTGCCGCCGCGGCAGCTTCAACTGTAGCACGAACTCCTTCAAGTTGGAGAATGACTGGTCAAAGACCTGCAGTAAGTAATATAATATCAATAATTTGCTAAATTTGCGCTTCTAAGTCAATGTCTTTTAACTTTAAGATAAGGAAGATAAGCTAAAACTAGTATGTCAAGCACTCAAGGTGCACTTTTTGATTACCCTACTAATTTGCATGTCAATTATTAAAATAGATATGAAATGATTCCGATCACCAACAATCTTATTAAATAGATATGAAAATAAATCCTCTTGGTTGTTCTGAATTTTTAGAACTCTTGTATAGCCAAAAATGCTTATTAAAATATTTATCGTTTGCCTTGATGTATTCTAAAACAGATTTAAATTCCATTTTTTGGTCTTGATGAAAGTTCACGCAAAAGCCTGATTTTGCTTATAAGTAAAGCTTGTCTCCAATTTTTTCATGTCATGGAATCCTTACATGGTTGTCATATGTCATGATTTGTTATGTCCAAGAAATTGTGACAGTTTACGTTTCTGTCTAGCTTTTGATCCATCTAGGCCATTTTGTGCAACTACATGAGTAACTAATTCTACGAGTTGAAGGTAGTTATTTGTTCAAATCAGATGTAACCATACGTCCATACACTGCTGAAACATTAGAAACAGTTTGTAAAAGCTTGAAATTTGTATATTTACTAGAAAATAGAAATCAATATGTAGACCCAGACATGGTGATGTCATGTGAACTGATCCGGGGTTTATACTAGTCATCTAATTAATTATAAATCGTTTGTGATTCAGGGCAGTCAGGGTAAGCAAGGGATAATCATAAAGAAGTCCGCAGAGGATGACTTGCATCCAGTAAGGTTGCCAGGGAATCAAAGGGAAGCTTTTCAAGGCAATAAGCAATAACTTACTGTTACCATGTCGGAAAAGTAGGTCTGTAGTCCTAAGCGTTTGTTACGTCACTGTTCCTCGTTTTGTATTGTGTGAACAATCACTTATATGTCAGGTAGAATATTGTGCATATATGTAGTTCTTACTTCATAGTTTAATTTTATTGGTCTTTTTGAAGTAAGTTTCCCGTACAAGTCTTGAATTTTTTATTTTTTTTTTTATAAAAAAAAAAAAAAACACAACTAAACACAACAACAAAACAGAACTCAAAACCACTGGGCAGATATCCTGCCACAAACACTCTCCTCTCACGGAGATATCCCTTGTAGCCAGATTATCGGCCAAGGTATTCCCTGAAGGAATAGAATGTCAGAAACCTGGACTTCGACGCAGAGCGCCTTCACATCTTCAAGAACAAAATCAGCATCACCTCCAGAAGATTTGTTATCTAGTTATCTTTGATAGCTGCTGCTACACTAGCAGCATCCATCTCAACCCAACAATTTGAGAATCCATGCTGTTTTGCCATAATCAAACCCTCCCTCCCAAACCGCTACCAACTTGATTTGGTCGGTATAGTCAACAACTGTTGTAAGATGATGATGGCATGCATACTTCTTGTAGCATTTGTATATCATAATTCATAACAACTGCTTAGTTAATGCCTCGTGATTTCTCAGAACTTTCCTTATTCCTACCGGAGAACAAATCCAAAATCATGTGTTTATTCTAAATATTAAATTTATTTAATTTGTTTTTTAAAAATAATTTAATATATGTTATTCCTTTTTAATATTAATACATTTTATTCTAATATTTAAAAAAATATTTTTTTATTATCAGTTAAAAACTAAATGTTATTTTATTTCAAATAATTTTATTTATTTTATTCAAAAAATAATTTAAATAATTTTTGAACCAAATGTAATTTAAATTATTATTTTTGAATTGATTTAAAATGATTTTATTTATTTTAAAATTAATTTAATAATTTTTTAGTGGCCTATCGTACAAGACGGTTATTTTAAATTATATTTTTCTATCAAATCTCATGTTATATGACAGTATTATTTTAATCCAATCTGCACTGCACTAAACACATCACAAATCTAATTTAGTTCAATCCAATCCAATCCCTTAAAAATAGTCTAATCTTATACAATCCAATACCACGCATAAAACATACCCTCAAAGTATTCTTGATATTTATTTTTTATTTTCTAAAGAATTAAAGTTAATATTAAAAAAAATTATTTTTTGATTATATTAACCAATGAAAAACATTAAAAGAAGGGTAATGTTAACATGTATCCTAACAACTAAAAGTTTACTTAGCCCCTAGGGTCGTAGCTTAGCTGGTAGATGAATGCGTTTAAAACTTGGACAAATGACTCCCTGGTCAGCAGTTCGAATCCTACCAATGCAATTTTTTTTTTTTAAAAGATACCTGATCTATATAAAGAGAAAATCTTCCATAGATCCGTCCCACGGCCGATGGTGGTGAGATGGACCCAATGAAATAATGCCATGTGTTATAGTTATTAAAATAAAATTTTTACATTTTATCTCCCCAATTGTATAGTGCCATGTGGCACATTAACTAAAACAAAGCCTTTTATTTTCTCTCTCCACAATAGTACGACTTTCCTCTTCCTCTGATTGCAGTTTCATCTTCTTTTAAAACAACAAAAAAGTTGCAGTTTCATCTCCTCCACCCTAAACTTATCATTCCTTTCACACTTCTATATAAATCTTTCATGGGTCTTTTTATTATCTTTCTTATCACCCTTTTGAAAATTAAAAAGATTGCAGTAATAAGTTTTGATATTTTTTGTAATTTACATATGTAATTAAATTTGTTCACATGGACCACCAAGCATCAAATCTGAAATTTACAAACACACTCATTCTCAACAATCTCGTAGGCTCTTCAATGTAAAAATGATTTATAAAAAAAAAATACCATGTAAGATTAATAGACATTCTGTTAATAAATCATTCTATATAATGCAGATGTGCATATTCAACCTCAAGCTGACGTGACAAAGAAAATATTATTAAACCAACATTATTTTTTCATTTATTTTTGATAAAAAAAATTAAAAAAAGAAGACAAAATAAATATTATAAAACCAACATTAATTTTTCATTTATTTTTGATAAGAAAATTAGAAAAAGAAAACAAAATAGTCACATTATTAAAAAAGACGTGTTTTAAACAGAAACACTGTAGACCAAATTTTAAATTGATTATTTATCAAGTCTATTTTTATACTATATAAGAAGCAAATTTCTTCTCATCATTGCCATATCAACGATTATTGATATGCTAGTCACTTTTGTATTAGAGTTGCTCTTAAACTTATTTATTTTGAAAAATAAAAAATAAATCTTTTTATTTTCTCTTTCTCCACGTTTAGATGACGTTTCTATTTCAGCTCCATGTTTAGATGAAGTTTTTTTCCTGAGATATGATTTAGAAGTGCAGATTTGAGAGCTAGAGGAAAAAAAAAACAAAAAATCTGGAAATGGAAGAATATAGACAAAAATTTGAGAAGAAAATCTAATTTCTAGTGGAAGAGGTGGCTGTGTGGCGTGAGAAAGAGAAGAGAAGTTAAAGATTTAGGGTTTTAATTCAAAGTTTTGGCATGTGTTATAACATTATTGAAAAACAAATTGTGAAGAGAAGTTAAAGATTTAGGGTTTTAATTCAAAGTTTTGGCATGTGTTATAACATTATTGAAAAACAAATTGCGAATAAAATTACGAGTGATGCTATTGGCACACCCCCTACTGATCTATTTATGCCTCATTTTTTTAATTATTTAGTATTATTTTTTTCATTTATCAAAATTACTAAAAAAGACATACAATTTAAGAAAAAAAATATTCTATAAATTAAATCTAATAAAACCCCACATCCCTTGTGAAAAGAAAAAAAAAACCCAACACACATACAAAATATTTTAGAAAAGTCTGAGAACGATATCAAACATCTGGAAAAATTATCTGAGAATGATATCAAACATCTTAAAGAATTGTCTGAGAATGATATGAAGCATATGAAGCATCTACACGAATTGTTTGATAATGATAACAAGTATCTGCCAGAATTTTCGGAGAATGATATCAAACATCTGAAAGCAATTCATTTTCTAGAAGTAAGTTTGAAGTTTACTTTTTGTATTGTTAAAATTTAATATATATATATATATATATATATATATATATGTGTGTGTGTGTGTGTGTGTGGATTTTTGTTTTCAATTTCATTATTGTTAAATAAAAAAAATATGTTTACCAACTGTATACAATTTTTTTTTTCTATTACGTTTAGTTTTACTGAGGAGAAAATTTTCTTCACTTTCCCTTTATGTTGCTCTGATTTTCGTCATCACTGTAATTTATACACACAAATTCCATTTACTTGTTTCACACACATGTACTGATATTCAAAACCCATCACGATTGCTTTCAAAAAAAATTAACCTTATATATTGAACAAAATCAAATATTAAAATTTGACTAGTTTCTTCTTTTTCGTTTTCATTTTGATGTTTTGGTTCCTTTGTCAGGGTCTCTGTTTTCTATTTAATTTTGTTTTGTTTGTTTTTCTGGTCTTCGTGGTGGCTACTATTTCTGCGCTTTGTCTTTGGTGTGCTGTTTGCTCCTGTGTTTTGTGGCTTGTTGTGTTCTGTTATTTAATAAAGTCCTTGCTTCTAAAAAAAAAAGTTTGTATCATTCATTGACTTATTTTTCATTTGGTGATTTCTTAAGAATGAAAGTTTCGTTTATAATAACTTTGAGGAGAATCAACTATTCTTTGTGGACAATACTGATGCATTCACAACTGATATAGTGTATTATTTATAAGTTTTACTTGTTAAGTAATGTTTTTAAAGTTCATTTTTTTTGAACGTTTACATTTTTTTTTAATTGTAAAATATATATATGTGTTCAATAGTTTTGAACGATTTCGCAAGATTGAAATATCGATTTTGTGAGAGAAAGACAAGACGAGAGATGAAGAGATCAGAGATAGGTAGAGAAATCAAAGATGAGGTTTATTAAGTTTGAAAAATAAGAAAAAAGGGCAGTTTTGGAAATAAATAAAATAAATTAATAAAATGATTTAATTTTATTTAATTAAATCAAAATTTAAAAAATAGGGTATAAATAGATTAGTAGGAGGTGTGCCAATGAACACCATAATTATTTCAACATTTCACCACGTGGCATTATTGTGTTGGCCGTCTCACCAACATCAAATGTGAGATGGATCCATGTAAGTTTTCTCTGAAATAGGTGGATAGAATGATACCATAAAATAAAAAAATTATAGAGTTTATCCATACATTTATTGAGTTTTATTTTATAATAAATTTCAAGTGGTAAACATTACCCTCAAAAGAAATAGGATCGAAAATGGTCAGCCAGCTCTTGAGAAGCTCTTGTTCACTGGTTGAATTAAGTCAAGTGGACCATGATCCATGATCCATGAACGGCCTATGTCGATAGCATAGCACCAACCAAGCAACACAAAGGGTCAAAGTGATTAATAGAAGAAGCCCAATATGCCCTCGTGAGAATCTAAAATTACACATGTAGAAGTTTTCTTAGCCGCATAGGTCTCCTCGTAACAGCAAGAAAACAAAAAGGTTTTCTTAGCTGCATAGGTCTCCTCGTAACAGAAAAATAAAAAAAAATCGATTTGTTTTCCCGAGACTAGAAATAGCGCACCAATACCCTCTTCCTCCTTCCACTCTCTTTCGCCACCCCGTACAAACTACAAAGTGCCAACCCCTCCTCTTCTCTCTTCTATCGTTTTCCACTCTCTCTTTCACCGTACAAAAGGTCAATTCTCTCTCTCTCTCTCTCTCTCTCTCTTTGTTTGGCTCCCCAGAAAACTCTGGGAATTTCTAATCTTCTTCTAGCGATTTCTCTTTATACGAGTGTATCATTCGTGTCTGTGGATTTCCACTACTTGTATTCGTACGATCATATTATTCATATATGCGTTTATTTTGGTGTTTAATTCTGTGTTTCATTTTGTTAATACTTTCGCAAGTATTGTTCTTTTTTTTTTTTAATTTCTAAATAAAATAATTTTATAGTTGTCTTTGATTTTTTCTGAGTTTTTGTTTAGCAACCAAATAGAGGATAGAGGTTAGATTAAGGTTTCTATTTTTCTTTGTGTTCTAATTAAATGGTGGATCCTGTTTGCCTTTAATTGTTATGGTATTGTTAACTTTTGATATGCATTAGATATTCAAATTGATGTGCGAATTGCGAATTGTATGTTTTCATTTTAGTGGTTTGACGCTTAAGATTATTTCTGGTTCCCTTGCTTCAATTTTATCCCTTTATTTTAGATAATTGATACAAATTTGTTGCCTTGATTATAATTATTATTATTTTTAAATACAAAACTTTATTTGTGCAGATCAATAGTTCGTGGATATGGGTTTCAATTCAGTTTATCGATTCCTAATGGAGATATTTCCGCAGGTATTTGTCTCTCTTATAATGAGGTTGTTTTGCTTTAAGTGTTATTACAGAGAATGTTTTAACTGCTGTAAGAGTTTTATGAGTTGAGAGAGTGTATTGTTTTATCTTGTATTTTTAAGGACTTGTATGTATATTCTTAAAGCCAGTTAATATCAATCTTCCCTTTGAATTTTTGTATGAAAAGATTATATTGTTATGGACAATCAAGTAAAATGATTAATTCAAAATCAATCATCTTTTGGTACATGAGAAAATCTTGAATGCTTCAATTATCAGTTTCTTTTTTGAAGGTTGCTCTTTTGGAAAAGTTGTCCTAAAAATTGATTCTTGTCAAAAGTGTTTCCTGCATTGTTCTGTGGATAGATTATGTTCATACTTCACTGCAGCCTTTGTATGTTGTCTTTAAAACAAGTTCAAGGATTTATTTGTTTTGATCTATATACTCTAATGTCTTCAGTATTAGTTTTTGAAAAAAAACTAACTAATGGACAAAAATATATCCCATCTTTTGGAGTTAAAAAAAGATTTGCAGAGAGCTTCTGTTGGAATAACTGAGCCTGTATAACTATTATTCATTTTTTTCTCACTTTAGTACTGAACTTGTTTTATGCAGATTGATTCCCGCCTACTAAAAGCTGTTGCTATTGAGCACAGTAAAGATGCTGATGCAGCGGCAAATGTTGTTCTTACTGAGATTCTGCCTTTTTGGTCTGATCGACCAGTTACTTCTGCTTCTCTTCCTGAGGACCAGAGTTCTTCGGCTTCTCTTCCTGTGGACCAGAGTTCTTCTAGTTTGGTCCCCAAGGAACAAAGTCCTGGAGGTCTTGCAGATGAAGATTTAGGAGGTATATTGCTGCTCCTGTTATCAAACTTCTATAATAATTTGAAATTTCAAGAATACTAAATTGAATGTATATAATTGTATTATTTCTTCTTAATTCTTCTTTACTATGCATTTATATGGGCTGGCTTTTTAATTTCCTCTTTATTTCTTATAATTTGATTACATTCTAGGTCAACAGAGATGTTTTATATTCTTTTGTATTTGTTGCTTTCTTAATGCATTATATTTCTTGACATGCAGCTGAAAATGAGGAACTAAGCGCATTGTCTAGGCGAAAACGGCTGAGCAAAAAATTGGATGTGGGCTCTGCATTAGAACCTGAATCAGTAGCTAGTTGCCACGCTGCTGAATCTGAACTTATCTGCAATCATAATTCTGATTCAGCTAGGGCATTCAATACCTTGAATAAGGCATTGGATATGTCTACTGTTTCACATTTTTATGATGCAAATGATGGTAATAGTCGGTTATCTGAAAGTTTTGAAAGTGAAGAATTAATATTGTTGGGGAAAACTCAGGAATGTAGCAACGTAGTCGGGTCAAAGAAGTTGGTTGAAGAATCGATATCTACAAATGGTGATAGTGATGCTGATCTCAATCAATTAATTGCTAATACTGAATGCAATGGGTCGGTTTCATTGGACAAAGACGAAGACATCAATGTTATAGTTGGTCCTGAGCAGAATACCTTAGTAATGTCAACCACTTTGATACCTGAAAATGGTGTTGTAAATGGAAACTTGACTGATGTCAACGTTCCTCTGTCATTTGATTTATTGGAGTCACCTCTCAATGAACTGAGTCGTCAAGGAATATCATGTTTCGATTGTTCCCCTGTGGATGTCAATGTTCCTCTGTCATTTGATTTATTAGATTCACCTCTCAATGAACTGAGTCGTCAAGGAATATCATGTTTTGATTGTTCCCTTGTGAAAGTTGATCCTGTTCAAGAAAATATAACAGATTCTCTGGAATGTGTTCAAGCAGAGAGTAGTTCTGGAACCCCGATTGTTGATTGTGAAATACCAGACGCAAGCGTTTCTCCATGCTTGAAGTCTAAGCAAGAAAACCCTACCAATGAAGAAGGGCATGTTGACAATGAGTCAACAAATGATGCTGTTATTTCTCGTTCTGGCCAAATTTGCAAAATGGATCTTCTTGAAGAAGTTATTGAAGATGCTAAAAATAATAAGGTACTCCATTTTTTTTTTATAGTTTTTCTTGAGTTCTTAATATGAAAATAATGCAATTCGATTGGTAGTAATCATATATTTGTTAAAAGAACAGATTTTGAAAAGGCATCTTATTGGTTCTGTTTAGAGTTTATTAATCTGAGTTTACGAAAATAATCGTTTAATCATATTAATGTGTAGCCGTGTAGAAAAGATTTAAATTCTCAGAGAAATATTTTCTTTCCTTCATTGCTGTTGCAGTTCCTAATTATTATTTATGATGCAGAAAACCTTGTTTTTAGCAATGGAGTCAATAATGAATTTGATGGGAGAAGTTGAACTTCAAGAGAAAGCTGCTGAAGAATCTGAAGCTGAAGCCACTAGGGGAGGTTTAGATATACTCCTTAAAGCTGAGGAACTTAAACAGATGCTTGCACATGCCAAGCAAATAAATGACATGGTAATAGTATAGTGTTATTAACTATTGTTTGTGTAATTATTTGATTACACTTATTGTTTCATGGCTCTTCAATTAATCATCCTTCAAAGCTGATTAGATAATAATTTTGCAGCATGGAGGTGAAGTATACGGGGAGAAGGCAATTTTAGCTACCGAAGTCAGGGAGCTTCAAACTCGCCTGCTCTGTTTATCAGAAGAAAGAGATAAATCACTTGCTGTTCTTGATCAGGTATTTAAATGTTCTCTATTTATGTGTAATGCCATCAACTGTCTCATACATATTGGTTGACTGATTAACATGGTTCTTGCAAAATTATACAATTTGCAGTTACTATACTTATACTGTTTCTTATACGGCTGTTTTTTTTTATAAAAAAGAAAAATCCTTTTTTTAATAACTTGAAATATTAATGTGCTTGAGGAATTATATTTCTTATCGCTATTGTATTTATTCTGTTTCTTCTCTCTCTCTCTCTCTCTCTGTATATATATATATATATGTTTGTGTGTGTGTGTGTATCAAATATAAGTGTGGCATCCCATTGAATTGAAATTTTAGATGATTCTTTTTGAAGAAGCCTGTATCTGGTTATATCGTATTTATTTTGTTGTTTTTTTTGGTATTATTGTTTCCTTTGGCTCTTGCTATGCATTATCAATAGAAGTAGCCATGATATGTTTATATATATATCCTGGTTTCATTTTTCTGCAGATGCGGGTAACCCTTGAAGCTCGATTGGCCACAGCAGAGGAAGCAAGGAAAGCAGCTGAACAAGAAAAGCTGGAAAAGGAAGAGTCTGCTCGTAGTTTTCTTGCTGAGCAAGAGGCTATCATGGAGAAAGTGGTCCAAGAGTCCAAGTTTCTACAGCAGGAGGCAGATGAAAATTCCAAGGTATCTACATTTTATTACATAAAATTATTTATGCACAATGCAATAATGAAAATATGTAACTCCTTGTAATATTATCTTGTTGCAGTTACGGGAGTTTCTCATGGATCGTGGTCATGTGGTTGATTCATTACAGTAAGTTTTTGTTCTGATTATTTTATGTAAAGATGAATTTGGTGCTTGCATTTAAGATAGTTGTGATGGTTTCTCATTCCCATTGCAAAATTATCTGAAGCAGTCTTTTTAAATATATATATATATATATATATATAACATAATTGACTGAAACTTCTAAGAAACAGTAAGTTCAGCCTTATTGGCTGATTGAATTGTTTCAGTGATTTGTTTGGTCAATCATATCAGCCCTGAGATCAGTCATGCTTATGTAATTACTTATTTGGTTATTTCTGCTTGCTGAAGTGACAGAGAGAAAGTCTCTATGCATTTAGTCATATTTAGCTATTTGTTATTGATGCTGTTGGGGATTTGTTTTTGGTTGATTAAATTTTTTCATGTTATGGTGGAATTTCTGTCTTAAATCTATTAGTCTCAGAATTTATTTTACTTGATCTGTTAGGTGCAGTGAAACTGAGTTTTTATTTCATCCTGAGAATGATGAATTTCAATACTGTTGCATTTGATGTAGGAATTTATTTGCTTGATTCACATACTTGATATAATTCAAACTCAGGCATGTACTTGGGAGATACTATGAATTGCTAAACTTTGTTATTCATGATTTGGCAGGGGAGAAATTTCTGTTATTTGCCAGGATGTTAGATTGCTCAAAGAGAAGTTTGATGAGCGCGTCCCATTAAGTCAGTCTGTATCTTCAAGCCAGACAACCTGCATCCTAGCCTCATCTGGCTCATCCTTGAAAAGCATTGCATCTCTGGTGGCTGAGCAGGTTCTAGCATCTGAGACCCCTGAGGAAAGTCCCACTCCTGTTCTTGTCCAATCGCCAAAAAGCAGACACGAAGATGTAACAAGTGGAGCTGACCGCAGAGAGCTTATGGATGATGGGTGGGAAATCTTCGATAATGATACCGAATTATATAGCAGTGCTATGTAATTTTTGGATAAACCAGAGTCATAATTAGTAGCTCGAGACTTCATTTTTGCTTAATTTTCCTACAGCTGAATAGAATTGGATAATTAGCGTTTCTGAAAGAGCTTTCATATTCCAACATTTACATTATAATAGCTCTCTATTTTGTACAGCATACATTTAAATAAATAATTGAAACCTTTTTTGTTGATGCAATAGAAGTGCATTACTTTATATGTATGAGTTGTGTGTGATGGATACCCTACTTGTAGGCCATGATATTTTCAGGTTGGGGGAAGCTGAAGTGCAGTTTCCACTCTTCAAACTCTGATTTATCTTCCAATTAGCATGTGCTTGTCTATGTTTTGAAGAAAGTTTCTTCATTTTGATGGGGTCTTTAACATTTCATTAACCTGAAAATACTTTGTTAATTGTTATATGGGCCTTCATGTTTCTTAAAATCAAAATAATGCTTTTGAAAATCTCATTAAAGGAAGAAATTAATTGGACTAATTACGCTGACTTATCTATTTCTTAGTAAGTTAAACCATTTGTATGCCTAAGTCAAGTTTACCGTTTTTATTATTAAAATGTGGCATTTGCTTATGACTAGTGTCCAACCATTCTTTTGGGCTTATATGAATATTATTTATATGATTAAGAGTTTTGTAAACTTTTTTAAAAGTATTATTAAATTGCTAAAAAAAAGAAAAAAAAAACACAGAGAATTCTGAGTTGGTTAAAAATGTATCTCAAAAATTGTTGGAAACATTTCTTACAAATTTGAGATCACTGATGAAGACAAAGTTGTGATGAAAAAGAAAAGAACCTCAGCAAGAGCGGGTTCAGGAGTCATATTAATATATAATTATCAGCTTTTGTTTCTGTAATTACAATCTAAACATCATCCATTAATTGCCATTCCTGCCTTCATCTATCTTCTAATGCAATCCATCACTCTTTGCTTTGAAGTGAGAAGTGAGAGCAGAGAGCCTGATGATTCATGAAGCTGTATCTAATTAACCATGCCAACACATAAGCATTACAGTGCATCTCCATATAATATAAAGCCGTGCTCGCTGCTCTCTAATTTGCCTTGAACACCTCTGCCATGGTCGAACCTTCATGCCTCTCATCGACAACGAACTCGCCGCCATTAGAAGATTCAAATTAAGCTTCAAACAAGTTGAATTTTGAGGTAGTAGAAATTTGAGAGAGAAGATATAATGTTATTGATTTGTTTTTGTGGTTTGAAGGGAATTGAAGTTAAGTGGTTTATATAGAGAAACTGAAGTGTAGAAGATATGAAAGAAAAAATAAGTGGTGGATGACAAATTTTGGCCCCCCATGAATGTTTAAAGTAAGAAGATAAATTAAGCTGACCAATTGAGCTTGTCTGCTTGCCAAACAATTCTGATAAGGACTTGTCATCAACCTCTCTCTCTCTCTCTCTCTCTCTCTCTCTCTCTCTCTCTCTCTCTCCTCATGTATGCCTACTGTCTTGCACGTTTCAATGAACGCGTCTTCATAGTTTGCTACTTCCTTCAATCATGCTCTTTTTTATTTTAGTTTTGGTTCTTCCCGATAGGGTTAGAGGTCTACTGGCATCTATTAAAATTAAACTGTATATGTGCGATTCGGATAATCGGATAACTACCCTTAATGTAAAATGCATATTATGGGATTCGAATCCCCACCACTACCGCCCGTTTTGAGAAATGATGTGCTTATTTTTAGTTTTTTATAATTATTAGCAGCAAACTTTGTTACAATCGAAAGAATTTAAGATTATAGAGAGTTAGGTTCTATTCTAATTTTTTGGGGACAAAGTCTTTGTTAGAATGGACAAACTATATTAATATATTATCATATTTAAGGAGTGTGTGGTTATCTAATAACACAATGTTCTTTTGTGTTATTCATATAAATTTAATTTTAATTCTAACAATAATATATATTTTTCTCAAATAATAATAATAATAACAAAAAAACTTGTTCATCAATTCAATTTGGAAGAATAGTAGAAATTTTATTTTAATTTATCAATATAATATTGCAATTCATTTGCCGCTTTAAATATTTTGTCCCTTTCAAATCCAATTTTCAGAAATTAATATTGATGTTTCAAAGGAGATAATTAGGTGCAGCAGGTTTGGCATATCCCCAGTGTGAAAGATCTTGTAACTGAACACATTCAATATATATACCTGTTTTCATATATAAATATATGATAAATCTGAATCAAATTCGAAAAAAAAAAATGGTGTACCAATCATTGTTAGGTGTCCAATTATGATATAGATGACATCGTTATACATAATTAAAAATTCTTAATCAATTGGTTTGTTATGAGGCAATTATACATGAAACTTTTTAATTACATATTCAAAGATAGTTGATAAAGGATAAGGTATTATAATCTTTTAATTTCTTAATGTAATAAGCGATACATTATTATGTGAATGTCATCAGTACGATAAGAGTGAACTCGAGTTGGTTTACAAATTACAATGCAAGTATATTCCTCGCAGCTACGTCATTATTGAAATTTTCAGTTCAATTCGTATCATTCTCCTTCGAATTTTAAATTGTAATAATTAAAAAAAAAAACAAGATAATAAGTAAGAGTTAGTCTGTTTATCTTTATAAAAAAAATTTATCACGAATTAGGTTAATTTTTAGAGAAAATAGATACAAATTATAAAAAAAAACATACATATTATAATAATTTATATAAAAGTAATGCTAAACATCCAAACTCATATCTCAATCAATGATGTGTTAATTAAATTCCCATAACATGTGGCAAGTTACATCGTTGATTGAGATATGAGTTGGGATGTTTAAGTTTACATATACAAATGCGGATATAATTTATTCATAATCAAATGAATATTTTGGATCTCTCTTTCATTAATATATAGCAACAGATCCAATAAATATTTAGAATAAAATTCTCAATTGATACATATAATTAGTAAAGAAATTCTACATAAATTTTTGTTAACTAATTGAAACTTTAAAACATTCCCCCTACCAAACTTTTTTAAAAAGATCAAGTACGTAGAGTTATCCAGACAGACGAAATTGTATACAAACAATTAAATAGTAAAGTTTGAAACAAAAATTCACATCCGTACAAATAAAAACCACATGATGATGATTAGGACTGGATAAACCCCATAGTGGCTGTTGCTTAGTCAATGGATAATCCTGCATTAACATCAAGCCAAGAAAAAAACTACATATGAGTGCCCACAAAAAAGTACCAGTTAGGTTAGCTAGCAGAGGGAATCAAACAATAACATCAAGGAAGAGGTGAGTAATAATGATAAGATGAGTAGGTTCCATGGGGGCACGTGAACATGTCCGAGCAAGTTAAAACCGATACATGGTCACAGTCAATGGAACATGCCTGCCGGCCACTTAGAGAGTTAGCGATGTGGGGCGTTACAATCTAGCTACTGAGAGTTCAAAGTCATCTCATCTCTCTCTAATGAGTAATGACCTACCTACCTTTCTTTCTTATCTTTACGCCGGCAAATGTAATATCTCTCTGATCTCTCTCACACTTCCTCTTCAACATTAACGTTGCATGGCCTCCTTTGCCACCCTTGTTGTTTACAATGTCAATTCTTTTGGGCCACCACTCCCTGCAATCTGTGGTTTTCCAGTGTGACACACCTTCTCTTCAGTCATTTTCCACCCTTGAAAAGATTCTCCTGTGGGCTCATGACACGTGGATCACTGTGTCCGGTGTTGTGGTAAAGCTTTGCAAAAAGGAACGACTTAATTGGCAAAACCTTATCTGATCTCGACTCATCGAATTGGAATTATTAATACATGTGTGTGAGCCTGTAAAAGGTGAGGACAAGATCAAAGACAAAACATTTTTCATCAACATATCGTTTTGGTTAACATGTAAACCGTTAGCTATAACTTATCAACCGTGGGACACTTATACATTTTTTTTTTCAGGAATTAATCCAATAAATACCATTGTTTATTTGAAATTTCATACAAAAAAACGTACGGGATTTCATACCTGAATATATAAGCTGGTATATATATATTAAACTGATCGATTTGGAGGGATCGATCAAATAAAAAACGTGACACCCCATTACAGGTTGGTCGGGATTTACTGGGATGATGAAAAGGAGATGCATGCGTGCAGTGAGTGTGAGAAAGCAGGAGAATATTGTGTTCCTACAGAAATGAATGCAAATTGAATAAAAATCCAAGCTGTCGGGAGGATTTTCTTCAGTTTTAATGGAAAATCATGACTAGTACCAGTTGTGGTCGAATTAGAATCATATGACTGCATGAATGCTACACATTCCACGTGTGCAGGAAATTGCCAAATTCACACAATTTATATATATATATATATATATATATATATATATATATATATATATTCCTTATCTAATGTTTGTGAGCAACAAAAATGTATCATATTTGTCAGCAATTGTGTTAGAAAGTTGTTTCAATTTTTCAATAATTTGCTGTAAATTGTAAAATTTATAAGTATATATCTCCATAATTGCATAGCTAGGTGTCTTAGAAATAAGATATATACTTTGATCATTAGCTTTATTATGAAACATGGCTGTCTTATATTTCAAGATAAAGTGGCCAATATATAGGCACCTGATCACTGTGAAGGATATTTTCCATATATATATATATATATATATATATATATATATATATATATAAGGGGCTTGTATATATGAACCCAGCAACAACTGCAATATTGGCTTAGTTGGCAAATGACCGAATAAAATAGTCAGTTTGAGTTGTGTTTTTGATACCGTATACTATTATTAGAGTTTAATTAAGGGATAGAATATTTAAAATAGTCAGTTTGAGTTGTGTTTTTTTTTATACCGTATACTGTTAGTAGAGTTTAACTATGGGAAAGAATATCTCCAGTTTTATTAATGGCTAGTATACCCCTGGAAAGTTAAACATGAGATAATTTCTCCCTTACCGTCTTGTTTTCCGTTAAAAAACACTTTGACCATTACAAAAACAAATCATAACATTAAAAAGATATCTTTACCCTTAAATAGTAAAAGCTAATGAAAAAAATAGATGGATTTCAACCGTCTATCTCAAAATCCTATTTTTAAAAGGACATCTTTACCCTTAAATAGCAAAGGCTAATGAAAAAAATAGATGGATTTCAACCTTCCATCTATTTTTATTTTTTATTTAATTGTGAATAAATGGGTTTGAAAAGAAAATTTTAATCAAAAAAATATATTTTAACTTAAATTGATCTCCACCATCTATCTCAAAGACGGATGGTGGAGATTAAAATATAATTTATATATCAAAAAATAAGAAAAGAAATCAAAAAGGAAAAAATTAAAAAAAAAACAATATATATATATATATGGGGGCTCCCCCACGGCCCCTCCTGAACCAGACGTAGAACACCACCATTATCATCAACCCCAAACCACAATCATCCACCATCATCACCACAACCCAGAAACATCATCATCACAAACACCAACCCAAAACCGACCACCACCTCAAAACCCAAAATCAAACCATCATCATTAACATCACCACCACCATCTCTCTCACTCTCACACACACCACCACCACCAAATCACCAACTCTCTCTCTCTCTCTCTCTCTCTCTCTCTCTCTCTCTCTCTCTCTTACACACGCACAAAACTAGGTTTCACCTAGAAATGTGTTCTAACCGAATTTGTGTTCAACCCAGATCTAGGTTTGAATCAGAATTGGGTTCGAACATCGAATGATATGGGTTCTAACCAAAACTGGGTTCGACCCAAAATTGACCACTAACCCCAAACGAAACCCAAATCAAAAACCTTAAAAATCAGAATCCCCAAATCGACACCACCAAATCAAACCCAAGGCTTAGAGAGAGAGAGAGAGGGATTCGCGAGAGAGAGAGAGAGAGAGAGAGAGAGAGAGAGAGAGAGGGTGTGTGGATTCGTGAAAGGTGGGTGGCTAAGGTTTTGGTGTTTGAGTGGCGGTGGCGGCGACTAATGTTGAGCGGTAGTGGTGGCTAGGGTTTGGGTGGTGGAGTTATAATGGATTAGGTTAGGGTCTGAATGTAGGAGATGATAGTGGATGCTGATGATGATTGATGAGTGGGAGTGGTGGTGATATTTTGTTTTGTTTTGTTTTGTTTTATAAATCTGTTTACATATTATATATATATATATATAGATATAAATATTGTTAAATATGATTTTAAATTTTTAGTTTTTAAATTTTACAATAGTGGAAATGGTGAGAAATATCACATTTTTGGAGGTGCGTTGCACCCATGTCACTGCTTGAATAAGTTATGTTTAAAAGACACCTATTATGGTGAACTACCAAAATTGCCCTTAAATAAACATTTTTTTATTCTCGTTGTACTTCCATCTCCACACTTGGAACACTGAACTCAGTAACTCCTCACACACACTCTCTCTCTACAATAAACTTGTCTGAAAATAAACTCGTTGACGGTCGTCAGCACAACAAGGTAATATATTTCTCAAATACTTATTTTTTATCCTGCATTTCTAAGTATTGTAACACTTTATCCGTTCCTTTTGTAAACATGAAGCTGATTTTATGAAGTTTGAATCTGATAATTTTGAATCTCCGAGCATTTTAGTAAAGTCTCCGAGCCTTAATATAAAGTCTTCGAGCCTTTGTGTAGAGTTTCCGAGCCTTTTACATAAGTCTCTGAGACTTTTAAATTTGTCTTTGAGCGTTTTGGTGAATTTTCTGAGCGTTTTGGTGAAGTGTCCGAGACTTTTAAAATAGTCTTCGAGCCTTTTTATGGAGCGTCCGAGACTTTTTAAAACCTTTTAAATACATGACCCAAGCCTTTTGTATAAACTTTTCCTGAGCTTAATGTTAACATCTTATTCAGACATCTGTGAAAGTATTAAAATAATTATTTTTAATAATGGTTTGTGATGATGAATTTTACAGGAGAATGAATCGGGTGAGAATAGTAATATCTTACAACGGTCGATGGGAGCAGTTACCCGACGAAAGTCAAAGGTTTATTGGATCCGATAACCAAGGAATGTATGTGTCAAAGAATATGACTTACGAAGAATTGGTGTCGATCGTGCATACCGTTGTGAAGTATGATGTAAACGAATACAGTGTTGATCTACAGTCAATATCAATCGATCCTAGCACTACATGTCGAACATTTATAAAAAATGACGATGATGTTCAGTTTATGCTAGAGAAAGATCGGGTGATCCCTCAACTATGTGTTAGTCTAATTGAGATGGTAAGTGGAGATGTGATAGGGAATGATATTCCTCCTCGTGAAAATATCCAACAATTTGGATCCGCTAGCTAGCGGTAGCAACCAAGTGTTCACACAAAGGAGTGCAACCAAAGGTCGGGAAAACATGTGTGATGTCCCACCGATAATGGTTGATCATGCAGATGTAGGTGAACCTCAATTCGGTGATGTGTTTGGTTTTCGAATTGAGATGAATAATGTGCAGTACAATGAGATGTACAAAGAGCAGAACACTGAACCGAACCTTGGACCGAACCAGAAGGTGGATAATGAGACAAATATAGATCCGGTAGATCATGTAGAAAACACTGATGAAGAGCCTGTCCAAATTCGAAGACATCGAAGACATGTACAAGGAGTTAGTTGCACTGCAGCAAATATGTCTGGGACTTCGAGGTCCGGCATAATGTATATGCATATGATTCAAATTATGCTACAACGTGGGTTATTCTCGGAGCAGATTCATACTCGTTTGGTATTGGTAAAAGCAGCACCTTGGTACCAGAAGAACCTACAAGCATGATTTATAAAGGTTAATTATTTCTGACTAAAAAGAATTTGAAGAGACTGGTTGGCCTTTTTGCAATGCGGCGGAACTTCGAATAGAAGGTGAAAAGGTCCAATAAGACAACGTTACATCTGGTTTGTTTGATTGACAACTGTACGTGGAAATTGAGAGCGGTGAGGAAAGATGAAGGGACGTACTTCCAAGTAAGAAGTTTTGTCAACGAACACAGTTGTCCCTTGGAGGAGATTCACCGTCGCCACAGATAAGCTAGTGCAATCATAATTGAAGAAGTCGTTGCACCTAGACTTTAACAACAAGATGGTCGTCTCATAAGTCCTAAGGACATAATCATCGATATGAAAACAATGTATGGCATCCAAATCATGTACAGTAAAGCACATCAAGCCCTATATTATACATTGTCACTGACCTACTGAACGTATGAAGAAACCTTCCAACTACTGCCATCTTTTGGTTACGTGCTGGAATAACAAAATCCTGACACAATCACTGACTTACAGTGTGTAGACGATGGTAAATTTCTGTACTTTTTCATGTCGTTAGTGGCCTCACTTAGAGGTTTCCGGAGGTGCATGCGTCATGTTATGCAGTTGATGGTATCCATTTGAAGGGAAGATTCATGGGTACAATGTTTGTTGCAACTGTATAAGATGGAAATGAACAGGTGTATCCAATTGCTTTTGGGTACGGCGACTCAGAAAATAACATTTCATGGGAATGGTCTTTGGATTGCTTGAAGGATGCCCTTGGTCATATAGATGATCTGGTTTTCATTTTCGATCGACATGCAAGCATTGACGCAGGAATTTCTAAAGTGTTCCCTTATGCAACCCATACCATATATTGATGGCACTTTGCTGAAAATGTTAAGAAGTGATTTCACAGAAAGGATGTTGCCGCCATAATGGACAAAATAGCTAGAGCGTACACTGAATTGAAGTATAACCGGTACATGAACAAGTTACGTAACCTGCACAAGAATGCATTCGATTATGTTGAAGCTGTCGATCCATACAATTGGTCTCGTGTACACTGTCCTCAAAGAATGTACAGGGTGATGACAACAAATGTTGCAGAGTGCATAAACTCATGCCTAAAATTCACACGGCAACTCCCTATGTTGACACTGGCAGAGTTCATTAAAAATATGTTACAGCGCTTGTTTCACGATCGCCATCGAGCTGCACAGTCCATGTGTCATCAGTTGACCAACTGCAACACATTTTGTGATATTGAAACGTGTCGAGAAGTGCAGTTATATGACCGTCAATCCGGTTGACTGGAACATATTCTCCGACAAACGGTCCGAAAAGCAGTGGATTGTTGACTTAGCCCGGAAGACTTGCACATGTAAAAAATTCCAAATGGACCATTATCTATGTTCTCACGCACTCGTAGTGGCAAGGTACATTAAAAGTTAAAGTTTACACAATATTAACCAAACGTGAATCTGACTGTTTTCATTGTTCTTGCAGGGAGCGAAACTTGGATTTGACATCTCTGTGGGCAGACTACTACAAGGGACAGACACTTATTGATGCATACTCAGTTCTTATTATGCCTGTTGGCCATCCTTCTTCATGGGTAGTGCCATTCGACATCGCTGTGCGGGTGGTTTTAAATCCAAAGTCCAAGAGGCGATCAGGTCGCCCGATGGAGGGTCGACATGCCTCGTCTTCGGAGAGGACAACCACCCAATCATGTAGGAGATGTGGATAATCAGGTCATAATAGTATGATGTGTACTAATCCGTCTTTGGAAGGTCCAAGCAGAATTGTTCCCGAGGAATACCGTCGTAAGTGTAGTATATGTCATTCAGTTGGACATAACAAACAACATGCCCTAACAAGGACTCTACCGTGGAATGAATGGAGCCGTTTATATTGATGTAATTTTAATTATTTGGAATTGTATGACTTGTTCACTAACTTATTGTTTAATTAAATGGGGCTACTTATTATCAGTTTTGTTATTGTTGAAGGTATGAAATGTGTGTTGTACTTGTAATTGCAAACACTTGAAATTTTAAAAAAATTAATAGTTTCATTACTATAACACATTTTTACATGAAAACAGTACAACATCTATTGGGGCCTGGAGTTACAAAAAACCTCTATGGCCATCTTCTACTGGATAGTGCTCGTATCCTCTTCTGACCAGTCGAAATGCTGGATGTTCGCCAGTACGTACTCAATCAATCTCAAAGTATGGGCACCACAGTTACCCCTATAATGCACCACATGAACAATTGTTACAATAAAATGTTAATCAAAACCAACTTTAAGTTAATATGATGTTCAAACAGTCATACCTTATAGTCTGTTGGGGCACATGTGTTGTAGACACCATGATTACACCAAAGGGTCTATTCCATTTGTCGTACTTCGGCTCGTCCATCGGCCTGGCATCGTGAAACCCCACCTGATGCAACATGGAGAGCGAAAACCATCGCAATGGAGCAACCTGTTCTTTCCTAATCTGCACAGGGACTTCCTCTCTCAACGGGTCTAGCAGGTGGATCTTCCTGACCATGAGGTCGACGCTGGCCACGAGCCAATGATGGTGGCCAATATTGCACGGAATGAAAACCTGTAGGTGTTTTAAGATACTGTTATGATAAAAATAATATTTATTAATTAAACACATTGGAACCATAAATGTATAACACTCACCATGTCAACCTCGTGCCATGGCCGGTTTAACGAGAGTGATCCACGTACCGTCATAAGGTCCTTAGAGGACCACCTATACTTCAACACAGACCAGTCCTTCGGGGCTTTGCCCACAGCTTCGCGAGGTATGATTCTCCCCCACTGAATCTCCAGAAATGACTGTAAATAGATAATAAACTGAAATGTTAGGAAAAAGATGAAACACAAAAACGCAGCTGTAAAAACAGTACATTATAACAGCACATTATAAACACTTACGTAGAATTGAGAATCTAGTACATTCATCCTCTGACTGTAGACATTGGGATATGCTCGCTAACGCTTCCGTAAAATATGCAGGTATGCGTCGATATGCTGACAATATAAAAATTAACATTGTTAGTATTCTACCGTAACTTAAACAAACTTAAAAGACAATTGAGTGAGGAACGTACCGTGTCCTCCAACTCCATGAAGTTGGTTTGCAATCGGTGGAACCAAGTGACTTGCACGGGCGCCAACAGATCCACATCATGTCTGCGTAATTGTTGAATTATTTAGATAAACAAGTAATTTAACTGAGGACATAAAAAATACATTCACAATATTATACTTACAATTCCCCCGTCACGTTCCTCTTGTAGGCTTGGTAAGACGCGAGCTGGTTAGCGTCTACCAAATCATAGGGCCTGAATGTATATGCTGATGACTGGGGCAGTGTCCTTAGCCTCTTCGACCGACAGGGTCAGTGTATGGGCTCAGCAACCGCCAGCCTTTCTTGTGGACCCATGTCTATGCTGACCGTGGACCGCTGAGGTATGCTGGGATGAGGAACTTTGTCCCCGTGGATCACGTGGAGAGCTATGGTGGGACCCTATCGACCTGCTGCATGGGCTATGACGGGATGAACTGGAGGTGTCACTAGGGGATGGGGTTCGACAAGATCGAACTGACGAGAGCGGTACGCTCAGATGGACCCGAGGGGTGCGATGTGTGGATCACCTGGACGGGTCCGGAGTGTGGATTGGAGAGGAGGAGGGACTCTATCCCCATGGACTGGACAAGTCCGCTGTGTGGTCCTGGGTATGCATATGAGGATCCACATGCTGGACCTCCATAAGCAGAGAAACTCTGGTAAACCTTGGGTAGGTGTTTCCTCTAACACTGCTGTATCTGTGCCACCTAGGGACTTCCGTCTGTTGCTCTTGTCCTGTAACTCCAGCCCCAGGTACCCTACGTCTGAGCTCATGTACCCTACGTGTCAGGTCCGGTGGCTGGGTCTGTCCCCTCGTCAGGACTACCACGCCCGTCTCTGTCTCTGCGTGTAAAGTCTCGGTCATGGGATAGTGGACTATCCTTGTCCGACTGTGATGTCGAACCCCGCAGCCTCCGGAGAAAGTCTATCACCTTCATATGCTGTCTATCTCGCTCATCATCACTCTTCCGATGATCCTTCCGTAAAGCAGTGACATCATCCATCACATCTTGAATTTTACGTTCCAAACGGTTCTGAAAGAAAATCAAAATTGTCAGTACTAAAACCATACACTCGTTTCAAATAAAATAATGCATTAAAATTTTTTTTACGTACCTCGCGATGCCCTCCAACGTCTCCTCGTGAATGAACTCCACTAGTATATCCGGGCATCGCAAATCGAACCTGTATGTGCCTCCGGGGACTCCCACCACCAAACTCCGGCTCTGAAGTCTCCCTATCACTGGGTCCGACAATCATATGATCTACGGGATCCGGTACCAAGAGGTAATCTCTATCAACGACTGTATACAGAATGCCTCCCTCGTCTATGCCCTAGTAGTACTGTTGAACCCTCTCAGCTCCGTTGGCACCAGTGCAGTTAGGGGTGGGCTCGATTCGGTTCGGTTTTGTCCAAAACTGTATTGAACCGTTATATTTTCGATTTTTGAAAACTTGAATCGGTTTGAACGGTATTGGACCACAAAACCGAATTGAGCCGAACACCTTTATCTCGGTTCGGTTCGGTTCGGTTCAATTCAGTTTTGGGCCTATTGGGCTTTGACGTTTTTTTACATATATTTTTTTTTAATTTTTGTATCCTTTAACACTCCTATTTTTGTATTTAGACCTTTGGCCTTTGGGCAATTGACTTTGGGCTATGTTTTTTTAACAATCTCTTACATTCAAAACACATCTAAATAGACCACATTACTATTTAACTAATTAAATGTAGTCCAATTCAATCATAAGTACCTGCTCAATAGTTACTATTCTACCAAATTCAGTCCATACATTACATAGAATGATAGAAGTCCAAAATAAAATAAGATTATACATAAATAATCCAACATACAATCCATAATAAAATTTGTATTTTTTTTTGTATTTATAGTTCGGTTCGTCGGTTTGGTTCGGTTTTGGAAGGTCCTAAACCGAAACCGAACCATATTCTATGCGGTTCATTCGGTTCGAACCGAATTGAACCGAACTCAACCTTAAAACCGAACCAAACACCATATTTCGGTTCGGTTTGGTTCAATGAATCGTGCCCACCCCTAAGTGCAGTCCTTGCAAACATCTGAAATTGTAGTTAGACCATTGTATTTGTATACGTTCTGATATGCATAAACTTTAACGCAATAGATAGTTACCCTGGATGTGAAAACCTTTTCCAGCTTCTCCTACCTTGGTCGCTTACTCAACTCCCATTTCAGAATACGTGGGACAAGTCAATATCTCTACTGGGTCCCAAATTGGATCCCAAGCTCCAGGATAACCTCGAAAGTAAAAATCTGCTTAAAAAATATAATTCAGAATCCAATCATTTATTCCATAACTCATATAAAATAAAACTCATGTTTTAATACAAATTGAAATTCTAAATTCTCACCAATAGTGCGTGAGGTAGACCGTAAATGTTGTACGTCTCCACCGTGTGAATGTCGACGCCCTTTGCCTGCTGTCGTCTCTCAAACAGCTCAAGTTGACCGTCCAAGGCATACTTGAAACTATAAATGGACTGTCTATACACATGGGAACCCCACGGGAACGCATCAAAAGCGTCCAAGTCCTCCACTAGCCGGATCTGCCAAACTGGAATTTTCTCTCTTTCGTCCAACCCCATCAATGTCCAGTTCAGCATATACAAGAGGAACAACATATACAAGAGGCACAGCTTCACAACATCGTACTGCTCCTCAAATATACCAATCCCCAGAACAGCTCTCAGCTGTTCCTAATCCACCTCATCTACACCACCAAAATACCGTTGGTGTATCCCTTTCTGGACCATATCATACCTCGTCGTGTCGAGAATCACTCCGACCTTCAATCCGGTGATAAGACTGAATTCAACCTTGAAGAACCGGACTGAATGACGACCTAACATAAATTGCATCTCATCCTCCGGCCCATCGTGATATAGCTCACGCATAAGCATCCGATGGACTACGCCAGCCGAAAACTTCATCTCCCGATCCATCTGAAGTAAATGACCAAAATAAGACTCCGTATACCGACGTCGATCTTCGACAACAAAATGTTCTGGTACCTGGTTCAATGCTTTGTCGATATCTCGAATTGTTAGAACCCTGTTCACTGGTAACGCATCGGAAATAGGTTTTAAAAATTTTATACAGATCATAAACGATCTGGAACCAGTGAACTTAGGATCGCAATTCTTTTTCCGGAACTAATACATACAATATGTAAACACAGGAAATTGTAATCAATATATTAAAAGAAAATTTAGAACTTTACCAACGTTTGGAGGCTCCTTCACTTTATGATATGCTCATGGTCTGTACCACTGATCTTCCTCGCTATATCCCGGGACTGGTAACTGCGTGTGGGCGCGTCACGTACTCAGGAACTTAGGAGGATGTAGAGAGAATGAAGAAGAAACAATTTCTTCCAAGAGAAAAATACCTAGAACAATTCTAGGATGTTCAAAGAAAAATATATTATATTTTTTTTATCCTTTCACTAGTGCACCCAGCACAATTTTTTTTTTTTTTGATCTCACGCACCCCTGTTCGTTTTTCACTTTTTTTGTTTCTCTTTCAAAAAAAAAAAATCACACGCACACTATCTCTCTTGTTTCTCATTTTTGTGTTACACACAATATGAATTTGTATCATATACAAACATTTGTGTATATCCTTTGTGTGCTATATTTTTTGTTATCAATATATATCATATATATATTATTATAACTAAATCTCTTTAATTGATATCTCTTTAGATTTTAAAAGATAATTAAATATTTATTTTGAATTTAAACATTTCAAATTCAATTTCAAATATTTAATTTAATAAAATAAAATAACCATATTATCTTATTCTATTTAAAATCAAATATCAACTAACATCCTTCATTTAGTGATTAATAACAAAATTAAATAATCTTATTATTTAATTTATTTAATCACCATTATTCATTAATTAAATAATCTCATTATTCAATTATTTCCCGAATAAATACGTGTCACTTTCGTAACACAATTAATTGGACAATCCAATTAATTAACCGTGACCCTTGTTACCTAAATCGATCGGGCTACCAAGGGGACCTAATGGACCTACAATATTTTGAGCTCCAATAATCTTCGGAATTATTAATTAAACTCTTTAATTAATATTCTTTGATTATTAACTCCGGTGTTATTCCACTAAAAACCTGAAGCTGCACTCTCTCAACTGCAGAAGTTTTTACACAGACTGATACAACTCGATGTCCATCGATATAGCTATTACACATGGTGTGATCCTCCACAGTAGTTCATAATTAGAGCTCGGTCATAATGTCCGTTATACCCTTCTAATTACATATATCCTTTAAGTAACATTGATTTTCTAATGAACAATAAATCCTATTTCCTCACGGAATTAGGAGAGCGCTCATATTGTCCAAGCCCCGAATCAACCCTTAAGGGAACTACCATCTACTTCTCACAAGAAGGAGTGGATTCCACTATTGTGTACATACCTTCCTAGCCACAAGCCAAACCGCAATCCCAACATACGGAGTATAGTGATCAGGAATTGCATCTGACCTCACCCATGGTATATCAAAGACCACGATCTAACCTGAAGGAGTCGATAAGATACTCAAGATTAAGATCACCCACATATAGCCATCATTAGTTGATATATATGAATATCATCTGTAAACGGATCTTGGTGAGACATTCATATAGATCATGACCCAGTCCTATATGATCACATCATACAAGGTGCCTTCATTCCCATATCTCATATGAATGATTCAGGATAGAATCACCGTACATTACATAATGGACCACAGCTATAGATTAACCACAAATAAAGTATTTATTTGTTATCTATGGACTCTTTAGATTGCACGTCTCTTACTGTATCCATCCGTTGATCACATCATACAAGGTGCCTTGATTCCCATATCTCATATGAATGATTCAGGATAGAATCACCATACATTACATAATGGACCACGGCTATAGATTAACCACAAATAAAGTATTTATTTGTTATCTATGGACTCTTTAGATTGCACGTCTCTTACTGTATCCATCCGTATATAACACTCATATACACAGTTTGAGATTACATCCGGCAATCCAGGATGTTAATATATACACAAGTTATAAAATAAATAACATAACAAGAATGAATTGAACTTTTCTTTTTATTTATTTCATAAATCCATTTACAAAATACATCTTTAGGGCATAAACCCCAACAATTCATCAAAATGGTCATGTTGAGTAATTTTTCTGTCGTACCATTCCTCCACTGGAGTTTTAAGCAAATCCTTTAGCTGATTCTTTATCTACATTTTCACATAAATAATGTATGAGTAAATTGTAAAAGGCTCGGACATAATATAAAAAGGCTCGGACATAGTTTCAAAAGGCTCGGGCCTTGCAAGAAAAGGCTTGAAATCAGTTTAAAATAGCTCGGGCATTTCAAGAAAACGCTCGGACACAGTATCAAAAGGCTCGGGCACTTCAATAAAAGGTTAGGGCACAGTATAAAGCTCGCAAGAAAAGTCTCGGACACAGTTTGAAAAAGCTCCGGCCTTTCAACAAAAAGCTTGGAAACTTGTTACAAAGTCTCGGAGATTCAAATCTTACAAATATTCAAAAAAGCATGGATGGATTTCAAAAAGGCTTGGAGGGTTTTTGAAAACGCTCGGATACAGTTTGAAAAGGCTCGGAAATTCAAATCTAACAAATTCTAATATTCGTAACAAAAAAGCTTAGACGGATTTCAAAAAGGCTCGGACAGTTCTTGAAAAGCTCGGACACAGTTTGAAAAAACTCACGCCTTTCAACAAAAAGCTCAGAAACTTGTTACAAAGTCTCGGAGATTCAAATCTTACAAATATGCAAAAAAGCTTGGACAGATTTCAAAAAGGCTCAGACAGTTTTTTTAAAAATTCGGACACGGTTTCAAAAGGTTCGGAAACCAAGAAAATCTTACAGACCCTAATATTCATAATGAAAAGGTTCGGACGGTTTTCTAAAAGACTCGGAAAGCTTTTCAAAAAGCTCGGACACAAATTCAAAACGCTCGGACACAAATTCAAAACGCTTGGAAACCCAGATCTTCAACAGATTTAAAAACCCTAACCTAACCCACAACCATACTCATATCGAGAAATTAAACATAATCAACACCCAACATCAAACATGCACATCAACTTATCAAAAACAAAAACAACAACAAAATCTAACTCAACTTACCACAATCGATTGAAGATGCTCGTCTGAACACTTTAAAAACCACTGTTGTCCCACTGTCGGTTACTTCGCCGTCTTTTTTCCCACCGCCGGTTACTTCGCAGTCTTTTTCAGTCGATGTTTTCTCTCTCTCGTTTTTGTCGTTTTCACGGTTTTCTCTCTAGGTTTGAAAACGACAAAAACTCACTTATATTGGTGTATTTTAAACGTGAATTAGTAATGTGGTGCTATTTGCACAACACCCATCGCAAATAGTGTTATTTATTTTTTGAACCCTTTTACAATATTACCCTTGGTAATTAACGGTCAACGTCTTTTATAAATGGAAAACCTAACATAAGGAGGAAATTGTCTAATATGTTGCATTCTAGAGGGTAGATTGGTTATTAATGAAATTACAGAGTGCCATGTATCTGATATGGCATACATGGGGGAAATGATTATTTCCCTTTAATTAATATTATTCTTTACAATTCTACCTGCAAGCTTAATCAGTTGGATAGAGTAGTTGAGTAATCTTAACATGTGAACAAAAATTTGTATGGGAGGGTCAACTGACCACATGAGATTAGCTCGTCCAATACAATTGTGTCATGTAATATAATTTGCTATAGAAATATAAAAATAGATTTTGAAACTTTAAAAGTAGTATGACATGGCAAAATTACATTGGACGATTTCACAGCTCACGTGATAAAGACCTTTTCATACAAGTTTTTCTCCTTAACATGTTAATTATAGCTAAATTTAAGATAATTAGGTTTTACTATCTCATACAAGTGTTTCTCCTTAACATGGCATTATAGATAAATTTAAGATAATTAGGTCTTGCACTCAATTAAGTTCAATCCTTCACATGATTAAATTTCTAAAATATCGGTCTATATGCAGGATCCAAAAAAATAAAATAAATAAACACTCCGGATTCACACCAACTCAAACACACCCATAAAAGGAGTATACGAAATGTGAAATTGTAATACTAAGGGGTCGTTTTTTTTTTTTCAATTAAGATTTAATGAGTCTGAATTGAACTCATTCAGTTGTTTTGTTTGTTTTTTTTAAGTGGTCAAACAACTAAAAATATCAAAAAACAACTTAAAATAAAAAGTAAGAAATCCTGACTTTTAACTTAATTCCAAATCACTGGATTACAATTAAAATATCCTCTTCCAAGTCTATCCTCTAAAAAAAGATATATTTCCAAATTTATCTTAATTTGATATGGTATAAAAAAATTTCTTTTAACATATTTCTTATTTAAACAGGTTTTAGAAAAGAAAAAAAAACCCTAATTACTTCTCATAATGAAATTTTTCAACAATTGAACAATTTAATTTCTCTCTTGCCAAATCCCGGTAATAACTCTTTATTTATTTTTTTTATCTAACTATTCGTATAGTGCTCAATAAATTTGTCTATCATATTGAGTAGATTTTGTGGCTTGAAGATGTTATAGAATTATTGTATATGAAAAATTCAAGAACTTTTTTTTATTTGGTTTACGGTGCATATGATCCAGGAAACCAAAAAAAAAAATGGTTTCATGAATTATATTCACCGGAAACGTGGACAACATAACAATTGAACTTGAACTTTTTTTTGACAATAAATTTAATTTAAACTTTGTTTGCAGAACATGGAAAATTATATTCTTTGATTAATTTTTTTATTTTGTTAAATTGAACTTTGTTTGTAAAAAAAAACATACAAATCAGTAAAGAATGGTGCATGTTAAATTACTTCTTTTAATTAGTATAGGTATACATGTAAAATTACGTATTTTTAGACAATTTTATTTCTAAAAAACAAACATGTTGACAGTACATTCAGATGTGAGAAAAAAAAAACAAACATATCATTCAGGTTCAGATTTCAGTCTCTATTCAGTTTTTAGAAAAATTCAGGACTGTTCAGTCTTCAGACAAAAAAACAAACGACCCCTAACTATCCTTAAATTAAACTTGAAATATAACAATTTTATTTATAGCTAATAAAAACTAATTTGATAACAATTAAACAATTTAAATTAGGGGTGGGCACGGTTCGGTTCGATTCGGTTCGGTTTTGGCCAAAACTGTACTGAACCGTTATATTTTCGGTTTTTGAAAACTTGAATCGGTTTAAACCGTATTGGACCACAAAACCGAATTGAACCGAACACATTTATCTTGGTTCGGTTCAATTCGGTTTTGAGCATATTGAGCTTTGAGGTTTTTTTTATATATTTTTTCAATTTTTGTATCATTTATCAGTCTTTTTTTTTGTATTTAGACCTTTGGCCTTTGGGCAATTGATTTTGGGTTTTTTTTTTTTAACAATCTCTTACATTCAAAACACATCTAAATAGACCACATTATTGTTTAACTAATCAAATTTAGTCCAATTCAATCATAAGTACATGCTCAATAGTTACCATTCTACCAAATTCAGTCCATACATTACATAGAATGATGGAAGTCCAAAATAAAATAAGATCATACATAAATAATCCAACATATAATCCATAATAAAATTTATATTTTTTTTGTATTTATAGTTCGGTTTGTCGGTTCAGTTCAGTTTTGGAAGGTCCAAAACCAAAACCGAACCATATTCTATGCAGTTCATTCGGTTCGAACCGAATTGAACCGAACTCAACCTTAAAACCGAACTAAACACCGTATTTCGGTTCGGTTCGGTTCAATGAACCGTGCCCACCCCTACTTTAAATGATAAACATAATCACTAGGATAGGTCTAATCTAAATTTGTTAAAGACTAATCTAATATCAACTCATAATGATAAATAATAATAATACTTAAACATATAGTTTAGTTTAATTATACAATAATGCTAAACATCTCACCTACAATCTCACAATTTCCATCCCAACACATGTGGCAGTTAATGTGTCACTTGGTGAGTGAATACACATTAATTGATATTTATGTCCACTCACCAAGTGACACCTCAGCTACCACGTGTGTTGGGATAGAAATGGTGAGATTGTAGGTGGGATGTGTAGTATTACTGTTAATTTTATTCAACAATTAATATATATAGTGAGACTCTTATGAGTTATGAAGGATGCCTTATTTTAATTTCGGTAAAGATCTTGATGAAATATATCGATTTTAATGAATTTTAATCTAAATTTTATTTATTTAGAGAATATATATATATATATATATATATATATATACAGTCTTTCTATTGTCAGTTCGAACTGATATAAAATATATCAATAGAAAAATTGTATATATAGAGAAAAAATTTCACCCCAGTACGCACTGATAAATATTTATCAGTGTGTTGCATGTGGACCATTAGATTCAATTGCTTTGAATTAGTCTGTATGCACTTGTCAGTGCTTATCCATAATCTATAGCCCACATACAATGCACCGATATATTTTATATCAGTACGCACGGATGAGAAAATGACTATATATATATATATATATATATATATATATATATATTGGTTAATTGGTTTGGTTGTTCTTTTGGCCGGTGTCTTCTAGGCACTTGCAAAGACATAGGTAATATTATCTTATTGAACTTGCGAGATGTGGTAGTTTGGTTTATATGCTTTAATATTTGTCGCAAGTCCCACAAAAATCATTCAAATTAATAAACTAAAAATGCTTATCACAGAATAATTATATATATACTTTTTAAAAGCTTCACAGTATTCGGTGCTTTTTCTTGATATATTTCTAACCTCGTTAAAATTAAATTAGCCGTTCACAGGCTGATCATGAGTTCAAATATATATATATATATATATATATATATATATATATATATAAATGAATATTGATAATATTTAATTAGGTTGGAAAAATCAAGCTGTATTTATGCATGATTGCAAGTAATTAAAGAGGTAGTAGCTAGCAGCTGGGAAGGTGAAAGATGGAGGAACATTTTTGCAAAACAAAATTAATGTGAGACTGCCATCATAAATAAATGTATATTACAAATTTCATGCAATATCAACACACTTTCGTCGCTACCTTTATCTAATAAAGTTTCTCTCTATCGATCATTTTCGATCGGCTTAAGTAGTCTACCACTAATAACACTTTCCTCTAATACAATTAATACTTGATGAACTTGGAGGCATACCATTGATCATTAAGTTCAAAATCAATCAAAGACTCAATTCCCTTGTCATCTGTTGCTTCATGGATATATATATATATATATATATATATATATATGGTTTTGACTAGTCCTCCCAAAGCAGAAGAATGACAGTACATCTCCATATGATATAGAGCCGTGCCCGTTGCTGTCGAATTTGCTTTGTAATCCTCTGCCACGACCCAGCAAGCTTCAAGCTCTTCAATATCATCGACAACAAATTGTTACTTGCACCCATAAATAATATATAATAAAGTTGTAGTTTAATGGTTTGAAGGGCTTCAATTAGCTAGGCTCTATATAAATAGATGATATTGAAGAAGAAGCAATATATTATATATGTGGTGGGTTGGGGGAGGGTCCCAATGTTGAAGAAAGAAGACAAAGCAGAGGTAATGTATATACAATATAGATTATAGATTTATTAGGTTTGTCTCCGTGAGTCCGTGCATGCCAAAGCATGGTGATAAGGACTTGTCATCAACTTTACCCAAAGAGGGTCTTCTCTGTCTGTTTCATCGGCTCCATGGAGATATTCTCTTTAGTTAAGTTCATGCACTATTAATATCCGGCCACTGCTGCAAATGTGTATTTGAATTGGTGCTAGCTTATTATTATTTTGGCAAAAATCAGTATGGAAAACAACAACTATATATCCAAACCATTAATTATTAGTGTTTAAATATATATATATATATATATATATATTAATATAGTTAATTAATTAGTTTGTACGATTTATATGCAGTGCATGCCACCCAATAATATTCCATGCACCTTGTCTTGCTTTCCTTCCACAGCCAGACACAGTCATCTGAAAGCTACAATTCAACACACTTTTCATGTGAGAAATCTGAGTCAGATATTCAAACCTTAAACCATTATTGTTTATTGTTTCACCATATATAATCTTGATTTGCTACTTAAACAAATATTTCTCTACTTATTTATATATATGTGGCTTGCAATATATATCGCGTATCCAAATTTGATTTGGGTTATAACAATTATAAACCATAAAATACCAATTAATTAAGTTGTCCAAATGTGTATTTATAACATTATTAAACATTCTATATATAAACCCTAAAATACCAATTAATTAAGTTGTTAGTTATTTAATGATATATTTATATAGCTAGCTAGAGAAGGGTAATCGAAACCTTTGAATATATACAAAGGGCCAAAATGGATATATATATATATATATATATATATATATATATATATATATATAGTCTTTCTATTATCAGTTCGTCCTAAGATTAAATATATCAGGACATTGAATGTGAGCCGCTCATTTATGGAGGATCTTTGACAAGTGCATACACACCAAGTCAAAGCATGTAAAATGAGTGACTCATATTCAATGTCCTGATATATTTAATCCTATGACGACCTGATAATAGAAAATCTGATATATATATATATATATATATATATAGTTTATATGATATTATTAATTATAATCTTATTGATTAGTCTCTCAATAATATTGTAATAAAAGACAAAGACATGATATCAATTATCATCATACAAATTAATAAAGAGCTTAGACATATGCTCGCCTCAAGAATAAAATTTTTATAGCATAACCTAACTTATTTTAGAAATCCATATTAGCTTTGATATATGTTAAATACACACCTAAATTTATTAAATTTCATAACCCGAAAAACTAGTCCAAAGATCAACTCTAATGATATGGTAAATAATTTGTTATTTTCACTAAAGTTGAATTTTGGATTGTATAATATTATTCTTTGTTTTTACCATATATTCATAGAGTGATATATATAGTGAATGGATGTAGAAAGAACAAATCATTTGACATATCATATCATTTAGTTAATTTTTTATCATTGTTTTTTGTTTGGGTTCGATATACTTATCCTCTTTACTTATATAATCAAAAAAATTATATTAAATGCATCATAATAAAATCTAAATAATTATTTTCAAAAAAAATCTAAATAATTGCGAGACAATTCATTAAAATTTAAAAATTATTATCCGATAAGATTTAAAAATTATATATAGTTATGTATATAAGTATAACTCTCTCTCTCTCTCTCTCTCTCTCTCTCTCTCTCTCTCTATATATATATATATATATATATATATATATATAAATCTCCGATTTGTGTCGTATATATATGGTTGAGAATTGATATCCCCACAAAAACTGTTTTCGGATATTTTGTAAGCCTGAAATAATCTCGTACAAACCGAACCTTCTAGACATCTACTTGATAATTATTGACCTTGCACTAAAAATCATAATTCACAATTCATTCACTAATCTAATTAATTACCCAAACAAACAAAAATCAGAAACAGTAGAAAGATTATAGATATATATATATATATATATATATATATATATATATATAATAGGTCTTTTTAGTCAAAAAATTAGGATGTTTATTATTTTTATCCAGAATTAGTAAATTTATTGTTTTTACCCAATAAATGGCTGTGAAGACTGAAATACCTCTCATTATCCCAATTAAACACATCAGGTATAAACCAATTAAACACATCAGAGCAGACCAATTAAACACACCACGACACCAATTAAACACACAATGGCAGACCAATTAAACACATCAGAGAGAAATTTTCAAGTCAGTACGCACTGATATAACTTCATCGGTACGTTGGATATTGACCATTAGATTTACATGCTTTGACTCAAAGTATATGCACTTGTTAAAATTTCTCTATAATCAGTGATCAACATACAACGTACTGATATAGTTATATCAATACGTACCGAGAAGAAAATGAATATATATATATATATATATACAATAATTTTCACATAAGTATGCACTGATAGAATCATATAAGGACATTAAATGTGAATCACTCATTTTATATATTTTGACTTGGTATGTATGCACTTGTCAAAACTCTTTTATAAATGAGTGGCTCACATTCAATGCTTTTATATAATTCTATCTGTGCGCACCGATAGGAAAATGACTATATATATATATATATATATATATATATATATATATATATATATGGCGTGGAGCGTTGCGTTGCATGCAGTCAATTCAATCGACATGTTTGCCTGTTGCCTCACTGTCTGGAATCTGGATGATAAAACTTTTTATAAAGAGAGTTTTGACATGCATGAATCGTGTTCACTGCTTCCCTTCACGTCTTTATCTTCTGCTGTAACTTGCTTTATGTGAACACAACACAACCCTATGAATCCATGATCTACTCCAACAAGCTAAGCTTTGTGACCCCATTTTGTCGACTCAATGGTTTCTATTGGGCCACCCCCAATTGTGGATTTGTGGCATCAGAGCGTGCCACCTAGTTTTAGGTCATTTTCTTGTGGGTCTAGGTCACGTGGGAGATTTTGTTTCAATGTTGTTGTAAAGTTTGCCAAAACCTTATCTACATACCAGAGTACCAGACTGTAAAAACAAAAAATCAAAGGGGGTTGAAAATTTGGCTGGATGAGATGTGTTGTGCCCTCACTACCAATGTGGATGGATTCATAATAGGTCGTGCACACGTGACAAGTCAACATACTTGTATTAATCATGACCATTTTGAGATTTTCTTTTTTAATCTATCGGAAAAGAAAATACTTAAACCCCACTCGAGATGGCATTTCCTCATGTGGCCCCATCTCCCATGGGGTTTTTGGGATAAATTTTACTTCCCAAATAAATTTTGGGGATGAGGATGGCGATGGCGATGATGGCAAATTTGACCCTCATTTTATAAATGGGAGAGGTGGTGGGAGGACCCTCCCCTAAACCTATTCCCTTATTTCCCTCATATAAATATATATATATATATATATTATATTTTAATTTATATATAAAGTTTTAACAATTAAAAAAAAATTATAATGTTAACATGAATTAGTAGTTAGTATTTAATACATGAGTATTGATTAAAGATGTAAACTTTAAATTTGAAGTATTAGAAATATTTGTATTTATTTTCAATTTCTTTAAACCAATTATATATTTTATGAAGAATATTTTGATTACTTTTTGGATTAAATATTTTAACATAGTCAAACTAGAGATTGTAATAACCGGATTCCAAATTCCGAATTTTGATTTTCAGATTGAAAATATAAAATAGAAAATAAAAATAAATTGGAGAAATTAGATTTGGGGGTGGAGGAGAGAGAACCTTCCCCTAAAATGCCCCCACCCCCAGTCCCCCAAAATAGGTTTTAGGGGAGGTGGTGGGGGAAGGGTTGAGGAATGGGGGTGGGTAGGCTCTCCCCCGCCCCATTGGGCCCCCACGCCCATCCCTAAACCCTACGTACAAATCATGAACTAAGTTCATACGGAAACGAACTAGTATGAACTTAATTACCTTTCCAAACAAAAATACATACAAGTTTGAATGAATTCAGTTAGTGAATCAGGATGCTATTTTTCAGTTCAAGCTTAATAAATTCAATTAGCAAAATAAATTGCTGGTTCAATATGATTGTTCCAAGAGAGTGAGAATTTAGATAATATTGTGTCTGATTTTATTTATTTATCTAATTCCATTGCACCCTTCTTCTCCCCTACATTCACCTTCAGATCTCATAATGTGATTATATTCTTCTTTGTGATGACTTTACTTTTCACGTTTAATGTCACTCAAACAAGAAAGAACCATCTCAATTAAATTCATCTTTTCCTTCCTCTAGCAATGAACCAATCAAGTAGTAGAAAATAGTGAATATAGCCTCCTTCCATGACTGCAACACTAAAGCCAACCCAACCCAGAACAAAGACATTATCTGTACCATCAATTTTTCACTGGTTTAATAATCTTTAGTTCTTTACAATCTCACAGAGAACTAAGAATACATAAATTGTTATCAATCGTAATATATTATAACACGTATTTCACTCCAGGAAAAGAAACAAAATATAGAAACAGACGTAGGAATATAACATAAAATGTACAGCAGTAAAACAGCTGCATCAGTTGTCACTGAATCAATACTCATATTTCTCTTACTCCACTCCCAATGCTTTCTTGATCTCAGGCTGCCCGCCCATAACAAAGAACCAAAAGGAAAACAAGAATAAGCAATTACACAACACAGAACGAGTGTTAAATGTTTGTGTGTGCGTGTGTGCGCGCGCACTCGCATGCAGGTGTAAACGTGTGAGCATGTTCAGATGAACAGAGAAAGAAAGAGGGAGTACCTCAATTGTCATAGGAGCAGTGGTTGTTCCATAGCGATTAATGACAACTCCGTCTTTATCAACTAAAAACTTGGCAAAGTTCCACTTTATCCTAGACCCAAAAAGTCCACAGGGTTTACTTGCTTTGAGGAATTTATAGACAGGTGCTGCAGTTGGACCATTCACACGAACCTATATATAAGACAGAATATAAACATCTAATATCAATTACAAGAAATTGGAATACTATTTAGCAGAATATAACTACTGGACATCAGTGAACTTATAAAATGAATGCGGAATTACAATCTAATTGGTCCGAACACCAGCTAAATTTTACAAGAGTGACACCCAGTGAGCTTAAAAACTTTAAAACCATTTATATATCCGGCAACATATAAACCTGGTACTAGATGTGTACCGACTAATCAATATGGGCTTTGTTGCACATTTCAACTTTAAACTTCACATGACTATTGCAAATCAGCTGCAACACTGATTTATATGTTTTTCGATTTCAATTGGAAAATCAGTAGTTAAGAACCCAGGAAATAGATAGGTTAATTGTTTCTCTAGCTAATGACTGGAATGTTTTACAAGGTGAGCCTTAATATGTGATGCCAACGCTAAATGGATCTAATCATTGCTCATTTTGAGCATGATATGCCTGCTCTTCCATTTATCAAGATTGTTATCTTTTTTAAAACTGCAGAGCAAACAGTGCTTGGCTTAAAGTTGGATTCACAAGAGTCATTGCATATTTCAGACTTGACAAGTTTTGTCAATAACAATTGAGTCTAAATATTTCAGACTAAGCGGATGCACAGAAACGTAGACTTCAAAACAAGATAATATGGATTAAAAGTTAGAATTCAAAAAATTGCAACTGAAATACAATGGTCAATCATACAACTAATTCAGAAAAGCACCAAAAACCCTGAAAAGAACAAGATTAAGTGTTCGTTTGGAAGAGTTTCTCTACCGGCTAAAAGAATTAAAAAAGCTCTTTTTTGGATGATTAAAAAAACTGTTTTACGTTTATTTGGAGAAGCTCAAATCTTAAGCTTTTCCAATTAGATCTTTCTGAGCTTTTTTTTTTAATAACACTAAAATGTGTAATATAACCGTATGAATTAAAATAGTTTTGAATATTTTAGTATACCTCGTAGAATATCTACTTTAAAAGATTTACTTTCTACACCTAAAAGATCTATTTGAAGAAGCCCTCTCTCCCAAACATAACATAAGATTAGGCTATAGTAACAATAAAAAAAGTTACCTTGTGGAAAATAGGATATTCAGCCTTGTATCTGGTACATGCAAATTCTTCGGCGTCCTTGCTGGACCCAGGCTCCTGTTTCAAAAATTGGTTGCATGGGAATGCCAAGACCTCAAAACCTAAAATCAACAAATAACATATAAATTCACAATTTACCCACAAAAAAGCATGAAAAGGGGATTGTGCACAACAAATCCATAAAAATCATTGGTTGTCCAAATCAACTAGCTAAATATAAAAAAGAAATCATAGGCTCAGATATATTCTCCTTAACAATACTAAAAGAAAGAAAAATCATTCTAGACCGTTTGTGAAGTTGAAATTTGGAACAATAAAAGAAAAGCAACAGACTTGATGAGAAAAGGAAAGGGAAGGGACCTTTATCCTTGTATTTTTCATAAAGTTCAGTCAACTGGGTGTAATTGGTATCTGTAAAGCCACTGTTGCATACAAACAGATGAGGCAGGAATCAGAAAATGAATGAAAAAAATCATTAAAAGAAACTTTTATATAGAGTGAGAACCATTTGGAGGCGACGTTGACGACGAGTAGGACTTTTCCTTTGTAAGTGCTGAGTTCGACGTCTTTGCCTCTGCTATCCTGCTCCAATCAAAAACCCAAAATTAAATGGAATTGAAATGAAAAAGGAAAAGAAAAGAAAAGAAAAGAAAAGGGAATTATACCTTGACGGTGAATTCGTGGATTGATTTTTCCGGTACAGATTCTGCAGCACCCATTTTGGTAATGGAATGGGAATCAGATGCAATTTAAGTGATTTGGGTCTTCTTTGTTTTCCAAATATCATATCTCGCCCTAAACAATTGCCTTACACTTCGGATACCTCCAATTTTTCATCTTCTCTCCTCTGCTTTTGCCATCTGTTTTTAGGCTTAATTGCATTAACCCACCCTTACTTTATTTAAATCTATAGTAAGGTTTCAAAAATATGCTCTAAATTATGGTAAACACCCTCTCTCATCAAGTCAATCTGTTAACTTTAACGGTTGATTAACCTTGACAATTGGAAAGCCAAATACACCCTTGCCACATCATTTCAATCATAAATATTTTTTTTAATTAAAATTGACAAATCAAATTTTTTTTTAAAAAAGATAATCTATCCGAGGTGTAGCTCCATCACCGAAGGAACAAGAGATCTTTGATGATCTCCTACTTATAGGAAGAGATCTTCACCGATCTCGAATATCGACTTCCTGCAATTCATTAACGAGTTAATTAAAAATATATTTTATATTTAAGATGAGGGTACATAAGTATATTTAGTTTTTCATAAATCAAGATTAGTCAACTATTAAAGTTAACGGATTGACTTGATAGAAAATGATGCTTATGTTAATTTAAAACATTTTTTTTTTAAACCTTGCTTACTAGACTCAATAAAGTAAGGGTAGGTTAATGCAAGTAACCATGTTTTTACTTATGGATCGTTTGTTTTTCAACTTAAAACTTAATGGGTATGAATCCTAATTATTAAGTTGTTTTGTTCGTTTTTTTAAGTGGTCAGACAACTTAAAAATACCAACAAAAAAACTTAAAATAAAAAATAAAAAATCTTGATTTTTCACTTAATTGAAAATTACTGAATTGCATTAAATGCAATGCAAAATCTTTTCTTCCTATACTATCCCTCATATATATAACATATTTGTAATTTCATCATAATTATAAATGGTATTGAAATCTCTATTTTAATATATTACTTATTTAAATAGTTTTAAAAATAAAAAATAAAACTAATCATTTCTCGTATTGGTATTTAATATCAATACTTTATTATAATATTATGGTGATTTATTTATATATTATTTTTTTAAAGTGTTTTGTGTGAGTTTTCATTCTACCTTTATTTTATTTTTTTAAACCTTTTCTTTTCGTAGTAAAAAAGAAGTTTATTTGTAATCGAGGATGAAAATCATAATCATATGTGTTCATATATAATTATTATTTTTGGATTGTTTTTATTCCATGTTATATTTATGATTGTTTAACATGGGTATAAATGTAAAATTATTTAGTTTCAGACAACTTTACTTTTAAAAAACAAACGTATTGACAATATATTCATATGTGAGAAAAAAAAAACATGTCATTCAAGTTCATATTTTAGTCCTTATTCAGTCTTCAAAAAAATTCAGGATTGTTCAGCCTTCAGACAAAAAAACAAACGACCCCTTACTTTAATTTATTATTTTTTAGTAGAATAAAAAAAATATCAAGATGTGGTTTTGAGTTGTCTAATACTCTCATTCCTCCGAATCCCAAATTTACTATAATAGTTCATATATATATATACAGTCATTTTCCTGTCAGTGCGATAGAATTATATAAGGATATTGAATGTGAGCCAGTCATTTATAAAAGAGTTTTGACAAGTGCATACATACCAAGTCAAAATATGTAAAATGAATGGCTCACATTCAATGTCCTTATATAATTCTATCGGTACGCACTTATGTGAAAATTATTATATATATATATATATATATATATTTCTATTGTCAGGTCATCATGACATAAAATATTTTAAGACAAAGAATGTGGACCATTAGATTTACATACTTTGACTCGGTGTATACATTTGTCAATTAGATTTACTTACTTTAACTCAGTGTGTACATTTGTTAAAACTTCTCCATAATATGTGATTCACATTCTTCGTCCTGATATATTTTATATCATAACGAACTAACAGAAGAAAGACTATATATATATATATATATATAAATATTATGACAATAACATTAACGAGATATCTCTAAAGATAAATCAAAATTCAGTACAATTATGTCAAATTATAAATGTTGTCTTTCCAACTTTATAGTGCAAAGTGTGATCCGATCAACATTTCGTGTGTTCATTTGATTAAAGAATAACAAAAGAACTTAACATAAAAGTTTTTTTTTTTGGTTTTTATTTTGGAAATATAGGAAAAAGCATTTTAAACATTGGAAGAATCATTAACAGCGAAGACAGTTTAAGAGATTCACCAATAGATTGTAACAAAGGAAAACAATACAAAAATATCAAACAAATGAGATGGTGCTTTCCATGTTCTTTCACTTTGTTCTGTTTCCTATTATTAAATAAATTGGCACCGAACATTAAGTAATTTACCATTTACATTGTAGGCTAGGCATAACATTATTTTGACATAATCAACTTACTAATTCGAACTATAACCTTACCACTAAATCTGAATTCTGATAAAACTAAAATTTCCCAATGCTTGAACAAAATACTGCTGTTTTCTGCAAAATATGGAACTAACTTAAACGTTCCAACATCCGCCCAGTAAAACTTTTCATAGAATTCCTATAAGGGCTTCTAACAAATAAATTATACTAATTTTCTTTTAAGGATGATAATAAAATAAAATAAAAAACTAAGAATTAATACACATTATAATAAGCCTAGAGTTAGGTACACCACCTCCCCTTAATCTCTCTACAAAGGACCATAACCATCTTACCACCCCTTAGAAAATACATATTTACAATCCACCATGTCAACAAGCTCAACTTCCTCACTGCAGAGAGACTTGGCACACAAATAGACTCACTCTTTTCAACAAGCCGCATAACCGAGATCAAAAACGGGTCATACCTAACAATCATAAAAGCATCACACAATAACATTAGAATTGAACATGCCAACCATATTTCAAATTTCAATATCACTTTCTTTCATGCCATGGAATTTGAGCTTTTGAATTGGAATCCAAAGCAACTAGAGATGTCAGCATCCCAGTTTTTTTTAGAAGATGTCAACCTCCACCTTCCAATATGGTTCTAATTCAATGGCTAAATTCCATGCAACAGCTTGGATGAAATTATTGTCAGTAACGTACCAATCTTTGCAGTGCAGTAATATCTGTTCACCTTGGCCGCCACATGCCTATAGCAGAAACACAAAAAGATACTCTTGAGATATTAATTTTTTATTTTTTGGAATCTATATATAATGCAAACTAAAGCAGGTAAATGCTCATTTTTTATTGATGCTTTCATGACATGACATTGCGAGAACAATTAATAAAATAGAAATCTCAAATATAAGAAAGAAGCTTTAGCAAGTGCTATCAAACAACATTTTCTGTTTTTAAAAGGCAATGTAACTAAAGAATTATGTACCTCTTGCTCCGACTGGAACTGCACCTCCAGAAGGTGGTCTAACAGGTAAAGAGTTTCTGTGATTCATTGACCGAGGAGGATGTGCCCACCCCTGGTTTGGCAATCTTGATGGTTCACATGGGGGACCAACATATGAACCAGATGCATAAGAATCTTTGACTTTGTCAGGATATCTTGAACCTGAATGAACAGCAAAAATGAACAATATCGACAATGTCACCAGAGAATCCCTAACCAAAGTGATAAATCCAACAACTTACTGGCATATTTCCTATAAACTAAATTTAACAGATGAACCTTACCAGAAAAAGAGGGTGCAGGAAACCTCCAGCTCTCTCGGTGCTCATACAGGGGAGGTTGCATTCTATCATGGTTATTGTCTCGGTGCTCATATGGGGGTGGTTGCATTCTATCATGGTTATTGTCTCGGTGCTCATACGGGGGCGGTTGCATTCTATCATGGTTATTGTAATAGTTTCCACCATCGAAGTTTGGCAGAGGGTGGAATCTGTGGGAATGTGAAGGTGGTGGGGCTTCCCTTCGAGACTTCACGTTCTGGCTTGCTTGAACATATGAGAACTGATTTGATGGTGGAACATGAGGTGGCCGCGGAGGGTATGGCTTGTGATGGAACCTTGGGCCATCAGTTTGTTGAATGTTATTTGATGAACATGCACGATAACTGCTGAAAGAGCTATTTGAGTCTGACATCTGCATTGGCCTCTGAAGATCTCTACATTCAGAAGCATTATAGTTAACTGTATCGGAGGGCATTGTTGAGTTGATTCTTGGTGCAACTGACTGTTGTGCCACGGATTGTCGCACATCATTTTGCATATTCTGCAAATGTATGTCAAAGTCAAATAAAAACATTAAACAACATATTTGCTCCATCAAAACTACCATTAACTATGAAAATTCTTGTAATCCAAAAAAAGTTTGGCACATACATGCATGCCCCCTGCATTAGAGTAGGGTTCGGACATTGCACATGGGTGAGGAAGGGGAGGAGGTGGAGGGGGAGGAGGGGGAGGGGGAGAAGACGGCAAAGGTGGTGACGATGGAGGCAGATCTTGAGGCAAAGGAGGGGCAAAAGGCAAAAACTGATCATGTGCAGTCTGTGAAATATTGACCCCAGCATCGCAATTGGTTGAACTCTTATCAATATCACAAGACGGAGCCACATCTTCCATTTCAAGCTCACCATCAACATCTTCCAAGATATGTCTATGCTTTTCAATAGCAGGGGTTGCCTCTCGTTCTTCAGGCGTTTCGGAATTATGTTCAGGAGTAACAGCCTCAAAACTCCCTCCATCAGAATCACTTCCTTCATCTTCTTCCTTAAGCATTCGGGGCATACAAAATCCAGGAAGCTGAAAACTTGAATTGCTGAAGCAACAGCAATGTCCAAGTAAATGATCAAGCACAAAGAGTAAAACTATTTAACTAAAAAGGAAAAAAAAGGAAAAGGGACAAAGAAAGATCCAACGTAACAATACCTTCCATATTCGTCGACATGCATACCCTCCATGTCTCTAATTGGATCATCTAAAGCCCTTTCTGTTCTTGATGAGCGACGAGAATGGGTAACAACAGAAGATGAACAACTAAGTGAATCGAGTTCTCGCATATGGTGGCGAACAACAGTTTCTGGAAGGATCCTTCTTTCCAGCCAAAGCCTCAAAACCTATATATATATATATATATATAAATATTTATATAGAGAGAGAGAGAGAGATCTGAACCGGTAAGATATAACAAAAAAAAAAAGAACCTAATTAAGATTCATAACCCATCAAAAAAATCCTTCTCACTTGCCTTTAAACACTGCCTACGATTTTCCTGAGCAATACTTCCAGGAGGAGCAGCAGCTGACAGCAACCGTGGCAGCATTGCCTGAATAGCCGGAGGGTATATACAGCCTACATCACCTGCATATTCAATGTTCAATATCAAAAAACCTTAACATATAACCTTAACATATAACAAGGCAGAAAACATAATAAAGCTATCTTAATAATTTAAGGCATCTGTAGCACAAGAACATAGCTGAAGCAATACCTTTCAAACCTCGAGAGCATTGAGTGATAGAATCCACGAGGAAGAACAAATCCACTCTTTTGTGCAAGTTAGATTCGCTCTCTAAACTACGGGCTAGAATTTCCATCACCTAGTTTAAACACAAAAACAATATATTAAAAAGAAATCTGCTAAACGTGTTCATTCTTACTTATGTTATCATTTCAAAGCTTATGCACCCTTATTTCCATGATAACTACAACAGCAGAACTTAAAATTAAGAATTTATAGAAATAAAATTTACAGTGCAAAGCAGAAACATATTATCATTAAACAATCAAAGAATGCTAATGGTATAAACAATGTTTTAAAACTCGAAAGGCGGGGCGAGGCGGCAGCCTCAGTTTGAAAATGCCAAAAAAATTAAAATAATAATAATAAAGTAGAAAATAATCCATAACATTTGATAAATAAGTCATGTTCAACAATACTAACATAAATATCCCAAACAATTGAAACATTCAAAAAAAGAAAAACATCATCCTAATGATAAATGACCACTACACATCGAATAGGCTATCAATTGTGTCAATTGGCTTGAAATGTAGATCAAAAGTTTCATTCCCTCCATCATCATCCGAAGTTTCATCAAAAGTTTTATATTCTTTAAAAAACAAAACACACAGGCTGTAAACTTGTGATTAAATAGTTATGGTTTCACAATCAATCAATTTAATATACAAGATAAAGTTACTTGGTCCTAGACTCCTACTATAAACTTGCACAGTAAATATGATTTTATATTCATTAAAACTGTGTTCCTGACGTATGATAAAATCAGTGATTTTGGTATTGTGGAACTAGCTATTCACATCACAAAAATTGAACAAAAAATATAATGCCGTGGGACTCTTTAAGGCTTACTAATCATAAAAGTGAAAGTCACTCTTTCTGTGTAGACAGAGAGGGCAGACTTTTAATTTTTTTACATTACAAGTGCATTTAAAAAAAAAATAAATTAAAACCTGCCTATCTTAGCATCAGACCGAGTCGCCTCAACTCAGTCCTGAGGCTGCCTTTTCACACATAGAGACAGAGGCGGCCGCACCAGGGCAATTTTGCCCACGAGGCGGCCGCCTCAGTTCGTTTTTTTAAACAATGGGTACAAAATGCAGTAAAATACCTAATGCATGTTCACATTTCAAACCAGCAAAACAACAAAAGAACCAATGTTAGGGACTTAGGGTACTAATTAAAATGTGCAGACATAGAAAACCTCTTCCAAACACAAACTTAGAAAGTGATACTGAACAGAGAAGATATATTACTAATTAAAAGCTCCAGATAACTTCAACCATCACCAATTCTTAAGCTTATTAATACTTTGAGGTCTTGTACTTGGCAATGCTACAGTGTATATGGATCATAAAAGGAAAATCATTTCAGCAAGTTAAAAAGACATTAAGAGGCACATTGATAAAAAATCTCCAATTATGAGTTGGCATATGGTATCTGAAATATTACCCCATAGTTGCTCCATGGAATTGTCTAACAGGATACAACAAGAACAGTAACATATGATACTATTCTTTTCTGAAACCAAAAGTCCATCTATTACACAATGATGGTAACATAAGATGCTATTCTCTTCTCAAACAATAAGTCCATTTATTTCACAATGAGAACAAGAGTTTCAAAAGGTCACCACCGTACAAGTGATCTACTTTAATCACAAATGGTCATCTACTTATATCGGGTTTTCATTTATGCCTATCAGATTGACTCCTTTGTTAAACACATTTTCAAAAGAGGAAAATTAACATCCACAATTACTAACCTCTATAAAATAATAAAGCTTACATGTAATGAATCATAACTACATGAAGTTGAAACATTTTATGAATCCCCTGTTTTAACTATAAATTCTTTTCTAAACTAAAAATTTTAATGCTCGAGTCACAGTGCCTACAAACAGAAATTTTGTTCTGTATGTAAAATCTTGGACTACCATAACTTTAAGACCATGCAATGAGATAAGAAACCGTAATCTTCTCCTCACTAATCACAAAGCAATTTCATTTTTCAAAATAATACATATATAAGTTCATCAAATATTAAAATTGGCATTTCCTACCTTATTGGAGACACCAAATTTTGCACAGTCAATAGCTATGCGTGTTGCTCGACCGATGCTTTCTTTAGTCCTTGTTAATGATCCAAGCACAGCTTCAAAGGAAGATAAAGCAGCATGTGCTTCAGAATTATTACTCCACTTTCCAGCAGATTTTGGTCTCTGAGTCACTGGCGCATCAGTCTTGCTTTCTTCATCAGCAACAGGTGCAGCCAAGGTTTTCTTGTGCTGCAAATGAACACTGGGACTACAATAGCCATTGTTTTGAATAATATTGGCACTTTCTGACGTAGATATGTGGCAAAGCGAGGTATTGGCTGGGGATCCCCGTGCAGGAGAGTCTACTCCGTCGACAGGAGATGAACTTAACTGGACGCCTGAGGCATCCTTGTCACCCAAACGATCATCAGAAATGGAAGCAGAACTTTCACCTTTCTGCCCTTCTTTGTGTTTGACTTCTTCTGCAGCCTCACACCTAAGACAACAATAGACATCAGATAATGGAATTAAAAGATGTACAGAAAATACCTCACAACAGCAACCAATAAAGAGCAAGAAACGGAATAAAACAATAATTTACATTTTTAACTCCATCCCACAAAGGCAGCCATCTTAAGAGAATTCATATTCTAAGGATAATTTAGTTAAATTTGCATCTCACACGTACTCTAAGGATAATTAAATTTCCTATAATTGGTGAGAAGAATGAAAGAAAAAATAATATTTTCAACAATTATTGTGGCAAGAGGTGCTCTGGAACTGTACACTACATACTCTACTACTAAAGAAAATGATCATAATGCTTGGCTTTGAGGGAAATAAAAATATTTGTTGTAGGGATAAAAATATTGGTTTTTTAGTGAAAACCATGGAAAAAATGAAGGCACGCGAACTTACGTGCTGTTAGTTTGGTAATTGTAATCAATTTGAGACTTCAACAACTCAGTATTCTCACAACCTGTACCCACTGCACTATACTGAAGCGTGTCTACACGATCACACGGTGAAATTCTAGCACTTCTGTCAGCCCCTGAGACAGGATCCAGACTCAATTCAGTATGATCTAAAGTATCAATCCTTTTATCAACATTTTCAGCTTTAAAATTGCTCAACCGGAGATTTTCAGTATTGCCTTCATCCTTAAGAGGCAACATTTGATCTAATGACCCTTGATCGGATCTGAAACTAGCTTGTCCTCTGTCATTATCAGGTGAAAAATGTTCTGCATTTTCAACTTGAACCACAGTTTCAATGGTTTGAATAGAAGATGACCCAATATGACCTTTGCCATCAACATCGTCCATGGGCCAAGTAACATCTTGACAAGATTCAAGTTTTTGGCTCTTAGAACCATTGCTGAGTTGATCACAACTGTGTGCTTCTTCAGAAGATTTTGCAGGACTCCTCCAACACTGAGGGGTTTGAACTGGAAAGGATCCCAATAGCACCGCTGCCAGGAGAGTTTACGCTTTGCAGACCCAAATCGTTTCCCCCTCGACTTTCCATGCTTTCATAAGAACATCTTCTACTGGAATCAGCACCAAACTCCTTAATCGATGTATTCATGGCTGATGAATCAATGAATGCTTGACCTTCTTCAGCTGCATTAGCTGACATAGCTTCCAGAGCACGATGAAGGCGTTTAGATGGAGGTAAAGCAGCTTCACCATCTGCTGAACAGCCAAATGATTGGTTTTTTGTACCTCTCCACAATTGTGGCCTATTTCCCAAATTCTGTGTGCAATCCTTCAAAGGCAATACATTATCCGGAGCTCCCTTCACCGGGGAAGGGTCTCTATCAGCAAGACCTTCATCATGGTTGGCAGCAGGGCTCATTGGCTCCAAGAGATTGGCGGTAATATCTTTAGAAGATTTTTCTTCAGTCTGTGAAAAGCTTTTTAATTCCTCTGCAGAAGATGACGTTTTTAATTCCTCAGCAGAAAATGAGCTTTTCAATTCCTCAGCAGAAGATGGTTTGCCCATTCTAACCCTGGCTCGTTTCAATAACGGCAAGTGCTCATCCCCATCTTCTTTGGAATGCCTCTCATCCAAATTGCTACAAGTATTTTGAGAAATTTGACTAGTACTATGAGTCCCTACCTCCAAATCTGTTTCTGTGTCCATTATAGCAGGAGGATCAGCAGCATCATTAGTCACTCGCTTTCTATTTGGTTTCCTTTTCTTCTTAAGGACAACAGATTTTATCTGGAAATCAAGACCTTTGCTCAACTCAACATCTCCCTCCAAACACTCAAGAACAGTCTCTGATCGTTCAACTTTAGAACCAGAATCCACAGTGCTACCCTCGTTGAGACTCAATGCATCAGATTCTACAGTTACGATTTCAGAACCGTTGTCCTCTACACTACCATTTGATAATAAGGCAGATGAATCCACATCGTCGCATTCAGAGGCATTCGGTGATTTCCTGGTTCGTTTATTCCTTTTTAAAGATCCATCTCGGATTATATTAGCTGACATGTCCCCAGCATTCTTCCCATCATCATTGAATTGCATCATGAAGTTCTGTAATCTATAGGATTCAACCCTTGCAGAGGTTCTCGACCTTCGAGTTGATGGTGCCTTTCTTTGATTACTTTGAGATCGTAAGCCTCCAGTTCTTTTTCTTGAACTGTAGGTTGCTAGCACAGGCGTTTCTTTAATGAGCAAATTATCAGTAGGTTGCTCCAATAAGTCCTCTTTCTCATGATCTAATTGTCTTCCAGTTGGACCATCCTCAGCTACGAGACCAGGAGAATCTCTAGGTGTAGGAGATTTTGAAGGTTTTGATTGTAAATCGAGAGTGGCTCCAGGAGCTTCTGTCCGGTCTTTCAACCCAAAGTGAGCAGATGAGTCTGCTGAATTCCCACCATTTGCCACAGTGAGATCGTCACCAGAATTGGAATCAACTTGGTCCTGTTTCTTTGACTTCTCATGACTATCTATAATCTCCTGCACTGCACGAACAAAATCTGCACCCCTTCCCTGGCGTTTTATCAAAAGAGATTGTTTCTTCTCTTCTGTAAATGCTTCAACATCAGCAGGGTTGCAGAAGGCTCTGCACGACAAAGTAGCCATTCAAATAAGGAAATTTACCATCTACTTTCCATGTAGACCCTAGGAGAGCACTTAGATAAAAATATGAATACAATGAGCTTAAATAAGGCCCATGAAACAAAAAAAAAATCCAACATATTCCACAATCATTCAGAGAGACTGAACTACATAGAGGGTTAACAAAGTGAGCAAACAACCTCATGAAGCATACAAATGTAATACAAATAAAGCTCATATAAATCAAATCATTTAAATCAAGTTCAAATACATTATTCAACATTTCTGTAAATGAGATATGAATGACATGACAGAATGTGTTTAACAAGAAAAATAATACATACAGCAATATGGATCACAAAGCACAAACATGTATAGCCATGCTCACTTGTCCGGTTCAGACACAATTGCACAAATTGTATATGAAATACATGCATGTGATATGCATAATTTGAAAATATAAATAACTATATACAATTATAAAAAGGCTCCATGTAATTATCATCTTACAGATAATACTGTGTGAATGAAAACATTAATGGTTTTTCGTCCACATAATCCGCTTCTAATGAATATATATATATATATATATATATATATATAAACAAAGCTAGCGTTTTGTTCTTTCACAGTGCACAAATCACTATCTTAGAAACTGAGAATATATTAGCTGCGATCATGAAAAAATTTACCAGAACACAAAGTGAGTTATGATCCATAGTTACAGACAACAATTATAATAATGACCTTAAACAACTATAAACCTTGTCAATGTTTTTAAGTTTTGCATTCTCTAAAAAGTAAAAATTAATGCAATAAAATTCTCTACCAATCTACCTTTTGAACATATATCCTACAACCCATAATTAACATTAAGAAGAAATTTTTTCTAACTTAGAGATTAATTGGCTGCATGAGACAAGAAAGGCAAAAAGAAATGAACAGGAATGAAGCTCTCTCACATATACACTCAGAAAGTTTGAAAGTCAATCATAGGAATTTCCAACCATTTTTCTATCTTTCCACATGTTCAATAAAGGTGCTTCTGAGAATAACGTCAAAAGTAGTAGTATTATAGCCTCGAGCATGCATACAAGCAAGTTAACAGGCCCCAACAGAAACTTTAAAAATTAAAGATTGCCCTTGAGAGAAATTATTCATCCAACCAAAATAGGAAATAGCACCAATAAACACAAATACATTCTACAATCCACAATCTTTTGAAAGGCCTCCAAAACCTTTATATAGATGGCTTGTGGGATCGTGTTCGCTACTTTGCTTCCTTATGGTCTTCAAAATCTAATGAATTTAGAGATTCTACTTCCTAATTCACTCTAATCGGGAAGGTGTTGTTGGTTAATTTGCTTTGCTTTGAGTTCCATTTTCTTTTGTAGGCCTTGTTTTTGGCTTGTAGACCTTCTTTGGTTCCCTATGTGGTTTTTGTCAGCCTAGGTGGATTTCTTGTTCATTCTAGTATAGGGTTGTGTTGCTACATCCTATGTTCTTTGTATAGGGATATTTTGTAATATTTCTATTTTTGCAATATATTTTTTGTTTTCTATAAAAAAAAACACCTTTATATCCTAAACCAACCAGGTCTCACACCAAGCCCTTGCAAAATTAGGAAAAACTATAGCTCAAGTTTAGTCATAATTGTTAAATGCATAACCACACCATTGACCAAGCACATTCCCCATCAAGTCACTAATAAATTTACAAACATGGTAACTTACAACTTCAAAATATAAGTTTACATGGACAGCAAACATGAAAGTAAGAAGCTATGCCACTGTTTCTATAGCTTTCCGCAATTGGAGTAATCATCGAAAAACTTATCATTCACTCATTCGTTATAAGAGAGCTATTCCTCTCCTTCCCTTAACTCCCAAACTTATCATTCACTTATACAGTATGAACTATGACGCTCTCTGACGTACACTCGGAAAATTGGAAAATCAGAATCCAGATCATTGGATTTTCCAACCATTGTTCTATCTTTCTACAAGTTCAATAAAGGTGCTTCTCAGGATACTGTCAAAAGTAGCACTTTTACAGCCAAGAGTGCGTACTAGCAAGATAATAGAACCCAATAAAAGCTTTGAAAAGGACTGCCTGAGTAAAATATGCATCCAACAAAAATAGACAACAGCAACAATAAACAAACATACTCCAGTCTCCTGAACGAATTCCAAAACCTTCATATCCTAAACCAACCAGGTCTCACACCGTCCCTTGCAGAATTAGAAGAACCTATAGCTCAAGTTTAGTCATAAAATGTTCAATGCTTAACAACCACATTGACCAAGCATGTTCAACATCAAGTCACTAATATTATTACAAACGTGGGAATTTACAACTCAAAATATAAGTTCACATGCACGATAAGACATGAAAAACAAGAAGCTATGTCACCAACTCTATAGCTTTCAGCAATTGGATTAGTCAACAAAACACTTATCATTCACACATTCATCATAAGAGAGCTATCACTCTCCTTCATTAAACTTCAAACAAATACTAAAAAGGTCTTGAAAAATGAAACTGTTATCTTGAGATTTGTTTGCATTCAACTTCAAACAAGACAATTTTCTAGGCAATAAAACATCCATAACATTGTATGATTAATTGATCCCATCATCAGACTCTGGACTTCAAAACTTTGAAATTCATATATATTTAAAATTTATCAGGAATATTTAAAATTTATCAGGAATTAGAGATATCCCTTTTGTCTAGATGTTTTATACAAGATAATTCTCAAAACAAAGCCTTTCTCACTTAAAATTCTGATTAAAAATAGGACTACATTTCATATGATAAGTACACAACCAACCGCCACTTCCCTGTAACCTATATCAAGAACTTAGATCTTGTGTTATCTAGCACATACCCACATCAAATTATATACTCCCTAAGCCAGCACTCCAATAAGTCATATACCACATATTTTACATATTGAACCACCAGCAAAAGGTATTATGACGAGAGTGGCAAAATGAGAGAGGAGAAAAAACACACACACACAACAACGACAACCAAAGGCTGGCCTACCTCCTTCTTATTGGACTTGAAGGTATACAAATTGTACTATCTCACATGTCCTGAGTTCAAAGATGACTGGTAGTAATAAAACAGCCAAAGGCTGATCATAGAACAAATGCATCGAATCATTTCCATAAATAATCAGTAGAGGTTCCTCAACAATGTATTTAAACATACTACTCTACATTGAAAGTAAATGCATAAAAAGGTTTTGCATCATGAACATAGTTATTTGAATATCTTTTGTAGTTCGTGTCCACTTAATTAATATGACATTCCTATGAAAACACATGGCAGCTCCATATCACCATATATATATATATATACATAGTTCTTTTCCTATCAGTGCGCACCGATGGAATTATATAAAGACATTGAATGTGAGCCACTCATTTATAAAAGAACTTTGACAAGTGCAAGTGCATACATACCAAGTCAAAGTATGTAAAACGAGTGGCTCACACTCAATGTCCTTATATAATTCCATCTGTACGCACTTATGTGAACATTTTCGTGTGTGTGTGTATATATATATATATAGGATTGTCAATAAGTCAACTTGAAATACCAAAATTGCATTACCCATAAGAATGAACCATTACATTATTAAAAAATATAATATCATCCACACCTATATTTATACTAATAAAAGTAACCAAAACATAGACAGGAACACTTACATTTGCTGGGTTCCAAAGAAGTAGACCAGCACTTTCTTCCAGTCAGCTGAATATCCCCACTTCTCTGGCTCGCTTACCTGCCACCAGCAACCAAACTATAAACTCAACTGGCATATAGCACAAAATTGAACAAAATGAATAGCAAGAGTAAATCAAGCATATTATAAACCCAACTCCCATAGTGATACATGTACAGAAAAAAACAAATAACAATAGAAAAAAAAAAAAAAAAAAGATATAAATGGTGTCCGCAAGCCATTTGGATTAAGATGAATGTACAAATCGTTAAAGAAAAGGCTGCTTTAGGGTTGCAAAAGCATTTCAACAACATAAATATCACAATTTCACTTCACACTTAACACCAGGTTTCAACTTAAGCTGACAAAATAAACAATTTCTCCACAAAAAGATTTGGATTAATAAATAAAACAAGGGTTCAAAACTTCGATATTTCACAAGTACACTAGGGTTTTTGAGTTAAGAAACTGATTAATCACACTAACCCCAAATACAACCAAAAAAATGCTACAACTAACTAATAATATATATATATATATAATGGGAAAACCGAAAGGTCCTTCCTTCACTATCAATCTACAATCAACTGAAAACATAATTTTTTTTTGTGATAATAACAGACAATATAAATTCAATCACATCAGCATGCAAATACATTAACATAAAAGGGAAAAAAACTAATAAATAGCTATCAATTGACTTTCAATACAGATCCACAAGCACACCGCAATCAAGAAAAGTCGTTGCAAAAAATCAAGATAGCAAAGTCCACAATAAAGGCACAAACCCTAACTAAACGCCTGTTCTAACAGTCTAATCCAATCCATAAAGAACCAATTTTTTTCTTCAAATGAGATGAATAAATATATATACACATGGAGATATACGATAAGAGTGCATACCGTGGCCGGCCAAGCAGGAAACCCTTTAACTTTAGCGAGGACGAGATCGCCGACCTTCCATTGGCGGCGAGCGGCGGCAGCAGCAGCGGCCTTGCCGCCTCCTCTTCTGCGGCTGGGCGCCATCGGAGAATCACACCCTTAAGACGAAAAGATTTTATCAAAGCAAGCGATGATTGGGGCTAAAGACAAGAGTGATGAACTGAAAAGTAGGCCAAAAGGGCTCGCGAGAGGGAGCTATTTGGCACTGTGGTCTAGGGTTATCGGGACACGATTTGGGTGTGAAATTTGCAGGCATTGAAGCGCACCAATCGCGGCAATGAAGAGTGAGAGTAATCCAAAACCCTAATATTGTTGTGATAAGCGAAGTAGCAAGAAAGAGAGAGTGTGTTTTTGTGTTTTGAGTATTTCTGGAACACACACGCACGCACAGGGAAGAGAGAGAGAGAGATATTGAAATTGTTTGGTGAGAGTGAGAGACTATGGCTATAATGGACCGGTGATGTAGGTTAACACGAGTGGGTTTCGGGCTAACGTGCGCCGGGTGTAGAATACGGTTCAATTTTATTTATTTTTGCTACTTTTTTTTACATTTTTGGAACAGAAGAAAAAGAATTAATGTAAAAATAAAAAAATAAAAAAATAAAAAATGCTATTTACTCGTATGCAAATTTGAAACCAAAATGATACGACCTCTTTAAAATTCAAATATTTTAATTATACAATTCTAATAAAAAAAATAAAAGATGACAAATCATATGATGTTAAATTTAAATAAAATAATATTATCGGTGAAAAAAAAAATGAAAAAAAAAAAGCAAATGAATACGGTGATAATTTGATACGGTGGGCATATACTACACGTGACCTACCAAACAATAATCAAACTTTGAAATGTTTTTTTTTTTAATCATAATTCTAAGACAATACTTTTGAGGAGTGGGCTGAAGTGAGGTTGGTGTCTAACCGGTGTTGGGTAGATCATAGATGCTACTTGCTACTTTGCTAGTAGCAGTGGTGAAATCTCAAGCACAGAAGAAGCGTGGCTCACAATTGGGCCCATCAATGGCAATGGAGTGTGATAGGCCTGTCAAGCTATCCACCCAGCCCATAGCTTCATAAAAAATAAAAGAGTAGAGATACCTACACCCTTCAAAAATCTTATGTATACCCTAAATTTATATATTTTTAAAATTTCAAAATTATCTGTTAACAGAGTTTTTTGGCAAGGGTTCAAAGGAGAATTTTCCACAAAGTATCAACCTGGTAGGGACGAATCCCAGATTCCCAGGTACCTAGCAAGGCCGGTACCACGACTTTGATGGAAGCAACACTTGGTAAGACCAGAACCTCGACTACCTATCTACCCGGATGAAGCACCAAAGATATTCAACCAGGAAAAGCAAGTACCTCGCTATGCATCCATACTGACACCTAATGGAAGGGGTATCATGATATCAGGCTCCCGGTATCACTAGGGTACCCGATACTCCCTACCTGGTACCCCGGGTCCTCGACATATACTTGGTACCTATTACCCGGTACCCAAGTACCTGGACATCAGTCCAGAGTCCGGCTGAGATAAATATCCTACTTGCCTAGTAGGGCGAATATCCATACAAAGGCGCTAGCATAATAGACCAAGCATCACGCCAGTGAATAGAATCAGCGCTCCAGTATATCATACTACCAGAACGTTAAACAAATATGCTTCCTCAAATAACGCCAACAGAAAGATTTGACTCCCTTGCCATTTAAAGCACCATAAATGAGACCAAACGGTCAACCAAATCAAAGTTTAAATACGACAATGATTAACGAGATCAAATCCTGAGCCTTCAACCCCACTCATCACCTTTCAACGCTTAGAATAGAACTCTAAATAATCTCCATCAAGACGACCTGGTTCTGGGGGATTTCCCTTGGAGGTCTATAAATACAGCTTTGTAGGATAAAGAAGGGGGATTTTGGAAGAAAAGAGAAGGAAGAGATATTAATTCCCAGAGGAATTCCCTTTGAATTCTCTGAAGCTAGTGAGAGTCTATTGACAATCACTGGGAGGATATAACCACTTATCGACATGAACGAAGGTTCTACCACAATCTTGAGTAGAAAAGAGAGAAAAGAGCGAAGAGAATATACTATAAACTTCTATACAACATTTATTCAATAAAACGGTATAGTTCCTTTCCATTTGGTCCCTTTATTTTCTTGTATCGCGATCTCCAGATTAAGGAAGGAACCCCGGTACCGAAGGTACCTATCCCGCTGCCATCTACCGGTAGGGGACGAGGGTGCTAACTGGAATTCTACTCCTTGAGTAGATTTTTCCGTTAACACTTTTTGGCGCCGACTGTGGGAACGTTTCCACACTATAGTAGAAAGCACATGTGACTCGTTTTCTTATTGCATTACCGGAATGAAACTCTGGTCCTCTCAGGATCACCCCGATCAGTCGGGGCACCAATAAAACGCTTCGACTCGAAAGATTCAAAAGCAAAAAAAGAGGGAAAGGGTCGTAAACCTGCCTCAAAGCCATCGGCTACCACACGGGTCACCCCCAAATACTTACCGCCCTAACAGCTGGCCCTGCCAGTTTAAACCAACAGGTCACAGCCTTCATAGAGAATATCCGCCTCCAAATGGTAGCGGAAGGTAGTACCAGCCAGCCCGCGGCACCAGGTACTAAAGGAAATGCGAATAGGCAGGGTACCAGGGTACCCCCCCCACCCCTTTGACAGATTAGGACCACCACCTCCGATACCATCGTTCACAACAGACTCGGGCCCATGCCCCCGGTTCCAGGACACTTTGCAAACTATCAACCTCGTCGGGCGAGGTCCGCCATTGATCTCCCACCTAGGGCGCACCACTACCTGGTCCAACTGAAGGCTTCTTCTAGATTGCCTCGGCAAGAAATGACCGAGAGGCGGCCTCAATCAGTGACATGATATAGCAATAGAAGTGCTAGAAAAGACCCACCCCGGGGGGAGGACAGGGACGAAACTTCTGTGGCATAAGAGAGATCCGATGATGAAGAATCTGAAGTGGAATCCAGGAATAGTGGCAATAAACACCTCCGGGATTAAATGGCTAGAAAGGAAAAAGAGATCCAGGAGTTAAAGAAGGGCAAGCATCGGGAAAATCGAAAGGATCCCCTGGGAGAAATGAATGCTCATTTCTCTAGAAGGATCAGAGAGGCAGAACTACCTCCCAATTTCAAAATGCCAACCGATAAGTATTCTGGAGTTGAAGATCCCTTAAGCCACTTGGAGAGTTTTGTTCAGCAAATGGAGGTCTAGAATGCTACCAGTGCCGCCATGTGCAGGATGTTCCCTACCACGCTAACTGACTATACCAAGACATGGTTCAGGAAGTTACCAGCATGGAGTGTCAACTCATTCACTAAGTTGACCGCCTGACTTCTGCGCTCAGTTCCAGGGCATCAAACCTCTCCCAAAGATCTCATTCATCTCTAGTATGTGATCCAGAGGAGGGGTGAATCGCTCAGAGCCTATGTGGAAAGATTCCACAAAGAAGTTATCCAAATAGGGGTCTTCGCAGAAAAGGAGACCCTGGCCAATTTCAGAAGAAATTTATGGGTAGGCAGGCTATTCAGATCCTTCGCCAAGCACCCTTCAGAGACCTACTAGGAGGCTTACGACAGAGCTCTGGAGCAGGTAGAAATAGATGAGTAGTTCTGAGTCAAGATAGAGCACGACGATATGAGGACTGCTAAGCGCCAAAAGAAGGAGGCGCCCAAGCCTGCGCCGGTTCAGAACAATCAGAACAAGCCTCCCAACAAGTCTACATATCGATCGCCACCTTTCCAGCCTCCGATGAATAGGTACCCGGCCAGACGAACTCCTCCTAAGGCTACACCTTCGCCTAAGGAGATAGATAGAGAAGAAAATGGGTACTCCTACTACACCCCTCTTAACGCATCTCGCGAGACTATCTACATCGCCATCCGTGACAAGAGACTACTCAAGAAGCCAGGTCCATAAAAAGCACCAGCCGATCAATGGAAACGCTACAAGTATTGCGATTTCCATAAGGATATGGGTCATAACACCTCGGAATGCTACAGTTTGCGTAACCAGATTGAGGCCCTGGTAAGAGGAGGTTGCTTGGTGGAATTTCTCCAACAGGTGCGTGATAGCATTCACACTGGGAAGGAGGTGCAAGCAGACATTAAAGCATTCGAAGAGAGGAGAAAAGCGAAAGGGAAAGATCCGATGGAACAGATCCACATAGTCCACACCATCAGTGGAGGTCCCACCCTGGCTGGAACATCCAACAATTCCAGAAAGAACCACGCTAGGAAGGTGCCTAGGTTAGATACGGGAGAAGATGTTTTCAAGATTACCAGAGGATCGTACCGATCTCCTCCATCAGCACAGATCATCTTTATTGAGGAGGATGTGTACAACACTGTGCAGCCTCATGATGACCCCATGGTCATCACTGTGCAAATAGCCAACAATTTGGTCCATCGTGTCCTAATTGACACTGGTAGCAGCGTCGACATTCTCTTCAAGGGCGCTTTGGAGCAATTCAACTTGAAGAATCCTTACTATAACAGCTGCACTACCTCGTTGTATGGATTCATTAGGGACTCTCTAATCCCCACCGGGTCCATGATCCTACCGGTAATAGTAGGAACAACACCACTCCAACACCGCTCCAACAGAACCTCATGATAGATTTCGTCGTGGTAGACACCCCATCCGTTTACAACGCCATCATTGGAAGACCTTACTTGTCTGCCCTCAAGGGTGTCCTGTCGATCTACCACAATATCCTAAAATTTCCAGTAGGGAACAAGGTAGGCGAGGGCGAGGAGACCAGCAAGCAGCGCGCAAATGTTATGCAGTATCTACCAATCCAGCGGCGCTGGCCAAACAGTGTACACAGATAGCCATTGACCAGGATCAAAGGTTATTAGAAGATGACCTCGAGGGTGGAACAAATGCAGTGAGGAAGGAACCTGAGACAGAGTTCACAGGTGTGGAAATCAGGGAAGAAGAAGAGAGAGGATGTGCTAGTGGCCATCCTGTAGATGAATTGGAGGAAATACCTATTAGGAAGGATGACTCTTCCAAGACAGCCAGGATAGGTTCGACACTGAAGGCAGTAATGAAGGAGGGACTGGTGAAACTCTTACGAGAATACAATGACATCTTCGCATGGAGTCACGAGGAGATGCCTGGGATACCAGTTACCTTGACAGCTTACATGTTAGCCGTATACCCTACATTTAAGCCAGTAAAACAGAAACAGAGGCATTTCAACCCAGAAAGAAATGTCGTGGTGTAAGAGGAGGTAGACAAACTACTGAGGGCAAAGTTCATCAGGGAGTCCTGGTATCCCGAATGGATTGCCAACGTAGTCATGGTGACCAAGGCAAACGGGAAATGGTGTATATGCGTTGATTATACTGATCTTAACCGCGCCTGCCCGAAGGATAGCTTCCCGTTACCGAAAATCGACCAGTTGGTAGATTCGACCGTGGGTAACAAGCTCCTAAGCTTCATGAACGCCTTTTCGGGATATAACCAAATTATGATACATCATGCTAATCATGATAAAACCAGTTTCATAACCGAGCAATGCCTATATTGTTATAAGGTCATGCCATTCGGACTCAAGATCGCAGGGGCTATCTACCAGCGCCTGGTCAACCGTTTGTTTAAGGAACTGATAGGGAAGTCAATGGAGGTATACATCGATGACATGATCACTAAGTTCATGGTAACCGAGCATCACTAGAGCCACCTCCGTCAAACCTTCTAGATAGTCAGAGAAAATCGGATGCTGTTAAATCCTGCTAAGTGTGCCTTCGGAGTTGCAGCCGGGAAATTCCTCGGGTTTATGGTCCATGAAAGAGGGATCGAAGCAAACCCGGAGAAGATCAAAGCCATCCTGGACCTCGAATCACCTACCTCGCTCAAGCAGGTGTAAGACTTGATCGGACGGATATCGGCCCTGAACCGCTTTATATCACGCTCGACTGATAAGTGCATTCCCTTCTTCAAGGCTATCAAACAAGGGAAGAATATGAACTGGGACCAAAACAATGAGTTAGCTTTTCAGTCATTGAAGAAATACCTTGCTAGCCCTCCCTTGCTAACTAACCCGGTACCAGGAGAAGAACTACAGATGTACCTAGCTGTATCTGAGACAGCTGTCAGCGGAGCCTTGATAAAAGAATGTGGAGATGGAATTCAACGGTCTGTCTACTATGTGAATCGCTCCCTGACCAAGTCAGAAAAGAATTACACCCTCCTGGAGAAGCTCACTTTTGAGTTAGTAACCACCGCCAGGAAACCCTGTCCCTATTTCCTAACTCATACAATCGCGGTGGTCACTAATCAACCTCTACGCCAATTTCTCCAAAGGCCGGACGTATCAGAAAGAGTGTGGGCCCTCGAGCTCACCCAGTTCGATATCAAATATAAAGCCAGAACTACCATGAAGGCCCAAGCTTTGGTAGACTTCGTGGTAGAATTCAGTACAATGCTTGATCAATGTACCACCCCGGTCTCAAATCTGACCTCTCAGAAGAAGCAAGAACCTGTAAAATTAGCTTGCCAATCGAGTAACATAGATTTTATACACATATGGGGCATCCAGTCAAGCAGGAAGCGGGGGTGGGATTGTTCTAATTGATCTGGAGAGGGTCGAATGCTGCCACTGTTTCAGATTCGAATTCAGCACTACTAACAACGAAGCAGAATATGAGGCCTTGCTGGCAGGCTTGAAGGTGGCTGCAGATCTCGGGGCAGAGTACCTCCATGTCAAATGTGATTCGCAGCTAGTAGTCAATCAAGTAACATGTTCCTATCAGGCCAAGAGGGATAACATGGCAGCCTACCTAGGAAGGGTCCAAGAACTTGTAGCCCGATTCAAGAGATTCAAGATTGAGCAAGTACCAAAACAGTAAAATCACCGGGCTGACGTCTTGGTAAAAATACCCGCCAACGGGGGACAGACACTGCCGAAAGGGGTGCCTCTCCAAGTAATTTCTAGACCTAGCATAGCAGAGGGAAAGGAAGTCAACCCTGTGGAACGACTTCCATGCTGGATGGATCCCATCGTAGATTACCTCCAAGAAGAAAGGTTCCATGATGACCCCGATCAATCTCGCAAGATCAAGAGAACCTCAGTCCAGTATTGCTTAGTGGAGGGACACATTTATCGTAGAGGAATGTCTCTACCCCTGCTCAGATGTTTACACCCAGATGATGCAAATTGGGCTCTTAGAGAGGTACATTCAGGAAACTGTGGAAATCATACAAGAGGAGAAGCACTAGCTTACCAGGTACTATGCATGGGAAACTACTGGTTGAATTTGCACCACGATGCACGACGGTTTGTGCAATCTTGCGAACCATGCCAGAAGATCTGATTGGACCGTTCCCAACCGCGCATGGACAACAGAAGCATACAATTATGGCCATTGATTATTTTACCAAGTGGGTAGAAGCGGAGCCCCTCTCTAAAATCAAGGAGGCAAACACGACTAAGTTCATTAAAAAGAACGTGGTATGCCGTTTTGGCACCCCGATAGTTATCATCACAGATCTGGGTAAGCAATTTGATAATGCTAGATTCTGAGATTTCTGTGAGAACCTGGGAATCGAGCTTCGTTTTGCTTCAGTAGCTCACCCTCAGACTAACGGTTTAGTGGAAGCCACAAATAAGACTATTAAGAGACTCCTAAAAAAAGACTCCAACAGAAGAAGGGTAGATGGGCGGATGAGCTCACAGATATGCTGTGGGCCTACCGTACCACCAGAAGACTACTACTGGAGAAACCCCATATTCACTGGGTTTCGGGGTAGAAGCTGTACTTCCTATTGAGCATAAACTCACCTCCTTCCGGGTTCAACATTTTGACCTAGAAGGAAACGAAGACAAATTGAAAGCCAACCTGGACCTCTTAGAGGAGAAACAGAAAATGAATGCAGAAAGGGTAGCAGCCTACCAAAACCGGATTGCCGGATACTTCAACAAGAAAGTCAGGAACCGAAGCTTCAAAGAAGAGGACCTGGTCCTCAGGAAGGTGACTCAAAACACCCGAAAAAGGTCTGACGGGGTACTATCTCCGAACTGAGAAGGCCCCTATCTGGTTAGAATGGTAATCCGAAGCGGGGCCTACAAGCTAGAGGACATGGAAGGGCGTCCTATTGATAGCACCTGGAATGCAGATCACCTGAGGAGGTTCTACCCATAAGCCATGCAATAAAGACTGTTTGATGTTACACATAGACTTATGCCAGAAGATGTTGGAACTCATGAATGTTTGTATTCTTTCTTAGTTCATATATAAAGAAGATTTTTCTCTATCTGCATTTGTCTACATCTGTTTATCGCAATCGCCATAGAAAACCGGGATAGCTACATAGCTTTCCTGATGCCATGGACCGGATTAATCCTTCTAGAAGGATCACCATAAAAAACCAGGATAGCTACATAGCTTTCTTGATGTCCTGGACCGGATCAATCCCTCCAAGAGGATCGCCGTAAAGACCAGGATAGCTACATAGCTTTCTTGATGCCCTGGACTAGATCAATCCCTCAGGAGGATCGCCGTAAAGACCAGGATAGCTACATAGCTTTCCTGATGCCCTGGACCAGATTAATTCCTCTAGGAGGATCACCATAAAAAACCAAGATAGCTATATAGCTTTCCTAATGCCCTGGACCGGATTAATCCCTCAAGGAGGATCTTCTCGAGACTAGGATAGACCATATGGCATTCCTGATGCCCTGGTTGGGCACCACCCCCCGGCCCCCGCTAGGAAGGATCCGATACGTAAGAGTATAGTAGCCCGACGGATCTAACCTCGGCCGGGCACCACCCCCCGTTGAGATGGGTCTGGATAGTAAGAGCATAGTTGCCCGCCAGATCAAGGCCTTGACCGGGCACCACCCCCCGCTGAGAAAGACTTGGTGTTAAAGTGACCTTAGTTGTCTACTAGGATCTTGTTGCCAGTATGATTGCCTTATTTTTCACCAATGATCACCTTTAGACTAGAAAGGACCATATGGCCTTCCTGCTGCCTTGGCCGTGTACCACCCCCCGCTCGGAAGGGTCTGGTTAGTAAGAGCATAATTGCCTGTCAGACTAAGGCCTTGGCTGGGTACCACCCCCCACTCCCCCCCCCCCCCCCCCCCCCCTTGGCTGGGTACCAGGATCTTGTTACCAGTATGATTGCCTTATTTTTCGCCAATGATCGCCTCAAGATCAGAAAGGACCATATGGCCTTCCTGCTGCCTTGGTCGGGTACCACCCCCCGCTCGGAAGGGTCTGGTTAGTAAGAGCACAATTGCCTGCCAGACTGAAGCCTTGGCTGGGTACTACTCCTCCCCCCCCCCAGCTAAGAAAGACCTGGAGCTAAAGTGACCTTAGTTGCCTACCATGGTCTTATTGCCAACATATCCGCTTTGTTTTCGCCATGGTACCAAGATTCCTAAAACGGGAATTCATGGCACCCAAATTCGCCTAGATACCCCGATCCCTGAAGAATGGAAGGTTAGGTACCATAAGTCACCAACACTATCAACTACGTACCAGGGTTCTCAAGGAGAGAATGCCTGGTACCCCGATTTTCCCCAGATAGGGTTAATCGCTAAATCTCAAGAGATCTTTGTACTAGCTACGAGCTACGATACACCGTCAGGTCTCACCTGCTCTTACAGATTTTTCTGTTACCAGATATCAATTAAGTCACATTTATGCTTGGGACTATTACTCAAGTCTGCACTACAGTTAGAGGCATGCAACAGAATTCAACCATGTAAGCAGTAAACTACGCACGCACGGAGCTAAAGAAAAGAAATGAATGTTTCTATTACTAAAACTGGGGAGTCCATTCCCCGATCACGGGCTACAAAATTAAAGAAAATTAAAGTTGAATGGGTAAAAGATCAAGCTTGGTCATGCATCCCCTTGCTTCTGGTTCGCCCCATTCTCTCCAGCTCATACGGCTTGAACTTCACCTTCAGGTCCACTAGGAGCTCACCAGCTACCTGAACCACTATTTCGACTGAAGCTTCACTTGCTACCTGGACACCTGCCACCATAGGGATCTCTACCTAAGCAGGCCCAACCTGGGGCTCCTCCGTCGCCATACCAGAGGATTCCCTCACTTCCTGGGTTGAGGTAGCCGGATCCTTCACTTCCTTGATAAGACATGATAAGGGGACTGGTACATCGGACCCTCCATCCTTAGTAGCAAGATGGTCCCCTACCTCATTGACGGATTGGGATGGAGAGATAGGTGGCTACTTACCTTCAACTTGGGTCACCCCAACTTCAGGAGCCTTCAGACTAGGATCTGATCCAATATTACTTGGTGGAGGAAGGGAGATAGGACTCTAGTCTTCAACACATGCTACTCCATTTGCTCCGGTAACCTGAGAGGGCCCAGCTATATCGGAGGGAGCCACCCTGGCTAGCTTGGTGGCTTTAGCCATGATCTTCTTCCTGTTCCGTCTCTCGATGACCCTCAAATCAAACAGATGAGGAAAAGCTAGAGCCACCTGGTAGCCAGCAAAGAAGTAACCATCTCTGAAGGTGGTGTCTACTTGAGCGTCCAGACTGGCCACATTATCCCGAAGAGATTGAACCTTCTTCTCCAGCTCAGCTACTCTCTCCGTCGCGACCTCCTTCTCCTCCCAGCGGCAGAGGGACCTGAGTCTCTCTGTATCAAAAACAGTCTGTATTCGCTCCCTATCCACTATCGCATTATCTTCTTCCTCCTTAGCACTAGCCAGAGACTGATTCATGACTACCATGCCTCTAGTAGCCTTAGCGAGCTCCTTCTTGGATTTCTCTAGCTCGGTGGTAGTCTCTTTGACCTGTGCCAAAAGAGACCTGACTTGATGGTTCATCACCACATTGAACTTAAAGGCCTGCCAAGTACGAAGCGTGAGATGAGATACTGCTGTTAACAGTCATTTTTGGCAAAGGTCCAAAGAAGAATTTTCCATCCGGCAGGTACCTAGTAGAACCTAGATCGGGACTGGTACCGGTACCTAGATACCGGGGATGCTCTACACCATGAACCGGAAAGAAGTCAGTACCACGTCTCACAGTCTACCAGGTGCTAAGCAAGGCTATACCACGATACCTCCTACATGATACCTAGGTACTGCGACATCTACCCGGTACCCAAGTACAGCGATATCAGTCCAGGATCTAACCAGAATGTGTATCCTACCCGCCAAGTAAGAAGAATGGAACCAGGAAGAGGTACCAGTATGCTAGAACAAACGTCACGCCAGTATGCACTCCGGTACATCAGTGTACCATACCACCAGGATACAGAGTCAGAATTCTCCTTCAAGCAACGTAAAAGAGAAAGTTGACCTCTCTAGTAATTAATGGAGATAATCAACACCATTAATGAGGGAATCAGTCAACTCCATTAATAGCCATTCATAATGCCATTAATGAGGAAATTAGTCAACTCCATTAATGGTCATTCACAATGCCATTAATGAGGGAATCAGTCAACTCCATTAATGGCCATTCATAATGCCATTAATAAGGAAATCAGTCAACTCCATTAATGGCCATTCATAACGCCATTAATGAGAGAATATTCAACTCCTTAAAGGCCAAATCAGTGTATTAATTAACTGAGTCAATGGAGTGGGCAACAAGGATGAACAGATATAAATATAACAAGTCACTCTCCAAGAAGAAGGTCGATTCCCCAACATTTCGACTCCCTGACATTCTCTCCAACATTTTTCAGCAGCTCTCCTACATCTCCATATCTCCAAGATGTCTCCGATCCCAGATTTCGCCCACTTCTCCACTAGGAATATGAGTTCGCCAACTCCTGAAGTGTAAAAGAGACCCTGCCCGAATTCCCTCTACACCACCATTGTATCGACTGCTATGTATGTCAGTTTTCGCCATGAATGTACCGGTACCAAATGGTACCCCTCTAACTGTGACCTACCAGGACTCAGTTTGTATTAATGTAAGCTCTCCGGAGCACCTCTCGTAATATATAAATATAAAGAAGGGTCTTTCTCCCTTCCAATGGATACTGCCTGGGGGTTTTTCAACATGTGATCAATCGTGATGTTTTTTCCCCCTAGGTCAGTCCACCACTACCAAAAGAGTTGTCATTCTCTCATCTATCTCCTTGTTATGAATGCATGTATGAGTGCTAAGTACCAACCATACTGGTCCTAGCTCTCATGTACCTCTCTTGGCTCATTATCTAGGTCGGGGGAATATTGAAGGCACCTAGATAGGTGACTAGGTACCAGGATCAGATACCAAGACCGGGTACCAGCCTACTGCACCAGATGTGAGGGATGGCTGTTCTCCTACCATGGCATCTATCTCGCTTTCACCTTACCATAACCACGGTATGAAGTACCTACCACACCCGCTGCAACCTCTGGGTAGCGGGTCGAGGGTGTTAATTGAGATTTTTACCCCGGGTGGATTTTTCCGTTAACAACTGCCAATTATGAAATCGAGATAAAAGACTAAACGAGACAGTTTACCTCAGCCAGAAGAGCAAATCCCTTGAAGATCAAATAATCAACAGGCATGGAAGTCATGGCCTCCAACCCCTCACATGGGCAGGAAGCTGCAAACTTGTCCAAGACTGCATCCTGGCTGTTATCTTTCGACTTCGATCGCGTCTATCACTAAATGCCACCCGTCTAGCATCAGCAGGATCAGAACTTTTCTCGACCCGAGTAGATTGATCGGTTGCCACGGCAGAAGAGGGAAATGAAGCTAGTCGATCAGTAGCAGCAGCTGCAATGGTAGTAGCTAGGGCAATGGGTGACACGTCTTGTGCCTAACTAGGAGCACCTCGGGCCCTACCCACTCGAGCTGTAAATGCTTCCAGTGATCTAACTCCGAGGGGAGTTGAAGCCCTAAGTACCTCGATCAAGGTCCTACTTGGTCCAGTAGGAGTACCTACCCATCCACCGAGGTTAGAACCAGCTGGAACAGAAAGCCTAATAAGGGAAGTCGGTGGCGAATCATTTATAACACCAGCGGGGTAGAGCTCCGCCTCTGGAACCGATGGAAGCACTGCAGAGACTGCCGAGATAGCAAAAAGTTAATATCTGTAAAATTAAATGGTGTAATTGCGAGTTATGATAGCTCTCAAAACTTTTTCCGATTCGGTGGAGAGTTTGCTCTTCTCCAGCGTGGGTTTCCCACTAAAACAAGTAGGAACCTTGAACTCGGTTCCTCCTATGTAAACCGAGATGCCCATTCACCTTTGATGATGACCCATTCCTCCCTCCAGGAGGTATCCTTCTTCGTTGCCCCAGGTACCACAAATTTCAAATTGTTCTTGGCCCGAGCATAGAACTGCTCCTTCAGGGCAGGAGAGTTGGCAGCAATCTGGAACACGTATCCAAGCTCTTCTGGCCCAGGCTCCCGATCAACTTTATCTATCGTACACTGTTCTCTCCACAGGACCAGGAACCCTATCAGATGTCTCCAAAACCCTAGTGTTAGCTGGAGAGGGGCGAGCTGCAAGGCATACAGCGCCCTGTGCAAGGTGGGGTGAAGAGGTAGTCTGACTCCACTATCAAAAGCCACCGTATGAATTGGAAGTTCACCGAGATTTAGAGTATATACATCATACCCATGAGGAGGGATGGCGATCGAGATATCCTTAGGGATCTTCAAGTCCCTCCCCAAGCGCCCCATAGTGTCTGAGGTACTAGTTGAATCCGGGATGCATTTATACTTATAGGGAAGGGCGAGTACCTTTCCCACGGTATCCATGACTTCGCCAGCCCGGCCTCCACCAACCTCGATAGCGCCGGGGACTCCACTTACCCCAACAGCGCCAGATTCTCCTCTCGACTCCTTGTGGACGACGACGGGAGCGCTAGGATCGTTTGAAAACCCGGTCCCAATTGCGATGTTTCGGTTTGAGCGGCGACGCTGAAAAGGAGCGTCATCTCCACTATCGTCATCAACGCGTGTCCTTTTCCTATAGGCTAGGTTCCCACTAGCAGATACATCGCCAGTGAAGAACTGCTTGATACTGTCGCTAGCCGGAGAAGACATGATCACAAATTCGAAGTTTGCTTTTTGGGAACAAGAGAAGTTTGAAGAAGAAAAAGAAAACTAGGGTTTATACATGTACAAGAATTTGGGAAATTTGCTTAAAACAGGAACGAGAATACCGTGGAGGAATGAGGTTTATATAGAAGCAGTTACTTACAACGGGCAGAAAGGATAATTAATAGCACGAGATAACCAGAAACGAAGGTGGGGCGGTTTCGAGAAACGCGCGCCCACATAATTTTTCCTTTTTTGAATTTTGCCTACCCTGACCGGTCACGTGGAAGACCCATTTAAAATCATCGTGCAAAGGGAAGATTCCATCCTACGAAACGGTTACAAAAAATTCTCCAAGTGTTCTGAATCCTAACTCCAACCCCAGCCTGATACCGGTGTACAAGTCAGGAGGGACTTCTGTTAACAGAGTTTTTTGGCAATGGTTAAAAGGAGAATTTTCCACCAAGTATCAACCTAGTAGGGACAAATCCCAGTTCCCAGGTACCTAGCAGGGCCAGTACCACGACTTTGATGGAAGCAACACTTGGTAAGACCAGAACCTCGACTACTTATCTACTCGGATGAAGCACCAGAGATATTCAACCAGGAAAAGCAGGTACCTTGTTATGCATCCATACTGACACCTGATGGAAGGGGTATCACGGTATCACGATATCACGCTCCCAGTATCCCGAGGGTACCCGATACTCTCTACCTAGTACCCCGGGTCCATGACATATACTTGGTACCAATTACCTGGTACCCAAGTATTTCGACATCAGTCCAGAGTTCGGCCGAGATAAATATCCTACTTGCCCAGTAGGGCGAATATCCCTACAAGGGCGCCAACATAATAGACCAAGCACCACGCCAATGAATCGGATCAGCACTCCAGTATATCTTACTACTAGAACGTCAAACCAGTATGCTTCCTCAAATAACACAAGCAGAAAGAGTTGACTCCCTCACCATTTAAAGCGTCATAAATGAGACTAAACGGTAAACTAAATCAAAGTTTAAATGCGACAATGATCAACGAGATCAAATCATGCGCCTTCAATCCCACTCAGCCCCACTCAACGCTTAGAACAGGACTCTAAATAATCCCCATCAAGACGACCGGGTTCTGGGGGATTTCCTTTGGAGGTCTATATATACAGCTTTGACGGATAAAGATGAGGGATTTTGGAAGAAAAGAGAAGGAAGAGATATTAATTCCCAGAGGAATTCCCTTTGAATTCTCTGAAGCTAGTGAGAGTCTATTGACAATCACTGGAAGGATATAACCACTTATCGACATAAACGAAGGTTCTACCACAATCTTGAGTAGAAAAGAGAGAAAAGAGTGAAGAGAATATATTGTAAACTTCTATACAACATTTATTCAATAAAACAGTATAGTTCTTTTCCATTTGGTCCCTTTATTTTCTTGTATCGGGATCTCTAGATCAAGGAAGGAACCCCTGTACCGAATGTATCTATCCTGCTGCCATCTACCGGTAGGGGACGAAGGTGCTAACTGGAATTCTGCTCCTTGAGTATATTTTTCCGTTAACATTATCGTTTTAAGTTAAATTATAATATTGTTCTATATTTTGAAATCTACACTATTTTTTTATTGTTTTCACGAAAAAATAGAGAAGCGAAGCAAATTGCATCCTCTTCCTCCTCTAAATATTTTGCTTGCAATGAAGAGACAGTATTGATTTCCACGAAATTGTTTAAACTATAAACAGAACTTGTATCACAGCAACAAAATACAGTTTTTCATAAAAGATTAAAATATCACAGCAACAAACTACAATTTGAGATGGGAAATATGGACGGAGTTAAGTACAAAACAAACTTGACAATTCCAAAAGCAGAATCAAAGTTGAGTGCATATTTAGTCAATGCATGGGCAACTTGGTTAAACTCTATGTAAGTGAATCGAATTTCAGAAATGGGATAACTGATAAGCCTATACAAATTTTATTAAAACTTGTTCAGGATTACAAATTGATGACTTGCCAAGAGATTGTCAAATGAGAAGAGGGGAAGGAGGAGGAAACAACTGCCTGAAGAAAAGGTGTAGCATATCGTAAAGTACAAATGAGTGAAATCACTATAAACTGATCAGATCAAGTCATCAAACTGGTGGGGCTTCTCCCATATTTTTTATTTATTATTATATTTTAATTTTTCCAAAAAAACATGACATACTTGGTAATGTGTGAGGTGTGTTTACAAAAAATAATATTTTAAAAAAATTTAACTATATATGCATAAAAAAGGGGTGCATATATAGCTTTTCGATGGTGCAAATATGGTCACTCAAAACAAAAATAAAAACTTTTGAATAAGATCTTCGAGCTAATTTGGGTTAAATTCGGCCCATTCAAATCTTCTCTCTAACTAGACACACGTATCCAGAGCAGATATTTTACCAGTAATATTTTCTTAACTGTATTTTTTACTTTTAGGGCCTGTTTGGTGTACGAGATCGGATTGGACTATTTCATAGGATTGGATTGGATTGAGATGAGACTGAGATTAGATGAGATTGGATTGGACTGAACTGAACTAAATTAATACTATGATGTGTTTGGGGAAACATAGGACTGGATTGAATTAATACTATATTTTGTTTGGTAAAATATGAGATTGAATTAAAAATAATAATGTTTTTAATTTAAAATAAAAATATAATATATTTTTTAATTTGATAAAAAAACTGATTGTCCTCTCTCTCTGTCTCTCACTCATTCAATTTTCAATCTCACCACCGCCTCTCTTCCATCCTCTCTCTCTCTCTCTCTCTCTCCTCACCACGATGTCTCTCACTCATCTCTGCCATCAACTTCTGCCACAGCCACCACCGTGACTTGAAGCCGGAGAATCTTTTATTGGATGAGTACGGCAACCTGAAGGTCACCGATTTCGGGCATAGTGCGTTTTCTGAGCATTTGAAGCAAGACGGACTGCTGCACACCACTTTTGTGCGGGACGCCGACGTACGTGGTGCCGAGGGTCATCGGAAAGAAGGGATACGACTGAGCGAAAGTAGATATGTGATCTTGTGGTGTGATCTTGTATGTGCTTCTTACTGGGTTCTTGCCGTTTCAGGACGATAATGGACCTGAAGATCTACAATTTTTTTTTATGAAAAAAATTAGTTTTTAATTTTTTTTATTTTCGATCTCCACCATATTGATATCCTATTTTTGATCTCCTATTTTGGGAGAAATAATCTGGGGTTCCAGATGTTCCAAATCTTGATTTAAAAAAAATATTGGGTTTCCTATTTTGGGAAAAATAATCTGGGATTTCAGATATTCTAGATATGAGTTTAATTTCTTTTTATTTAACTGGGTTTCTGTTGTTGGTGTTGGTACAATTGTTTCTGGGCTTCTGTTGTTAATGTTCTAGGTTGGTGTTGGTAAAGAATGATAAAGAGAGCAGAATGATAAAGAGAGCAGATCTCTTTGTAATTTCAATTTGTAATTTAAAAAAAAATTAAAAAACTAAGATGATGATGGAAGAAAAAAAAATCTGGGTTTGGTGGTTGTGTATAGGAGATTCCGATGATGATGATCATTAAAAAAAAACTGAAAGAATTTTTTTTTAAATAGTCCTACACAATGCAGGACTAAATAAACCCACCAAATAGTTGGGTTTATTAATCCTGCGTTTTGTAGGACTAATTCACAAAAAAATGGGCCCTACAGGATTATTTTATCTAGTCCGTTTTGTTTCTAAACATAGGATTGGATTGAAATTAGTCCAATCCCAGTCCAATCCCATATGCCAAACAGGCCCTTAAGTCCTTAAATAAAACAATGCTTTTTAAACTAAAAAATAATATAGATTTTCTATTTAATTATGGTTTTTATTTTCAAAACTGGCACATTGACAGTTGACACCCTTTTCATAGTTACGTGATGCCATCATGCCAAGATAAATGGGTTGACAATAAGATAGGCCTTTTCAAAATTGAAATAAAATATCTACTGTTGGACACAAGGTCCCCATCTCATATAAACCCATTTATTCATATGAGATTATAAACATTTTCTTAAAATATTTATGGAATCATATTAGTTCGGAGCTTTTCTTCAAAACAAAGTTATTTTACTTTTGAAATGTTGTTTGAAACAATTATTAAATGCATTTTAAGACAATACAAAGACTGAGAGGTCGTTTGTTTTTTTATCTGAAGACTGAACAGTTCTGAATTTTTCTGAAGACTGAATAGAGACTGAAATCTAAACTTGAATGATATGTTTGTTTTTTTTTTTCCTCACATCTGAATGTATTATTAACACGTTTGTTTTTTAAAAGTAAAATTGTCTGAAACTAAGTAATTTTATATTTATACTCATGTTAAACAATTATACATATAATCTAGAATAAAAACAATCCAAACATAGTAATTATATATGAACACATATGATCATGATCTTTTTCTTCGATTACATATAAACTTCATTTTTACTAAGAAAAGAAAACGTTTTTTTTTTTCAAAAAATAAAAAGGACAATAGGAAAACTCATACAAAATACTCTAAAAAAATAATATATAAATACATCACCCTAATATCATAATAAAGTATTGATATTAAACACCAATATGACAAGCGATTAATGTTCTTTTTTATTTTTAAAGCTATTTAAAATAAGCAATATATTAAAATAAAGTTTTCTTTACAATATATAATTATAATGAAATTGAAAATATATTATATATTGGAGATAATATCGGAAGAAAGATTTTGGATTGCATTTAATGCAAGTCAGTGATTTGCAATTAAGTGAAAAATCATGATTTTTTACTTTTTATTTTAAGTTGTTTTTTGGTATTTTTATGTTATTTGACCACTTAAAAAAACAAACAAAACAACTTAATAATTATGATTCAGACCCATTAACTTTTAAGTGGAAAAAACAAACGACCCCTCAATCCTTCAACAGTTCTGTTTATTGATTATGATTGCATTTTGGGAAACAATATTCTTTTCTTTCATTAATATAGTTATAACCGTATTGTAATGATATATTGCTCAAATGGTGTGACAAGTTGATTTGTACCTACCACATCAAAAATTCATCATCTCATAATTAATTTGGTTTTCTACAAATCAATTTGCCATATTGTTTGGTCAATTTTGTTTTTCTTTTTGACAATGGTGTAATTTATATTATAGCATAATATATAGCAAATTACAGCTAAACTCCCTAGATTTGTCTTTTTTACAAGTGGACACAATTTTACCATAAATTGGTATTGATCTCTCTTCCCGTCAATCAAAATTAATCTGTTGACCGAGTTTGAGCGTTAAAAAGATCAAAATTTATTTTACAAAATATATAAAATTACCAAAATACCCACAATTTAAAAGAAAACAAATAAAATAATTATAAAAATCAAACGTCAAAAAGACAAGGTGTATATCTATTTAAAATAAAAAAACAAAATGAAGATCCACATTGGATATTTAGGGAAAGTGAGCCTCACACACTAGAGATGCTCATAGGGAAAATGGGGGAGGTTCCCCATTCTCGTCCCCATTTGGGGAGGTATGAGGTATCCCACCCCCACCCATTTTCCGTCTCTTCTATTTGACCACGTTTCTTCCGCTTCTCTCTCGTTAGACCATGTTAAATTTGAAATTTAAAAATAATCATATAAATACAAGTAAATATAAATACAACTATACAAGTCAAAGAAAATAATCTTAATAAAGAAAATAAAGAATCAAGAAAGAAGAAGTGGGTTAGTATTTAGTAAATAGTAAGTTAATATAAAAGAGTTGAATTATAAAATATTTTAATAACTTAAAAAAATTGTAAGAAATGGGGATGGGGTTGTCAGTTTATGGTAACCTCGAGAAGTTTTAGGGGCCGTTTGGTATGGGGTAATCAAAATAATGTGATTCTTGGGAAAGTGAAACCCATGAATATGATTCCTGGGAAAGTTGTATACATGTGTTTGGTTGTGTATAGGAATATTATTTCGGATTCCTGGGAATATCAAGTATCATTGTTTGGTTGTACATGGGAATTTGTTTTTTTTTTAAATTATTAAAAGCTAAAAAATTAAATAAAAAATTTCAAAGTGCATCTGGTTAAAAAAAAAACCCAGATCCATTTCATTGTAAATTAAAAAACACAGATCTGGGTTTCTTTATCTCATTGCCCATCTCATCTCTTTCTTCCCATCTCTCTCCATTTGTCTTTCCTTCTCATTAATCGAAGCTCGTCGCCGTTCTTGCCTCAAAGTCGTCGTTGTCGCCGCCTCCAGCCGGGTTCTTGAGCGTCGTCGTCGTCATCGTCATCATCGAAGCTCCTTCTTCTCCTCCTCGTCGCCGTCGTCGCCGCCTCCAGCCTGGTTCTTGAGCGTCGTCGTCGTCGTCATCGTCATCATCGAAGCTCCTCTTCCCCCTCTTCGTCGCCGTCGTCGCCCCCTCCAGCCGGGTTCTTGATCGTCGTCGTCGTCGTCGTCATCATCATCGCTCCTCCTCGTCGTCTTCATCATCGAGGCGGCGACGAACTGGGTTTGATGCCTTTTTTGAGTTGGTGATGGTGTTTGATGTTGTTAGGTATTGTTTAGATTATGAAATTTAGGTTTTGAAATCTGAAAATTTGGTGTTTGGGTAGTGAGAAAGTGTAAGAAAAAAAAAATTGGGGATTTTTTGTGTTGATTTCCAAAAGCATCGTGAAGAACAGAGAAGAAGAAAATAAAATAAAAATAATTTTTTTTATGAGGGTGGGTCCCATGGTGGGAATCAGATGGAGGGTAATCTGAAACCCACCTATTGAGATGGGAATCACATTCCCAGAAAATAAAAAACTCAAACCTTCTACCAAACATGAGAATGTTATAAGATTCTCATTCCCATATAAAGATGACGGTATACCAAACGTTCCCTTAGTGTAATTTGTTTAAAATTTATATGCATGTATTGACAAATGTCTGCGCAGACCAATTGGAAAAGTAGAATCGTGGACCAACTCCAATTGTAACTCCGACGATTCAATTAAAAACGCGTGCATGGTCAACTTTGCCAATTCTCATCCATATACAACCTACCACTAGCACTTTTTTGACCACAATCACATTTGATTCTTCGCTCTCTCTCTCTCTCTTCTTTCTAGCTGAAAGACAAAAACTTTCTTGATATCAAAACTCTAAACCCTAAAATTAAAACCTCCAAGAAGCAGCAAGAATTGAAAATGGTGGTTCTGCACTTACCAAGTTCCATCAAATTGGCAACGAATAATCCAATGGTTTCTTGCAGAGTCCACATGAGCAGCTTGTTCGCAGTTGCAACGTTCCCTACAGCAAATGCAACTTACCAAACGAAACAGAGTAGACCGATAGAAATAACCTCTCTCAGAACAAGGCCAAACAAGCTGGTTACAAATCCGGAAGTCAAAGATTACGATAACGGAGAGGAAGGATTTGGAAATGACGACGCGGAAACTATTATTCAGAGGCTGCAGACGGCGGTGGAAACGATTATAGATTCCGAGTTAAAGAAGTTTACGAGCAGAGTCGATACAGAGTTGTCGTTTGAAGATAGAAGAATGTTAATGGAGGAGATGAGTAGAGACATTGTTCGCAAGTTTTGGGAGAAGCCCATTAAATATCTCGCTTGTGGTGATGGAAATCTTGAGCAGAAATTGAAACATCTTAGTTTTTTAGTTCGTATGCTAGAACAATCTTGCCCAAGTGATCAAATTAGATCATCATGAAGGTCAATATCCATGCTTGCGCTGATTTTTATTTATTTATTTTTTTACTTTTAACACCCGATAAAGGTTTGTTTGTCGAGATTTGACGAGGTATGGTTAAGAATGTAACTCCCACTAATGGGGAGAGGCCAATATTCATGCTTCATGCCCCACTCTGAACTCTACTCTCATAAATTTTTTGTGTACAAAATAAATTTCTCTTCCAATTCTTGTAATTTTCATTTTGGAATGTCTGAAGTTGAGATTTAAGAGTAGTATTATTACATATATATTCACCGTTAGAGCTTGATGATGTTATAAGAAATTTTTGGACAGGAATTCAAAGAATCATTTTAGTAGCAAATACCAATATATATGTGTGTGTATATATATATATATATATATAGAGAGAGAGAGAGAGAGAGAGAGAGAGAGAGAGAGAGAGAGAATATAAAAGTTGTATTTTACAAAAAAAAATGTGGACAATCACAATCTTAGCCTCTTAGGTCATTAATTAAGGACAATTTTTTTTTTTTTTTTTTTTTTTTTGTAAAACCTCGAGTTTATTTGGACCCAAGGCCTGCTGAAACCCAGATTCGGTCTTATTGGGTACGACCCATCTTTGAAAGACACCGATTTTGGGGCTGGGCTTGACTGCAACTGCTGTGCTATTGTATATCCGGTCCGGTCCGGTATGAACAGTAATAGGTCTTAGCCTTTATCCAATCCAATATCCAATTGGGTTTCAAAATTTCAGGTCCTACCCTTTTTACACCTCAATTGTCACAAGTAACATTAAAAAAAGAGACATTAAAAAGAGAGACCCGTTGTCAGCTCAAATAAATCATTCACATTTCACAAGAATTCAATTTCTTTCTATTTTTGTATCAACATATTACAATCAAGTTCAAGACAGCACAAAAGAAGCACATCATGTGAAACTCTAGAAAATTTTCTAGTTGTGAACACGAAGCCCACTGGAAATTATCCACTACACTTTCTGCAACAGAATAACAAAATAATAATAACACGCGTAAACCACCCATTAGAGATGACCACGGTTCGGTTCCGGTCCGGTTCCGATCCAGTTCTCCCAGTTCTGTTCTATTTTTTTTAATAAAAACAACCCAGTTAGCACTCAGCAGTCACACACTTAGTCACTCACACGTGACCTAACTCACCCAACCCCATCCAAATCACCTTCATCTGATATGAGATTATAATTTCTAATCCAGACTCTCTCTCTCTCTCTCTCTCTCACCCAATCCCTAATCGATCATCATCACTCTTCTCTCTCACGTACCCTTCATCTGAACCAGACTCTTCTCTCTCGTTCTCATCGGCGACCGTCACCACTCGTGAATCGGCTATCATCACCACCACACCAACACCCAAACATTTTATTCTCCTTTCAAGTCTTAACCAGATTCAAATCGAAAAAAAAGATACAAATCGGTCATCATCACCATCTTCTTCTTTCTTCTTCATCTTTCTCAGCTTCTTAGGTTTGGGTTTGTGGTGGGGTGTGTGTGTGTTTGACTGGTGTGGTGGATTCGTGGATATGTGTGTGCGATTTTGAGTTTAGGTGATGGTTGATTGGTTGGATGGTGGTGGAGATCCACTCAGTTTTATTTCCGATTTAATTTTTTTTTTTAAAAAAAATTAGCGAGACCGCCGATTCTAGAACCGGGGTAGGAACCGTCGGTTTGGAACTGTCTGTTCCACTCGATTTTTGGAATTGGATAACTGAAACCGAAACTGAATTTTTGGTTACGGTCCGATTTATGGAGGGCCGGTTTCTGTTCGGTTCCATGATTGGAACCGAATCGCGGTCATGTTTACCACCCATGAGACATCATAGAAGCCTAAATTTTGCAACTAACAAAAAAGTGAGAAGATCATTCTTACCTGCATTGGAAGTTAAAGTTTAAATTTCGGTGGAAGTTTTTGTTATGTGTACAATTTGATCAAATTAGGAATGTGTTGGGGTTTATGCCCTAAAGATGTAATTTGTAAATGGATTTATGAAATAAATAAATAAAAAGAAAAGTTCAATTCATTCTTGTTGTGTTGTTTATTTTATAACTTGTGCATATATTAACATCATAGATTGCTGGATGTAATCTCGAACTGTGTATATGAGTGTCATATACGAATGGATACAGTAAGAGACGTGCAATCTAAAGAGTCCATAGATAGCAAATAAAGTTAGGTACTTTATTTGTGGTTAATCTATAGTTGCGGCCCATTCCGTAATGTACAGTGATTCTATCCTGAATCATTCATTTGAGATATGAGAATGGAGGCACCTTGTATGATGTGATCATATAGAACTGGGCCATGATCTATATGAATCTCTCACCAAGATCCGTTTACTGATGAGATTCATATATATCAACTAATGATAGCTATATGTGGGTGATCTTAATCCTGAGTATCTTATCGACTATTTCAGGTTAGATCGTAGTCTTTGATATACCATGGGTGAGGTCAGATGCAGTTCCTGATCAATATACTCCGTATGTTGGGATTGCGGTTTGGCTTGTGGCTGGGAATGTATGTACACAATAGTGGAATCCACTCCTTCTTGTGAGAAATAGATGGTCGTTCCCTTAAGGGTTGATTCGGGGCTTGGACAATATGAGCGCTCTCCTAATTCCGTGAGGAAATATGATTTATTGTCCATTAGAGAATCAACGGTACTTAAAGGATGTATGTAATTAGAGGGGTATAACGGACATTATGACCCAGCTCTAATTATGAACTACCATGGAGGATCACACCATATGTAATAGCTATATCGATGGATACCGAGTTGTATCGGTCTGTGTAAAAGCGTCTGCAGTTGAGAGAGTGCAGCTTCGGGTTTTTAGTGGAATAACACCGGAGTTAATAATCGAGGAATATTAATTAAATGGTTTAATTAATGATTTAGAATATTATTGGAGCTCAAAATACTGTGGGTCCATTAGGTCCCCTTGCTAACTCGATCAGTTTAGGTAATAAGGATTACAGTTAATTGATTGGATTATCCAATTAATTGTGTTACGAAAGTGACACGTATTTATTCAGGAATTAATTGAATAATGAAATTATTTAATTAATGAATAATGATGATTAAATAAATTAAATAATAAGATTATTTAATTATGTTATTAATCACTAAATGGAGGGTGTTAGTTGATATTTGATTTTAAATAGAATAAGATAATATAATTATTTTATTAAATAAATATTTGAAATTGAATTTAAAATGTTTAAATTCAAAAATAAATATTTAATTATCTTTTAAAATAATAGATATGAAATATCATTTTAAAATATTTAATTTTAAAATAAAAAAAATATCAATTAAAGAGTTTTAGTTATTATAATATATATATATATATATATAATATTTAGATAACAAAAACAAGAAGCATACAAAATCAAATATATTAGTGTTTGTATCCTCTACAAACATGTGTGTGCGTTAAATACAAGAGAAAGAAAAGAAAGTGCAAGGTGCTGTGCTTGAAACTTAATAATAAAAAAAAGGCAATTGTTGCACTATTGAAACAAACATGAGAAAAAAACGCATCTGTGACTCTGTGTGCGTGATTTTAAAAAAATAATATTATTTTTAATATACTTTTCTTTTGAAGAACAAGAATTGTTCTAGAAATTTTTTCTCTTGGAAGAAATTGTTTATTCTTCTTTTCTCTACATCTTTCGAAGTTTCTGAGTACGTGACGCGCCCACACGCAGTTACCAGTTCCGAGAATAGCTAGGAAGATCAGTGGTACAGACCAGAAGCATATCGTAAAGTGAAGGAGCCTCCAAATATTGATAAGGTTCTAAATTTTCTTTTAATATATTGATTACAATTTCCTGAGTTTACATATTGTATGTATTTGTTTCGGAAAAATAATTACGATCCTAAGTTCTCTGGTTCCAGATCGTTTATGATATGTATAAAAATTTTAAAACATATTTCCGCTGCGTTACCAGTGAACATGGTTCCAACAAAATGATACTGATTTACTTCGAGAAAAATCAAAATCTCCAGAATGTCAGAGTAAACTAACATTTAATTTTAGGAATAAACTCATATCATCTTATTTCATTATAGCAAGTCGTAATTTATATATTAAATTGAAAAGATAACAACCTAACTAGATATAAACTAACAATTGATTAGATTGAATAACTTCAATCCAATCTTATTCAGAATCACAATTATGTACTAATTTAAATTCAAAAGATAAAACTTTTTTATCTATTTTATTTTATTAAATGTGCACATAACATTCCTCCCCCCTTAAAACATCATTGTCATCAAGGATATTGATTGGATTTTTTATCATCCAACTCCTTTAGCCAATTTCTCAAAGCTCGTGTCCTTGTTTACTTCATCTTCTTCATTTGACTCATTTACTTCAAGGATCTTGCATTGGTGATTAGGTCCAAGTTTCTTATTGCAGTTGAAGCACAAACCTCTCTCCTTCCTCTTCTTCAATTCGTATGGACTCAATCTTATAATTGATAAAGAGTTGTTGTACATTGTTGGTTTTTTTGGAACGAGTCTCTTTGTGTCTGTTTGAATTGAACCACTTGGAGTTGGAAGTGTTGTTGACTTGCATGCTTGTACATCCATCGTTGTTGATTTGGACGGTTGAACATCGGCTGTTGATGCTTTGCAAACTTGAACGTAGTGTTTGATTGCAGAACCATCAACTTGTAGATCTCCCTATTTATGAACCCGAGTCTGAGACTCAAGAAGTTCCTCAAAGCGAGCATTCAAAGCCAAGAACATTTCTCTCATCTCTTTTCGGAGTGTTAACAAATTAATCTCCAAACGCTTTAGCCTTTGATCCATAATCAATGTTGATACCAACTGTTATTTACACAATTGGATCAAAATAGAAATGATTTTGGTTTACTTAAAGAGAAACCAAAATCTCCAGAATGTCAGAGTAAACTAACACTTAATTTTAGGAATAAACTATCTTATCATCTTATTTCATTATAGCAAGTCCTAATTTATATAGTAAATTGAAAAGATAACAACCTAACTAAATATAAACTAAAAAGATAACAACCTAACTAGATAGAAACTAACAATTGATTAGATTGAATAACTTCAATCCAAAAGATAAAACATTTTTATCTTTTAAAAAAAAATGTGCACATAACAGTTTTTCTTCCAAATACAGTCAATCAAAGAAATATAGGGCATGTTCTGTAACGTTTTCTATTTTCTCGTTTTCATTTGAAAATGAGATGATTTTTGTATTTTTTGGATCCAAAAAAGCGTCCTGTAGCAATTATTGAAAACGAAATTCCGAGAATGAAATCATAAAAATCGTGTTTGGTAGTATTACTTTAAAATAGAAAAACAGTGAAAATGTGTATGGTAGAATTGATTTTCAAAATCATTTTCAACTAATTGTTAGTTGTTACCATATAATCAAACATAAGGTTTAATCAATTTTTAATTCATAAATTGTAACCGTTTATGTGGTAAACTTTATTTATTTCTTTAATTTCAACGTTAGATTGTTTTTATTTTACCTATTTATATGTTTTATTCTTTTACCTTCCATATGCAGCTGTTTGCACAGCCTAAAATCGGACACCGTACATGACACCATTAATGGTTAAAGAAGAGTTAGTGATTGGTTCGACAAGTTTCTCAAGCATTGATTTTTTATGTACGATTATCTACTATTTTGCATGTATGATTTTGGATCACTCGGTTTCAATTGAGAAGTTATATAAATATATATAAATATATATATATATATAAAAATTTCAATTAACTACACCATGAAATTTATCGAATTGTAGAATCACCTGTAGCCAAAAGTAAATTTAGTAAAAGAATATAAGACCTTTAAACTACAAGAAAAATAAGGTTTTACAATGGAGAAAAACCAATGAAAATACACAAAGTGTGTCGGGGGGGTGAATAGGTTTTAGTTGATTTATTACCAACTTTTCGACTTAATCAATTTTAATAATCCTACTCCATATTAGCAATCAATCAATCCAATATAAATATGCGGAAAACAATAAAAACACAAGGATTGATTTACGTGAGAAACCCTCTAACTGGGCAAAACTCACGGGCTATCCTTCTAGCCACATACGGTCCTCAAATCCACTATTTGAACGAAAGTTTACAACCTAGGTTGACCTCAAGTCACACCTACTTGGTCACTAACCCTTTCACTCTACCTAACGGGCCTTTAATAGTAATTCTTGACCACAAGCTTGTGCACTAACCCACTTAGTCACAAAGCTTAACAATCAATGAAAAAGTTAAACAACCTATGTGAATATGTAAAAGATATTCAAACATGCAATTAATGCTAGGCAACAATAAATGCTTATCTAAGGATTTAAAGATGTCAATAAATGCAAATCCTAGATATCAATATCTAAATGCAAATGCATGAAGATTTAGCTAGAAGGGTAAAATCGTTCTAAATGCTAGCTATTAATGAACAAAGCTCTCAACCAACAAACATCAACTCAACCATGTTATAAATGCCAATAAACATAAAGATATGCAATAAAATCATATAAAAGAGCTAGCATTTAGGACGAATAGGTTTTAGTTGATTTATTACCAACTTTTCGACTTAATCAATTTTAATAATCCTACTCCATATTAGCAATCAATCAATCCAATATAAATATGCGGAAAACAATAAAAACACAAGGATTGATTTACGTGAGAAACCCTCCAACTGGGCAAAACTCACGGGCTATCCTTCTAGCCACATACGGTCCTCAAATCCACTATTTGAACGAAAGTTTACAACCTAGGTTGACCTCAAGTCACACCTACTTGGTCACTAACCCTTTCACTCTACCTAACGGGCCTTTAATAGTAATTCTTGACCACAAGCTTGTGCACTAACCCACTTAGTCACAAAGCTTAACAATCAATGAAAAGGTTAAACAACCTATGTGAATATGTAAAAGATATTCAAACATGCAATTAATGCTAGGCAACAATAAATGCTTATCTAAGGATTTAAAGATGTCAATAAATGCAAATCCTAGATATCAATATCTAAATGCAAATGCATGAAGATTTAGCTAGAAGGGTAAAATCGTCCTAAATGCTAGCTATTAATGAACAAAGCTCTCAACCAACAAACATCAACTCAACCATGTTATAAATGCCAATAAACATAAAGATATGCAATAAAATCATATAAAAGAGCTAACCCTAGGCAAACAAGAACATAAATAAATACAAATAGATTTAGGGCATGTTCAAGTTACCTAGTCAATGAAAGAAATAAGAATCCATGATGAGATGATGCTTGAAGATGTTAGATGCACATGGATTTGTGTTTGGTTGAGTAAAGATGAGTTCTTGGGAGTTTCTCTCTCTAAGGGAAGCTTGGCCTATCAAAAATGGCTTCTTGAACTCATCAAAACGAGCAAGGAAGAAGATAGAGTATATATAAGGGAGCCCTAGTTGAAACAGCGTCGTTTTGAACTTAGGGCACAAAATCCCGTCAATACCGCTAGATGGACCGTGTCGCAGGCAAGTGTCCAGACCTCGGTACACACAGCAGTGCACCGTCTGGACAACAACAGCGGTGCAGGGCGCTGTGCATGCAGGTGCACAGGCCGCGGTATGGGCAACAAAGGCCTACTGGACAACACCGCGACTTGGGTCGCTTTGCGTGCAAGTGTACAGGAAGCGGTACAGGAAGCATGACCATGCTGAGATATACCGCTCTGTATGCCGCGGTGCAAGCATGTCTTGCCAAGCGGTCTAGGCCGCGCAAAGAGAAGAAATTCTCTTTTCTGGGCAAACTCAACACACTAAGTGATGTGCAAAATGTGCAAGTGTGGAGTGTGAAAAGAGGCATACAATACATCATTCAATAACATGAAGATAAGAACAATAATGCATGCAAGTGAGTGTGTGCAACTAGATCTCTTCAAAGAAAGTTAAACTAGTGAGATACCTTTGAAGTGCTCTTTGAGAGAGATGATGTCCTTGAAGCTTGATCACACTCAAGAGGCCTAAATTACCCTTACAAAGAATAATCCCCAATGTGGTTTGTCAACGAAATAAGCCAATCAAAATATGAGGAACTTACAACCAACATAATAGATAAATCATGACATTTAAAAAAGGTCATTAATCTCAGCGTCAAGAACAGTTTCTTAAAGGTTTTAAAAAGTCATAAATTTATAACGGTATTTCGTATCATAAATTCTTGACTGTTTTTACCCGTCGTAAAAATATGACGGTTAAATCCTTGGATATTAATTTTCACTATTATTTTTATTAAATCCTTGGATATTAATTTTCTAAAATTCAATAAATCATTAAAAATATAAATGATATCCTTAAATTTTATTGAACAAAAATCTCATACACAATGAACAATTATATATATATAAAATACATTATGTAGAAGAATTATAAGCAAAAATTTCTAGAAAAAGGTAGTAATACTCAAAATCAATCCAAAATTTTATTCAACAAAATTTATCTCATATACAACAAATAACTATGAAAAAGAAAAAAACAACATAGATACAAATTACAATTGCAAAACTCATCTAATCTTACTTCGATTTCAATAAATGATTCTAGAGAATGTTACAATCTTCATGTTGACTACCCGCACCGGCTAAGAAAAAAGAGCATAGCTTTGAAAACCTCCAAGATTGAAAAAGAGGAGGATGACTCGGATGAGGAGATGCCCCTGATGGTGAAGAGGTTCAAGAGAAGTTCATTAAGTTTGAAAAGAAGGGTTTTGGATCTAAAGGGAAAGAGATAAAGAAGAAGACTTCCTTCAAGAAGGTTGAGCCAAACCAAGAGAAGACCACAAGAAAAGGAATTCAATGATTTGAATGTGGAGATTCGGGCATATCTCCACGGATTGTGGCAACTTGAAGAACAAGAAGAAAGGAAAAGCAATGGCTGCCTTTTGGAGTGATAGTGATAATCTAGAAGAGGAAGAAGGATCCTCGGATGATGGATATCATATGGCAAATTTCATTGCCTTCACATATTCTCTCAATAGCAAAGAAGCTAGTCGTAATGAATGGGAGGAGAAGTAAATTGAAGATGACTCAAGTGATGAGAGCTCCTCATTCCACTCCATCAATGAGACTGAGGAAGGTATGGATCTTGAAGGGTTCATCGAGCATTTTCAAAGTTCTTGGTTGAAAAAGAAAAAGGAGATTCTAAGGCTAAAAGAAGAGAATCTCAAGATATTAACCAAAGTATCTCATTTGAATGGTGAAGTGAATATAGCAAATATGAATGAGGAAATGATGGAAAGGAACTTGAAAAAGCCTTAGAGGTGATTGCTAAGATGACTTCAAATATGTAGAAACTTGACCATATATTGGGAGTTGGAAAGAAGCCATGTGACAAGAGAGGCCTTGGATATGTAGATGACAATGAGACCTCTTATTTGAGCAAGACGGTGTTTGTCAAGAGCATGGACACTGAAGAACCTACACCTCCACAACATCATAGAAAAAAGATTGATCTAGGAGAATGCACAAAAAGTGCCCAAGTCAAGATGGCACCAAGAAGTGAAGCTCAAGTCCAACCAATGAGGGCTTCATAAGCAAGCTGGCAATTCGTGCAACCTCAATCAAGCAAGCAACCTAATCCGGCCCAATAACAAAGAATGAGAAAATTAGTTCAACACCCAAGACAATCTCAGCGGCATGGAAAAGCTCTAATGTATTCATAAGGGCATGATATGACTTCTTACGTTACTCCTACATGTCATTTTTGTGGCGTTGATGGTCACATTAGGCTAAATTGCTTCTAAGTACATTAAAATGTGTAGAATTGAAAGCATGATTGAAAGAAATAGAGCTAGAGCCAATATGCAGGCTCAAATTGCCTTGAAGGCTAATGCTTCTAACATTTGGTATTTGGATAGTGGGTGCTCTAGGCACATGTTGGGGAACAAGATTTCTTTGAATCTTTTGTCATGGAGGATGGTGGATTTGTCACTTTAGGTGATATGTCTAGAAAGAAAGTCTCAGGGAAAGAAATCATTTCTATTCCTGGTTTACCTTCATTATCAAATGCTTTGTTTGTTGATGGCTTACAAGCCAATCTTATAAGCATTTCTTATCTTAATGAAGATGGGCTCTCCATTTTATTTAATAAGGATGATTGCTCTATTTTGAAGTCAAATGGACAAACCTTGTTGAAAGGAAAGAGATCTAGCGACAATTGCTACTGTCTTGAAGCTAGTGTCATCTCTTGCAAATTGTCCAAGCGTGAGCAAGTTGAGTTGTGGCATCAAAGGCTTGACCACATGAACTATCAAGATTTGAGGATCTTAGATAAGTTTAAAGTTATGCGTGGCCTTCCCGAGTTTGGGAAGAAAGTTGATGGAGTTTGTGGACATTGTCAACAAGGAAAACAAACCAAACACATGCATAAAAGGGCAAGTATCTCACCACCAATGAGCCATTAAAGCTTCTTCACATAGACCTTATGGGATATATGCAAATCGAAAGTCTCTGTGGTAAGAGATACATTTTTGTTTGTGTTGATGATTTCTCTAGGTTCACATGGACTTATTTTCTTAGAGAAAAATTTGAAACCTTTGAAAAATTTAAAATGATTTGCACTAAAATTCAAAATGAAAAGGACTCTTACATTAAAAGCATTAAAAGGATTATGAGTGATCATGTACAAGAATTTGAAAATTCTTGCTTTGAAAGCTATTGCAATAGCCTAGGCATTTCCCATGAGTTCTCGGCTTAGCACACCTCAACAAAATGGTGTTGTTGAGAGGAAGAATATGGTCCTTCAAGAGATGACTCGTGTGATGTTGCATAGCAACAAGTCCCTAGAAACCTTTGGGCCGAAGCCGTCAATACGACATGCTACATAGGAAATAGAGTTTTTCTAAAGCCTGATACTAGGCAAACTTCCATGAATTGTGGAAGGGTAGAAAGTCAAACTTTAGCTACTTCCACTTATTTGGAAGCAAATGATACGTTCTCAATGATCGTGATCAATTTGGCAAATTTGATGCTAAGAGTGATGATGAAATTTTTATTTGCTATGCCCTTAATAATAAGGCCTATAAAGTGTTTAATTTGAAAACTCATAGTGTCATGGAATCATCAAATTTTGTCATAGATGATTGTAGGCCTAAGACTTTTGACCATGATGAGGATCTTGATGTTGTTCAGGATTCTTCTTTAGAGAAAAGTGGTGAAACTTCAAATAATGTGAAGTCAAGCCTTGATGAAGATGTCATTCAACCTCTTGATAGAGATCCATCTTTGGACTCTAAAGAACCCGTTCATTAGGTTAGACATCTCCATAACGAAGATGATATTGTTGAAAATGTCAATGAGGGTGTTAGGACTAGGCGTCAAATAGCTAATCAAATTAGCTATACTTATTACACCTCTCAAATTGAACCCAAAAAGGTTGATAATGCCTTGAATGATGAGTTTTGGGTTCTTACCATGCAAGAAGAGTTAAATCAATTTGAAAGAAATAAGGTGGACTCTAGTTCCTAGACCTAAGAGTACCAATGTCATAGGCACCAAATGGGTGTTTAGGAACAAGTCAGGATGAAGATGACAACATCATACGAAACAAGACTAGACTTGTAGCACAATGATACTCTCAAATTAAGGGTATTGACTTTGAGGAGACCTTTACTCCCATTGCCCATCTTGAGTTTATAAAGCTTTTTTTGTCCATTTCTTTTGTGTATAAGCTCAAATTACACCAAATGGATGTTAATAGTGCCTTCATCAATGGCTCCTTGCATGAGAAAGTGTTTGTTGAGCAACCCAAAGGGTTTGTGGATCCACACCACCCTAATCATGTCTATCGCCTCAAGAAGGCGTTATATGGGTTGAAACAAGCACCTAGGGCTTAGTATGAGCGCATCACTCAATTTCTTGTTAACAATGACTACAGTAGGAGTAGTGTTGACAAAACTTTATTCATCAAGAGAAACAATGATGAGCTATTTATATCTCAAATCTATGTTGATGATATTATGTTTGGCTCTATCAACAAATCCAAAGTCTAACAATTTGTTGATGTCATGTTTCATGAATTTGAGATGAGTTTGGTTGGTGACCTTAATTACTTCCTAGGTTTGCAAATTAAGCAATTGCATAATGAGATTTTTATATCTAAGCTAAGTATGTAAAGAACCTAATGAAGAAGTATAGCCTTGAGAATGCCAAACATTGTGACACACCCATGAGCACTACATTGAAGCTAAGCAAGGATGCTAGTGGCAAGGATGCTAGTGGCAAGGGTGTGGATCAAATTTTATATCATGGCATGATCGGTAGCTTGCTTTACTTGACAGCAAGTAGGCCCGATATAGCTTTTAGTGTGGGTGTGTGTGCTAGGTACCAAGCGGATCCTAATGAGTCCCATCTTTCCTATGTGAAAAGAATCATTCGATAGAATGAGACATCCAATTATGGGATATGGTACTCTTTTGACATTAATGCTAGCTTGGTAGGCTTTAGTGATGTAGATTAGGCATGGAATTGTGATGACCAGAAGAGTACATCAGACGGTTGCTTTTTTCTAGGGAACAACCTTGTCTCTTGGTTTGTAAGAAGCAAAACTTCATCTCTCTATCCACAGCTGAAGCGGAATATATAGCCGCCGGGAGTGCTTGCTCGCACCTCTTATTGATGAAATAAATGCTTGTGGATTATGGCTTTGATCAAGGTACTCTTACGCTTTACTGTGATAACTTGAGTGCCATTAATATTTTTAAGAATCCTGTTCAGCACTCTAGGACTAAGCACATATACATTAGACATCACTTTATTAGGGAACTAGTTCAGAACAAATGTATTATACTTGAGCATGTTGGCACAAATTATCAACTAGCTGACTTATACATAAAACTCTTAGATTCAACTAGGTTCAAGGCACTTAGTAATTCTATTGGGATTTGCCATATGCCTTGATGTGATGTGGTAATTGACCCCATGTGGGGAGCTCAAGCAAATGGAGCGACTTTGCATTCTTGTCACTTGCAAAAATTTGATCAGCTTTATGCAACTTCATTAATTGTCACTTGCAAAAATTTGATCCATTTTATGCTTTTTCATTAATTGCTTGAGAATCTTGGTTGCACATGTATGCTTATATGGTATTTTTATTCAATAAGTGTGTCACTTTGCTTTGTTTGTAATCCATGTCACTTTAATGTTCAACAATGCATTTTTAGACTAGGAGAATTGATTTGGAAGTACACTTGAATGACCTATAATTTATCTCAATGACCTGTGAACTTGATTTTTATGACATGCTTAAATGATATGCATGAAATGTTCTTGATTGCACTAACTTGAATGCAAATGTGTGAAAGCAAATTTGAAGACTAAAATCAATAAGGATCTTGTATCTATTCAACCAATAAGGATTTTATATCCAAATTAGTATTTTCTCTCTTCTTAATGATTTGAACAAGACAACAACCAATAAAGATTTTATATTCATTCAATCAATAACGATTCTACATCCATGTCTTGTTTGATCTTTAAGGATTGATATAGTTGCCTATATGTTACAAAACTTTTTGAAAATCTATTTCTTATTTGCTTATGACAAAATGGTACAACTTGATTTGAATTCTTTTGGAAACTCTTTTGATGTTTGCTTTGCCAAATACCACTGCTTGAACTTTGATGTTATATGTCTTGCATCCTGTTGATGGTGATTTTTGGATTACGTGAAATAAACCACGTGTCACACAAAATATGGTGAATTAAATATCGAGCAACAAGTGCAAAAGGAATAAACTGGTCAATCAAACAAGATTTTACGTGGTAAAACCCTAAAGTGGGAAAACGTCCACGGTTGCCGGCAACGGCTGAGAAAGAAATCCACTATCAAGAATGAATATTACACATTCAATCTTCCTTTCTCTCCCTAATTTTTCACAGTTTTCTTGTAACCCATGTTGGGGCGTTTTTAGGACCTATTTATACATGCAGAGATCCCCAATTCTTGGAGTACAAGTAAGAGAAAGGTAATAGTAAATCAATAAAACTCTAACTTGTATAAGTCGTACTGATCTTCTTTCTTATTTTGTTTCGACGCGTTCAAGTCATATCAGGTCTCTTTCTGTATTCTGACAGCTATAATGAAATTTGTTTCCTTATCAAAGTATGCTTCTTGAAGTCTTATTTGAGGAGGATTCTTCTTTACGTACTTGAGTCGTAATAACGCTATCAACATGCCAAGCATCTGAACGTATATTAGATATTGTCCACATGTCACTTAGCCGACCGTCTTCCAAACCTCGATCAGGTCTTTTTCACCCCCGACCAAGGATCTTCACCCGATCAAGTAGCTATTACTGATCATTCAGGTTTTCCCCGATCATCTTCCTACTAGTCCGATCAATCTGATTACCTTGGTCGGGTCTTTTCAACCCGACCATCTAAGTAACTTTGATCAGTATTGTGGGGTTATTTTCTGATCACTTTAGGTTGGTTAAATTTAGTTGAAATTTGTTGACACATCACTTATTGTCCCCCTGTAATACGAAGTTTATGCTGACGTGCCATCTTTTCAAATTACACCAATAACAATACCCCTTTAAACATTCAAACCGAGCATTTTACTTAATAATAGTTCGCTCGGTTAGATATGTTTAACTCGAGAGCCTTTTGTCGTGTAGCTCATAAATGCTTATTAATGCTGGACAACTGGTTTTCAATTTCAGCCACAAACGATTGATTTTCCTGGATGACTAGACACAACTGAAGCAACTGATGGTGGCATTTTAAATTTCAAACGTCGCATGATCTTCAGGATTCGCACACCAACCACCACTTTCGCATGACGTCATCTTCGTCTATAAATACTTTCAAAATCCTTCTTTTTCCTTTTCACTCATTTTTTCCTTTCAAATTACGAACTCTTCATCTTCTAGGTTTTCCTTCTGCTTCAAAGATTCTTTCAGAGTCCTTCGTTCTCCACCATATCTTCATCTTGCTCACTTCAATCATTAGGTATGGATTTTGCTACCCGCCATCGTTATGTTGAATTATTGATACACTATATTGAAATAGGCAATAAAGAAAACATTGTTAGGGTTGAATCCATTTTAGGGGGATTTTTCCAAGATTTTTTTCGTCCCCCTCAACTTACAGTCCTTAATATCGATTATTCAATGGCTTTCCCTGAATTCCGAGCTTCTTCTTTTAAATCATACATTGCTAATCCCACTGTTTCTTCTCCGAATACATACCCAGATATGTCGAAGATAACCGGATCCGGTCGGGGAAGCAGACCAAGCTCTAAGGATTCTTCTGCAATCGACTTGAAGATCTCTTTCCAACTACTAAAAATTAGGGACGTTCCCAGGAAGTGACATGCTTTTCTTCTGAAGTTCTCGGTAGAGCATCCCAGCACTTTTGACTCGGAGGTAAATATGGTAGACGAGCCAGAATTAGTGAAGTACAGTGAAAGGTTTGACCTCCCCCGATCGGTCGAACTATTCTTTAGTGGCCCACGTGCAATCTGGAACCCCTTTCGAGGTGCAGTGGACATCTATGGGCTATTTGTTCTTCTTCGACCATCGCATATCCTCCCACATCATCCACCAAATTAGAATAGGTGATTGGGCACCTCTGTCTTAGATTGAGTGATAGTTGGCTGTGCTGCAAACTGTTGACAAATGCAGCCACAACCGCATCATCATTAGGGTCCTGCACTTCCGAGACTTCTTGTGAAAAACGAGCAAGGTAGTCTTTTAACTTTTCGTCTTTCCTTTGCTTCAGGGTTGAGAGGACGGATATCGACTTCCTGCGCTGGATGTTTCCCGTGAACTATCTAGTAAAGGCCTGTATCAATTCCTTGAAATTCCCAATCGATTCGCTTGCGAGGCCACCAAACCGTCTAGACCTCTGATCTCCTAATGTCTAAGGGAACATCTTGCATAAGAGTGCGTCATCGTAATCGTACTACACCATTGCCCTATGATATATTCTAACATGCTCATGTGTGTTGGTGTTGGCCTTGAACTGCTCCACATGTGGCATTCTGAATTTTTCTGAGAAACGGGCCTGTCTTATGGGTGCAGTAAACGAACTTCCAGAATTACCGACCAACAGTTTCCCACGACCTTGTCTCCGTTCCAGTGCCTCTATCCTTCTTAACAGAACTTCTTGTTCTCTTTCTGGCTCACCCCGTTCATCCAACTTTTGACGGATGATGAGACCATAAGGGTTTCTTGAAGCTCGCCCTGTAATTTGGGTGTCACGAACATTATATTTAGAAGTATGAGTGGTTTCTTTATGTCTTCTTAGGGGCTCCTATTTGCTTGTTGAGGGTGATCGAGACCTCCTTCTATGTTCGCCATACTTATCGCCTCGATCATAACTTGCTTCCTGTCCATAATCTCTTGCAACATCGTCATGCGGACTGCGCTGCCTTCTTCTCTGGCTGGCTTGGTCCCCATTCCTCCTGTAATCCTGGTAATCTTGATGATCGTCGCTCTTTTGGGACAGCTCCCTCTTTTCATGGTGATTCACCCTATCTTTACCAGTTTTATGCGGAGCGTCAGAAGTTGGTACTACTATCTCAGATTGTATCATGGGATCACGTGCCACTACTGGTGTGGATAACTGGAATGGTGAAGTCAAGTTTGCGGTGGTAGTTATATTAATTCCTTGTCTAGCAGCGTCTTCAATGACTCTCCGCAAAGATTCTTGGATCTACCGGAAGGCATCTGGGGAGATACTTGGAAGGGCATCTATGAAGGTAGTTACTTTTTGTCTAGTGGAAGGTTGAGTTCTATAGCGCGGGTCCCCGTCGATGTTGATTATACTAGCATCGTTGGTCTCACATGGAGTACCTGTTTCACGTGGGGATCGGCTTCCATCCCTATTATCTACCATGTTACTGATTCACAAGTTCCTCGAAGGTTCACACCCTCCTTTTAGCGCCAATTGTTGACACTGATTTTTGGATTACGTGGAATAAACCACGCGTCACACAAAATATGGTGAATTAAATATCGAGCAACAAGTTAAAGGAATAAAAGGTCAATCAAACAAGATTTTACTTGGTATAACCCAAAAGTGGGGAAACGTCCACGGTTGCCGGTGACGGTGAGAAAGAAATCCACTATCAAGAATGAATATTACACACTCAACCTTCCTTCCTCTTTCTAATCTTTCATAGTTTTCTTGTAACCCTTGTTAGGGCATTTTTAGGACCTATTTATACATGCGTAGATCCCCAATTCTTATAGTAAAAGTAAGAGATATCCCAGAGCATTTCGATACCAGTGTCCGTGACTTCACCAGCACTATCTCCACAGGCCCTGATAGCTTCCGATTCTCCACTCGATTCCCAGTCTACATCAACCAGAGCACTAGGGTCGTTTGTGAAACCCATCCCGATTGCGACATTCTTATTTGACCGGCTGCGTTGTAGAAGAGGGACATCGTCCCCACTGTCATCATCGACGCGAGTCCTTTTTCTATGGGCGAGGTTCCCGTTGGTGGACACGTCGCCAGTGAAGAATTGTTCGATACTGTCATTATCTGGAGAAGACATTATATCAGAACCAAAGCAAGAACTTTTTTGAAATAGAAGGAATCAGGGATAAGGGATGAAGAGAAAGAAGACTAGGGTTATGAGTATGCCGTGGGAGAGCGAAGCTTAAATATAAGAAGAGGCAGCTACTTGTAACAGGCAAATGAGGTAATCAAAGTCGTGGGATAATCGATGACTTGGGGAAAACGGTTTCGAGAAACGCACCCCTTCGGGATATTTCCTTTTTTTAAATTCGGCCTACCCCAACCGACCACGTGGAAGACCCATTTAAGTCAGCGTGCAAGAGGAAGATTTCATTCTATGAGACGTTCACATAAAATTCTCCATGTGTACTAAATCCTGACTCCAACCCTAAACCAGGCAACAGTGTTCAAGTCAGGGGGGACTTCTGTTAACAGGGTTTTTTGACAAGGGTCCAAATGAGAATTTTCCAGCGAGCAACGACCTGGTAGGAACCAATTCGGCTCCCAGGTACCTAGCGGGACCAATACCACGACCTCGAAGGAGTCACTACCTATCAAGCCAGGACTCCGGCTACCTATCCACCTAGACAAGGCGCCAGAGGTATGATCCAGGAAGGACAGGTACCACGCTGTATATCTACGCTGACACTTAATGGGGTGGGTATCACGATATTGCATTCCCGGTACCTCGCAGGTATCCGGTACTTCCTACCTGGTATCCCGGTACCTCGACGTGCACCTAATATCCTAGAGCATTTCAACACCATCCCAGAATCCAATCAGGACATACATCTAGACATGACGTCGGTTCCGGTTCCGGTTCGGTTTCGGTTCGGAACCGGCGGTTCCGGTTCCGGGGGAACTAGAACCGGAACCGGAACCTCCTTTAGGAAGGTTCCGATTTCGGTTCCCGTTCCACGGTTTCGGTCCGGTTCCACGGTTTCGGTCCGGTTCCGGCGGTTCCTACGGTTCGGAACCGGTTTCTTTTATTCTTTAAAAACAAGTTAAACAACCCAAAATCACTAACAATCCACCACAAACCAGTGAACCACCACAAATCCATCGGTTAAAACAACCCAAAATCACATAAAATCCACCACAAATCCATCAATTCAAACACACACACACACACAAAAAACCACAATAAACCCAAAATCCAAAATCCAAAATCACACAAATTCGCACAAATCAAAAGTCCCAAAATCACACATACACACACCAGTGACCAGACACTAGTACGATCGGAGAGAGAGAGAGAGAGAGAGAAATAAGAGATCGGAGAGAGAGAGAGACGATGAAGAGGAGATCGGCGACGGATGAAGAATGAATCGGTGCACCGGCGAAGGGATCGACGGCCGTCGGACTGTCAGAGACGATGAGAAAAGAAAAAAAGAAAGAAGAGATCTGAGAGAGAAAGAAAGAAAGAGAGATTGAGAGTTTGGGAGTCTGAGAGAGTGAGGGAGAGGGAGAGAGAAAGAGGCTGGATGACAGAAGAAGTGGAGGGTGTGCGTGTGGCCCGTGTGGGTTTTTAAAAAAAAATTAAAAAAAATATATATATGTTGGAACCGCCGGTTCGAACCGGAACCGGAACCGCCGGTTCCGATCCGGTCCGAAACCGGGCCAGTTCTGGTTCCGGTTCCGGTTCGAACCAGGCGGTTCCTTAAAATTTAGAACCGGAACCGGAACCGGAACCTAAAAATCCGGTTCCGGTTTTTTTCAGACGGTTCCGGTTCGGTTCTCCGGTTCGAACCGAACCGGCGTCATGTCTACATACATCCCATCTATCCAGCAGGACAAATATCACTACAAGGTTCGCCAGTATGATTAAAGCAAGCACCATGACAACAAAGTAGTGCCAATATTCTCCTCCAAACAATGCAAGCAGAAAGAGTTGACTCCACCACCCTTTAAAGCGTCATAAATGAGACCTAACAGTAAACTAAATGAGAATTTAAATACGACAAAGATTAACGGGATCAAATCCCGCTCCTTCAGCCCATTCAACTTTTTGCAACGTCTAAAATAAGACTCCAAATAATCCTCATAAATTTGACTAGATTTTGGGGAATATTGTAGACCTATATATACGGCCTTGAAAGACAAAGAAAGGGGATCCCAGACTATATTTTTTTCACCAAAGAAAAGAGATTTCTATACCCAGAATAACTCCATAAGAGCCTTTTGAAGCCAGTGAGAGTATATAGATGATCACTGGGTAGTTAATAGCCACTTATCGACATAAACGGAATTCTCCATCTCCATTTCGTGTTAGAAAGAGTGAAGAGAGAGGGTTGTAACCTTTGCACGAGTATTATTCAATAAAACAATATTTGTTCATATCCTCTTGGTTCCTTCATATTTAACCATATTAATCTCCAGCATAAAGAGGAACCTCGGTACCGAAGGTACCTACCCCTGCTATGATCTCCGGGGTAGCGGGTCGAAGGTGTTAATCAGAATTTCACTCCCCGAGTGGATTTTTCCGGTAACACTTTTTGGCGCCTTCTGTGGGAAACACCACACCCTCGAAAGAAAACATGTTAGCCTTGTTTTCTTATACTATTACCAATATGAAAATCCGATCTTCTCCAGATCATCCCGATCCGTCGGGGCACCAATCAAACGCTTCAACCCGGAAGGGTCAGAAGCAGAAGAAAATGGGGAAGAGTCGTAACCTCGATCCAATGCCATCAGCTACCGCGCGGGCTACCTTCTAGCTACCTACCAACCCGGCAGTTAACCCAGCTAGTCTGGACCAACAAGTCGTGTCCTTCATAGAAAGCATCCGCATCCGCCTCCGAATGGTCGCGGAAGGTGGAGCCAGTTAGCATGCGGTACAAGATACCGGTGGAGAGGCAAGTTGCTTAGGTACCAGGATACCCTTCTTCGACAGATTGGGACCACCACCTCCAATACCGTTCCACGACAAGCTAGGGCCCGTGCCCCGTATACCGTCAGTCCGTGATAGACTCGTGCACATGCCCCCGACTCCTAGACAACCTGAAGGATATCAACCTCGACAGGTTAGATCCGCTATCGACCTCCCCCCCTAGGGAGCGCTATTACCTGGTTCAACCAGAAGCTGCTTCTAGACGACGTTAACCAGAAGCGGCCAGGAGGCAATCTCGGTCAGCGGCATAAGGCACTATTAGAAGCACCCTAGAAAACCTTCCCTAGGGAGAGAATCATGATGAAACTTCAGTAGCATCAGAGAGGTTTGATGATAAAGATTCTGAAGTAGAATCTGGAAATGATGGCAACAAGCGTCTCATGGACTAGGTTGCCAGAATGGCGAAAGAGATCAAAGAGTTAAAGGAGGGCAAGCACCGGGAAAACTGGAAAGACTCATTGGGAGAGATGAATGCTCCCTTCTCTAAGAGGATCAGAGAGGTAGAATTACCTCCCAAGTTCGAGATGCCAACCGACAAATATTCAGGGACTGTAGATCCCCTGAGCCACCTAGAAAGTTTTGTTCATCAGATGGAGGTCCAAAATGCTACCAGGGCCGCCATGTGCAGGATGTTCCCTACCACGCTAACCGACTATGCCAAGATATGGTTCAGGAAGCTACCAGCAGGGAGCGTCGACTCATTCACCATGTTGACTACCGACTTCTGCGCTCAGTTCCAGGGTATCAAATCTCGCCCCAAGGATCCCATCCATCTTTAATACGTGATCCAGGAGCGGGGTGAATCACTCAGAGCCTATGTGGAGAGGTTCTATAAAGAATTAATTCAGATGAGGGTCTTCACGGAGAAAGAGACCTTAGCCAATTTCAGAAGAAATTTATGGCCAGGTAGATTATTCGGGTCTTTCACCTAAGCATCCGCTAGAGACATACTAGGAGGCTTACGACTGAGCCCTATAACAGATAGAGATAGACGAGCAGCTCAGAGTCAAGATGGAGCATGACGATATGAGATCTGTCAAGTGCCAAAAGAAGGAGGCGCCTAAGCCCGCACCAGTTCAGAAGAATCATAACAAACCTCCCAACAAGTCTACGTACCGGTCGTCACCTTACCAGCCTCCACGGAACCGGTACCCAGTTAGGAGAACTCCTCTTAGAGCTATGCCTCCTCCTAGAGCTATGCCTCTTCCCAGAGAAGTAGCACGGATAGATAGGGAAGAAATGGGGTACACTCATTATATCCCCCTGAACGCATCCCGCGAAACTATCTAACTCGCCATTCGCGATAAGGGACTACTCAGGAAGCCCGACCCTATAAAGGCACCAGCCGATCAGTGGAATCATTATAAGTATTACGATTTCCACGAGGATATGGGTCACAATACCTCAGAATGCTACAGTTTGCGTAACCAGATTAAGGCACTGGTAAGAGAAGGATGCCTGGTAGAATTCCTCCAACAGGTGCGCGATAACATTCGCAATGGGAAGGAGGTGCAAGCAGACATTAGAGCAACAGAGGAGGGAAGGAAAGAAAAAGAAAAGGATCTGAATGAGCAAATCCACATAGTCAAAACCATCAGTGGGGGTCCCACCCTGCCGGGAACCTCCAACAATTCCATAAAGAACCACGCCAGGAAAGTGCCTAGGATAGATACGGGCCAAGATGTCTTTAAGGTCACCAGAGAATCGCCCAGATCTCCTCCTTCAGCACAGATTATTTTTACTGAGGAGGATGTGTACAACACTATGCAACCCCATGATGACCCATGGTCATCACTATGCAAGTAGCTAACAATTTGGTCCATCGCGTCCTAATTGACACCGATAACAGTGTCGACATTCTCTTCAAGGGTGCTTTGGAGCAATTCAACTTAAAGAATCATTGCTACAATAGCTGCACTACCCCACTGTATGGGTTCACTGGGAACTCAATAGTCCCCACCGGGTCCATGATCCTACCAGTGATAGTAGGGATAGCGCCGCTCCAGCAGAATCTCATGACAGATTTCGTTGTGGTAAACACCCCATCTGCCTATAACGCCATCCTTGGGAGACCTTACTTATCTGCTCTCAAGGGTGTCCTGTCAATCTACCACAATGTCCTGAAATTCCTGGTGGGAGACAAGCTAGGCGAGGTACGGGGAGACCAGTAGGCAGCACGTAAGTGACACACAGTGTCTGCCAACCCCGCAGCGCTTGCCAAGCAGTGTGCACAGGTAACTATCGTGCAAGATCAGACCTTACCAGAGGAGGATCTTGAAGATGAGATGGGTGTAGTGGAACCCAAGGTAGGGGTTCCAGTGAAAGAAGATAGGAAAAGAGAAGAAAGAGGACGAGCCAGTTGCCATCCTGTAAATGATATGGAAGAAATATCTATCAGGAAGGTTGACCCTTCTAAGGTTGTCAGGATAGGTTCTAAGCTAGAGACGGGAATGATGGAGGGTCTAGTGAAGCTCTTACAAGAATACAGAGACATCTTCACCTGTAGTCACGAAGAGATGCCGGGGATACCGGTTACCTTGGTAGCTCATAGATTGGTTGTAGATCCTACCTTCAAACCGGTTAAACAGAAGATGAGGCATTTCAACCCAGAAAGGAATGCCGCAGTATAAGAAGAGGTAACAAGCTATTAAAGGCAAAGTTCATCAAGGAGTCCCGGTACCCCGAATGAATTGCCAATGTAGTCATGGTGACCAAAGCAAACGGGAAATGGCGCATGTGCATTGATTACACTGATCTCAACCGCGCCAGCCCGAAAGACAGTTTCCCGCTACCGAAAATCGACCAGCAGGTAGATTCGACCACAGGTAACAAGCTCCTAAGCTTCATGGACGCCTTCTCGGGGTACAACCAGATTATGATGCACCCTGCCGATCAGGATAAAACCAGTTTCATAACCGGGTACGACCTATATTGTTATAAGGTCATGCCCTTCGGACTCAAGAACGCAGGAGCTACCTACCAGCGTCTGGTCAACCGTTTGTTCAAAGATCTGAAAGGAAAGTCAATGGAGGTATACATCGATGACATGATCACGAAGTCCCAGTTAGCCGAGCAACACTGGGATCATCTCTGTCAGACTTTCCAGATAGTTAGAGAAAATCAGATGAGGTTAAACCCTGTTAAGTGTGCCTTCGGGGTTACAGTAGGAAAATTCCTCTGGTTTATGGTCTATGAGAGAGGGATTGAAACAAACCCGGAGAAGATCAAAGCCATCCTGAACCTTGAATCTCATACCTCGCTCAAACAGGTACAATGCCTGACCGGTCGGATAGCAGCCTTGAACCGCTTCATATCGCGATCGACTGACAAGTGCATTCCCTTCTTCAAAGCCATCAAACAAGGGAAGAATATGAAGTGATACCAAAACAGCGAGTTAGCTTTCCAATTAATAAAAAATATCTTACTAACCCACCACTGCTAGCTAACCCGGTACCAGAAGAAGAGTTACAATTGTATCTGGCAGTGTCCGAGTCAGTTGTTAGCGGGGCCTTGATAAAAGAATGTGGAGGTGGAATTAAGCGGCCTGTCTACTATATGAGCCGCCCCTTACCAAGTCAAAAATAAATTACACTCTCCTAGAGAAGCTCGCCTTTGCATTAATAACCACTGCCAGAAAACTCTGTCCTTACTTCCTAGCTCATACAATCGCGGTGGTCACCGATCAGCCCCTGCGCCAATTTCTCCAAAGGCCGGACGTATCAGGAAGACTTGTACTATGACCTCGAGCTCACCCAGTTTAACATCAAGTTTAAAGCCAGAACTACCATCAAGACCCAAGCTTTGGTAGATTTTATGGTAGAATTCAGTACAACTCCTGATCTCGATACCACCCCGATCTCGGATCTAACCCATCAGAAATAGCAAGAACCTGAAGATTGGACCACCAATTCGAGAAACCTGGGTCTTATACATAGATGAGGCGTCCAATCAAGCAGGGAACGAGGGTGGAATCATTCTAACTGATCCAGGAAAAGTCAAATGCTGTCACTGGTTCAAATTCGAGTTTAACACCACCAACAACGACGCTGAGTATGAAGCTTTGTTAGTAGGAATAAGAGCAGCAGCAGAGCTGGGAGCTGATTACCTCTTTACTAAGTGTGACTCGCAATTGGTAGTTAATCAGATAACAGGTCTATACCAGGCCAAGGGAGAAAACATGGCAACCTACCTAAGAAATGTCCAAGAACTTGTACCCCGCTTCAAGGGGTTCAAGATCGAGCAGATACCAAGGTAACAAAATCATTGGGCTGATGTCCTAGCCAAGATAGCTGCCAACAGAGGACAGGTGCTGCCAAAAGGGGTACCTCTCCAGATAATCTCTAGACCTAGCAAAGCAGAAGGAAGAGAAGTCAACCCTGTGGAACTATTTCCATGCTGGATGGAACCCGTCGTGGATTACCTCCAGGAAGAAAAGCTCCATGAAAATCCTAATCAAGCTCGTAAGATCAAGAGAACCTCAGTCCGGTACTGCCTGGTGGAGGGACACCTTTACCAAAGAGGAAAATCTCTCCCCTTACTCAGATGTCTACATCCTGATGATGCAAACTGGGCACTCAGAGAAGTACATTCAGGGGACTGCTGGGAATCACACCGGAGGAGAAACACTAGCTTACCAAGTGCTGCGTATAGGATATTATTGGCCAACCTTGCACCACGATGCGAGGAAGTTCGTGCAATCAAGCGAACCATGTCAGAAAACGGCCAGTTTGCACCATTTGCCTCCGGAGCGATTGTCCTCAATCAATTCACCATATCCATTTGCCTACTGGGGAGTAAACTTAATTGGACCTCTCCCAACCGCGCATGGTCAACACAGCAAGCGATTGTGGCCATTGATTATTTTACTAAGTGGGTGGAAGCGGAGCCCCTCTCCAAGATCACATAGGCAAACACAACAGAATTCATCAAGAAGAATGTTGTCTGCCGGTTCGGTACCCTGATGGTCATTATTACAGATTTGGGCAAATAATTTGACAATGCTAGGTTCCAGGATTTCTGTAAGAACTTGGGAATCGAGCTTCGTTTTGCATCTGTAGCACATCCCAAACGAACGGCCTGGTAGAGGCCACAAACAAGACTATCAAAAGACTCCTGAAGAGGAAGCTCTAACAGAAGAAGGGTATATGGGCTGATAAACTCTCGGATGTGCTATGGGCCCACTGCACAACTAAAAGGACTGCCACTGGAGAAACCCTCTATTCACTAGCTTTCAAGGTATAAACCGTCCTCCCCATCGAGCATAAACTCACCTCTTTTCGGGTTTAGCACTTTGACCCAGAAGGGAACCAGGACAAGCTAAGAACCAACTTAGACCTACTGGAGGAAAAACAGGATAAGATCGCAGAAAGGGTAGCAATCTACCAAAGCCGGATTGCCCGTCACTTCAACAGGAAAGTTAGGAACCGAAGCTTCAAGGAAGGGGACTTGGTTCTCAGAAAGGTAACCCAGCATACTTGGAAGAGGTCTGATGGGGTACTGTCGCCCAATTGGAAAGGTCCTTACCTAGTTAAAATGGTAGTCCGAAACGGGGCCTACAAGTTGGAGGACATGGAAGGACCCCCCATCGACCACACTTGGAATGGAGATCTTTTGAGGGAGTTCTACCTATAGAACCTACAATGGAGACAGACCGAAATCACTTTAAATAGGTACTAACGAATATTAGTGCTCATTTGTATTGGCTCTTAATTCATTAATAAAGAAGATTTTTCTCTATCTACATTTGTCTACATCTATCTACGCTATATTACCATAATCCACCATGTTCACCATAAAAACCAGGATAGCTACATAGTTTTCCTGATGCCCTGGACCAGATTAACCACACCAGAACGATCACCATAAAGACTAGGATAGCTACATATCTTTCCAGATGCCCTGGACCGGATTAACCTCTCCAAGAGGATCACCATAAAGACCAGGATAGCTACATAGCTTTCCTGATGCCTTGGATTGGAATAATCCCTCCAGGAGGATCACCATAAAGACCAGGATAGCTACATAGCTTTCCTGATGCCCTGGATCGGATTAATCCCTCTAGGAGGATCACCATAAAGACCAGGATAACTACATAGCTTTTTTGATGCCCTGGACCGGATTAATCCCTCCAGGAGCATCTCATCGAGACCAGAACAGGCCGTATGGCACTCCTGATGCCCTGGCTGGGCACCACCCCCCGCTAGGAAGGATCCGGTCCGTAAGAGCATAGTTGCCTGACAGATCAAACCTCGACTGGGCACCACCCCTCGCTGAGAAGGGTTTGGATAGTAAGCGCATAGTTGCCTACCAGATCAAGGCCTTGGTCGGGTACCACCCCCCGCCGAGAAAGACCTGGTCCTAAAGTGGCCTTAGTTGCCTACCAGGATCTTGTTACCAATATGTTCATCTTATTTTCGCCAAGGTGCCTAGGTTCCTAAAAACAGGAAGGCTAGGTACCAATATATTCTCCAAAGTACCGAGGTTCCTGGAACAGGAATGCGAGGTAATCAGACTCGACAATGCTTTTGCCTCTAGTCGCCAAGGTACTGAGGTTCCTAGAATAGGAATGCGAGGTACCTATATCAAGGCTTTTACCGGTTACCACCCCCCGCCGAGAAAGACCTGGTGCTAAAGTGGCTTTTGTTGCCTACCAGGATCTTGTTGCCGATGTGTTCACCAAGATTATTCGCCAAAGTACCAAGATTCCAAGAACAGGAATACGAGGTACTCAACTTCGATAATGTTTTCTCCATTATGTTCACCTAGATACCGAGATTCCTAAAAGTGGGAACACGAGGTACCTAAATTCACCAAATTGTTCGCGTAGGTGCCAGAACCCTTTAGAACAAGATCGCCAGCTACCAGACTCAATCAAGTATATTCACCTATGTACCAGAATCATCGATGCAAGGGTATCGGGTACCTCGATCATGATATCTGTTAACAGTCATTTTTGGCAGGGGTCCTAAAGAAGAATTTTCCATCCGGTAGGCACCTGGTAGGACCTAGATCGGGACTGATACCTAGATACCGGGGATGCTGTACACCATGCACCGGAAAGAAGTTAGTACCACGTCTCACAGTCTACCAGGTACCAAGCAAGGCTACACCATGATACCTCCTACCTGGTTCCTAGGTTCTGGTACCTAGGTACCGAGACATCTACCCGGTACCCAAGTACCGCGATATCAGTCCAGGATCTAACCAGAATGTGTATCCTACCCGCCAAGTAAGAAGAATGGAACCAGGAAGAGGTACCAGCATGCTATAACAAGCGCCACTGCCAGCAAGCACTCCGGTACACCAGTGTACCATACCACCGGGATACAGAGTCAGAATTCTCCTTCAAGCAACGTAAAAGAGAAAGTTGACCTCTTTGGTAAATTAATGGAGATAATCAGACACCATTAATGAGGGAATCAGTCAACTCCATTAATGGCCATTCACAACTCCATTAATGAGGGAATCAGTCAACTCCATTAATGGCCATTCACAACGCCATTAATGAGGGAGTCAACTTCATTAATGAAGATAATCATACTCCATTAATGAGAAGATATTCAACTCCATCAATGAGAAGATATTCAACTCTATTAATGAGAAGATATTCAACTCCATCAATGAGAAGATATTCAACTCCATTAATGAGAAGATATTCAACTCATTAATGTCGATAAACCAATGGAGTAGGCAACAAGGATGAACAGATATAAATATAACAAGTCACTCTCCAAGAAAAAGGTCGATTCCCCAATATTTCTCCAATCGGACATTTCTCCAACATAGAGTTCGAACAATAGACACAGTCAAACAGCCCTCCAGTATCGCCATGTCTCCAAGATGTCTCCGATCCCAGATTTTGCCCATTTCTCCACCAGAAATACAGTCATCATCACCTACAGAGAGTTTTCACCATCATGGCACAGAAAAATACTTACTTATCGCCTACAACATGAGTTCGCCATCACCTGAAGTGTAAAAGGGACCCTGCCTGAATTCCCTCTACACCATCATTTTATCGACTACTGTACATATCTATTTTCTCCATGAATGTATCGGTACCTAGTGGTACCCCTCAAATGGTGACCTACTAGGTCCCAGATTGTATTTATGTAAGCTCTCCGGAGCACCTCTCGTGATATATATACATACAGAAGGGTCTTTCTCCTTTCTATGGATATTGTCTGGGGGTTTTTCAGCATATGATCATTCGTGATGCTTTTTCCCCCTAGGTCAGTCCACCTCTACCAAATGAGTTGTCATTCTCCCATCTATCTCCTTTTTATGAATGCATGTATACATGCTAGGCACCGACCATACTGGTCCTAGCTCTCATGTACCTCTCCTGGCTCACTATCTAGGTCGGAGGAATATTGAAGGCACCTAGAGAGGTGAGTAGGTACCAGGATCAGATACCAAGACTGGGTACCAGCCTACTGCACCAGATGAGAGGGATGACTGTTCTCCTACCATGGCATCTATCTCACTTTCATTTTACCAGAACCACGGTACGAAGTACCTATCCACCCGCTGCGACCTCCGGGGTAGCGGGTCGAGGGTGTTAATCGAAATTTCTCATCCCGAGCAAATTTTCCATTAACACTTTTTGGCGCCGTCTGTGGGAAGCTCACCAACGTGGCTTCCATGTCTCTACATGAGCATCCTTATCTCTACATGCATACTCGACTTTCTACTATTGACAAGTATGGTACGTGGGACTCTTGGCAGAACCGGTCTAGTGTGCTGCCCCTATGCAACAAATCTGCTTATATACTTGCAGTGCTCCTCTATAGCAGATTCTCTCCGGTACATCTAGAGCTTTTATGTAGCAGAGCTACACCTCTCCTGCTACCTTACGGAAGATTTGCTCCGCTCTCAACAGATTTCCTACGCAGTAGATCCATTGCAATCCATCAGATTTGCACCTTCATACAAATCCCCTCATGTCTCCGGATCGACTCTTCAAAAGCTCCTAGGTAGCAGGTCAATGCATGTACCCGAGAAGCAAACTCAACTATATGATTATAGGAGCAGCGCTTCCAGTAGAGGCCCAGTGGCCCCTCACTCTTTGCACCGGGCCAGTCAATGCCCAAGTGAGCCACTGTGTCCAGATTCATTCCAGGATGGTCCAGAGCCACATTTCAGTTGCTGGGGACTTCTGGGATCCCAAGCATGTCCCTGGACCAGTATCATGCAGATGGCTCCCTACTTCTTGTACCGGGCCCTTCAACTCCCTAGTGAGCCACCTATGTCCCGATCCGTTCGGGTAGAGCTCAGAGGCTTCCCACTTTACTGATGCCTTCTACATACCTTGGCAAGCCTCTAGAGCAGTAGCTCCGCTGCATGGCCCAATGGCTCCTCACTCCTGGTACTGGGCTAGTCAATGCCCAAGTGAGCCATTGTTTCCCGATTCATTCCAGGAGGTTCCAAAGCTACATTTCAGTTGCTGGGGACATCTAGGATCCCAAGCATGCCTCTGGACCAGTATCATGCAGGTGGCTCCCTACCTCTTGTGTCGGGCCCTTCAACGCCCTAGTGAGCCACCTATGTCCCGATTTGTTCTGGTAGAGCTCAGAGGCTTCTCATATTGCTGAGGCCTCCTACATGCCTAAGCAAGCCCCCGGAGCAGCAACCTAGCTGCATGGCCAGTGGCTCCTCACTTTTTTTACCGGGCTAGTCAACGCCTAAGTAAGCCACTGTGTCCCGATTCATTCCAGGATGGTCTAGAGCCACATTTCAGTTGCTGAGGACTTCTAGGATCCCAAGCATGCCTCTGGACCAGTATCATGCAGATGGCTCCCTACTTCTTATACCAGGCTCTTCAACGCCCAAGTGAGCTACCTATGTCCCGATCCGTTCAGGTAGAGCTCAGAGGCTTCCCACTTTGTTGAGGCCTTCTACATACCTTGGCAAGCCTCTGGAGCACCAGCCCCGCTGCATGGCCCAGTGGCTACTCACTCCTGGTACCGGGCTAGTCAACGCCCTAGTGAGCCACTGTGTCCAGATTCATTCCAGGATGGTCCAGAGCCACATTTCAGTTGCTGGGGACTTCTGTGATCCCAAGCATGCCTCTGGACCAGTATCATGCAGGTGGCTCCCTACTTCTTATACCGGGCCCTTCAACGCCCTAGTGAGCCACCTATGTCCCGATCCATTCGGGTAGAGTTCAGAGGCTTCCCACTTTGCTGAGGCCTTCTACATACCTTGGCAAGCCTCTGGAGCAGTAGCCCCGCTACATGGTCCAGTGGCTACTCACTCATGGTACCGGGCTAGTCAACGCCCTAGTGAGCCACTGTGTCCAGATTCATTCCAGGATGGTCCAAAAGCCACACTTCAGTTGCTGGAGACTTCTAGGATCCCAAGCATGCCTTTGGACCAGTACCATTCCGTTGGCTCTCTACCTCTTGTATCGGGCTCCTCAACGCCCTAGTGAGCCACTTATGTCCCGATCCGCTCGGGTAGAGCCTAGAGGCTTCGCGCATTACTGAGGCTTCCTACATGCCTACACAAGCCTCTAGAGCAGCAGCCCCGCTGCATAGCCCAGTGGCTCCTCACTTATTATACCAGGCTGGTCAACGCCCAAGTGAGCCACTGTGTCCCGATTCATCCCAGGAGGGTCCAGAGCTACATTTCTCCTGCTGGGGACTTCTAGGATCCCACACATGCCTCTGGACCAGTATCATGCATGTGGCTCCCTACTTCTTGTACCGGGCCCTGCAACCCACTAGTGTGCCACCTATGTCCCGATCCGTTCGGGTAGATCTCAGAGGCTTCCCACTTTGCTGAGGCCTTCTATATACCTTGGCAAGCCACTGCAGCAGCAGCCTTGCTGCATGGCCCAGTGGCTCATCTCTCCTTATACCGTGGTAGTCAATGCCCGAGTGAGCCACTGTGTCCCGATTCATTCCAGGATTGTCCAGAGCCACACTTTAGTTGCTGGGGACTTCTAGGATCCCAAGCATGCCTCTAGACCAACATCACACCGGTGGCTCCCTACCTCCTGTACCAGGCTCCTCAACGCCCTAGTGAGCTACCGATATCCCGATAGTTCAGGGAGAGCTCATAGACTTCCCATTTTGATATGGCCTACTACCTGCCAAAGCAAGCTTCTGGAGCAGCAGCCTCGCTGCAAGACCCAGTGGCTCCTCACTTCTTCTGTCGGGCTGGATAACACCCAAGTGAGCCACTGTGTCCCGATTCATTCTAGGATGGTCAAGAGCCATATTTCAGTTGCTGGGGACTTCTAGTATCCCAAGCTTGCCTCTGGACCAGTATCATACAGGTGGCTCCCTACCTCTTGTACCTGGCCCTTCAACACCCTAGTGAGCCACCTATGTCCCGATCTGCTCGGGTAGAGCCTAGAGGCTTCACGCATTACTGAGGCCTCCTACATGCCTAAGTAAGCCTCTGGAGCAGCATCACTACTGCAAGATCATTGGTTCGTCACTTATTGTATTGGGCCCCTCACAGCGCCCATGTGAGCTACCTAGATCACAGCTGCAAGATTGTCAGTTTCCGATCTTTTATACCAGGCTACTTAACGCCCCTGCGAGCTGCCGAGGTCCAGGTTTGTTCGAGCAGAGTCTCGAGTCCCTTTACGATTTGTGAAGACTCCTATTCACTCCAAGCAGGCTCCTAAACTGGTTACATCACTTAGGGACTAGAAGCTCACCATTCTCCCTAATATTCCTGTGGGAGTGGTAGTGACCACAACATGGAACGAGTTCTCATAATGATCGGTCCATGATAAAAGCTCCTTTGCAGAACGTCACTCTATTACTTATGCCTAAATTACGGATCACCTTAGAAGGTTTTACCCATGAAGCCTGCGGGGTGAGCATTGACTAGTATCGCCTTGAGTATTATCGCCTTGGTAGTTCTCCTATTATGGCCTTGGTAGTTCTTACACGATCACCTTGGTAGTTCTCATATGATCGCCTTTTGCCTATGATCGAAACCAGGATAGCCACATGGCACTCATGATGCTTTGGCTGGGTACCACCCCCTGCCAAGAAAAACCTGGTGCTAAAGTGGCCTTAGTTGCCTACCAGGACCATCGCTTCAAGACCGGGAATCCTTACACAGGAATGCTCGATGGTCTGGACCGGATTAATCCCTCCAGAAGGATCGCTATAAAACCAGGAGAGCTATACAGAACTCCCGATGCCCTGGACCAGATTAATCCCTCCAGGAGGATCTCCTCAAGACCAGAAAAAGCCACATGGCATTCCTGCTGTCCTGGCCGGGCACCACCCCCCGATATGAAGGATCTGGTACGTAAGAGCATAGTTTTCCGACGGATCAAACCTCGGCCGGGCACCACCCCTCCCTGAGAAGGGTCTGAGTGTAAGAGCATAGTTGCCATCCAGACCTCGAGACCAGGGACTAGCCGGGGAAGCCCCCTCGTTACCCCTGATGCCTTGGTCGGGCTACCACCCTCAAGAAGGGTCTGAGTGTAGGAGCATAGTTGCCATCCAGACCTCGAGACCAGGAAATAGCTAGACAGCCCTCCTGATGCCTTGGTCGGGCTACCACCCCTAGGAAGGGTCTGAGTGTAAGAGCATAGTTGCCATCCAGACCTCGAGACCAAGAAATAGCTAGACAGCCCTCCTGATGCCTTGGTCGGGCTACCACCCCCAAGAAGGGTCTGAGTGTAAGAGCATAGTTGCCATCTAGACCTCGAGACCAGGAAATAGCTAGACAACCATCCTGATGCCTTGGCCGGGCACCACCCCCCGCCGAGAAAGATTTGGTGCTAAAGTGGCCTTAGTCGCCTACCAGGATCTTATTGCCAGTATGTTCGCCATTGTTTTCGCCATGGTACTAGGATTCCAGGAACAGGAATGCGAGGTACCTGTGTTCTCCTCTTGTCGCCAAGGTACAGAGATTCCTAGGATAGGAATGGGAGGTACCTAGATTAAGGCCTTGGCCGGGCACCACCCCCCGCTAACAAAGACCTGATGCTAAAGTGGCTTTAGTTGCCTACCAGGATCTTGTTGCCAGAATGTTCGCCATGTGTTCGCCAAGGTACCAAGATTCCTAGAACAGGAATGCGAGGTACCTAGTTTCTCCAGCATGTTCCCCATGTGTTCTCCAAGGTACCAAGATTCCTAGAACAGGAATGCGAGGTACCCAGTTTCTCCAGAATGTTCGCCATGTGTTCACTAATGTACCAAGATTCCTAGAATAGGAATGCGAGGTACCCAGTTTCTCTAGAACGTTCGCCATATGTTCGCCAAGGTACCAAGATCCCTAGAACAGGAATGCGAGGTACCCAGATTCTTCAATATGTTCGTCATGTGCTCGCCAGAATACCAGGATTCATGAAACAGGAATTTAAGGTACCCATTTTCACCAATATGTTCGCCTACGTGTTTTCACCTCAAGACTAGGACAACCAAATGTCCCTCTTGCTGCCTTGGCCGGGCACCACCCCCCGCCAGGAAGGATCTGGATGGCATAGTTGCCTACCAGGATCATTTTTGCCTATGTACCCAGATTCGCCAAAGCCAAGAGTGCTGAGAGCGTTTTCTCTTTTCAAGTAATAGCTACATGTAAGAAATGACGAGAAAAATTCTTCAAGAAGTATAAGATCCTGACTCCAACCCCAACTTAATAGCGGTGTTCAAGTCAGGGGGGACTGCTGTTAACAATCATTTTTGGCAGGGGTCCAAAGAAGAATTTTCCATCCGGCAGGTACCTGGTAGGACCTAGATCGGGACCGATACCTAGATACCGGGGATGCTGTACACCATGAACCGGAAAGAAGTTAATACCACGTTTCACAGTCTACCAGGTACCAAGCAAGGCTACACCATGATACCTCCTACCTGGTTTCTAGGTACCACGATACCTCATACCTGGTACCTAGGTACCGAGACATCTACCCGGTACCCAAGTACCGCAATATCAGTCCAGGATCTAACCAGAATGTGTATCCTACCCGCCAAGTAAGAAGAATGGAACCAGGAAGAGGTACCAGCATGCTATAACAAGCGCCACGCCAGCAAGCACTCCGGTACACCAGTGTACCATACCACCGGGATACAGAGTCAGAATTCTCCTTCAAGCAACGTAAAAGAGAAAGTTGACCTCTTTGGTAAATTAATGGAGATAATCAGACACCATTAATGAGGGAATCAGTCAACTCCATTAATGGCCATTCACAACTCCATTAATGAGGGAATCAGTCAACTCCATTAATGGCCATTCACAACTCCATTAATGAGGCAGTCAACTTCATTAATGAAGATAATCATACTCCATTAATGAGAAGATATTCAACTCCATCAATGAGAAGATATTCAACTCTATTAATGAGAAGATATTCAACTCCATCAATGAGAAGATATTCAACTCCATTAATGAGAAGATATTCAACTCATTAATGTCGATAAACCAATGGAGTAGGCAACAAGGATGAACAGATATAAATATAACAAGTCACTCTCTAAGAAAAAGGTCGATTCCCAAATATTTCTCCAATCGGACATTTCTCCAACATAGGGTTCGAACAATAGACACAGTCAAACAGCCCTCCAGTATCGCCATGTCTCCAAGATGTCTCCGATCCCAGATTTCGCCAACTTCTCCACCAGAAATACAGTCATCATCACCTACAGAGAGTTTTCACCATCATGGTACAGAAAAATACTTATTTATCGCCTACAACATGAGTTCGCCATCACCTGAAGTGTAAAAGGGACCCTGCCTGAATTCCCTCTACACCATCATTTTATCGACTACTGTACATATCTATTTTCTCCATGAATGTATCGGTACCTAGTGGTACCCCTCCAATGGTGACTACTAGGTCCCAGATTGTATTTATGTAAGCTCTCCGGAGCACCTCTCGTGATATATATATACATACAGAAGGGTCTTCCTCTTTTCTATGGATATGGCTTGGGGGTTTTTCAGCATATGATCATTCGTGATGCTTTTTCCCCCTAGGTCAGTCCACCTCTACCAAATGAGTTGTCATTCTCCCATCTATCTCCTTTTTATGAATGCATGTATACATGCTAGGCACCGACCATACTGGTCCTAGCTCTCATGTACCTCTCCCAGCTCACTATCTAGGTCGGGGGAATATTGAAGGCACCTAGAGAGGTGACTAGGTACCAGGATCAGATACCAAGACCGGGTACTAGCCTACTGCACCAGATGAGAGGGATAACTGTTCTCCTACCATGGCATCTATCTCACTTTCATCTTACCAGAACCACGGTACGAAGTACCTACCCACCCGCTGTGACCTCCGGGGTAGCGGGTCGAGGGTGTTAATCGAAATTTCTCATCCTGAGCAAATTTTCCGTTAACAATATCAACTAGGATATGTGGTACCATTTACAAAGGAGTGTTTACACTTAGAAAAATGTCCACAGATCCATTGGCTTGGTCCCTGGTACCAGTTGCTTATAACATTATACTCCTGTTCGTGTCAAGTTCCTCGATTTACCAAATTTTTGGTTAAGGCAGATTCACGCTGGGGGTTCTGACTCGGATTTCATACCACAATTAGAAGCATGCAACAAAAGTCAGTCAAGGAAAGCATAAAAAATAGCCAGATAAGCACAGGAAAAAGGATTTCTTCATTGATCAAATCATGGAGCCCAACCCTTCTTCCAGGCTACATACAGAAAACAAGAAAGAAAAATATTCGGAAGTAAGTTGAAGATTCAGGCATGCTAGCTTCCTCTCTAATTTCCTGCCCACTTTCTTGACTTATTCACCCAACGACACTGATCTCATCCAAGACGGATGTCGGTGACACCATCACGACCACCGAAGATAGGAACAGAGGCCGTGTTAGAATCATTAAATGCAGGAGGGGTAGAAGGATAATCTTGAAACCATCCACGTTCAAGAGGCAACTGGATACGAGATCGTAGCCCGCCTAGGTAATGTCTACACCATTGGCAAGGGTGCAACATCGTAAGCCACCACTCCTTCTGATCCTGGGAATCACTACCTATCGTGATTCCCTGGTAATTAAGTCTATCTCGCACTGCTCTTTCCATAATTCCAAGCATCCTGCCAGTTAGAGAAATCACATCTCCTCTTCCTTCCACGGTGCTAACCATCATGGCGATCATCAATAAATTTGCTAAAGTTTTTGACTATGCTGGAAAACAAAGGAGCAATGAGAAGAATTCTCAAGTGGGGCGGGGTATTTATAGAAGAATAAAGAGGATCTCGGTAAAGGGAAGATAAGGTCATTAATGAGGCACGACACTCAGAATATGGGGAAAGACAGCTTCGTAAAGCGTGCTCCTCCACAGTTTAATGTCTGAGGCAAGCGAGCCTATCCTGGATTGACACGGGCGAGAACAATTAAATATATTGTCTGAACCATGGGTTCTTATTCTAGAATGCTAGAAATGAGGTCCCACTAGGATATCTTCAAAAAGGATGTATACCATGACTACCTAGATCGCTAGGTACTGCGATCCATATTCGACTAATGCCTTGGCACCACTCCTGGACCAATCACGTATCAACTACATTTGGTCGGGGTTCAATAGAGGATGTATCACCAAATCTACACCTCGGTAGCAGGATTCTCCGAACAAGAATGCCTGATACCCTGAGTCCAACTGCAATCTCGTCAAAGTACCAGGATTCCCAGAACCAGAATGCATGGTACCCAGTCTTCTCTTTCAAGTGAGACCTACTGCTAAGTCCCGAGAGATTTTTGTATTGGTTACAAGCCGTGCTATACCTTTCAATCTCGCCAATTTCGGAGCCCCTTATGTTATCAGAAAGTTGTTAAATCAAGTTTACACTGGGAACTTTTCTTTAGATCAAGGCAGAATTCAACCATGTGATCAGTAAACTACACACGTATGGAGTTAAAGAAAAGAAAGAAATGTTTTCATTACTAAAACTGGGGAGCCTATTCCCCGATCACTGGCTACAAAAAAAAAAGTTGACTGGATAAAGGATCAAGCTTGGTCATGCATCCCCCTGCTCCTGGTTCGCCTTTTTTCTCTCCAGCTCCTACGGTCTGAACCTCACTTTCAGGTCCAACTGGGAGCTCACCAGTTAATTGCACCACCACCTCTGTAGGAGCCTCTCTTGCTACCTGGACTCTTGCTATCACTGGGATCTCCACTTGAGCGGGTCCACCCTGGAAGCTCCTTCGTTACCATACCAGACAGTTCCCCCATTTCCTCCGTCGAGGTAGCTCGATCCTCCACCTTCTTGTTAGGACTCGATAAGGAGACTGGTACATCAGATCCTCCATTCTTGGTAGCAGGCTGGTCCCCTACCTTCTTGGTGCATTTGGGCAAAGAAACAAGCGGATCAGAAGTCCCGCCTTCAACTTGAGCTACTCCAACTTCAGGAGCCTTCAGATTAGGATCTGCTCAAACACTGCCTAGTGGAGGAAGGGAGATATGTCTCTGATCTTCACCACCTACCACTCCACTTGCTCTAGCAATCCGAGAAGGTCCAGCTACATCGGAGGGTGAAAATACCATAAAGCGTGTGTCTACTAACCTAGATGGGGGATGAGGGTGAATATGTTTTAGTTGATTTATTACCAACTTTTTGACTTAATCAATTTAAATAATGCTACCCCATATTAGCAATCAACCAATCCAAAATAGACATGCAGAAAACAATAAAAACACAAGGATTGATTTACGTGAGAAACCCTCAAACTGGGCAAAACTCACGGGCTATCCTTCTAGCCACACACAGTCCTCAAATCCACTATTTGAATGAAAGTTTACAACCTAGGTTGACCTCAAGTCACACCATACTCGGTCACTAACCCTTTCACTCTACCCAACAGGCCTTTAATAGTGATCCTAGACCAACAAGCTTGTGCACTAATCCACTTAGTCACAAAGCTTAACAATCAATGAAGAGATTAAGCAACTTATGTGAATATATATGAATAATCTAATGTGCAATTAATGCTAGACTACACTAAATGCTTATCTAGGAATTAAAGATGACAATAAGTGCAAATCCTAGATATCATTATCTAATGCAAGGCAAGAAGATTTAGCTAGAAGGCTAAAATCATCCTAGATGCTAACTATCAATGAACATGCAATCTCAACCGACAAACAAGGTCACAAACATACTCAAATCATGCTAACCAAAATAAACATGCAATTAATCAACTAATAATTGCTAAACCTAGGTAAACTAAGAACATAGAGATGAAAAAAGAAGTTTTAGTTCATAGTTAATTACCTAGTCAAGAAAAGCATGAAGATCCATGAAGAAAAGATGCAAGGATGAAGCTAGATGCATATGGGTATGAGTTTAGTTAAGTAAAAATTGGTTCTTGGAGCTCTTTCTCTCTCTTGGATTTACTTTCTCTCACTTGAAGGTGTAATTTTCAGAGCTCTAGGTTTAAATGGTGGAGAAGATGATGTATTTATAGGGACTAAAAAATGAGCTGGTGTGAAATACCCGAATTGCCCAGTTCGGGTGAAAAAGGCGACATGCAAGGCAACATGAGCAAGTCGCCTTGGAAGTCGCCTAACACACTGTGAGAAAAAACAATGTCCCTGAGGTGACATGTGAGGCGACATACACAAGTCACATTGGAAGTCGCCTAACACACTGTGGAAAAATTTCAAGACTAAGGCGATATCTGAGGCGACATGCACAAGTGGCCTTGCATGTCGCCTAACACACTGTGGGAAAAATTCAAGTCTAAGGCGACTTGTCAGGTGACATGCACAAGTGGCCTTGCATGTTGCCTAACCCACTGAGCAGCCCATCAACTCTAAAATGCAAGAAGTGTGTGAGTGCAACAATACATGCATATCAATACAAATGCATAAGATGTGAGTGTGTGCAACTAAAACCTCTTCAAAGAGAATTAAGCATGCGATATACCTTTGAAGTGCTCTTTGAGAATGATGATGCCCTTGAAGCTTGATCACACACAATGAGGCCTAATATACCCTTACAAAATTAATACCCAATGTGGTTTGTCAATGAAATGAGCCAATCAAAAATATAAGGAACTTACAAAGGGAGCAACCCCAGCCAATTCAGCGGCTTTTGCCATAATCTCCTCCCTACTCCATCCCTCGATGACCCTCATATCAAATAGATGAGGAAAAGCTAGAGCCACATGGTAGCTAGCGAAGAAGTAGCCATCCCCAAAGGCAGTATCCATCTGAGCTTCCATGCTGGCCATGCTCTCACCAAGAATTTTAGCCTCCTTCTCTAGCTTCGCTACTCTATCTTTCGCAATATCCTTCTCCTCTCGACGACGAAGGGACCTGAGTCTCTCTGTGTCCAAAGTGTCCTGCATCTGCTTCTGATCTACCTTCGCCGCATCCGCTTCCTTCTGAGGGTTGTTTAGAGACTGGTTCAGAGCTACCATGCCATCAGCAGCCTTAGCGAGCTCCTCATTGGCCTTTTCCAGCTCGACATTAGCCTCCTTAACTTGGTTCCAGAGGGAGGTAACATGATGGTTCAAAGCCACGTTGAATTTGAAGACCTACCAAGTACAATTCATGAGTTGGAATATTGCCAGTTATGAAATCAAGATAAAAGACCAGACGAGATAGCTTACCTCAGCCAGAAGAGCAGATCCTTTGGAGACTATGTAATCAATGGGCATGGAAGTCATGGCCTCCAAACAAACGCCTAGGCAAGAAGCTGCAAACCTGACCAAGACTTCATCCTAGCTATTATCTCTCGACCTTGATCGCGGCCTATCATAAGGTACTACCCGGTTAGCAGCAACAGGATCAGAACCTCTCTCGACCCAGGTAGGTCGATCGGTTGACGCAAGCAGAAGAGACAGAGGGAGCTGGTTAATCAGCAGTAGTAACAGCAACTGCGGTAACTGGGGCGATGTGTGGCACATCTTGTACCCTACTAGGAGTACCCCAGTACCTCCCCACTATGGCTATAAAAGTTTCCAGCGATCTGACAAGAAGAGGATTTGAAGCCTCAGGTACCTCGGTCGGGTTCCTGCTAGATCCAGCGGGGGTACCGACCCCTCCTTCGCGTTCAGAACCAGTAGAAAGCCTGATAGGGAAAGGCGTTGGGGAATCATCTCTGCCACCAGCACAGTTAAACTCACCCTTGGGAACAGATGGAAACACTGCAGAGACTGTCCACACCAAAGAGTTAGCACATGTATAATCAACGAGGAAAAGTTACCAAGGAGGGACCAGAGAAATTATTTACATGGGGATGCACTGGAAACGCGAAGGAAGAATTCTACCCTACCAGCCTCGAAGGCATCCGAGGTAGGATACTTTAGGTTGGTATAATTGCGAGCCATGATAGCTCTCAAAACTTTCTTCGACTTAACAGAGAGTTTGTTCTTCTCCAACGGAGGCTTCCCACTAAAACAAGTAGGAACCTTGAATTCAGTTCCTCCAATATGAACTGACCTGCCCCATTTGCCTTTGATGACGACCCATTCCTCTCTTCATAAGGTATCTTTCTTCGTGGCCCCTAGTACCACGAATTTCAAGTTGTTCTTAGCCCGAACATAAAATTGCCCCTTTGGGCCGGGAGAATTAGCAGCGATCTGGAACACGTATCCGAGCTTGTCTGGCCCCGACTCACGGTCGACGTTATCTCTCTCGCACTGTTTTCCCCACAGTATTAAGAACCCTACCAGGTGCCTCCCAAACCCTGGTGTTAGCTGTAGGGAGGCGAGCTGTAAGGCATGCAGCGCCCTACGTAAGGTAGGGTGGAGATATAGCCCTACTCCACTATCGAAAGCCGCCGTGTGAATCGGAAGCTCGCCAAGATTGAGAGTATACATATCATACCCATGTAGGGGTATGGAGATTGTAATATCCTTAGGGATCTTAAAATCTCTCTGCAGGGGCCTGATAGTGTCGTTGGTGCCTGTAGAATTGGGGATACATCGATATTCGTAAGGAAGGGCGAGCATCCTCCCCACAGTGTCCATGACTTCACCAACACGATCTCCACCGGCCTGATAGCTCCTGATTCTCCACTCGATTCCTGGTCTACATCAACCGGAGCACTAGGGTTGTTTGTGAAACCCATCCCGATTGCAACATTCCTATTTGACCGACAGCGTTGTAGAAGAGGGACATCGTCCCCACTGTCATCATTGACGCGATTCCTTTTTCTATGGGTGAGGTTCCTATTGGTAGACACGTTGCCAGTGAAGAATTGTTATATACTGTCATTATCTAGAGAAGACATTATATCAGAACCAAAGCAAGAACTTTTTTGAAATAGAAGGAATCGGGGATGGGGGATGAAGAGAAAGAAGACTAGGGTTATGAGTATGCCGTGGGAGAGGAAAGCTTAAATAGAAGAAGAGGCAGCTACTTGTAACGGGTAAATGAGGTAATCAAAGTCGCAGGATAATTGGTGACTTGGGGAAAATGGTTTCGAGAAACGCGCGCCTCCGAGATATTTCCTTTTTTTGAATTTGGTCTACCCCAACCGACCACGTGAAAGACCCATTTAAGTCAGCGTGCAAGAGGAAGATTCCATTCTATGAGAGATTCAGAGAAAATTCTCCATGTGTACTAAATCCTGACTCCAACTCCAAACCAGGCAACGGTGTTCAAGTCAGGGGGGACTTCTGTTAACAAGGTTTTTTAACAAGGGTCCAAATGAGAATTTTCCAACAAGCAACCACCTGGTAGGAACCAGCCCGGCTCCAAGGTACATAGCGAGACCAATACCATGACCTCGAAGGAGTCACTACCTATCAATCCAGGACTCCGGCTACCTCTCCACCTAGACAAGGCGCCAGAGGTATGATCCAGGAAGGACAGGTACTATGCTGACACTTAATGCATTGGGAATCACGATATTGCATTCCCAGTACCTCGGAGGTATCCGGTACTTCCTACCTGGTATCCCGGTACCTCGACGTGCATCTGATATCCCAGAGCATTTCGACACCAGCCCAAAATCCAATCAAGACAGACATCCCATCTATCCAGTAGGACAAATATCACTACAAGGTCGCCAGTATGATTAAAGCAAGCACCGTGACAATAAAGTAGTGCCAGTATTCTCCTCCAAACAATGCAAGCAGGAAGAGTTGACTCCACCACCTTTTATAGCGTCATAAATGAGATCTAACAGTCAACCAAATCAGAATTTAAATACGACAAAGATTAACGGGATCAAATCCCATGCCTTCAGCCCTATTCAACTCCTTTCAACGGCTAAAATAAGACTCCAAATAATCCTCATAAATGCGACTAGATTCTAGGGAATATTGGAGACCTATATATACGGCCTTGAAAGACAAAGAAAGGGGATCCCAGACCATGTTTTTTTTTTGCCAAAGAAATAGATTTATGTACCCAGAGTAACTCCGTGAGAGCTTTTTGAAGCCGGTGAGATCTTTTTGCCAAAGAAAGACGATCACTGGGTAGTTAATAGTCACTTATCGACATAAACAGAATTCTCTATCTCCATTTTGTGTTAGAAAGAGTAAAGAGAGAGGGTTGTAACCTTTGCACGATTATTATTCAATAAAAAAGTATTTCTTCATATCCTCTTGGTTCCTCCATATTTATCTATATTAATCTCCAGCATAGAGAGGAACCTCGGTACCGAAGGTACCTACCCCCTCTACGACCTCCGGGGTAGCGGGTCGAAGGTGTTAATCGAAATTTTGCTCCCCAAGTGGATTTTTCCGTTAACAGTAATAGTAAATTAATAAAACTCTAACTTGTATAAATCGTACTAATCTTCTTTCCTGTTTTGTTTCGGCACGTTCAAGTCATATCAGGTCTCGTTCTGTATTCTGACAGCTATAAAGAAATCTGTTTCCTTATCAAAGTATGCTTCTTGAAGTCTTATTTGATGAGGATTCTTCTTTACGTACTTGAGTTGTAATAATCAACATGCCAAACATCTGAACGTATCTTAGACATTGTCCACGTGTCACTTAGCCGACCGTCTTCCAAACCTCGATCTGGTATTTTTCACCTCCGACCAGGGATCTTCACCATATCAAGTAGCTATTCCCAATCATTTAGGTTTCCCCTGATCGTCTTCCTACTAATCTGATCAATTTGATTGCCTTGGTCGGGTCTTTTCAACCCGACCATCTAAGCAGCTTTGATCAGTATTGTGGGGTTATTTTCTGATCACTTTAAGTTGGTTAAATTTAGTCGACATTTTTTGACACGTCACTTATTGTCCCTGTGTAATACATTGTTTATGCTGACGTGCCATCTTTTCAAATTACACCAATAACACATCCAAAGCAACAACCTCACACATTCTTCTTAAATTAAATATCCTTGATTCTCTCTCAATTATTCAAGTTGCATAAAGTTGTTGTAAATGACTATGCACTTATCTTTTATGCTAATAACTCTCTATGCAAAAGTGACATAGTTGGGGATACTCCTTTGCCTATCTCATGACAAAAATGGGGAGTAGTGTGTTGAAAGATAGAGGAGTTTTAGGGAGTTGCATATTATGGGAGAAACTTGTTGAGGTGGAGTAACCCATTTAGGAGGAGTATTGCATTGCACTTCACTTGTTTTCTTTATTGCAAATGCTTTTATCTTTTTATTTCTCTTGATCACCTCACATGCACTTGTCTTGGAAATGTAGTTACCTTGTTTTGTAGGGTTGTTTATTCTACAAGAGATTGAAGACTTGAAGATCTAGAATTTAGGCATCTCTTGTAATGTAAAATAACTTTTGTTGACCTTTAGTTTGGTTTATTATTTGTGAGGATCAATTGTGAGTGGTGGTTTTGTCACGAAATAGCTAACATGGGAGATAGTAAGTTCCTCATTTTGTGATTGGCTTATTTCGTTGACAAACCACATTGGGGGTTAAATTTTAAGAATATACTAGGCCTTCATGGTGTATGATCAAGCTTCAAAGGCACTCTTAAGACATCATGCTCAAGAAGCATTTCAAGGTATATCAGTTGTGCTTAACTCTTTGAAGAGAATTAGTTACACACACACACACACAAACACACACACACACACACACACACACACACACACACACACACACACACACACACACACACACACAAACACACACAACTTCATGCATACTTTGGTCTTCTTGATTTTGTGTTTCATTCTTACATGTGTGCATTCTCTACACTTCTCACACATGCACATTGTTGATAGATTTAAGTGTGGCTTTGTGTAATGTAATTCGTTTCCCAATGTTTTATCGAAAACTTCCACGCGTGCACGTTGGTGTGCTTGTCTTAGCGCAATGTGTGACCTTTTGAGATGGTCTTAGTGTGCGGATTAATGTGCGTGGGTCCTTACCAGCGCAGTCACCCGCGCAGTCTTCTCTGGTATGGTTCTGATCTCAGTGTACGGGCTCATGTTAGCGGGTTCATACCAGCAAAGCCACCTGTGCAGTTATCTCAGGTGTGATTCTAGTCCCAGTGTGCGGGTCCAGGATAGCGGGTTCCTACCCAAGCAATCAACCCACGAACATCGACATTTTGACCTATTTTCTACAAACTTTCCAAAACGACATAGTTTCTTTTTGACCTCCTATAAATATGCTGTCATATCTCTAGCTCGTTTTTAAGAGTCCAAAAACCTATCTTTGAGTGGCTAAGTGTTTTTCAAGATAGAGAGACTCCCAATAACTCATTTTTACTTAACCAAACTCCAATCCTATGTGCATCTAGCATCTTCCAAGCATCATCTCATCATGTGTCTTTTTGTTTTCTTTAACTAGGTAAGTAGAACATGTTCTAGAACTCTTTGCAACATCTATGTGTTCATATTTGCCTAGGTTTAGCATTTATTTTGTTTATTAATTGCACGACTCTTTGCCTAATATTGTTTCCAATATGTTTGAGTCACTTTGTGATGGTTGAGATTGTTTGTTTTTTGATAGCTTGCATTTAGGACATTTTTGCCCTTTAGCTAAATCTTCATGCTTTGTATTTAGATATTGATATCTAGAATTGTTTTAATTGCCATAATTGAATCTCTAGGTAAGAAATTAGTGTAGCCTAGCATTAATTGCATATTGGAATATTGACATATTCACATGGGTTGTTTATCTCTTCATGGATTGTTAAGTCTTGTGGCTAAGTGGTTTAATGCTCAAGCTTTGGTCTAGGATCACTATTAAAGACCCGTTAGGTAGAGTGAAAGTGTTAGTGATCAAGAATGGTTTAATTTGAGGTCAATATAAGTTGTAAACTTTCATTCAAACAGTGGATTTGAAGACCGTATGTGGCTAAATGGATAGCCCGTGAGTTTTTACCCTTCTAGGGTTTTCTCACGTAAAACAAATCAAAGTGTCATTTATTTTTCCGCACTTTATTTACTTTGATTATTTAACTTGCTTTTAAATTTGCTTGGGTGATTTGTGACTAATCTTGACTAATCCCAAAAATTTGGTAATTAGTTGGATTAAAACCTATTCACCCCCCCAGGTTAGTTTAGGCACACTTTAGTTTATTTTCAAAGTGACTTGAAAAACGACCTGATTTGAGTTTTGATAGAGAAGAAAGTGACCAGGAGGTGACCTGCCTCCCAGGTCGCTTTTAGGTCGTTTGTTGGTTGGAATTTGAGTTTTTATAGAGCAAAAAGCGACTTGGAGACGACTTGCTTCCCCGGTCACTTTTCCCTTCGGAGAAGATTTTCAGCTATGTGCACCAGTTAATAAAATAGCCATAGCTTCCTCTAGAAACCTCGGAATCGCAATACGTAACAACCGTTGGAAACTAGATGTCTGTGGATTTCCGAATATATGTAGATCTCAACATGGTTCGATCTGAGGAAGGAGATATGAACCCTGAAAATTGGGTGTTTTGCGCGAGCCTTTACAATTTCAGCCCCTTTAACCTTCAAAACTCTTCAATTAAGCTCCAACACCTTAATTATGGTTTATTACCTACACAAAGCTCACAAAACATATTAAATAACAATAATACCCAATAATGAGCGAAAACCATAGGAAATGAAGGCTACACCAAGTGTAGAAATGGATACCGTCACTTCATAGATTACATTAAGTGTACATAAATTACAACATAATGAATAATAAAATTGATCATGATGATGGAGCTAGTGGGAATACAAAAGAATGGAAGTTACTTCCATGGATTGATGAACATTCATTATGTAAAATATTCATAACAAAAACCAAATTTTATTTGTTTTATCCGTATAAATCAATGAAACTTCATTGTATGGCTCATGAGTGAGTATGCAATTGGAAGCATATTTATTTTATAAATCCACTGCCCCTATGGGCTTAGCTATGTTATTAGATGGACGAGCTTGAGGCTTGGACAAATGACTCCCAAGTTAGCGGTTCGAATCCTACCAATAATAAAAAGCTTTAAAAAAAATACCCAACCTAAATAGATGGATAGATAGATACTGTCAAAAAAATAATAATTTATAAATCCATTAAAAACCATATCCATATAAATACTTGGATGGCGGGTGAGTTTTGGATATGACCCATGACTAATTGTGTAGTACAGACATATTTATTATGAGTGCCGATATTGCCACCCAAAAAATTAAATTGTATATCCATATTTTAGTAAAGAGAAATACTATTGACAATCCAATAATTATCTGTTTACACTCCATTTTATTAATGACAATTTTAACCTGAATTAAAATTACTAAACAATAAAAGAAAGTTCTAAAGACATTCCAAACCATTTTTTTTAGCAAACAAGCTTTTTTACATCTTTAGTTTTTTTTTTCACTTTTGTGGTTTTTTTTCCTATTTTACAAACCCTAAGATATCACCTTCTTTTTTACAAAATAATATTTTCCTCACAAACCATCAAACCCTAAAATATATTCTTCTTCGTTTTCAAATAATTTTTTTCTCACACACCATCAATTCCTCTATCAATATCATCATTGGTTATATATATATATATATATTTATATATATAGTGAGTCTCTCATAAGAGATCACTTATTTTAATTTATGTAAGGATCTTGAGGAAACCAGATCAATTTTTATGAATTTTAATCTGAATTTTTGTGTGGATGATAAGTTCATTGAAATCTATATTTGAATAAAATTTGAGAATTTTTCAAGCACTAGAACTATTTTTCTTGAATTATCTATATTTCGCCCATTTTTCTGATGCCTTCATATTTAACAAAATCGGGAAAAATAGTTCCAGTGCTTGAAAAACTTTCAAATTTTTTCTATAGGTATATGTCATTGAATTTGTCATCCAGAAAAAAATTAAAATTAAAATTCATAAACATTGATACGATTTCCTCAAGATCCTTACCGAAATTAAAATAAGGGATCTCTTATGATATATATATATATATATATATATATATATATATATATAAAGTTTTCTTGTTTTCCAGTTTAACCAAATTTGAAATCAATTTTTTTTTCTCAAGTATCGTCCACTTTCAATTATCACCATAATTAGAAAATATATATATATAAAAAATTTATTTTTCTAGAAAATTATATTTTTACTCAATTAGATTTTTTTTACTCAGTTTAAGATCTAAAAGAGAAAAACGCATATTGTTTTCCAATTTTTACATATTGATCTCCAAAGCAGTTTTCTTATTGTTTTGATATCTTCACTTTTGTTTAGCTTTATTCTCTGTTTTATTTTTATTTAATTACTTTACAATTCTTTTCTATTTCCCGTTTCAAATTTTCTAAAGAGAAGTATTCAAAAAGGGCAATATTAAAATAAAATGGAGCATCTTTAGAAATTAAAAAAAAAAAATTAAATGGAGTGTCTTTAGAATAGGAGTGTCAAAAGATAAAAAGGATAATTTTGAAAATAAAGAAGTGCCTTTAGAAATTTTTTTAAATTTAAATTTTTAGATTGGAGTGTCTTTAGAAATGAAATGTAAAAAGAAAAACATTGGATTGTAAGGAGAAACTCTCTTATTAAAAATTTTAATTACAAAAATATCTTAATAGAAATTTACCAATAAAGATAAATTACTTTAATTAAAATAAACCAAATACTATGTACATTCATTAATTACACACAAATCTTCAACTATATATCTTTATTAAAAGAATAAATTTATAATAAACCCTAATTAAACTCTAATTTTATTTCAAGTATCAAACTTTCTCTTATCACATGATTATCATATAACAAGGTAATGAAAAAAGAATTTTTAGAGGTCTCTGATCATCCAAAAGTAGGCATTAACAAATGACTTAATTTGCATTTGACATAAATAATTTTTCATTATAAATACTATATAATTAACTATAAACAAATGATTTTACTGATATTGTAAAGATTAATTACTGAAATTACATGCTTTATGGCACATTTCCTAACATACTGATTATAATGATTCTTACTTAATAACTAGACGAGATAAAATTAGCTCAATGGTAAGCTCTTCACACATATATTCAAGATGTTTGGGTTTGAGTTATGATCCTCTTTCCCAATTCAGAAATATTATAATAGCTAAAAATAAATAAATAAATTAGTGCAATGATTAATCTGAAATCTTGTTTAACTCCAAAAAGTCTAAAAAAGATATATAATTAGCATACATATATAGATGAAATATAACGACTAGTCAAATGATCAATAACAAGTTTGTTTGCGGTTGTAATCATACATTAAAGAACCGGGCAACCGTCCACTGAAACACCTGGAGCAGTAGGGCACTGCGCAAGAGGACAATGATCTCCCACATCCAAACCCCACCAGTTGACTCCATATACACCACTCATCTGCACGGTCATACTCGTCAATAGAGCTTGCAAGGCAACTCCCAAGTCCAGCCCATATGACAACAGATAATTGTACCTACCCCACCAGTGTTTATACTTCCTATACACAATCAAATTGGATACAATTCCCACAAAAATCCAAGACCAGTAAGTCACCGAACCAGCTGCCGCCAATGCCGTTGGACCTATCAGTATAATTGGAATGTTGATGCTTTTTATCCACCCTTTCTCAGGAAATAACTTTAACAAAACCCAAATCAGCAATGGTGTGATCGCACCAATCAAAAAGAAATAGTATAACTTTGAATATATCCCGTCAGGAAAAAACATACGTTTTGGACCCATTACCCCCCAGATTACTGAGATATCGTAGGTTATTGTCATTCCAGGACATGTCCATGGACTACCCTTTGGTAACTTTTTTGGCTCACACATATTTTCCACTGTTGAGATTAGCCACCACGTTGTTGCAAAACTTACAATAGTTGAGATAATTGTTCCTATAATTTGTGCGACAAACATTGATTTTGGAGGAATCTTCATGTAATGAGCCAATTTGAAATCGCCGATAAATGTAAGAGCTTGAGACTGGATAGATAAGCAAAGTTCTTTGAAGACCATATTGGCTATTGGTTTGCCGGGATAGATGTATCCTATCAATATTTCTGGAATAATATCCAGTGTGATATACTGCAAAACATTGGACGTATATAAATTTAGTTAGAGAAATATATACGACAGAAAACTAGAAAGAAAAAGGGGTGGCTTACTATATTAATTGAAACTATAATGAACTTACTTGACCATTGGTGGCTTGAAGTACACCAAGGGGGAGAATAAAAATCATCACTAAGAGACATGCTAATAGGATTCCCCAATAAGGAAGTTGGAACTGCTTCCCAAATCCTTCACAAGAGAAAATTAACAAGGCGATTGTGGAAACCATAATGGCAAAAAACCACCACTGAGGTATAGGATTGTATTTCTTCATCAGTCGATTATGGACATCTTCAGAGGTACTATTGTTGCTATTACCACATGCTCGCTTAAATTGTTGCCATACGTCCCTATACAGAATGCGATCCATTGTTGAATATATATGGATGAAAGAATTATGCAGCATAAAGTACTCGGTGGGTAAAACTTATGTATACGTACCTTCCATGAAAAACTATAAAATGGGAGAGAGAGGCCGCGATGGAGGCAAAACCAGTCCCGTAAATATATAATAAAACAACACTCATATACAATTTAGAGTAGCTTTCGTAACTTTTCTCGTTGAACGTGAGATCACTCTCATTGAGAACTCTTGGAACATTATATTCTTGACCAGTATTGTCTAAGAGTTTGAGAGAAAGAAATGGAAAATGCCTTGCGTTGTTCCAATTAGTCCAATAGGAAATTGGACATATAATGTAGAGCACTAGTATGAATCCAATTGATGTATTAATGATTGTAGATAACGGGAAAGCTAACGGACTTGCTAAGAAGCCCGATACAACATTCCAGTCAAAGCTGAAGGAAGCAATGCCAAAGCCATTACGGCCGGAGCCAATAAGCTGAGCTATAACTGAATTTTTCCAGAACAAACAGACAAAAGAAAGAGCTCCTATGGAAGGAAAGAAATAACCCGGTATCATGGCATAGGCAAAGCTTGCAACTGTGACTACAAGGAAGAACTGAAGCTTGGTGATCCCTCTTTTAGGCCTCACTTCCACTTCATGAAATGCCCTGATGAATATATAAGAAGAAGAAATCCATGATATATATATATATATATATATATAGCTAATTATGCGTGAATACGCATAAAATATTAATTACCTGTAAGAAGACACATCGAGTAAGGTGAAGGGGTACCACATGTAGGGATTATATACCAGAAATTTCATAAAGATTCCTGCAAACCCATAACCAAGCAACTGCATGCATATAGTATATACATATATATATCATCAGTTATTAGATTTCATAATTATATTAAAATTGAAGGCAATGTCGAAGCTCAACTTGTTATTAAAAATTTAAATATAATAGAAAATGATCACCTGGGTTGTCATAATCATTAGTAATCCTGGCCAAAAACTGATATATTTATGGTAATAGAGCTTCCTCACAACCAAAGTTGGGATATTGTAAGCACCACCTGACCCTGTGCTGGCCAGGATAGAGAGCAACACATGTTCTTTAATGTTGAAAGGACCTGGATTCATTGAGAAACTCCAACTTGTTCCTGGAACTCTCACCAGTTTAGACGGAAGTGTTGCTGCCATTGATTTTCCAAGGATGACAATCAGCATCTGGACGCAGATGCCCGGTATGTTGAAGACGTTTTGACGATAAGCAGACAGCTGAAGTATGAAAGCTAGGATGGTGCATGTAATGGGACCTAACACCCATGTTCGAAATGTTAGGGTGGGCAATGTGGGATCGTCCGTGATTGGAACCGTAAGCCTCACTTGTTCTATTGGAGAATCATCCGTGATTTCATCACCATCTGTGCATACCAACATCCATGACAATTTATCACAACTTACATAGACAAAACTAATAAATCATAATGCAGTAATACATTATTTTAATCTAATAAACTGAAAAAAAAAAAAAAAAACTACCACTGCCCGCAATGTTCACAATTCGAATCGGCATACAGCAGGTAATATATATAAAACTGTACCGGGTGAAACCACAAAGTAGTTAAAGAAACAATAATCAATCATTCATTCCTTTAAAAGTGCCACAAAGTGGTTTATCGAATCTTTGTTTACATCCTATTTTGGGATAAATTTGTTTTAATTTTACAGAAAAATAACATCAAGAGTTAGATATATAGATATTTAAATGAAAGGAAAAGAACATTGAAAAAAAATACTTAAATTGATCTTGTTCATAATATATCGTTTTATCTCTACTAGAATTTTAGAATCAACTTGTAGCAACCACAAAGTTTATACCGTCATTCGTATGAAAAAAAAAATGACTATATATTCAACTACATTAAGACTATCAGTCGATTAATAAATCGAACCACACTAGATAAATGATCATTGCATGCTGTGACATTGATAATGACGTAATATGCAGAACATACCTCGGTTCATTTGGGTTTTCGTGTTTTGATCCATAGGTAAAATAGCTATGGAGATTAGATTCTCTCAATTGACATGTAGAGACGATGGAATGATTAATTTCTTTGTTGGAAGGCCTTATGTATCATGAATCATATAAAATCAAACACAATTATAAGTTCCAGCTAAGAGATCAAACTAATTGAATTTGGATTCCCTCCTCACCTCACTTTGATCTTATCTTGTTCTCACTTAAATCAATGGTCTTGATTAATTTTATTTTTGGATAGTGTAAAAACATAAAAATTAATAGAAATAATCCAGACCATTTATTTGTTATATTAAACACGTGGCGATAGATTATGAAGGTGAGGACTATTAAAGTGATGAGAAAATCCATATCCGTTCTAATTACCGTATACATTCAATTTATTGATGAAATTATAATAAAAAATTTCTATATATACAGATTCTTTAAAAAGTAATATATATTCTGATTTTTTTTTTTGAAAAATATATATGCTGATGTGAAAGGTAAAAAATTATGATACAGTATGATTTTTCAAACAATAATTGTTATAGTTAAAACAATAAATAATAAATAACATCTAGTCTGGATATGATTTCTGAATTTATTTATTTATTGAAAGGGAACTTAGCGATTTAATTCTAAGACAAAATATATTCAGTTACGTTCCTTTTTTTTTTCAAATTCAGGAAATTAATTAATCTTGAATATCCTATAAATAATATCATATATATACCATTTGTCAATAATAGTTAACCAGAATGGAAATTAAGAAGGCAATAAAATCTGCAAATTGAGCCATATATAATACAAAATAGAAAGAAAATAATTTTATAACGTGTGAATCCAATCATAATCGTTAAACCAAACACAAAACAGGAAACTCAGTAATTAGTAATTAATAATTACAGTGTAAGATTCTTTCTAAAAAAAAAATAGATGAAAAGGGCGTATTACTAAGGGTTCAAAAAAGGGGTATTATCACTAAAATCCTTATTTTTTCATGAATTGTCACCTTTTTAAACGTCTTTGCCATATTAGTCACTTTAGTCCCTTGTTTTTTCAAAATACATCACTTTAGTCCATTTGACTAAAAACTAATGGTCAACTATAACAGAATATATAAAAATACAATTTTACTCTTATTGTTATTTTTTAAAAAAATTTCTTTTAGTCCCTCTAGTTTCAATAATAGCTGGTCAACCCTTGAAAAAAATTAAAATGACTCCATCAAGGTTTGAATCAATGTTGAAACTTAATAAACACAAGCTCTAACCAGCTGAGCTACACTAGCTCATAGTTGAAGATTTATTGATTTAAATGTATATATATAGTTATGTAATTTGTTTAAACTAATTTAAATATATTTATATAATTTAAAATAAAATCATATATATAATTTAAAATAAACTCATATTTAATAATAATATATAAAAATATATTTATGAAAATGAAAAAGAAAATAACAAAATTAAAGGAAACCCGGAAAATCCAAAAAATAAAACCCCGTAAATTTGTTTCTTTCTTTCTTTTTTGGATTTTTTTCCTTTTCAAAAGTATATTATTTCAATTTGATAAAAAAAGCAGAAAATTAAAGCCCATAAATTGAAAAGGGAAAAACAATCAACAACAAAAATAGAAAAATAAAAATAATAATAAACTCATATTTATATAATTTAAATTAAACTCATATATTATAATAATATATAAAAACATTTATGAAAATGAAAAAGAAAATAATAAAACAAAAGGGAATAAAGGAAAAAAAAAGCAAATTTTTTAAAAATATTTTTTCCTATTTTTGTTGTTGATTTTTTTCCCTTTTCAATTTATGGGCTTTAGTTTTATGGGTTTTTTTTATCAAATTGAAATAATATACTTTTGAAAAGGAAAAAAATCCAAAAAAGAAAGAAAGAAACAAATTTACGGGGTTTTATTTTTTGGATTTTCCGGGTTTCTTTTAATTTTGTTATTTTCTTTTTCATTTTCATAAATATGTTTTTATATATTATTATTAAATATGAGTTTATTTTAAATTATATATATGATTTTATTTTATATTATATAAATATATTTAAATTAGTTTAAACAAATTACATAACTATATATATATATATATACATTTAAATCAACAAATCTTCAACTATGAGCTAGTGTAGCTCAGCTGGTCAAAGCTTGTGTTTATTAAGTTTCAACCTTGGTTCAAACCTAGATGGAGTCATTTTAATTTTTTTTAAGGGTTGACCAGCAATTATTGAAACTAGAGGGACTAAAAGAAAAATTTTTTAAAATAAAAATTAGGGTAAAATTGTATTTTTATATATTCTGTTATAGTTGACCGTTAGTTTTTAGTCAAATGGACTATAGTGATGTATTTTGAAAAAACAAGGGACTAAAGTGACTAATATGGCAAAGACGTTTAAAAATGTGACAATTCATGAAAAAGTGGGGACTTTAGTGATAATACCCCTTCAAAAAATAAATAGCACTATTTGAGGTGGGTGTTGTGCAAATAGCACCATATAATTAATTCTCGTTTAAAAGGCACCAATATAGGTGTCCAGAAAAAATACCCCTTGCAAGTATTTTTTGTCGTTTTCAAACTTAGAGAGAAAAACGAGAGAGAGAGAGAAAACATCGGCTGAAAAGGACGGCGAAGTAACCGGAGGTGGGAAAAAAGACGGCGAAGTAGCACGGTGGTCTGACAATAGTAGTTTTTTGAGTGTTTAGACGAGCATCTTCAATCGATATTTTAAGGTAAGTTGAGTTAGATTTTGTTTTTGTTTTAGTTTTTTATAAGTTGATGTGCATGTTTGATGTTGGGTGTTGATTAAACTTGTAGACTTGGTTTGATTTGTCGATCTGAGTATGATTGTGGGTTAGGTTAGGGTTTGTAGATCTGTTAAAGAACTGGGTTTCTGATCTTTTTCAAACTGTTTCCGAGCTTTTTAAAACTGTTTCCAAGCTTTTTCAAGGTTTCCGACATATTTCAAACTGTGTCCGAACTTTTTTAAACTGTTTCCAAGCTTATTTAAACTGTTTCCGAGCTTTTTCAAACTATTTCCGAGCATTTTCTAGGTTTTCGAGCTTTTTCAAAGTGTTTTCTAGCCTTTTCAAACTGTTTCCAAGCTTTTTTAAACTGTTTCCGAGCTTTTAAAAAATGTTTCCGAGCGTTTTCTGGGTTTCTGAGCTTTTTTTTAAACTGTGTCCAAGTTTTTTTAAACTGTGTTCGAGCTTTTGTTGAAATGCCTGAGCCATTTGAAACTGTTTCCGAACTTTTCTTATAAAGCTCGAGCATTTTGAAACTAAGCCCGAGCCTTTTACAGTTTACTGATGTATTATTTTTGTGAAAATGCAAATGAGGAATCAGTTAAAGGATTTGCTTAAAACTCTAGAGGGGGAATGGTACGATGGAAAAATCATTCGGCATGACCATTTCGGTGACCTTCGAGATATCGACGTCGCACTAGACAGGGTACCAGAACAATTCGCGGTTGAAGACCGACGTCGGTATACAGAGTCTTGTTTTGGTCATTTCCTTCGGATGGATCGGGGGATGAAGTTTTCGGCTAGCGGAGTCCATCAGCTGCTTTTGCATGAGCTATATCATGATGGGCCAGATGATGAGATTCGATTTATGTTAGGTCTTCATTCGGTCCGGTTCTCCAAGGTTGAATTCTGTCTCATCACCAGATTGAAGTTTGGAGTGATTCCCGGTACAACAAGGTATGAGATGGTCCAGAACGGGATACACCAACGATATTCGGTGGTGTAGATGAGGTGTATTATAAACAGCTGAGACATGTTCTGCTGATCGATGTATTTGAGCAGCAGTACGATGCTGTGAAGCTGTGCCTCCTTTATATGCTGAACTGGATATTGATGGGGTTGGATGAGGGAGAGAAAATTCCAGTATGATAGATCCGGCTAGTCGAGGACTTGGACGCTTTTGATGTGTTCCCGTGGGGTGCCCAATTGTATAGGTAGTCCATTTACAGTTTCAAGCATGCCTTGGATGGTCGACGTGAGCGGTTCGAGAGACGACAGTAGGAAAAGGGTGTCGAAGTTCACACAGTGGAGACGTACAACATTTATGGTCTACCTCACGCATTGTTCGTGAGAATTTAGAATTTCAATCCGTATGAAAACCTGAATTTTATTTTATATGACTTATGGAATAAATGATTGGATTCTGAAATTTTTTTTGCACGCAGATATTTGCTTTTGAGGTTATCCTTGAGCTTGGGATCCAATTTGGGACGCGCATGGATATTGACTTGTCCCCCCTTATTTTGAAATGGGAGTTGAAAAAGCAACCAAGGTGGGAGAAGCTGGACAAGAATTTCACATCTAGGGTAAGGATCTATTGTGTTAAAGTTTATACATATTAGGGCGTATACAAATACAATGGTCTAATTATGATTTCAGATGTTTGCAAGAACTGCACTGGTGCCGACGGCAGCTGAGAGGGTTGCACGCTACTACGAGGGCATAAACGAGGGAGGCAGTCTGTATACGGCCGTCGATAGAAACGATGTCTCAGTACCAGATCCCATAGATCATATGATTGCCGGACCCTGTTATACGGAGACTTTGGAGTCCGAGTTTGGCGGTGGGAGTCCCCTTAGGCATAGGCGGGATACGAAGGGTTCATAGCCGGAGGTTGGCGGTGGGAGTCCCCAGAGGCACATGCAGGTTCTATTTTTGATGCCCGTATATACTAGTGGAGTTTATTCACGAGGATATTGGAGGGCATCGCGGGGTATGTTAAAATTTTTGTAATGCATTATTTTATTTGAAACGAGTGTATGGTTTTAGTACTGTCAATTTTGATTTTCTTTCAGGAATGTTTGAAACATAATGTCGAAGATGTGATGGATGCCGTCGCTGCTTTACGGGAGGATCTCCGGAAGAGTGATGAGGAGTGAAATAGGCAGTATAGGGAGGTGATGGACTTTGTCCGGGGGCTGCGGGGTTCGACATCACAGTCAGACAAGGATGGTCCACCATTCTATGACCGAGACTTTACATGCAAAGACAGAGATGGGCGTGGTAGTCTTGACGAGGGGACATAATCAGCCATCGGACCTGAGACGCATGGTACAGAACCTCAGACTCAGGGTACCAGGGCTGGAGTTATAGGACGAGAGCAGCAGACGGAAGTCCCTGGTGGCACAGATACAACACTATTGGAGGAGACATCTACTCAGGGTTTACTAGAGTTTTCGCAACTTGTGGAGGTCCAACATGTGGATCAGTCTGTTCATACCCAGGATCACACAGTGGACCCGTCCGGTCCATGGGGACAGAGTCTCTCCTCCCTTCCGGTCCACACTCTAGACCCGTCCATGCGATCCATACAGAGCACCCCTCGGGTCCATCCGAGTGCATCTCTCTCGTCAGTTCGATCCCGTCGCACCCCACCCCCCAATGACACCTCCGGTCCATCCTGTCACCCCCAGGAAACATGTCGACCAGACCCCACCGCAGCCCTCCACGTGATCCACGGGGACAGAGTTCCTTATCCCAGCATACCTTAGTGGTCCACGGTCAGCATAGGCAGCGGGTCCGCAAGCGAGTGATCGTTATTTTGCAAGTACAAAAATTCCACACTTGGAATACACAAACTGAATGAGATGTATAATTGCAAGTGGGATTGTTCCTCAGGGAAAGGGAGGATATTTGGCTATAGTTAAACTATGTACACTAATCTATACTACGTGTGGAAAAGTAAATTTCATTTGTGGGTTTGGAAGTTGTTTTAAAAACTAAATTAAATTAAACTAAGCAAATATAAAAGCAAGTAATGTAAATGAAAGGTGTGATATATGATGATGGATATTGGGGAATTGAGTTGACAACTAAAAGATTTTCTTATGTAATAAACTAGTCCAATTAAACACTTTATCCTACTCAAGGGTTGTTCTTAAATTGATTCAACTCATTAATGTGCACATTCAAACCTTGACTCAAGTAAGCCCTACTATGAGTCTTGGCAAGAATAAAAATTCAAGCTCCTACTCAAGTGAACCCTACTATAAGTATTTGCCCAAACAATGTTCTTAAGAACAAATTAAAGGTCTTGTACCATATAACACATGCATGCATAAATATTCCATTTCACACATGTTAAAGATTGGAGAATGAGTTGAAAGCCCTTCAAAACCCTAAACCACAACCTTCATATATGAACCATTTTTACCACAAGCTACTTGAACCCCAATATTAACAAGTAAGTAAAATGGCAACTTCAAGGCAATGAAATGGAAATATACCAAGAGAGGATTATATAATATATGACTAGTTCAAATACATGGGATTATCACATAAGTTGTCTCATCAATTCCCCAATAAAAGGGTTTAGTTACACATAATGGAAATAGAAATGAAAAGAGCAAGTTTGTAGAGAAAACCCATGAGAGCCTTCACAAGTCTTCTTTTTCCTTGCATGTGCTTAAGATTCCCCTTGATCTTGGTGAATCTTTTCTTCTCTCTTCAATTAATTTCCAAGATGAGATGGAAGGATGTTTTGGAATTGATTAATGGTGGAGATTATAGTAATGGAAGGTTAGAAAGAGGTTGAGGAGAGATTAGGGATTTAAGAAAGTGGTGGTGGTCTCAAGAAGGAAGAAGAGGGGATATATATGGGTGGTCCCATGAGATAGGGTTGAAATCCCGATGCTGCTGACGTGGCGCGTGATCGGCGGTCTCAAACGGCGGCTAGGTCGCCGAATGGAAACCGCCGACTGAAAGTGTACCTACTGGAATTGATCGGCGGTTGAAACGACGGCCTAACTATGGCAACCGAATTGCACCTGACACATCTGGGAAAACAGCGGTTCCAATATGCGGTCAGGCCACCGAATGGAAACCTCCGACTGCTTCTTCTTTTGTGAAATGACCGTTCTGTCCCCAAAAGCTTCCCTTTTGCCGCTTTTAACTCAAAATCACCGAATTTCTTTATTTATCAACCCAGAATCCAAAAGTACCTGTACAATCAACATTGAGCCATAAATTTCATGAATTTACTCAAAATTTAATCATAAGTATCGGAAATAAGGGGTGAATTTCTATATATGCAATGGCTCGATCGGCGAGGCTAGCAGTTGCTGAGCACATACACTGACCCTTATCGGTCGAAGAGGCCAAGGAAACTGCTCCAGTCATCAGCACATACATTTATGCCCCATGATTTGGTAGACACTGACCAGCTTGCTGTTTACCAAGCCTTCAAGAGGAACGTGACAGGGGAATTGTAAGTATAATATTCTGAATGTATTTTCAAACACCTTAGTTAAATTACTTGTTTATCTAAATAATTGAACAATTAAGCAGACATGATGTGGATCTGCTGGCGCCCTTGCCGGTCACTTGGTTCCGCCGGTTGCAAACCAACTTCATGGAGTTGGAGGACACGGTACGTTCCTTACTTCAATTGTCTTTTAAGTTTGTTTAAGTTATGGTAGAATACTAACAATGTTTAATGTTTATATTATCAGCATATCGATGGGTACCTGCATATTTTACGGAAGCGTCAACTAGCATACCCCAATGTTTACAGTCAGAGGATAAACGTATTGGATTCTCAGTTCTACGTAAGTGTTTATAATGTACTGTTTTCGCATCTGCGTTTTTATGTTTCATCTTGTTCTTAACATTTCAGTTCATTATCTATTTACAGTCATTTCTATAGATTCAGTTGGGGAGGATCATGCCTCACGATGCTGTGGGCAAAGGCCTAAAGGACTGGTCTGTGTTGAAGTATAGGTGGTCCCCTGAGGACCTTATGACGGTACGTGGATCGCTCCCGTCAGGTAACCAGCCATGGCACGAGGTTGACGTGGTGAGTATTATACATTTATGGTTCTAATGTGTTTAATTAATAAATATGATTTTTATTATAATAGTATCTTGAAACACTTACATGTTCTGATTCCGTGCAACATTGGCCGCCAGCATTGGCTCGTGGCCAGCGTCGACCTCACTGTCTGGAAGATCCACCTGCTAGACCCGTTCAGATAGGAAGTCCCCGTGTAGATCAGGAAAGAGCATGTTGCTCCATTGCGATGGTTTCTGCCCTCCATGTTGCATCATGTGGGGTTTTACGATGCCAGGACAAGGGACGAGCTGAAGTACGACAAGCAGAATAAGCCATTTGGTGTAAGCGTGGTGTCTACAACACATGTGCCCCAACAGAGTACAGGGTATGACTATTTGAACATCATATTAACTTAAGTTGGTTTTGATTAACATTATATTGTAACGGTTGTTTATGTGGTGCATTGTAGAGGTAACTGTGGTGCCCATACTTTGAGACTGATTGAGTACGTACTGGCGAACAGGCAGCCTTTCGACTGGTAAGATGAGGATATTGTCACCATCCGAGAGAAGATGGCCGTGGAGGTTGTTTGTAACTCCAGGCCCTAGTAGATGTTGTATTTTTTCATGTTCAAAAGTTTTATAGTAATGAAACTATTAATTTTTTTAAAAATTTCAAGTGTTTGCAATTACAAGTACAACAAACATTTCATACCTTCAACAATAACAAAACTGATAATTACCAGCCCCATTTAATTAAACAATAAGTTAATGAACAAGTTATGCAATTCCAAATAATTAAAATTACATCAATATCAACTGCTTCATTCATTCCACGGTAGAGTCCCTGTCAAGGCACGTCTGTTTGTTATGTCCAACTAAATGACATATCCTACACTTACGACGGTATTCCTCGGGAACAATTCTGCTCGGACCTTCATTAATCAAGGGTGGATAAAAACACCTCATGCTATTATGACCTGATTGTCCACATCTTCAACACGATTGGGTGGTTGTCCTCTCCGAAGATGAGGCATGTCGACCCGCCATGGCCGACCTGATTGTCTCTTAGACTTTGGATTTAAAACCACCAGCGCAACGATGTCGGATGACACTACCCATGAAGAAAGATGGCCAACTGGTATAATAGGAACTGAGTATGCATCAATAAGTGTATCTCTTCTATAGTAGTCCGCACACAGAGATATGAAATCCAAGTTCGCTCCCTACAGGAAAAATGAAAACAATGAGATTCATGTTTGGTTAATATAGCGTATGACTCTAAAGTTTAATGTACCTTACTGCTGCGAGTGCCTGAGAACATGGAAAATGGTCCATTAGGAATTTGTTGCACATGCAAGTCTTCCGAGCTAAGTCAATAGTCCACTGCTTTCCAGACCGTTTGATGGAGAATATGTTCTAGTCAACTAGATTGACTGTCATATAACCGCTTCTCGACACGTTGCAGCATCATAAAATGTGTTGCATTGGTCAACTGATGACACATGGACTGTGCAGCTCGATGGCGATTGTGAAACCAGCGCTGTAACATATACCTAATGAACTCAGCTAATGTCAACATAGGGAGTGCCGTGTGAATTTTAGGCATGAGTTTATGCACTCTGCAACATTTGTTGTCATCACCTTGTACCTTCGTTGGGGACAGTGTACACATGACCATTTGTGTGGACCTGCAGCTTCAACATAATCGAATGCATTCTTGTACAAGTTACGTAACTCACCCATGTACCGGTTATATTTCAATTTAGTGTACGCTCTAGCTGCTTTGTCCATTATGGCAGCAAAATCCTTTCTGTGAAATCGCTTTTTAACATTTTCAGCAAAGTGCCAGCAACATATGGTATGGGTTGCATAAGGGAACACTTTAGAAATCCATGCTTCAATGCTTGCATGTCGATTGGAAATGATAACCAGATCATCTATATGACCAATGGCACCCTTCAAGCAATCCAAAAATCATTCCCATGAAAGGTTGTTTTCTGAGTCGCCGTACCCAAAAGCAATTGGATACACCTGTTCATTTCCATCTTGTGTAGTTGCAACAAATATTATACCCCTAAATCTTCCCTTCCGGGTACCATCAACTACAATAACTTGATGCATGCACCTCTGAAAACCTCTAAGTGAGGGCCCTAACGACATGAAATAGTAAAGAAATTTACTGTCGTCAGCGCACTGTAAGTCAGTGATTGTGCCAGGATTTTATTGTTTTAGCACGTAACCAAAAGACGACAGTAGTTGGAAGGTTTCTTCATACGTCCCAAAGGTCAGTGACAATGTATAATACAGGGCTTAATGTGCCTTACTATACATGATTTGGATGCCATACATTGTTTTCATATCGGCGATTATATCCTTGGGATGCATGAAACAACCATCTTGTTGTTGAAGTATAGGTGCAACCATTTCTCCAATTATGACTGCACTAGCTTGTCGGTGGTGACAGTGAATCTCCTTCAAGGGACAACTGTGTTCGTTGACAAAACTTCTTACTTGGAAGTACGTCCCTTCATCTATCATCACCGCTATTAATTTCCACGTACAGTTGTCAATCAAACAAACTAGATGTAACGTTGTCTTATTGGACCTTTTCACCTTCCATTTGAAATTGTGCCACATTGCAAAAATGCCAACTAGTCTCTTCAAATCCTTTTTAGTCGGAAAGAATTGACCTTTATAAATCATGCTTGTAGATTCTTCTGCTACCAAAGGTTCTACTTCTACCAATCCTAAACGAGTATGAATCTGCTCCGGGAATAACCCAAGTTGTGGTATTATCAGAATCATTTGCAGATACATTATGTCGGACCTCGGAAGTACTAGCAATATCTGCTCCAGTGCAACTGACTCCTTGTACACGTCTTCCACGTCTTTGAATTTGGATAGGCTTTTCATCATTGTTCTCTACATGATCTATCAGATCAAAATTTGTCTCATCATCCACCTCCTGGTCCGGCCTAAGGTTCGGTTCACTGTTCTGCTCATTGTACATCTTATTGTACTGCTCATTGTATTGCCCATCATTCATGTCAATTCGACAACCAAACACATCGCCAAATTGAGGTTCAACTACATCTGCATGGTCGACCACTACCGGTGGGACAACACATATGTTTTCTCTACCTTCGGTGGCACTCCTTTGTGTGAACACTTGGTTGCTACCGCTAACGGATCCAAATTGTTGGGTATTTTCAGGAGGAGGAATATCATTCCCTATCACATCTCCAGCTGCCCTCTCAGTTAGACTAACATATACTTGAGGGATCACCCGATCTTCCCCTAGCATAAACTGAACATCATAGTCATTTCTTAAAAATGTACGACATGTAGCGTCAGGAACGATTGATATTGACTGTAGATTAACACTGTATTTGTTTACATCATACTTCATAATGGTATGCACGATCGGCACCAATTCTTCGTAAGTCATATTCTTTGACACATACATTCCTTGGTTATCGGATCCAACAAACCTCTGACTGCCGTCGGGTAACTGCTCATATCGACCGTTGTAAGATATTACTATTCTCACCCGATTCATTCTCCTGTAAAATTCATCATCACAAACCATTATTACAAAAAAATATTTTAATATTTTCAAAGATGTCTGAATAAGATGTTAACAATAGGCTCAGGAAAAGGTTTATACAAAACGCTCGGGTCAGGTATTTAAAAGTCTCGGAGACTATTTAAAAAGTCTCGGACGCTCCATAAAAAGGCTCGGATACCATTTAAAAAGTCTTGGACGGTTCATAAAAAGGGTCAGAGACTATTCTAAAAGTCTTGGACACTTTACCAAAAGGTTCGAACACTTAACCAATTAAAAGTCTCGAACACTTATGTAAAACTCTCGGAGACTTACGTAAAAGTCTTGGAAATTTATGACAAACGTAAAGGCTATGGAAAAGGCTCGGAGCCTATTTTAAAATGCGCGGAGACTATATTAAAAGTCTCGGAGATTCTAAATTCACAGATTCAAACTTCACAAAGCTAGCTTCATGTTTACAAAAGTAACAGTTAAAGTGTTTCAAGATTTAGACTCAGAAATGCACGATAAAAAAGAAGTATTTCAGAAATATATTACCTTGTTGTGCTGAAGAATGTTGAGAAGTTTATTTTCAGACAAGTTTATTGTAGAGAGAGAAAAATGGGAGTTACTGAATTCAGTGTTACAAGTGTGGAGATGGAAGTACAAAGACAATAAAAAAATGATTATTTAAGGGCAATTTTGATAGTTCACCATAATAGGTGTCTTTTAAACATAACTTATTAAAGCAGTTACATGGGTGCAATGCACCTCCAAAAGGTGACATTTCTCACAATTTCCACTAATTACTGATAAAAACTCAAAATGGAAAGACATTAATTATAAATTTATATAGCAAAGCAATTAATTACAACACAATTTCCGAAAAAGTTATGCTAGCCTTCTCAAATTTTTTCCCAAATTGATGTGGCACATGAATTGTCAACGTTACATCATTCACCACATAATCTCATGATTTACAGGTTGTTGCCAACTCATGAGCCACATCAATTTGAGAAAGATTTTGGAAAAAAATTTAGGAAGCTTAGGGGCTGTCTGGTAGTGCATTTTGGGGGTGCTTTTGTTTTTGTTTTGCAAAAACAATTTTGAAAACGCGTTCAGTAATCGTTTTTCATTTTGTTTTCAAAAACAAAAAAAATGGAAAAAAAAACTAATGTTAAAATTGAAAAACAAGAAAAACATGTTTAACGTGTTTTCCGTGTTTTTCATTTTTCATTTAAAAAAACTCACATTTTTCTTTTTCTTCATTCGTGTCTATGGTAACAGTTCTTCTTCGATCTTCTTCTCTTCTTCGAGTATATTTGGAAGAGCTTCTCAAGTAGATCATTTTGTAATAGATCTTTTAGAAATTGATCTTTTAGAGGTAAAGCTTTTAAATGAAAGTTGTTGGTCTTTTGATTATCAATTAAAAAAGAGTTTTTTTAATGATAGAATTACCAAAATGCTCAAGCAAATATTAAATTATAGGTTTATATTGGAGATTTTAGTGTTATTAAAAAAACTCCAAAAGATCTACTTGGAAAAGCTTTAAATTTGGGCTTCTCCAAGTAGACGTAAAACTACTTTTTTAATCATCCAAAAGCTTTACTAAGTGACAACCAAACGATAAAAAAAATTGAAAATAGCTTTTTTAATTAAAAAAGCTTTTTAAGCCAGTAGACAAGCTTTTCCAAACGGGCACTTCCGCTGCTTCTCTTCTTCTCTTATTCTTGGAGGGTGGGATTTGTATGAGAATGAAGAAGATGTTGTTGATGATGAGAAGGAAAGAAAAATGTTATTGATAATGTTTGAAGAAAAAAAAACGGAGATCTAGGTTCTCTAAGAAGAAAATCATTTAATTTTTTTTCTTACAATGGTGATCTAGGTTTCCAGATCTCCCAAAAATATCTTTTTATTTTCCTTTAATTTTTGTTCTATAAAAAAAATTCTTTAATGGATGATGATTAAAAAAATCTTTTTTTTTATTTAATTTTTGTTCTTATAAAAAATTTATGTAGTTTTTTTTTCTTTAATTCAGGATGATATATGATTGAGATTTCCAGATCACTAAAAAAACAAATTCTCTATTTGTTTATTCAATTTTATGATTTTTTTAATTATAATTTGTGAGGCAGAATATTTTTTCCATTAATTTAATTATTGTAAAAATATTTAAAGAGAAAAATACCTTTTTACCGTTTTGGACATTCTAACATATGTTAACTATAACTGTTAAGGTTTAGTTAAGGACTCAAATGTACTTACTTGTAATTTTGGTAAAAGTACAATTTTGTTGTATTTTTACCAATTGTTAGGCTACTTTATTGCAATTTACCCGTGTAAAAATAAAAATAATAATTGAAATTGATATTACAAATTTTTATATTTTTTAGTTATTCCAGCATGCCTACGAAAATTGTAATATCAATTATACTTGATTGCAATCCAACATGCTTATTTCGTTAACAAACCATATATGGGGTTTAATTTGGAATGGTAGATTAGACTCTTCATTGTTCATGATCAAGCTTCAATGTCATTCCCAAGACCTTAAGCTCAAGAACACCTCAAAGGTATATCACTTGTCCTTGACTCTTTGAAG